>CM064566.1:33201926-33801926 GCA_032716605.1 Paralithodes platypus
CAAAACCTGGGGAGTTTTCAGGAGGGTTAAATTCCCTTCGTTCACTCAGCATTTCATTGGTGGCAGTCGCGGAACATGATCTGGTAGCTATATAGAGCACCCATCACGCGGACCCTAAGAATATTGAGATTGCTGAGGTGATGTGGTTACGATACCGTACGACCTTAAATAGGCTAGGGACTAGCCTTGTTAACCCTTTCACGTTTATGACGCGATTTTGAGCTATTAGGGATACTTTAAAGCCTTTGTTACCATCAGGGGTATTTAGAAACCTTTAGTTTAGTTACTTCAACCTCTGCAGTTGTCTTTGAGTTAGCTGTGGGCAGAAAACTAATTTTGGAGAGGTAATTATAAAAGCGAGAGAACTCTATTTCTTATTGCTAATCTGGCAACCTCTGCGTCATAAAAGCGTGAAAGAGTTAAAGAAGGATGTAGTGTAATGCCGTCGCAAAAATCCCGCAACCCCAATACTGTACTATCCACGGTATAGTAACATAGAAGGTAGACGCACCGAATTCTTGAACTGATATACATAAAGGCTTCTAAAAAGCACTAAACAGACTTCTATTAATTATTTTTATTTTGTGACTTCACGCTCAACCATGGTACCGTCATAATATAAGATATAGTTGTCGGACTAACGTTAATTATTCTATAAGCGAATATTTAGTGAAATATTCATATACCATCGTTTGTTAACATAAGCATGCGTCACACCTAGCCGATTTGAGGCCAAGACTGTCCGCGACCTAAGGGTCCTGGACAGTCTTGGTCTACGTCGCCGCGCATCATGGGCCGTCGCCAACATAACAAAGAGGTCGGGATGGGTCTTTACATACCGGTACCCCCTCAAAAGTTCAAAATGTCGAACTTTCAAAATCAAGTCGGCGTGGAGTGAGGTAAAAAAATGTGGATGTGAAGGGGACGGGAGGCTGATGGCGTGTCACGGCGTTTGACGGCGCTTGACGGGAAAAGGTAGGCGTCAGTGCGGCGTCACACGGCGGCACACGGCACCAGAAATGAGGTCTGCGTCAGGCGGCGTCACCATAACAACCTGCGGGGATCAGCGGCGGCTTGCGGCGACCCAACGATGCCCTAACGGTCAATATATAAATAAACGACATAATTAACCCGCTGAGTGCCAGCCAATTTTGACGGTGTGGTTCTGCCAGTGCCAGATTTTTTTTTTTTTTTTTTTTTTTGGCTAAATCTATCAAGTTGGGAGAGAAAGGAAGGATAATGGTAATAAAAACCACTCCCCTTGTCCACTATAGTGTTCTCTCTGGCCGTCAGAGGGCACCACCGTCCGTTCTTCTCTCCCCACTCCCACTCTTTCGCTTCGTAGAAATCTATGTTCCTTCTAGCTGGCCATATATTTATACAAATCATCTTTCCACATCCCCTAGGCCTTCATACACCCTCACACGCCATCACTGGGTGAAAGTTGATTAGTGTCAGAGGCAAACTACGTGAATTTAAAGGAAGTTGAGCAAGGGATAAACGAGAATCCGTTTAGTCCTACCTTTTCTCCCGACCGACGAATCGAAAATCACCAACACCTTCGAAATATCTCCTCATATAAACTACACATATATCAAATAACAATGCTAACATGTAGATTGGGTCCTACTACAATAATATTATCGATATCAATCGACATTACTCTACATATTAGGTAATTAGGTCAACAAAAATATCATCGCATTTCCGCGGTAAAATTTGAAGCGATGTCGTCGGCTATATACTACCTCATCACCGTATATATATTCTTCAGATGCAAAAAATAACAACTTTAGCAAATAGACTAGGGTCCTGTCACACTTTTTATGTCTATGTTTATCCATGTCACTTTACATTTTCGGTGGAAAACGCAATATACTGATCCTGTTAGAACACCATATTTAGCTTGGGAGACTGTACAGGAGTCATTCAGTGACGTCACGGAGGCCCAAACAAGTGACTGTCGTGGTACCAATACTACCGCCATGCGCCTACCTCCTTATGTTACTATACCGTGGTACTACCCTAGTTGACATCTGGGATATTGTAAAATAGTCGTTGATGGCGAAGTCTAAGAAACCCATCACGTGAATCACCACGAGACTATCCCCTGGTTCTTTCAAGGAGAAATAAGGTTACTATCCTATTGAACGTCCGCGGTAGTACAGTGGGTTAGCGCGCAGGTCTGGTTGACCTACTGAGGACACTAACCCAGGTTCGAACCCCACGCCAGGCATCTCAAAACCTGGGGAGTTTTCGGAAGGGTTAAAATCCCTCCAGGGTTCGAACCCTGCGCCAGGCATCTCAAATCCTGGGGAGTTTTCGGGAGGGTTAAATTCCCTTCGTTCACTCAGCATTTCACTTGTATTGCGGCTCGTTAAGGAATATGGTCAGGCTGGGTTTTTCCCGCTCAATATACATCACTCTAGTGCCATATACGTAGCCCTGACCAAAATCAAATAAGTTCCCATGAAAAGATAGAGTCAATACTCCCCATACATGTCTTCAGTCATTCACCTGTCCACCCGCTGACCTTGAATGTCATTGATCGATAGCTGCTACTCTTTCTCTCTCTCTCTCTCACTCTCTTTCTCTCTCTCTCTCTCTATCTATCTATCTATCTCTCTCTCTCTCTCCACAAACAAACAGGCACAGTCTTAATATGAATGAAATAATTAGCAATATAAGAGATTATATAGTTACAAGATGAAATAGTTTTGTTTAATATGTAAATGAAGGAGACCAAAGGCAAAACTGCCTATGACAAGTGCCTCCCTCAGAGTTGAAAGAATCACAGAGCCAAGCTCAAGGAATGTTCGAGCAAAAATGCCTGGACACACATAGTTTGAAGCAATTTTAAGTTATAGGAAGAGGGAAAGATGCATTCAGGAAAAGAGCTCCAGAGCTCAATTGTTGAATAAAAGAAAGATTGGGAATATCGTTTCACTCTTGGGTTGGAGAGTTGCACAGAGTAGGCCACTATAAAGGATAAATAGTCCCAACAGCTTATATATATATATATATATATATATATATATATATATAGAGAGAGAGAGAGAGAGAAAGAGAGACAGAATGTGTGCTGGTTTCTGGTGCTTAAATACACTGGGATAGCGATGCTAGTTTATTGAACTCATTTTTAAACAGGTGAAACAAGAGTTATGTACATTCAAATATTAATGTACTTAATGTACTTTTATGTTGACCGTAGTCTCACCACAGGTCTGCAAGCGGTGTACCGATGGCTCTCTAGAATTGGTATGGCTGAAGTGAAGGCACATCGCAGTCCTAGATTGGTGAAGAATTTGTTGCTGATGCTGTGTCTTCTTCGGTGGTGGAAGAAGGTGTAGAAGGGCGAGCCCTTGTTGGTCGGCCATCAAGTAGCTCTCTTCTTCTTGGCAGCTGGCCGGTGTTGGTGGCTCTCTGTGGCTGAGTGGCGAAGATGGCCATCTGCGGCTGGGTGGTGAATTCAGGTGGTTGTGAATGCTACGCCTCATGCATTAGTCCACTACAATGCTGCGCTTCACATGTCAGCCCAATACGATGTTGTGCCTCATGCGTCAGTATACTACAATGCCACACCTCACGTGTCTGCTCGCTTCGTCTTAAACTGTGGTCCACTGGTGTGACAACTCTGGAGGCCTTACTTGTATATGCTTTCTAATTTGAGGCTTCTGGGATTGCAAGTCTGGCAGGTTTTGGCTGCTGCCGTGAGCCACTAAATGTTGGTTGTGTCGAGGTAGTTTTAACTCCAGCAGAAGCATCAGGTTTGTGTGGCTTGAGGGTAAGAGGGTCATGTTGTCTCGGGTTGCAAGAGTGTGTAGCATGCCTTTCTTGTTCTGGAATAATTGTACCATGCTGCTGCCATGATGTTCTCAGGTGTGTTGGTGTAGTCATTCCTTTCGTCCAGTGCCTTGTCCTCCTTTGTTGATATATTTTGTACAGTTTTTTAGGTTTGGTCTTTTTGAGGTATGATTTTATTTATAGCATCGTCCTTAGCACCAAAAAAACTCAAAATGAAATTAACGAAAGCATGTGATGCTCCCAGGATTCGAACCCAGGATATCACATACAGAAACTACACGCTCTAACCATTACACCAGCAACACAGTTATTGGACAGTATGTCAGAGAAGGAGTGGGAGGACGGGGAGAGGGAGAGTGGGGACCACTTTCAGTGAATAATGAATGTATTTATTTATAATCCATGCGGACATTTTTAGTTGAGAGAGGTAGGACGAAGAGGGGGGGGGGTATAAACATAAAAATCAAGAAAAGAGCAAAAAGTAGGTTAAAGCGTCACGAGAGAGAGAGAGAGAGAGAGAGAGAGAGAGAGAGAGAGAGAGAGAGAGAGAGAGAGAGAGAGACATTTAAATGCAAAAAAATTAAGATAAAATGTGGTAAAATACATTGAAGCCGACAGATTGAGTGTTAGTGACTTGATCAAGCTTGCGTAAGCGACACGTTGTCCAGAAATTCCACTAGTTTCACTAATGAGGGAATAATAGTGAAACTATATATTTTTGTTAGCTCCCAGCCTTAAGCAATGATGCATACTTGAATGAAAGTTTGAAAGACAGCGAGGAGAAGGCTTGAGAAAGAATGATAATGGTCCTTGGAAGACTGACAGGAGCTTTAGTGTAAAGAGAGAAAGAGAGAGAGAGAGAGAGAGAGAGGGAGTGAGAGAGAGAGAGACTACAGAATAACGCGAGAGTACATGAATAGACAAAGTAGTTACTAAAGTGAACACGAAATCAATATTGCTTGAATAATATAAAGTTTGGAAGGCACGTCGGAAGTTGTTCTTAAAAGCAATACAAGAGCTCTTGGGAGAACACAAAACAAGTACCTGGATGAGTGAAAAGTGTGCTGGAGTCAGAATTGTAACTGAATATGGATGAAAGTATGGGTGTGTCTGGGGATGGGTGAGAGAGAGAGAGAGAGAGAGAGAGAGAGAGACGTATAATATGGGAAGGACGATTCAGTAATTTGTAATTGTACAATCAATTCGTCAATACCTGTGTGCGTGAAAATGGGATGGGAGAGAAGGGCAGAGAAAATAACGTTGGGAATAGTGGCTGTAACCTAATAGTATTTAATGGTTGTAATGTTACCTGAGAGAGAGAGAGTGTGGGAGAGAGAGAGAGTGAGTGTATGTGTGAGAGTGAGAGAGAGAGAAGGGGGGGGGGGGGGTAGGTTACTTTATAAGCAAAGTTTAGAGATCGAAGGCAAACTAAGAAAGAATACTCTTTCTTAGTTTGCCTTCTATAAAATCGTGCGTTCTCGGATAGTGAAAGGATTAAGATTTTATAGCATAAAAGTAAAGTATGAATGTTCTCTATCTGTCCATTCCCCTACTCTTCCCATACCCCTACTCTCCCCACTCTCAACTACAGTAACTATTGACGTATTGATTATTGAATATTAATACGCATTCGTTATTTACTTAAGTACCCCCTTCCCTCTCTCTCTCTCTCGCTCTCGCTCTCGCTCTCGCTCTCGCTCTCGCTCTCGCTCTCGCTCTCGCTCTCGCTCTCGCTCTCTCGCTCTCTCTAAATGAGAAAGCAAACTATTCGATGAATGGCACTCAGCTTAAGAATGTAAACAGAGAAACCGATCTGGGAGTAACAATATCGAGTAACCTAAAACCGAGTCAACAATGTTCAGAAGTTGTTAAGAAGGCAAACAAAATAATTGGCTTTATAGGTAGGTCATTTGAGCATAAATCCAAAGAAGTTATCCTAACCCTTTACAATTCATTAGTCCGCCCTCTTCTGGAATACTGCGTTCAATCCTGGTGCCCTTATTACCAAAAAGATATAAACAAGCTAGAACGAGTTCAACGTAGAGTTACCAAAATGATACCTAGCCTAAAGAACAAACCATACGAAGAGCGTCTTAGAGAATTAAATCTATTTCCTTTAACCCAGCGCAGATTAAGAGGTGACTTAATTCAAGTGTTCAAAATCATCAAAGGCATCGACAATATGAACTGTAGTAAGTACTTCACTATCGACCAATCTAATTACACGCGGGGAAACGGTTGCAAAATTATTGGTAAATCTTTTAACTCACACGAATCTAAGAATTTCTTCTTCAATCGAGTTGTCAACTTGTGGAATGGGCTTCCCCGAAACGTTATAGACTGCATCACCGTTGATTCATTTAAACTCCGCCTAGACAAATATCTCGCATCAAACCCGCGACTGACTGCGTTTGTAAATGAATAACTTTATTTTATCCCCCCCTCAGTTACTAACCCATCTGTCCCCTACTAACTTCCTAATCCTGCCACGGACATTAGTTCCAGGGCAGTATTTCCCTTTCCAATGTTCCCTTACCCACTCTAAACCACTGTTTGGACACTTGATCCTCAGTGTTTTGGAGGACAAGCAACCTAGAAGGGTCACTAGATCTGTTGTTGCTTGATATCCTTTGTACTCCTTTGTATACAAAGTTTTCTTTCAGGCGACTCCTTGTCTTTGTCTTAAAGGCACCCTCCTCGCTGTCTTTCACATTGTCCTCAATTTTCTAGCAAACGTGGTTCTTTTCATTTCAACTGCTTTGCCATGATCTTACATTTGATTTCATTATATAATATCTCTCTCTCTCTCTCTCTCTCTCTCTCTCTCTCTCTCTCTCTCTCTCTCTCTCTCTCTCTCTCTCTCTCTCTCTCTCTCTCTCTCTCTCTCTCTCTCTCTCTCTCTCTCTCTCTCTCTCTCTCAGTCTCAAGTGTTCTGTTCAGGCTCTTCTGACTCTCAAGGAGTGTTTTGTTTCTCTTCCCAGCACTCTCCTCGCTGGCTCACACACTGTCTCTACTTGTTAACCCTTTGAGTACCAGCAAAGTGTGCTATATTTTAGTCTAGTTATGTTTAGACGATATTGAACAGCTTAGGAAGGTTCTGTGGTTGTTAAAAGGGTTGGTTGAGATAGTTTGAAGCTAGAGGTCCTTCGTAACCTGAATATAATCTTCTAATTGGTGCCAGAATATGATGACAAGTACGTCCCTGGTACTGAATGGGTTAAGCAAAATCCTTAACTTTATTTCAAAAAGATTCTTTATAAGCTTACACATTTTGTAAGCTTATTATATTGTTTTGCATGTTTTACAATTAAATATGGTTCTAGAATGTGTGATATTTATAGAGTATCACTAGGAATTATTAAGCGTGAAGTAAGAGAGGTAATAAAAGTTAGTGAGTTAGAGAAGAGTGAAAAAGAGAGGGAGTACAAGGAAAGACTAAATGAAAAGTGGATGGAAGTGAGAGAGATGGAAGAGAGAGAAGTAGAGGTTGAATGGCAACAGTTTAAGGAAGGAGTGAAAGCAAGTGCAGAGGTAGTATGCGGCAAAAGGAAAGTAGGAGGCAGAGGTATCAGGAAGGGAAACGAGTGGTGGATACGGTGTAATGTAACGGTGAGAAAGGCAGTTGAGGAGAAGAGACAGTGTTTTGAGAGGGTTTTACAGGATGGTAGTGTTGAGGTATGGGAGAGGTACAAGGAGAAAAGGAGAGAGGCAAATCGGAAAATTAGAGAAGCGAAAAAAGATGCAAACGAAAGGTGGGGCCAAAGGCTGAGTGAGAATTTTGAAGAACGAAAGAAGATGTTCTGGAAGGAGGTACCGTAAATACAGTAAGGAAAGGAGGACAAAAGAGGGAAGAGTCAGTGAAAGATGAAAATGGAGAATTACTAGTGGAACCAGTTGAAGTGAGGAAAAGATATTCCGAGTATTTTGAATCTTTGTTAAATACAAGAGATGGAAGAGAAGCAGTGATTGAAGCAGAGGTGGATGGAGATAGGTTACCCAGGCCACCCAGGTGGCAGGGAATGAATGAAAGGATTGAGGAAAATGAGGTGAAAGAAGCAGTGAAATAAATGAGAGTGGGAAAAGCAGAAGGTTTGGATGGTATTGCTGTGGAGTGTATAAAGAAGGGTGGAGATGTGATAATAGATTGGTTGGTGAGACTTTTCAATGTGTGCTTTGCTGTGTCAATGGTACCAATAGACTGGAAGAGTGCATGTATTGTGCTGTTGTACAAGGGGAAGGGAGATCGGCAGGAGTGTTCAAGTTATAGAGGTATTAGTTTATTGTCAGTGGTTGGAAAGCTGTATGGCAGGGTGTTGATAGAGAGGATAATAAAGTGTACGGAAGTTGCAATAGGAGAAGAACAGTGCGGGTTTAGGAGGGGAAGAGGGTGCGTGGATCAGATGTTTGCAGTAAGACAGTTATGCGAGAAGTATTTAGAGAAGCATAAGGAGATATTTTAGGCTTTTATGGACTTGGAAAAAGCGTATGATCGTGTGGACCGTGAAGCAATGTGGAAGGTGTTAAGGATTTATGAAATAGGAGGAAATTTGTTAGAAGCAGTTAAGAGTTGTTATGAAGGGAGCAGAGCATGTGTGAGAGTAGGAAATGGTGAGTTGAGTGAATGGTTTGAGGTAAAGGTAGGTTTGCGACAGGGTTGTGTAATGTCACCATGGCTGTTTAATATGTTTATGGATGGTGTGGTGAGGGAGGTGAAAAGGAGAACTATGGGAAGAGGATTGGGTTTAGTAGGAAAGAATGGTAGAGATTGGGAGTTGAATCAGTTGCTGTTCGCTGATGACACAGCATTGGTGGCGGATTCTGATGAGAAACTGCAGCGGGTAGTCAAAGAGTTTGGTGTGGTTTGTGGAAGGAGGAAACTGAAGGTGAACGTCAATAAAAGTAAAGTAATGGTGTGTAATAGGGGAGAGCATAGGGTGAATCTAGATGTGAGGCTGGATGGGGAAATATTGGAACAAGTAGAGTGTTTTAAATATCTAGGAGGAACGATAAGCAGGAGTGGAGGTATGGAAGTGGAGGTAAAACAGAGAGTGTGTGAAGGAAGGAAGGTTTTCGGAGCAATGGGAAGTATGTGGAAGACGAGAAATCTCGGAGTGAAAGTAAAAAGTGCACTGTATTAAGGAATTGTTGTGCCAACAGTGATGTATGGGGCTGAGACATGGGCTCTGAAGAAAAAGGAGAAAAGAGGGCTGGATGTGATGGAGATGAGCTGCTTGAGGAGTATGTGTGGAGTTACTCGTAGAGCCAGATTGAGGAATGAAGAGATACGTAGGAGAGTGGGGCAGCAGGAACATTTGTCAGCCAGAGTGGACAGAAGGGTGCTGAGCTGGTATGGTCATGTTGAACGAATGGGAGATGAAAGGCTTACAAAGAGAATATGTGAGTCAGGTACAAGGGGAGATAGAAGGGCAGGAAGACCCCCATTGAGATGGAGAGACTGTGTAAGAAAGGCTTTGGATGATACAGGAATGACTATAGATCAGGCAGGGGAAGTGGTGGTGGACAGGAGTGAATGGAGAATGCTTGTGAATAGTTGAGTGAACACGTGGTCATTTGGAGTAAGGGGTCGGGCGCAAGTTGGACTAGATAATAGTCCATCAGGCGCCTGGCCCGGGGAGACGATTAATATGAAGGGTGTGCCTGGAAGTGTGGTGGGAGGGCTTGTGGCTTTGGCTCCGCTGCATGTCTGCCTGCCGAGATCGGAACCTCTCCGGGTGGTCAGGGGCCGGGGGAGTGCTGGAGCGACTTTGGTAACCCTGGTCTCTGGGTCTTCTCCTGGGTGACCTGGATGTGTGAGAGTTTGTGTTTTTTATCTGTGTTTATTTTTTGTTTTATGTTGTTTTTGTGTTTTCCCTGTTCTTGCTCTGTCTTGAGTCGGCTACCCCCAAAATGGGGATTGGGCCTGAGCATATAGATAGAATCGAATAGACTTGGAATTATGTTGCTATTGTCAACAATGCAAGCTAAATGTAGCGTTTTAAGATGTAGCGTTAAAGTAGCTATATTGACAACACTGAGTCACTTACTTGTCATCAAGGAGGTTATATTAGGGAGAGGGATAAAGGGTAGAACGTACCCTATGTAAATGTGAAGCCAGATAAAATATTGGCAGGTAGGCTACTGGCGAATCTGGCTAACTCTGATCACATTGCATCATATAGATAAGCAAAAATAATGATAGGCTATAGTAATCTAGTAATATATAATTAATATATAAGTATCTCTTTACGATCTGTAGCCCTAACTCTTATATTGAATAAATAATTATCAAAGTACTGGAAGGTAGAAGCGCGGTAGGTTGGTTTCACTGTTTCACCCTGACACTCCCTTCAGGGACAAGTTCCACTTTAGAAGAGATGTAGGTAAGCGTTGGTTTGGAAACAGTTGTAGATATGTGGAATAGATTGCCTAGTACAGTGATTAGCTCAGGAACGGTAGACAATTTCACACACACACGCACACATTCACTAAACATTCTCACTCAGACCCCCGCCCCCCCCCCCCCCCCCCCACGCACGCACACACTCTCTATCTCTCTCATTCCATTCCATTCCTTCGCTAATGACTATATATCCTTAGGATTAAATAGTCCCTAATCAGGTATTAACTCCAACTCTCTTTCTCTCTCGTTCTCTCTCCCTCTCTCCAATATGAAATGTTGAGAATTAAACTTGTTCTTAGTGTATTGTGTTATTTATTGGTATGCTCGCTATCATCTATAAGTAACACCCCGTTCTTTAACATTACTATCAAATACATACCCCAATTTATTTGAATAAACTAATGAAAGCATATGGCCCTCCTGGGATTCGAACTCGGGACACCACACCCAGAACATAAGCACCTAAACCATTACACCACCAACACAGTTAAAGGTTGAGTACACGATCACGATTAATATCCATTTTCGAATTTTGGATATCAATCTAATCATGTACTCATACCAACTGCATTATGGAAAGCGTAATGTTTTAGTGAGAGGAAAGAACATAAAATGGGGCCAAGATCACTAAGGACCGGCCTCGCTATACCTAGTTCCTGAACATATAGAAATAAGTAACACCATGTTCTTTAACATTAATATCAAATAGAAACCCCAACGTACTTGAATTAACTAATAAAAGCATATGGCCCTCCCGGGATTCGAACTCGGGACACCACACCCAGAACATAAGTACCTAAACCATTACACCACCAACACAGTTAACATCTGTAACATATTACCTCATATGTATATGTACATTTATTTGTAAAATATACTAAACTTGATATTTCGAGACTTAATGAAAATATATGAAACTACAAAGTCTCTGCGTCATATAAATAGCACTAGTTAATTAATAACAACGTATTTCGGTACAAAATCTCCGTAATAGTCGAGACTTAATCATGATGACCTGAAAATTTACCTTCACCTTAAAATACACAGATCATAGCACCAGTTATTATCAGTATTTTAACCATTATTCACTTATATAATTAGCCTAACACAGTATCACCATTACTATCAGTGTTCTTTAATTATTATAGTCACTATTTGCTCTAACACCATGATCTACATTAACCACAGTCGTCACACCTTGATGTTGTAATGCGTTTTTATGAGTAAACTGCATTCATAATTCTGCGGCACACAATAGTGAGGCCGACAATACCTATAGTAATTGTTAATACCTAGTATAAAGAATCCTTGTTATTATATTTTACGTATTAACGGTACCCCAGCAAGAGATGTTGGAAATGTGGCTGAAAATATTATTCACTCTGAACCCTTACGGGCGGCACCAAATATCCTTTAGTTTTCATAGATATTTTTGTCAATAGGCCTAATTAAGATTCTAGTGTGCCATTAATGCATCAGGATGATGCATAACCTGTTAATTAATAAACCTGAAGACTGGTACACTATCAGTGTTACAGCCATCAGATACATCATGATGCATTTCCTAGCCTACAAAACACACTTATAAATCTCGCCTTTTAGGATCCTTTGGAAAGCGGAAAAAAGACAAGTCTCTACTTAACTTTGTATTATTGGAGCAGTTTATAGCTGAACATCCTGTAATACCCACTGTGGCAACAATAACAAGCCATCAATATCCATGTGTACGAGAAACACACACCTCTCCCACTTGAATGATGCCGCCAACTGAAGTGATTATTCCAATCGGCCGCTAGGTGGCTATGCTGACCAGCCTCGACCGGCCCGCCCGTAAGGCTGGTCTGTCTTCTTTATACATTGTCTTCATTGTCTTTGGTGATATAAGTACCCCCTAAGGTCCATCCCTCCTCCCTCACTGAACTCGTCCCTAAACTCCAAGCACGGCTGTCTATGACTATTTAAGTTAGTGAAGGCCAGCTCCATCATACAGCTCCATACACACTAATTAAATGAGAAAATACTTAATACTATTTGGGCACTCACGATAGTGGTGAAATAAGATATATAATGTAAAAGTCGTATTCGTGTGTTAGTGTGAGTGTATGTGTGTGTGGCTTTGTCAGATAGGATGGGGTTGCCATTTGTCAAATTATCTATTTTTTGTATCTGTTCATTTGTGCAGTACCTATAAATGCACCTACTGTTTTTTATTTTTTTGTCTATGTGATTGAGGGAGGCAAAATGCAGAACTGCCTATAGCGAGTGCCTCCCCCATAGTTGAAAGAGTGACAGGGCCAAAATCAAGGGACGTTCGAGCCAAAATGCCTGGACACACGGAGTTTGAAGCAATTTAAGTCATAGGAAGAGGGAAAGACTGATTCTGGGAGAGAGTTCCAGAGCTCAGCTGTTGAGTAGAAGAAAGACTGAGAGTAACGTTTCACTCTCGGGTTGGAGAGTTGCACAGAGTAGGGGTGGGATTGAGTTGCAAGACGGGTACCACGTGCTCTACATAAAGGAGGTGGTATACACTGGGAAAGCTCTGAGGAACACTGATTATTATAGTAGCGATAGAATAGCGAGAGAGATGCAACATTGCGGCGGAGAGAGAGAGATTGCAGAGAGTTGGTGAGTGGACGGGAGTTAATGATACGAAAGGCCTTCCTTTCAACTTTGTCTAGGAGAGCGGTGTGAGAGGAACCTCCCCACACATGTGAACAATACTCAATACAAGGACGCACTATGCCCTGTACAGAGCAAGAAGCTGTACAGGGGAAAAGAACCCTCTAAGGCGGTTGAACACACCCAGCATCTGGGAGGCTGCCTTAGCAAGACTGGTAATATGGTCCTTCCAACTGAGAGCAGAAGAAAAAGAGACACCAAGAATATTGAGAGAAGATGAAGGATTGATTTTTGTATTGTTGAAGAATAAGGGATAGTCCGCTGAGAGTTCCTTACGGGTAGATAGATGGAGAAATTGGGTTTTCGAAGCATTAAAGGTATCAAGGTTTTCTCTGCCCGAATTGGAGATAGTATTTAGATCAGAATTTAAGAGTTCTATGGCTTCATTAAGTTTGTCGTTGAGGGATTGCTGGCCGGGGCGTTCTGAAAAACTAATGGAGTAGTGTAAGGTTGAGTCGTCTGCATATGAATGGATGGGAATTGAGGTACAGTTGAGGAGATCATTTATAAAAATTAGAAATAGAATAGGAGATAGGACAGAGCCCTGGGGAACACCGGAGTTTATAGGGTGAGGAAGTGAACAATGGCCGTCCACAACCGCGGCTATGGAACGGCCGGAAAGGAAATTAGAGACAAAGGCACAGATGGAGGGATAGAAACCGAAGGAGGGTAGTTTAGACATTAAAGATTTGTGCCAGACTCTATCGAAGGCTTTTGATATGTCTAGTGTAATAGAAAAAGTCTCACCGAAGTCCCGAAAGGATGATGACCAAGAGTTAGTAAGATATGAAAGAAGACCACCAGTAGAGCGACCCTTAAGGAAGCCATACTGGCGATCTGAGAGCAGATTATGAGAAGAGAAATGCTTAAGAAATTTGGAAGCAAGAATAGTTTCAAAAACTTTAGAAAGACATGAGATGAGAGCAATTGGACGATAGTTGGAGGGTTGAGAGCGGTCACCCTTCTTTGGGACAGGTTGAAAGTGAGCAAACTTCCAGCATGAAGGGAAAACATTAGAGGATAGACAGAGACGAAAGAGTTTGCCTAGGCAGGGAGTCAGCACGGAAGCACAGTTTTTGAGAACAACAGGAGGAACACCGTCCGGACTGTACGCCTTATTAATATTAAGCCCAGAGAGGGTAGTAAGTACATCTTTAGAAGAGATTAGGATATTAGGCATAAGTAAGAGAGAGGAGGGTGGAGAGGGAGGAATAACACCGGAATCATCCAAGGTGGAGTTTCTAGCAAAAGTTTGAGCGAAGAGTTTAGCTTTGTCAGAGGAAGAAGTGATGGTTGTGCCATCAGAATGGGAAAGGAGAGGGAAAGACAAGGAAGAGAAATTGTTGAAGAGATTTTTGGCTAGATGCCAGAAAGCTTGGGAAGAGCTAGAGTTGGATAGTTCAGTGCATTTATTATTGATGAAAGAGTGTTTGGCAAGTCGAAGAACAGATTTGGCTTGATTCCGGGCAGAAACATAGTGTTTCAGGATTGGACAGCCAAACACAACTGGATGTAGAACTTCTTTATTCTGGATCAAGTTTCATCCTGAGAACAACAAACAAACTAAGTGCATGTTCTTTCCAAGAATTTAGAAATACAAATGTATATAATAAAATCTTGTTCAATCTATAAGTGATACAAAACACATAACACACCAATCGCCAAACATATGTATGGCTAATTCTTAATGTCTAATAAGTTGATAGAAATAAACCTTTATCAACTTATAAGTAAAACTCGTTAGATATAATTAAATAATGTATGAGACTTCCAGTAAGTAATTAAAATTAGTTTGCACCTTGCCACTAATGGAACCTTTCAATTAGCTTCATATATTTCTAATCCAATATATTAACGAACGAAGCAACTAAATTATTTCAGTTAACAAAAAGTAAGAATATCACATGTTGCTACACACCACACATAATTTGACTCTCACAATCAGACATGTCCCACATATTTCCCGCTAATCCAGCCCAACAGACACATGAATAACCTCCCATAATTATAGGGAAACACCAACAGCAAACAATTACAACTACGATTCTTTATTATAAATTACTATACTACTATTGTATGTAGAAGAGCCAACGAGTGGACTTAGTCTGATTGAAAGGGTCAAATATTAAATATCAACTACCATACTCACTCTATTGTGTGTCCATGTATAAACCTGAGTAAGGCGGGTAACCTACCACCAGCTGATATCACTCCAGACTGACTAACTATATAAATTCGATCCACTCACATGTTCAATAACCGAGGGAATGAAGGGTGAAGGAGAAGGGAAGGGGGGAGAGGGGGAAAGAGGGGGACGGGTTGAACAAAGAACTAGCGCGTAATCTAAATAGAGAAGGAAAGGTAGGAGGGGGGAAGTGAGCAATTAAACATGAACACTAATTTCCACATATTTGCGCAATTTGTCATATACTATAGTCAAAGAACTGGGACAATGGTGACCTGTTGGAAAAGGAAGGAATTTATAAGGAAGTAGCATGTAAATGATCCGGAACGATCTGAACACTAATTTTTCATAAAACACATAGGAAGAATGAGAGTCTTGAGTTTTAAGGCGTCGGTACCGTTTGAATGCTTCCTCCTTATTGCGGACAGCAGTAGAACAGGCGTGAGTAAACCAAGATTTTTTAGCATTAGTCTGAGAGAAAGAGAATGGAATGTATGCTTCCATGCCCGATAGGATTACCACGGTAATGCGTTCAGCACTCTCCGAGGGTCCCCGGCCACGGAAGCAGAAATCCTTCCATGGGAAATCAAAGAAGTATATACGTTGTGCTGACTAAATTTAAAGGAAGTTTATACTGTTCAGGTAATAATGTGGTAGAGGGAGAATGAACAGGGGAAAACAATATTTAACAAACTCAAATTATCATACGAGCTAGGGAGCACTTTCATTTCCCTTGATGCCAACATGTGTTGGAATCATAAGAACATATTCTGCAGAAACCCGATCGGCCCACTCAAGGCAGATCCCTTTCACACCCAAATCTCGTCCATATGCCTATCAAAATTTGTCTTGAAGCTCTCTGTCGTTCTTGATCATACTATTGCCCTCAGTAGCTGAAATAATTCTAAGTCGATGAAAGAATTGAAGTAATACACCTTGTATATTGGTATAATAAACTTGGGTAGAGTAGGTTACAATGCATGCTTACAGCTCGAGAGCTGAGTGGTAAGTGACAGCTCTGCTCAGTCTCACTCGATAAGTGGCTTAATTAGTGAGTTTGATGAGTGGGTAGCCCGGTAGTGAGTCGATTCATAGAAAATGGACTATTGCAGCAATTCAATTGGGGTGACTCAACTAAATACTTAACATGACGTCCCCCCCCCCTTTCTTTACTAATAATCAAAATTCTAATAAACCTGGTTATTGTATAATTGACTTAAACTCACATATTAATTTAGTACTTCTAGAATTACGTTAAGTACTGTAGATATATAATTTTAATCTTGATTTTGTTTATATTCATAGATGAAATGATTGAATACTGACAATTTATTCTGAAGTCAAAACATTGAACACAAATATACATTTAAAGTAATAAAATGCTAAAGAGATATATAAACATAAACCTATATACAGGGTGTCTCAATATAAATGTGACCCATTAATATGTTCATGATTTATTGCCCAGACAAGAAACTCAAAAAATATTACATTTCCTAGAAGCTGACATGATAACAATTACAATAAATGTGTATTTGGTATCTCTTGCTCAAAAGCTACATTTTTACAGCACATGTTCTAAATGTGTGCCTCTGCGCTGATGACAAACTTGTAGCCTACGAGTGAAGTTATCGATAACCCTCACACACTCTTGCTTCTGTATGGCACGTATCGTCTGGGTTATGGCCACTTTCAGCTCGGCAATAGATTGAGGATTGTTCCCATACACGTTGTCCTTCAAGAACCCCCAGAGATAAAAATCCGGGGGGTTCAGATCGGGTGAACGCGGAGACCACTCTGGTTCGCGGCGTCTGCTGATCAGCCGATTAGGGAATCGATGATCGAGCCACTCCATTGTGATGTTAGCAGTATGTGGAGTTGCCCCATCTTGTTGAAACCATTGCACACCTCGATTCACTCCACGATGTGCTCCAAGTGTCCTCCAGAACTTGTTTAACACCACAATGTAATGCTCCTTTGTGACAGTGACTGTCTCCCCGGCTTCATTTTCAAACCAAAATGGTCCAATTATGCCATGTTTTGAGATGGCCACCCAAGCAGTGCATTTCACAGAGTGCAATGGTCTCTGAAGACCCTCGTCTGGTGATTTTGATCCCCAGAACACCGAGTTCTTGCTATGAACATGTCCGCAGAGTGAGAAGTGTGCTTCGTCGCTGAACCAAACATTATCGAGAAAGTCAGAATCCTCTTCGATCTTGGTCTCGAACCACTGGCACATCACAACACGTTTTTCCATGTCGGCTGGCGTGAGTTTCTGCATAATCTGGATTCTGTATGGATAGAGTTTAAGGTCCTTCTTCAAGATTCTGTGCACTGACGCACGAGAAAGACCCATCTCTTGGGAACGTCTTCGGATGGACTTTTTTGGACTGCTTCCGACAGAATCTCTCACCGCATTCACATTTTCAGGCCATCTTGCAGTCAACTTCCTGCCACTTGTGGGTTGTTCTGCTTTTTTACTGAGCTTGTTTAATGATCCTGTTGCTTTAAATTTGTTTACCCAACGGGTAATTTGGAATTTATGGGGATAGTTATTAAAGTTGAATTCCCTGCGGAATTTTGCCTGTACCGATTTGAAGGATTTTGTCTCCAGATAAGCAGTGACACACATAGTTTTTACCTCTATTGTCCAAGGCATTTTGATAGATGATTTTTCAATGTTATGCTATGATCTTTCAAACCTGAAAAAAAGAGAATAATATCATTAATATTGGCAGAGTTATTAACAGTCAAATGGGTCACATTTATATTGAGACACCCTGGGTATAAGTAAGAATAAACTGAATTTGATATATTTACAATATTTACACTATCGAGTTTCCTAAAGATCTTTTATAGGATACTATTATATTTGGTATTTTATTTATTACAGATAATATCTTTGCTGCTTTCTTACAATCCTCCCCAATCATGCACGCTGTTAATTACCCATATGAATATTCTCGGGTAATTCAGCTTGATAATGGGGTTGATTGTAGAGTTTGTGCAACTGACTCAGGTTTTGGTGGTGTGATGGGTTCAGGCCTTGGAGATTGTTCTGGCTGGATGTTAGACTTTACCTCTTTCGTGTCTGATTAATTTTGATGGCTGTTGAAAATAGTTGAAGAATACTCTTCTAGGTGTTGCTCACGAAAATGCAATACATTTTAGTTGCCACAATATCGTCGCTGTGTGTGAAGACTGCTGGTAGAAATCTACTGACGTTCTGGGTGAAAACGGTGGGAAACTTGGGTACTATAATTATGTTGCTGGCTGGCTGTCTGCTTCTGCTTCGTAATTTAATTCTTGGCTTGGGATTCCTTTGTTGGTGCCACCATATAATAATTCTATGTCGATGAAGAAATGGAAGTACAGTAATACACAGAGTCTTGTATATTGGTATAATAAACTTAGGTCGAGAGTACAATGCATGTTTACAGGTCAAGAGCTGAATGGCAAGTGACAGCTCTCTGCTCAGCCTCACTGAGTAAGTGGCTTAGTGAGTTTGGTGAGTGGGTAAGGAGCCAATTCATAGAAAATGGAATACTGCAGTAAATCAATTAGGGTGACTCAACTAAATACATAACATGACAGTACCCTATGTGCCATAGTATATACATACTGTACATACATACATACATACATAGATAAATCATTTGCTAAGGGATTCAATTTATCGTCAGTTAAAGCTAAATTATATTATTATACGACTATTTAAAATATTGAGTAACTGTTTTATGATAGGGCCTACTCGTGTTGAATATTTAAGGCTATTTCACATTTTATCCATATTTCCACACATTCCCTTAGATGCTAATGTACCGTATGTAACCTACATACTAGTCTGATATAATGTATGATATGAATTATTTAGAAAAAAACTCTCTCTCCCTCTCTCTCTCCCTCGAATATTTGATAGCCATATAAAGCTGGGTACATATCATCGTTTATAATGATAAAATAAAAGGAAATACAGGCCTATATTATCAGGGGGAACACAACTAGTTTGCTTGGAGGTCCAATCACTCAATATTTCTTTTGAATACCTCAACTCCCCCCCCCCCCCCTTCTCCCACATTGATTAATTTTAACCCTTTCAGTAAATCGTTTATCTTTTCTTCCTTTACTTTGGCTATTAACACCTTACGAGTGGCCTAGGCGGTAATTTCTATGTACCGCCCAGCGGGGTTTTTTTTACCATAAAGGGGGTTGTTTCCGTGCTCTATTTCATGCATAAACAAGACCCAGAGCGTAATACAAGTATATATCCCTGAAAGGGCGTAAATTGAGCTTTCCAATGACACCCGAACCATCCGTCTACGATCACTGGTTGTCTTGCAACGAGTGCAACCGAAGGGCAAAATCGCTAAAATACGGTCATTTTCTTACATTATTACGTGTGTAGCGAGTGAGAGAGGGTGGGGGTGGGTGCAATAAATCTCAGTAGCTCCACGGCGGCCGTGGCGAGCGGTCAGGAGGTAATCTACGCTCTTCGCACTGCTCCACTCTCTCTCAGAGCACATTACGTGCTCAAAATTGCACTCGACAATAGCCGGGCCCCGCCACATAGGCCACATTTATTTCACTCGACTATAGCCGGATGCCGCCAGTTAAGGGTTAATAGACAGTATATTATTGTTTGCCAGGAGGAGGCTAAAAGCACCAGCCGAACAGGGTGGTACTTCCGGGGAGTGCTAAGTGGTTGATAATGACAGAGCTGGAACTCTTGTTTCACCACCTGGCCTCTCTTGCTGATCCTTTCAGTGCCTCATCAATATTGAGGGCAGCCCCAGCCTGCCCTCCAAAACACCTTCTCCTCTTATCAATACATTATACTACAAACAGCTTACATATTACACCAGCTTAAAAAAAAAAAAAAAAAAAAAAAACTATGAGATCACGACCCGCGTCGGAGTCCCCATTGATCTGTCCCCTGGAAATGACTCGCCAAAATGCTCTGGACTACCACCTTCTTATTCTTACTATTAATTTCTGCAATATTCGTGGCCTTTCCTCTAACTTCCACTCTGTGAAACAGCGACCGCGCTGGTGTAGTGACTAGCGTCTCGGACTTCCACCCAGAATGCTCGGGATCGCGCCCACGCTCGGTGCATTAAAGATTTTTCACAAGCACTGAGTCGTTACCATCCCTCATGAGCAAGGGGATGGAGTAGTAGTACAGGACCCCAATGGAAATACGCCTAATTGGCCTTATTGGGATATCATTAGCTGGCTTAGCATGCGCTAGCTTTAAGAACTATTATTATTATTATTATTATTATAACCCTGATCTTCTCTTTCTCACCGAAACCCAGTTGTCTGGGACTACTGACAACAAACCCTTCTCTGTACCCTCCTACTATCTCTATCCTCATTTTCAAGGTGGATGTTGCGTATGGTAAGACAGGGTAATTTCGCCGCGACGCTAATAATTTGCATTCAAACGCCGATATCTCCGAAACTATGACATGGATTCGGCTGAACTTTGGCTTAGGTTGTAGAGCAGTTTTGGCTTATGTTGTGGAGCTAGTTTGGCTTAGGTTGTATAGCTAGTTTGGCTTAGGTTGTAGAGCTAGTTTGGCTTAGGTTGTGTTGCAGTTTCGCGGGGCCTGGCGCCGCGGCTAGCGGCGCGTCTGACGGTATGGTCGGGTGTGTGTGGGGGTTTTTAGGGGTGTGTTTGTATGTGGGTTAGTACACTGTGGTGGTGTGTGTGACACAGTGTTGGCAGTAGCCGTCAGCTGCTGCCTGGTACTATGCACTAGCACCCTACACGCCGCACCCACACGAGACACGTCCACACCCACACTAAATATTTCCACACCCGTAGGCCTAATAAATACGTCCACAACCGCACTAGACACATCCACACCCGCACTACATGTCCACAACTCCGCACCCGCACTAGACACAGTGGCGCCTAGGCTTACATGTGTGACACACCTGCATCTCTGCCCGCCCTGTTCAGTTGTGTGTGTGCGTGTGTGACGTTTTTCTATTGGCATGTTTAGTGGCAGTTTGGGTTTGTGAATGTTTTCATTGTTTTTACCTGCGCGCTAGTGTTTTGTCTGGCCATTAATCATAAAATGTTATCTAGTTTACTGGCTAGATGATGCGTAAAATAGGTCGCGGCGAAATTACCCCGCCCGGCGGGGTAATTTCGCCGCGAGAGTAACTTTTTTGTTTAAATCGGCAGCATGACCAAAACATTATATATAATTTTTTTTAGGGCATCTATAGCAGAAAGGCTGAATGTATAGATAAAAAAATTAAAAATTCTAAATTCCATTTGTGTCAGTTTCTATTCGTCAAAAACTGCGATTTTCGGCGAAATTACCCCGTCTTACCCTATACGTACGCAAAAATCTTGCTATCTCTTGTGTTCCCAACATTGGTTCTTCTGAATTCTCAACTCTTTTGGGTTAAGCTCTCTTATCACTACAAACTAAATATTTCTGCACTGTTTATCTCTCCCCTAATTCTACTGACTATCCAAAATTCTTTGACTATCTAACTTCTATAGTGGAACACATTCTATCCATCTCTCCTTTCGCAGAAATTTCCAAACTCTCCCTCTCTCTCACTCATTTATTGTTGTCTTCCTTACATTTACTACATCCTAGTCTCTCTCTCTCACACACACAAATGAGAACATAAGAAAACGGGTGTCTGCAGAGAGCGGATTGGTCCACACATGGCAGATCCCTTTCACAAACAACCAATCTCTCTCTCTCATTTATCACTGTCTTCCTTATGTTTACGACATCCTATTCTCTCTTTCGCCATTCTGTCTCTCTCTCTCTCTCTCTCACAAATGTGAACATAAGAACATAAGAAAATGGGAGTCTGCAGAGAGCCGATTGGCCCACACATGACAGATCTCTTTCACTCCTAACCCATCTCGTCCTATCTAATTATATGTTGAAGCTCTATTGTTCTTGATCCCACTATAGCACTCGGTAGCCTATTCGACATATCTTCAACTCTGTTACCAAACGAATAGAGGCAGATCCCTTACACAGCCAATCTCTTTCTCTCTCGCTCTTGTTTGTTTGCACACCAATACAAATGAGGCAGATCCCTTACACATGCAACCAAAATAAAAATGAGAGTTCAGAGAGTCAATTGGCCCACGCAAGGCAGATCCCTTTCATACCCAACCCATCTCATAAACGTTATCAGTTACTAACACTATATACTTACTATACATCCATGTTATCATATACCTGCAACTAAGATACAATTGTAAGAAATTGGAACATAGGAAAATGGGAGTCGGCAGAGAGCTAATTGTCCCACAAAAGACAGATCCCTTTCACACTCAACCCATCTCATTAAACTCTCGCTCCCTCTCTCTGGATGATTCAGGTGTTATTTGAAAGCTATTACCGTACTTTCACAAATATATAATTGTATTACGCTCTGGCTTTTGCTTATGCATGAAAATAAGCAGAGAATGAAGGTAATTTTGGCCAATTATGCCTACTCGTACGGGGTTAATAGCTTTAGCAAAAATGGCCACACTCCTTAATGGCCTAAGTGGCCACAACCAAAATGGCTATACAATATTCCTTCTGTACTTTCTCCATGCCCGATAAGATAAATGATATTTTGATATATGTGACACAGCCCTTGTATCCAACACAATACCCTACGTGCAAAACCGTGCAAAACCGCTCGAACGCCGGACAACGTTGCATGCAACTTTAATTAAACTTGTATTTGAAGATCTGATTGGCTTAAAGACTCACTTCTATCTTATTGTAAATGTTCCATTGCTTGCATTCACAAACCTATGTAACCTTGCCTTAAATTATATACCGGTATACTATATATTTATATATATTTATATAAACTGTGTATATATATATATATATATATATATATATATATATATATATATATATATATATATATGTATATACAGTTTATATAAATATATATAAATGTATAGTATATATAATTTAAGGCAAGGTTACATAGGTTTGTGAATGCAGGCAATGGAACATTTACAATAAGATAGAAGTGAGTCTTTAAGCCAATCAGATCTTCAAATACAAGTTTAACACCTTACGAGCGGGCCCGTCAGTTTTTTTCCACTACGCGCCAAGCGTGTTTTTTTTTTACGATAAATGGCCTTGTTTCCGTGCTCTTTTTCAGGCATAAACAAGAGCCAGAGCGTAATACAATTATGTATCACTGAAAGGGCGTTAATTGAGCTTTCCAATGACACCTGAACCATCCTTCTACAATCACTGGTTGTCTTGCAACGATCGTGCAACCGAAGGGAAAAATCGCTAAAATATGGTCATTTCGTTACATAATTACGTGTGTAGCGAGGGAGGGAGGGTGGATGTGTGTGGAGTAGATGTCAGTAGGCCCACGGCAGCCGTGGCGAGCGGTCATGAGGCAACCTATGCTCCTCCCGTCGCTCGTCTCTCTCTCAGAGCCAATATTGCGCCAAAATTGCACACAGACTTAAGTCGGGCCCCGCCACATAGTCCAGATTTTTCGATACGGACTTAAGTCGGGCCCCGATAGACAGTGGTTAATTAACATAAGGATGAATAGAACCTGAGAATATATATATATATATATATATATATATATATATATATATATATATATATAATATATATATACAGTATATCTGTATTTTAACCAATATTATTTACGTTAAACGTTAAATAAAGTGCCCCATATGACTGGGGATTTCAAATAATAATAATAATTATTAGTAGTAGTACTATTACCATTATTATTATTATTATTATTATTATTATTATTATTAGGGGCTCTGGCCCTGTGGGGAACCCCTATTGTAATCATTATATCTTCTTATTCTTCCAAATTATTTTTCCACGCCGGTTTTTACGCATTAACTCCAGAACCGCTTTTTGGTTCGGGATCAAACTTTCACACAAGGTGCGTTTTTGTATTGGGCAAATTTTGATATGCTAAACATTTGAAATGGAGGCCAAACCGGTCCGTGGCAGCCCATTTCCGGAAATATGTGAAACCTAAATACCGTCTCTCCCACTTATAGGAAATGATTGGGCTTTGGCATAATGACTTATAGACTCCACTACTAATGCTCCGCAAATGTTATGGAAAAGGTTTTGCTTTGCATGTGGGTTTTTTTCGGCAATCTTGAAAAAACATCGAAAACACTTAAAATCCACATCTTGAAAACTACACGGATGATGAAAGCCATGTTTGCGTAGTTGGGTAAGACTCGCAATTCCGAACGGTTTGGTACCAAAAGAATAGAAATTGGTGGAACAGTTTGACCGCAGCATTGAAAACTGTCTATTCATAAATTACTTTAAAACCGTATTAGGTTCCCACACAACTTTTTCAGTCTTCAGTCTATAGGCTTCCTCGCATCCCCTAGTTTTGCTTATAATAATAGTTATAATAATCATTCAGATCCATACATTTTTTAAATTTAACTCTCTCAAAATAGTTAGTCCCTACGGTTTCCAGCAATTATTTAACTAACATACCAAACATACCTACCCTACCAAATAATAATGATAATTCAAATATATATTTGGTGAATAGCAGAGTATTTGGCTAAGGTTTTTAACAATTCCTCCCTTTGCCAAATGCTTAGTTTAATAACAAAGTTCTAGACCTTTAACCCTCCTCTAGCGGGTGCTCTGTGGCCGTTTTGGGCCTTTCTGGGCCGTTCTGACTGCTATATCAACCATCAGTATGAAAGGAACTGTATTGCGCCGAAAACTAGGTGGAAATCGCTACACAATGACGCCACATACAGCTACGTAGCACTCGTGGAGCACTGACAGTGTTACCTCGAAGATGGAAGTTTAGCTGATTTTGCTACCTTGCTCACTTTTAGCGAACTATTGGTTACACTGTCATCCTCACGCGCGGTGGGGGAACTGGAGTTAGTGTGGGCCGGGAGGCCACAGATGTCGGACGTATGGATCATTACTATCCCACCCATTTTCACTCGATTTCCACCCTTTTTTCACCCGTTTTTTGCCAGTTTTTTCAACTCGACTTATGTGGTGAGCCGCTTTTTAAGGGTTAAAGTTTTGACGATTGCCTGTGTGAATCGTATTTTAACCCTGCTCCCTCAACCCTAACTTAAGTGTTACCACAAAATACCGCTAGATCCGTTCTCAAAAGTCGCTAGCATGTTGCTGCAGTCAAACAATGCTAGAATAATGCCACAATCTCTGAAGAGTTTTGGTGTATTTGTTTTGCAAGTTCTATAATGTAATATGAGTAGAATGTCTGAAATTTTCAAATTATCCCTAGTAAATGTATCTAGATATAAAACAATGCCTGCTAGATTGAAGTCAATACCTCCACATCTAGCGATAATGTAGCGACGTTAAAACTGGCAGCACTGCAAAGCCTCCTCCTCCCCAGACTGTGATATGTGGTACTTACCCACCTCCCTCCCTCACCTTCCTGAAAAATTATGGTCTGAAATTCGTATTTACATAATTATATTATCATGTGTATAAATGTAACCCTTAGACATGTCTCTATTAAGTAATAACATCTAACAGGATTCATGATATAAATACAAGGCTAGATATTCATCGGAAGTACTTATTTGCCTTCGGAAAGCTGAAATAAATGTTTTGTACAAATGGTAGGTATTATTTTCTGTGCTAAAGAGAGAGAGAGAGAGAGAGCATTCCTATTCGTTGCCTACATCATGTCACTATATATATCCTTCCATCCTCTCTCTCTCTCCATTCCCCTCCCCTCCCCTCTCTATCTCCATGCTCTCACTCTCTCTCTCTGGGCATAATACGCATATTTGCGCTCTTTATAACTCGCCCTAACGGGCAAAATATTGAGTGGAGGTAACTGAAATGGTGTGTAATAAGAAGAGATGGACGATATCTCCCCATAGACGTCAAACTACACCCGGAAGGGACCCCGATATACGAGATACGTAGCTTCATAATGCGCGTATTGATCACTGTCATGCTATTTTGTATGCATGCAGAAGTAGCAGGAGATTTATGTCAAGAGTGAACACCAATAACTTAATCCATACACAGTAAAAAAGACGGAAATAATATCGTAGATACGAAGTGATGGAATACGAGAGAGGGGGAGTCGGTATGTTATGTAAACAGGACAGTATCTCTCTCTCTCTCTCTCACAAATGAGAACATTAGAACATGACAACGGGAGTCTGCAGGGAGCCGATTGGCCCACAAACGGCAGATCCTTTCCACACCCAACCCATCACGTCCTATCTATTTTTTTGTTGAAGCTCTATATTGTTCTTGATCCCACTATAGCACTCAGTATAGCCTATTCCACATATCTACAACTCTGTTACCAAACGAATAAAGGCAAATCCCTTACACAGCCAATCTCTCTCTCTCTTTCGCTCATGTTTGTTTGCACACCAGTACAAACGAGGCAGATCCCTTACATATGCAACCAAGATAAAAATGGGAGCCTGCAGAGAGACAAGTGGCCCACTCAAGGCAGATCCCTTTCACGCACAACCCATCTCATCCATATCCCTATCTGATTTTATATTGAAGCTTTCTATTGTTATTGATCCCACTATAGCACTCAGTAGCCTATTTCACATATCTACAACTCTGTTACGAGAGGCAGATCCCATACACAGCTAATCTCTCTCTCTCTCTCTCTTATTTGTACACCGGTATATAAATGAAGCAGATCCCTTACACATGCAACCAAGATGAAAATGGGAGCCTGCAGAGAGCCAGTGGGCCACATAAGGCAGATCCCTTTCACACCCAACCCATCTCGTCCTATCATATTTAATGTTGAAGCTCTATTGTTATTCATCCCACTATAGCACTTGATAGCCTATTCCACATATCTACAACTATTACCAAATGAATAGAGGCAGATCCCTTACACAGCCAATCTCTTTCTCGCTCTTGTGTGTTTACATACCTGTACAAATTACGCAAATCCCTTACACATGCAACCAAGATGAAAATGGGAGTCAGCAGAGCCAAGTGGCCCACACAAGGCAGATCCCTTTCACACCTAACTTATCTCATAAGCTTTATATGTTACTTACACTACTTACTATACACCAACGTTATCATATACCTGCAACCAAGATATAATTGTAAAAAATAGGAACATAAGAAACTAGGAGTCAGCAGAGAGCCAATTGACCACTTGCAAGTTTCGGGCTATAAGGAAGTTGGAGTATTTTACATCAATATTTAGCAGAATTACCAGCTAAAATATCGTTGCATTGCATATATATAGTCATAAAACCGTATATAGCAATCTTTCTAACCATCACATACTCTCATATAGCATTTATAATTCTGCTAAATATGGATACTTAAAGTTCCAACATCCTTATAGCCAAAAACTAGCAAGTGGTCAATTGGCCCACACAAGACACTCGGTAGCCTATTCCACATATCTATAACTCTGTTACCAAACGAATAGAGGAATATCCCTTGCACAACCAATCACTCTCTTTTGCTCTTGTTTATTTGCACCCCTGTACAAATTAGGCAGCTCTCTCTCTCTCTCATTTATCGCTGTCTTCCTTACGATTACAACATCCTAGTCTCTCTCTGTCTCTCTCTCTCTCTCTCTCTCATAAAGGAGAACATAGGAAAACGGGGGTCTGCAGAGAGCCGATTAGCCCAAACACGGAAGATCCCTTTCACACCCAACCCAACCCGCACTCTTTCTCTCATTTATCGCTGTCTTCCTTACGTTTACATAAAATATATACACAAATGTGTCACCTCCATATAATTATACATAATTTACGTTATGTACTTTACTTACATTTTAGTGCTTGTCAATATGTAGGAATGATTAAATTATACTACTTTTTTTATATACATAATCATATTTTTACATCTAGGCCATAATATAGTTCTTCCTAGCCCAATAATATATCTACATGAGTGAATCACCTCCATGTCAGCTTATTTCTAAGACTTCTCCTGGATAATCAAACAATATCTAGGTTACTTTAGGTAAAAAGTGCTCAAAACATATAATAAAGTACAGTACATTGTTGTATTTAGTAATGCTGAAGTAATACCCTAATTATATAAGGACAATGCCACAAAGGCTAAAACAAGTCAGAATTATAAAATTATCACAACATTCATGGTCACACTTATACATGGCCACAACCAGAAAACAGCCACACTCATCAACGGCCACAACCAAAATAGCTACACTCCCAAATGTCCACAGTCAAAATGGCTGTAGTTTCTCCATGCCCGATAAGTTAAATGATCTTTTGATATCTGTGACACAGCTCTTGTATCCAACACAATACCCTGCATGTAAAACCGCTCGAAGCCCGGACAACGTTGCTTGCAACTTTAATTATTATTATTATTATTATTATTATTATTTATTTATTTTTTATGTTTTTGTATTAGACCTCTTATTGTTATCTTTGACGGTCATATTCCTGAACGCTACCGAAGTAATATATCTTCACCATTACGAATGAAGTGAATTGAAAGAATTAGTTGGCTTTAGGAATCTGGGCAAAATAAAGTTTTGTTCATAAATGATAACTCTGTCTACCATAGTTAACTCAGTATAGGGTTGATAATGCCATTCCCAAATACTAAGACTATACTTGTAAACAAAAATGTAATAATTCTGTTTGGGATTGAGTTTTGTATTTGTTGTAAGTCTACATTAAATCACATGTGAGTTGTTAATGCATTTACAGTATATGAGATAACAAAAAATATTTATGTATATATAATCCCCCCCCCCCCTCTCTCTCGCTCTCTCTCTCTCTCTCTCTCTCTCTCTCTCTCTCTCTCTCTCTCTCTCTCTCTCTCTCTCTCTCTCTCTCTCTCTCTCTCTCTCTCTCTCTCTCTCTCACACACACACACACAGCTGAACAAACTCCGCTTGTTGGTTCTGACTCAGGTTTCATAC
The DNA here is from genome assembly GCA_032716605.1 of Paralithodes platypus. Taxonomy (NCBI): domain Eukaryota; kingdom Metazoa; phylum Arthropoda; class Malacostraca; order Decapoda; family Lithodidae; genus Paralithodes; species Paralithodes platypus. Next base: position 33,230,918 of record CM064566.1, read on the forward strand.
TAGCCCGTCAACACTTAAAGTTCCATAGACTTACTCATGCACACTCTTAATACGTACACATAATTCACTACACCCTTACTATGTACAGTCATGAGCATTAATAAGGATACACCCATTCGAATTATTGAATTTTAAAGTCAAGGTATGGAGCATTTGAGGTAGAGTACAGCATTGTATTGTTTTGTATGTATTCGATATTGGATTCAAAAGGTTGCGTAGCTGTACACACTTCAATATTTTCAAATCATCACCAACTCACCAATTAACTTACAAATCGTCCTAGTTAATTAAATTAATGTGGTACTCCATGGATTAATGTGGTACTCCATGGATTAATGTGGTACTCCATGGATTAATGTGGTACTCCATGGATTAATGTGGTACTCCATGGATTAATGTGGTACTCCATGGATTAATGTGGTACTCCATGGATTAATGTGGTACTCCATGGATTAATGTGGTACTCCATGGATTAATATGGTACTCCATGGATTAATGTGGTACTCCATGGATTCGAACCTACAGTAGGATACTCACACCGAATACCTTGAACTATCTACCGAAATTGTATTCTAATGTCTAAACTCTACCAACAAAGTTAGCGTTATTGAGTGGTCAATGAAAACTCTACCAACAAAGTTAGTGTTATTGAGTGGTCAATGAAAACTCTACCAACAAAGTTAGCGTTATTGAGTGGTCAATGAAAACTCTACCAACAAAGTTAGTGTTATTGAGTGGTCAATGAAAACTCTACCAACAAAGTTAGTGTTATTGAGTGGTCAATGAAAACTCTACCAACAAAGTTAGTGTTATTGAGTGGTCAATGAAAACTCTACCAACAAAGTTAGTGTTATTGAGTGGTCAATGAAAACTCTACCAACAAAGTTAGTGTTATTGAGTGGTCAATGAAAACTCTACCAACAAAGTTAGTGTTATTGAGTGGTCAATGAAAACTCTACCAACAAAGTTAGTGTTATTGAGTGGTCAATGAAAACTCTACCAACAAAGTTAGTGTTATTGAATGGTCAATGAAAACTCTACCAACAAAGTTAGTGTTATTGAGTGGTCAATGAAAACTCTACCAACAAAGTTAGTGTTATTGAGTGGTCAATGAAAACTCTACCAACAAAGTTAGTGTTATTGAGTGGTCAATGAAAACTCTACCAACAAAGTTAGTGTTATTGAGTGGTCAATGAAAACTCTACCAACAAAGTTAGTGTTATTGAGTGGTCAATGAAAACTCTACCAACAAAGTTAGTGTTATTGAGTGGTCAATGAAAACTCTACCAACAAAGTTAGTGTTATTGAGTGGTCAATGAAAACTCTACCAACAAAGTTAGTGTTATTGAGTGGTCAATGAAAACTCTACCAACAAAGTTAGTGTTATTGAGTGGTCAATGAAAACTCTACCAACAAAGTTAGTGTTATTGAGTGGTCAATGAAAACTCTACCAACAAAGTTAGTGTTATTGAGTGGTCAATGAAAACTCTACCAACAAAGTTAGTGTTATTGAGTGGTCAATGAAAACTCTACCAACAAAGTTAGTGTTATTGAGTGGTCAATGAAAACTCTACCAACAAAGTTAGTGTTATTGAGTGGTCAATTAAAAAACTAAGCCCATATGAAAATTTTAGTGTGATCTGATTCGAGAGCTTTCATCGTCAGATTTAGATGACAATACATTTTCAGGCAACATTTCTTGGGTCTTTAACATTGATATCAGACACCAAATTGGTTTAAGGTAGATCAAATTACTTAAATGAGGGAATTCTTATCAAGTTGCCAATTAAAGTTGATTGAACAAAGCACTTGTGTGATACCCGGTTTATAAGTCAACTTTGGATCGACCTCTACACTCTAGAAATATCCCTGGACTTGTTGCATTGGTATCGGTAAATAGTATTCAGATGAATAATGGACGTCAAGCACTTTTTCAGACTTTTCAAACACAAATTTATTTAGAATCAGTTCCTGCACAAATTAACACTTCTTATATCTATATCTCTCTCTCTCTCTCTCTCTCTCTCTCTCTCTCTCTCTCTCTCTCTCTCTCTATATATATATATATATATATATATATATATATATATATATATAATATATATATAATATATATATTATATATATATATATATATATATATATATATATTATCATATATATATAATATATATATATATATATATATATTATATATATATATATATATTATATATATATATATACTGTATACTGTATATATATGGCGCGGTGGGGAAGGTTTCTTGCTAACACAGGTAATGTTTGCCTTTTGCTCGCCATTGTATGTTCGGATTGGAGGGGGGTGGGGAGGGGGGGGGGGGGTGAGCCTGGTGCTGATTTATTTTGTGTCATGTAAAGCGGAGAGTCGTTCCTCCCGTCCCCTGGCTTTATAGGCGGCACCTGAAGCGGATTGGTTACTTTCACACAGGTGTATTTGTTTACGCTTTTTTACCGGTCCGCCATTACTTCTCCGCATATCCATGGATTGTTGTACTCTTCTCATCATAATAATACCCAGAAATAATTAACACCTTAATGGGGCAAAGCATCATATAATCACCAAATTAATGGGGTGATTGTCTTAAATTTGCTTAAGGGAAGATCTCCACTCGAGGGATTTTTTTCTTGACCCCTTTCTCCCTCATGGTTAGCCCTATTGTTTTTGAGATTTTAAGACGTTTGCCCATATAAGTTTGGTGATTTTAAGAATTTCCGCCCCATTCTGTCAATTTTAAGACCTTTCGTGCAATTTAGGTGTCGATTTTATCCTGGCGAGCGATAGGGAGCCTGTAATTTAAGAGTAACCGGCCTTCGGCCGGGACATTTTTCTACCGAAAAATGTACAAATTTATCTTGAAAGGGGGTCAAGGGGGTGACATTTTAAGATTGCTGGAGGAGTAGGAAACAAACTAGAAACCTCCCCTTAACTAATGGAGCGAAAACCAACAAATATTGACAGGATAGATGGGTTAAAATGTGTGCCAGTTCTGTTACACTCTATGTGTTGTAACTACAATCACAAGTTTGATTGGGCGGAGTACAGTTATTATGTGACTCCCTCTTCACTTATTGGGCGGAGTACAGTTATTATGTGACTCCCTCTTCACTTATTGGGCGGAGTACAGTTATTATGTGACTCCCTCTTCACTTATTGGGCGGAGTACAGTTATTATGTGACTCCCTCTTCACTTATTGGGCGGAGTACAGTTATTATGTGACTCCCTCTTCACTTATTGGGCGGAGTACAGTTATTATGTGACTCCCTCTTCACTTCGATATGACTTTAATAAGCTGTGTAAGTTTGTCTATTACTTGCTGGGGGAAGGGGTCGGGCGCAAGTTGGACTAGATAATAGTCCATCAGGCGCCTGGCCCGGGGAGACGATTAATATGAAGGGTGCGCCTGGAAGTGTGGTGGGCGGGCTTGTGGCTTCGGCTCCGCTGCATGTCTGCCTGCCAAGATCGGAACCTCTCCGGGTGGTCGGGGGCCGTGGGAGTGCTGGAGCGACCTTGGTGACCCTGGCCTCTGGGTCTTCTCCTGGGTGACTTACTGTAGATGTGTGTGAATTTGTATTTTATCTGTGTTTGTTCGTTGTTTTATGTTGTTTTGGGTCTTCCCTGTTCTTGCTCTGTCTTGAGTCGGCCACCCCCGAGAAAACAAAAAATATTAAAATAGAATAACATAGAAAATATAAATATAAATAGAAAAAATGGGGATTGGCCTGAGCATATAGATAGATAGATAGATAGATAGACTTGCTGGAATAAAATACATATTTTTTTGTATTGTTCAGTAGGAAATAATCGAACATTTTTATTTCATAACTTGGAATGGACAATACTTCACCTACCTACGTAAGTTGTTTATTTTTCGCCAAAACTAAATATTATTATCTTGAGTGTACTTTAGGATTTAGTCGATCCCTTATATCTCCTATATTCTTCGAATTACCTGTCCTAATCGCATATCCGACTTGTTTGTCCAATTCGTTTGATTAATGGCTAACTATACTTTATGGCATAAGGGACTATCCAAAAAGCCTTGCCATTTACCTGTGTGATTTAAAATCCTAACTGTTTTTACCTGTTTGTCTTGGATGGCGTTGTTAAGACCTTATGCACCGGCGACGTCCTTATCACCTTGTTTTGGCTATTATGAGACGATTTTATTCAGCTTAGAAAGGACGTCTAACAAATAAAATACTACAGACTGTCTCAATTAATCCTTTTAGCTACCTACCTATGTGGAGTTCGCCACTCTTGCTAGTGGCACCGAAGAGCGCACCGCCCTTCGTTGTTGTTTGAGAATTGGTGCAGCAGACTATTCGAAGAGGTGGAGCGCACCTTTGTGAAGATGGGCTCGTCTGGCACTTTTTGTAGTTCGACATCGAGAGCTCTCTTGAAGCTGTCTAACGAGACACCTCTCATGTCTCTCACTCGCCGCGGGAGTTTGTTGAAGAGACGTGCTCTTCTATGTGATAACCAGCCCTCTTGCAGAGAGCCCATAGCCCCCCGATTTATCATCTTGGGGATATCGCATTCCCAGCCTCTCCTATCATTGAATTTCATTGTTATTGGTGTATGTAGATTTGGTACAAAACCCTCTGCGATTTTCCACGTATATATTATTAAGTATCGTTCCCTTCTACGTTCCAACGAATACAGTTTTAGTGATTTTAAGCGATCCCAATAGTGTAACTGTTTTACTGAGTTTATATGTGAGGTGAAGTTCCTTTGTACACTTTCTAAGTCATTAATTTCACCTAATTTGTATGGGGATGTTAATACGTTACAGTATTCTAGCCGCGGTAGCACCAGGGATTTGAAGTGTTATCATAGGCAATTCACCGCGAGTTCTAAATGTTCGTAGAAACCAACCTGTTAGCCGTTTCGCAGCTGCAACTTTGACCTGGTAATGTTCTCTGAATCCCATATTTTCAGACATTATCACCCCAAGGTCTTTCACATTGTCTTTACGTTCTATTATGTGATTGGATTCTGTTATGTAACTTGTGCTCTTTTTAACGAAATCCTTATCTCCGTATCGTATTAATTGAAATTTGTCTTCATTAAATTGCATGTTATTTTCCCTGGTCCACTGGAACACCTTACTTATGTCCTCTTGCAGCCGGCCTGTGTCTTCCTGTGTCTTTACTATCATACTCAGTTTCGTGTCATCCGCAAAGGAGGATACTGTACTGTGTCTTGTGTTGGCATCTATGTCACTTATTAGAATGAGGAAAAGAAGGGGCGCTAGTACTGTTCCTTGGGGAACTGAGCTTTTGACGTCTGAAGGCTCAGATGTTACTTGGCTTACTGCTACTGCTTGTTTTCGGTTCACAAGGAAGTTGTATATCCACCTTCCGATTTTACCTGTTATCCCTTTTGCTTTAAGTTTGTGTGCAATAATACCGTGATCACATTTATCAAATGCCTTAGCAAAATCGGTGTAGATGACGTCCACGTTTTTCTTTTCTTCTAGGGATTCAAGAATTCTGTCGTAGTGTTCCAATAGTTGCGAGAGACATGATCTTCCTGCTCTGAACCCATATTGACCAGTGTTGTGTAGTTCATTTTTTTCCATAAATGTTGAGATTTTGCCTCCAGGACTCGCTCGAAAATTTTAATGATGTGGGAAGTCAGAGCTACTGGGCGATAGTTTTTTGGTAGTGCTTTACTCCCTCCTTTATGCAAAGGGGCAATTATTGCGTTTTTAAAACTATCCGGTATTTCTCCAGTGTCTAGACTCCTTCTCCACATTATAGCCAGGGGTTTTGAGAGGTTTTCCTTACATAGGATTGAACTCCAAGAGTCCGGGCCTGGTGCCGAGTGGGATGGCATGTTGGCGATGGCTTCTGCTATATCTTTTGGACCGAAATTAATGTCCAGAATCTGGGGGGTTTCCGTGGGGGGATTATTCATGAAAAATTAATTTTGGTCTCTGATTGCTTTTGTTTCGTCAGGCTTACTGAAGGCTTTTTCATACTGTAGACGTAATAGTTCACTCATTTCCTTTATGTCCCCTGTGAATGACCCATCATCTTTACGTAGTGGGCCGATGTTTGATGTGGTTTAGTTTTATGTTTAGCGTATGAAAAGAAGTACTTGGAGTTTTCCTTTATGCTTGCAATAGATTTGTTCTCTTCTTCTATTTGTTGTAGCTCATAGGAGATTCTTAGTCGTTGTTCAATTTCCACAATTTCATTATCTATTTGGATCTTTTGTCTTTCCTGTAGACTTTGTTGTGTGCGTCTTTGTGTTAGTAATTTTCTTCTTCTGTACAGCTTCCTTCTTTCCCGTTCTTGTTTGCTTCTTCGTCTTGTTTGTTTTTCTGGTATGTGGTGGCTACAGATTCGGGTCATGGTTTACGTTAATAGGACTAGGCATTCTGATGGTGTCCGGTTGTTCATTAAATCTTCCCATTCTATTTCCTCCATTTCTTGGTTTACCTCTTCCCACCTAATATTTTTACTATTGAAGTTAATTTGCTGAATGGACCAGTTTTTGGTCTAGTTTCTGAGGTGTTCTGAACACATGCTAGGGTTGTTTTGATCTCAATTAATTTATGATCTGAGTATGTTGTGTCCGATATGTTAACACTGTGTACTAGGTTGTCATTATTAGTGAAGACAAGGTCTAAGATATTGTTTTCACGTGTGGGTTCAGTAATATGCTGGTTAAGACTAAAAAAGTTGCAAAGATTAAATAGTTCTCTTGTATTTGCTTCTCTTGCATTTGCTTCTCTGACGTTTATCGACACTACTTGGTCTTCTAGTTGCCTCCACTTGATGTTTGGAAGGTTAAAATCTCCTAACCACATAATATTTGGTGTCGGGTTTCCCAGGGCTTCCACTTCTGATTTTATCATGTTGAGCTGGGTTTTGAATTCTTCTAAGGAAGAGTCAGGAGGTCTGTATGTAACAATTACTGCTAGGTTTAGGGATTCTATTTTAACTCCAAGTATTTCTACTACTTCGTTACTGTTATTTAAGAATTCAGTAGATATCAGCAAGTCATGAATGTACAAGGCTACACCTCCACAAGTTATATGCGTTCTGTCCGCCCTATGTAGGTTATAACCAGGAATCCATACTTCACTATCTGCCTAATCTTTAATGTGGGTTTCTGTGAGAGCCGCAATTATAGCATTTCCTTCTTCTAGCAGGCCTCTAATAAATGGTACTTTGTTTGTGGTTCTATTTTTAAGACCTTGGATGTTTGCAAACAAGACGGGGGAGGGGCTACTATGTGTACTTAGTAGTCCTCGGGGCATATTGGGTGTTGTTCGTAGAGCACATCCTTGTGCCACGCTCGGAAGGACAGGAGGTACTCTAGCTGGGCTATTTGTTCTTCCAATTCTCGCACTTTGTTCATCTTGTTCTGCCATTTCCCATAGTGTCTTCTTCCTCTGTCTCGTCCTCGCAAAACTGGAGAGTTTTTTTGGTTAGCATTTGTGTTGTTTCTGGCTATCCTCCAAGTACCCCTAATATGGAAATCCGAGCATTTGTTATCATAGCATTTCTTACTCTCTAGTGATGACTGGCAGAGGGGTGGGTGGTGGTATTTGCAGTTTCCACCAAATCTGCATTTGCCATCTCTGATCATATTGTTGCAAATTTTGGGGTGCTCAAATCTGCATTTTACTCCATTAAGTTCACCTTTTGGTCCAAAGTGGCACATTCTTTTCAGGTGATATCTGCATACAGGTGAAGCTGTATTGGTTGTGGTTAGGGCACCCTGTACTGCCGTGGTTGTGGTAGATGGCAGTTGGTTTTGATTTTGAGGGCTATCCCCTTCATTCCTCTTACGATGTTTTTGCTCGGGGGAGTTGGTACAAAATACAGTCCTCTCTGGGTGGTGGTTTTGGGTGACATAAGGGTCTCGGTTGGGCAGATAGAGGGTGGAGGGGGCGGAGGTGGCTGAGAGGTAACTTGTGGGGGAGTGGTTGGTTGTGAAGGGCAATGTGGGGGCAATTGAGGTTGAGAGTCACGTGGGGTGGTGTGAGGTTGAGAGTTACGTGGGGGTGTAGGGGGCTGAGAGTTATGGGTATTTGTGAGTGAGGGAGTGTGCACACATAGGTGACAATGTATCACTGTAGTGGGACAGCCAGTAACTAAGATCTTCTATGAATCGCGAGTATGATGTTAAATTTGTTGGGGACTGTGTTTGGTTGTCAGAATGGGGTGAAATATTTTCATTTTGCAAGGCCATTTGGACTTTCTGGCCAATTTTCTTCATTACATCAGTAAATTCTTCTTGTAGCATAACAGGGGCGTCTTTCAGCATTTTCTTTAGTTTAAGCTCATTTAATTCATTGAAGCAATTTACACATGTTAGTCCTTTTTTTCCTTTAAACTTCCTCAGCTACATAAAATCGTCGAAATGTAGTTGAAATCCAATACAAAAGACGTCATCGATACAGAAGGGGTTAAACAAATTTTTTTTTTTATATGAACCCAACAAGCGCCTGTGCCTCATTTCAAGCCACTTATCACAACACTTGAACACACTATCCACATTTGTCAAGACGTATGTTCTGGTGCCGTGGAGAGTGGTTACATTGTGAAGACGTATGTTCTGGTGCCGTGGAGTGTGGTTACATTTGAACGCGCACGAACGTTATTTTACAAGTTATGATCTAACAGTTTCGGAAGTAAAGTTGTATAGGAATACAGCCACCTAAAATATTGCACACTTACCTACATAATTACCTGTTATGTTACGTTTCGTTATGTCTGTGAGTACACTTTTCATTATTGAAATAAAAGATATTTATACCTCCGCCAACAAAGTTGGTCGGAGGTTATTATTCACCTCCATTTGTTACCTCTGCAAACGATATTGGACGAAGTTTGTGTCTTCGCTTCCGTTTGTCTGTCTGTAAGCAAGATATCTCCCAAAGTTATGAACCAATTTTCACAAAATGTATTGGGAGGATAGGATAAGCGCCAAGGAAAAAGTGATTCATTTTTGGAGGCAATCCTTATCATATATTGGCACCCAGATCGAAAAGAAAATTTAGGTCTATGATATTATTGGCAAAGAACCAGTCAGCATAGATAGAGGTATGCGCTCTACCGAGTGCCCCTCTATTTTTGTTTTTGTATATACTGTATACCCGTTAATTCATCTGATTAGACAAGTAATTTATAACAAACTGTAATTCAGTCATACTAATGTTGTTTCTATGTAAAAGCTCATGGGGAAGAACATAACTTAAATAGGCGACTGTACCTTCAGTTTACTCCTCGATACTAACCCTTGCAGTATGGGAGGACGTGTTTCTGTATTGTATTCTGGCTATTGTTAGACGATTTAATGTCTAGAAAGGAGTTGTGGAAGTCAGAGGACTAATCCTGATAATTTTTACCACTTTCATCCTTCTTTAACTAAATGGAATCGTCCAATGGTAGTTAGAATATAATGAAGAAACGCGTCCTCATATACTAAAAGGGTAAATAATTGAACTATGTTGCCAGACGAATAGCCGCGATGATATGATACGCACTTGACATTCATGACTTGTAGGCTTATTATACAGTGGATGTTGGTGACAAACTCATATTATTACGTTGTCATAACATTTCCTACCTGCTAGTTTTGTTACGTTGTCATAACATTTCCTACCTGCTAGTTTTGTTACGTTGTCATAACATTTCCTACCTGCTAGTTTTGTTACGTTGTCATAACATTTCCTACCTGCTAGTTTTATTACGTTGTCATAACATTTCCTACCTGCTAGTTTTGTTACGTTGTCATAACATTTCCTACCTGCTAGTTTTGTTACGTTGTCATAACATTTCCTACCTGCTAGTTTTGTTACGTTGTCATAACATTTCCTACCTGCTAGTTTTGTTACGTTATCATAACATTTCCTACCTGCTAGTTTTGTTTTTATTTGTTGTTGTCTATTTGTGCTTGATGATTGTCGCATTGAAATGCAATTGCATTTATCGTTGCATACATATGATTGTTCAATGATGCAATTTTCTAGTTAACAATAGGCGATTTTGTTGAAGGTAGAAATATCTTTCGTACAACGAAATTAAAGAATATCCTCTAGTAAGGTTTTAATACAATATCATATTTGGATAAGTTCCTCTGGGACGTTACATGGTTTAGCAGCCCTTATTTTATTATTGATGTTATCGTTATTATTATTATTAGGGGTTCGAGCCCTGCGGGGAACCCCTATTGTAATCATTAAATCTGCTTATTCTTCCAAATTATTTTTCCACGCGCCGGTTTTTACGCATTAACTCCAGAACCGCTATTTGGTTCGGGATCAAACTTTCACACAAGGTGCGTTTTTGTATTGGGCAACTTTTGATATGCTAAACATCCGTAATGGCGGCCAAACAGGTCCGTGGCAGCCCATTTCCCGGGAAATTTGACACCTCAAAACCGTCTCTCCCACTCATAGAAAATGATTGGGCTTTGGCATATGGACTCCACTACTAATGCTCCGCAAATGTTATGGGAAAGGTTTTGCTTTGCATGTGTTTTATTTTTCGTCAATCTTGAAAAAACCTCGAAAACCCTTAAAATTCACATCTTGAAAACTACGCGGATGATCAAAGCCATGTTTGCGTAGTTGGGTGAGGCTCGCAATTACGAACGTTTTGGTACCAAAAGAATAGAAATTGGTGGAATAGTTTGGCCGCAGCATTGAAAACTGTCTATTCATAAATTACTCTAAAACCATATTAGCTACCCACACAACGTTTTCAGTCTTCAGTCTATAGGTTTCCCCGCATCTCCTAGTTTTGCTTAATAATAATTATGTTAATCATTCAGATCCATACATTTTTTTAATTTAACTCTCTCAAAATAGTTAGAGTCCCCCAGCAATTATTAAACCAACCTTCCTATACATACCCACCCTACCAAATAATAATGATAATTCAAATTTATTCTTGGTGAATAGCAGAGTGTTGGCTAAGGTTTTTAACAATTCCTCCCTTTGCCAAATGCTTAGTTTTATAACAAATTTCTAGACCTTCAAAGTTTTGACAATTTGTGGTGTGGTGTGACTTACCTTCCCTCCTCCCTCAAACAGCAAGCAACGTGCCCTTCCTTCCTACCTCCCTCCTCCCTCATATATTTTACTTTATCAACATCCACTCTAGTGAATTTTCGGTATTTAAATTATTCGGCTTAATGCAATTTATTTAAATAAAATAGAAACCTATCACTAGTTTTGTCTAATACAACCATAGACAGTGCTATTACATATTATTTGAACATGATGTCCCTAACAGGCAAAATATTAAGTGAAGTGAAGAGAATTAATATACAATAAAGAAGAGATGGCCGAATTCTTCCCATAGACGTCAAACTCAAACAGAGAGAGGCACTGATGTCATGTTGTGATAAGCAGTGGCGCGGTAATGTCGGCCTTATGGAGTCGTGTAATACGGAAAGGGATAGCGTGTTTACATAGAGTAGGAGTCTCTCTCTCTCTCTCTCTCTCTCTCTCTCTCTCTCTCTCTCTCTCTCTCTCTCTCTCTCTCTCTCTCTCTCTCTCTCTCTCTCTCCATTCACTCCACTTCCTCATTCCGTTTCTTCCCACTAATCGTTACTTCTGCTTCTTGTTGTCGCTCTCTATTACACACACTCACACACACGATCTATATATCTACAGTATCTATCTATCCATATATTTATTTATTTATTTACTATCTCTCTCTCTCTCTCTCTCTCTCTCTCTCTCGCACACAAATGACAACATTAGGACATGACAACGGGAGTTAACAGAGAGCCGATTGGCGCACAAACGGCAGATCCCTTCCACACCCAACCCATCTTATAAACTCTTCTCTCTCTCTCTCTCTCTCTCTCTCTCTCTCTCTCTCTCTCTCTCTCTCTCTCTCTCACACAAATGAGAACATTAGAACATGACAACGGGAGTCTGCAGAGAGCCGATTGGCCCACAAACGGCAGATTCCTTCCACACTCAACCCATCTATAAACTCTCCTCCTCTCTCTCTCTCTTACAAATGAGAACATTAGAACATGACAACAGGAGTCTGCAGAGAGCCGATTGGCCCACAAACGGCAGATTCCTTCCATGTTTGCACACCGGTGTTAGGTGCTAGAGTTCCCTGTGACAGAGTGACAGGTTAAAACAGCCGATATGCCTATCATTTGAACCAAAATCAGTTAAATCACTACTGTATTTCGATATATTTTACTTTATGTTATTGTATTGGGTTAGGTTAGTTAGGTTAAGTTAGTAAATGCAATAACATTAAATAACAATCCACCGAAATAGAATCGTGGTTAGCGCCCCGGGAGCCGTTGCCTTCTATAAGTAGAATCTATACTTTATCCCACCAAATTATTGTTATTTATAGTTATTTTCTACATTAGTATTATTGTAAGTAGTGGTAGGTTAGGCTCGCTAACGATATATCGAAATACAGCCGTGATTTAACTGATTTTGGTTCAAATGATAGGCATATGGGCCGGTTTAAACTGTCACTCTGTCACGGGGAACTCCAGCACCTCACACCGGTACAAATAAGGCAGATCCCTTACACACGCAACCAAGATGAAAATTTGAGCCTGCAGAGAGACAAGTGCCCCACACAAGGCAGAACTCTTTCACATTCAACCCATCTCATCCATATACCTATCTGATTTTATATTGAAGCTTTCTATTGTTCTTGATACCACTATAGCACTCGGTAGCCTATTTCACATATCTACAACTCTGTTACGAGAGGCAGATCCCATACACAGCCAATCTCTCTCTCTCTCTCATTTGCATACAAAGGAGTACAAAGGAAGGAGTACAAAGGAGTACAAAGGAAATCAAGCAACAACAGATCCAGTGACCCTTCTAGGTTGCTTGTCCTCCAAAACACTGAGGATCAAGTGTCCAAACAGTGGTTTAGAGTTGGTAAGGGAACATTGGAAAGGAAATTACTGCCCTGGAACTAATGTCCGTGGCAGGATTAGGAAGTTAGTAGGGGACATAGGGGTTAGTAACTGAGGGGGGGATAAAATAAAGTTATTCATTTACAAACGCAGTCAGTCGCGGGTTTGATGCGAGATATTTGTCTAGGCGGAGTTTAAATGAATCAACGGTGATGCAGTCTATAACGTTTCGGGGAAGCCCATTCCACAAGTTGACAACTCGATTGAAGAAGAAATTCTTAGATTCGTGCGAGTTAAAAGATTTACCAATAATTTTGCAACCGTTTCCCCGCGTGTAATTAGATTGGTCGATAGTGAAGTACTTACTACAGTTCATATTGTCGTTGTCTTTGATGATTTTGAACACTTGAATTAAGTCGCCTCTTAATCTGCGCTGGGTTAAAGGAAATAGATTTAATTCTCTAAGACGCTCTTCGTATACCAGTATACAAATGAGGCAGATCCCTTACACATGTAACCAAGGCGAAAATGGGATCCTGTAGAGAGCCAGTGGGCCATACAAGACAGATGCCTTTCACACCCAACCCATCTCATAGGCTACACATGATACTTACACTACTTACGATACACCAATGTTACCATATACCTGCAACCAAGATATAATTGTAAGAAATAGGAATGTAAGAAAATGGGAGTCAGCAGAGAGCCAATTGGCCCATACAAAACAGATCCCTTTCAAACTCTGTTACTAAACGAATAGAGGCAGATCCCTGACACACCCAGTCTTTCTCTGTCGCTCGTTTGTTCGCACACCGGTACAAATAAGGCAGATCCCTTACACATGCAACTAAGGTGAACAAGGGAATCTGCAGAGAGACAAGTGGCCCACAAAAGGCAGATCCCTTTCACATCCAAGCCATTTCGTCCATATGACTATCTGATTTTATCTTTAAATTCTCTATTGTTCTTGATCCCACTATTGCAATAGGTAGCCTATTTCACATATCTACGACTCTGTTACGAGAGAGGCAGATCCCTTACACAGCCAATCTCTCTTTCTCTCTTTATTTGCACACTGGTACAAATGAGGCAGATCCCTTACAAATGCTACCAAGATGAAAATGGGAGTCTGCAGAGTGCCGATTGGCCCACACATGGCAGATCCCTTTCACACCCAATCCATCTCGACCTATCAAATTTTTATGTTTAAGCTCTATTGTTATTGTTCCTGTGAGAATTTGATAGTAAACAAAGCGGAATTTACCTATAAACTCACAAGAGATAACTTACTTTTATTGGTTGATAGGGATAGATAGCTCAATGATAGTGGTAGGAATAGATGGAAGATATAGTGGCCACTAAGAAATAAGAATTAGGATGACTTAGCAGGAAACAGGTGGTTGTATTGGAGCGGCTAGGAGATGTTCTTGAGGTCGTAGCTAAAGCGATTCTGATTTGTCTTGAAGCGAGGGACCCTCAGGTTCCCGAATATGACGCATGCGCAGTTATCTTATCTACCAATGCGTCATTTAACTCCTTGCGACATATATGATGCGATCGCGTCATATGGAACTTATGACCAAAAACTCATATGACGCGATCGTGTCATATGGACTTATCTACATGCCTCTCCAATAAGTCCATATGACGCACTAGCGTCATATGGAGCTCAGTAAGTCCGGTAAGTTAGATGAAGATCTGTCGGTTGGTGGCAACCCCAGGTTCCTCCGACAATTCTAACAGCCAGCAGTGTGGTTTTGACAGTTGTGTGGTGCAGTGGCAATGATACCGGGCGCCCGCCTCCGTGGACTTACTGGAACATAATATGTCTGAAGGAGTTAACTAACTACAAGATATACCAGATTTATTATACAGTACTGACAACCTGATATAATAATGGATAATAAACCCATAAAGACTTAATACTAAATAGTATATATCTTTTATATAGATATATAACTTAGCCTAATACTGGCGCCTAATTCGAACTTCCAGTATGTTTACTTAACCTAAACTGTCGAGTTACTTACGAGACTTCGACACATTCCCACCACCAATATATACATTATCTACAATAATCTTGCAGCGATGTTAGATCTCCAAAGCTGTGAAGAGCTAACAGCGGCTCGGCGAAGAGGTAATCTTCCAACAGGATCGTTACTGGCGGATGGTCCAGCGACCGCTGGTGACATAGGGGTGGAGTCGTGAGAGCTAACACCATCACCAGTGACCGCCGGTCGAGGGATCGAAATGCTTTCGATTTCCTGTTCCAATGGATACAACTTGACGATGGGTCGAGTGGTCAGGCCAGTCTTTGTTCTAATCTGAACCACTCTAACCAGATCATCTCATCCGGGATAGAGTCTAGCTACCCTACCAAGTTTCCAAAGGACACGAGGTCCCTCATCATGTATAAGCACGATGTAATTTATCCTTGGCCATACACTGCTTGATGAGCCTCTTTTAGTCTTATAGGTGTCTCGTAGTGATGCCAAGTATTCAGTAGACCAACGCCTCCATAGGTCCCGGATCAATTTATTGATGTAATTGTACCTGCTGTGTATCGCTGCTTTACTATTGTAACTAGGATCCTGCAGCTCATCTAGCTGAATTAGATCCTTTGGGAAGTCACGAAGTCTACGACCTTTAACCAGCATGGATGGAGTAATAGGGCAAGGGTCCTCCAGATCACCCAAGACATATGTTAAAGGGCGATCATTCACGGTAGCCTCCAGCTCCAATAGGACAGTAGTTAGTTCCTCGAAGGAGACTAGAGCACGACCTAGTACCTTTTTAAGCCCAGCCTTCACAATACCTATGGCTCTCTCCCAAATAGCCCCGAACCAAGGTGCACGTGCTGGGATAAAACGCCATTCACATCGGATTTCGGCAAGATGAGCCTGAAGACTGGGATCGCTTTGGATGTCTTCCAAGTGTCTGGAAGCTCCCACAAATGTAGCAGCATTGTCGCTTAACATTATCTGCGGAAATCCCTGCCTACTATAAAATCTCCGGAACGCATGGATAAAGCTGTCACAGGTCATATTGCTAACTACTTCAATGTAGATAGCTCTTGTAGTAGCGCACGTAAATAAAATCATATAAGCCTTGTTGTTGTGTGAGCCCCGGACAGGAATTGCTCCTGTATAATCAACCCCTGTGACCTCGAAGGGATCTCTAGGAGTAGTCCTGATGTCTGGTAGAGGAGGTACTCTAGCTTTCGCGTGTGTATTACCCTGTATTTTACGACAGGTTATACACTTACTGGTCACTTGTTTTACCGCTTGTCTTATCTTAGGAATCCACCACCTTTTCCGTATATATGCGACCACGTGATTAACTCCATAGTGACAACAGACACGATGACACATATTGATGAGCATGGTAGTGAAAGGATGTTTGGAAGGCAGTAGTATCGGATATTTCATTGAATCCGGAAGAGCCGCTAACTTCAATCTACCTTCACATACAATTAATCCTCCCTTCATGACAAGTCCTAATTGGTTTACCAAATTATTGCGAGTACCCTTGTCACCAGACAGCATCTCGTACTCCTTTGGGAAGCATTCCTGCTGGCATCTTTGAGCTATAATATTTTCTGCTACTTTTAGTTCCTTTATGCTGAGGAGGGCACTGTCTGTGGGAGACGCCCCTTTAATTTTTGCCTTCAAATTATTCTTGTATCGAATAGTCCATGCAAATATCCGAATTAATTTATCATAACTGCCATATTTCTCCCAGTTCCATAACTGTGTGTCTTGTTTATCATTGGTCCCAATGACTTGGCTAGTTACCTTGGGCGATGGGTCATCTGGTATTATATCTTCTGGCCACTCGTCTTTGTTTCGGAGCCACATGGGCCCCTCCCACCAAAACGCAGAAGATTTCAGATGTTTTGCCGAAACACCTCTAGACAGTAAGTCACTAGGGTTTTCTTTAGAGGACACGTACCGGAATTCTACAGTCGGAAGAAGGGATTTAAGGGGACCGACCGGTTAATTTAGGCTTAAAAAACTCGAAATCCTGAAAACACCAATAGGTGTTTACTCAACAAGAGTCAACATCCCTTCATAAGCCAGTGAAATTTTATTAGTGAAAACCCATTGGAAATAGTATTTTTTTATGTTTTCCAAACTTTTCCTGTAATTCTAAAAACGTTATATAGCGAACTTTGAAATTAACATGCTCAGTAACTACTGGTTGTACGAGGAGCATACCTATATAAATCGAAAGAGCGTAAGCTACTCTACAACCTACCATACGCTTTATCTTCTACTTTGCCATGTTCCCGCATAAAATATTGTAAATCTAAAAAACAAAAGTAAAAATGTTCACCTAATGACCTTAGACTTTCACCTGTTTTTCTCAGAACCTATATTGCCGCACTATCGGATGTTACTTTACAGTTATTATTGGACCTATAGGAATGGTGTATATACCATTGGAAAGGTAATTAAAAACACTAAAAGGCCTATAAACCAAATTTACTCTAATAATTAAACAATTTTCACAATATGTCGTCAAAGTTGTAATTTTTGTATAAATATATTCGCCTGAATCCGTCATCACCTAAATCGAACAAATACACAAAATATATAAAATTTGTTTTTTAGAAACTATAGATACACCTTTTGTGAGTTGTTTGATCACATAAAACATGTGCTATGGGGATTTCTGTAGGAGTTTATCATTTTATGCAGTACTATGATTTTCATATTTGTTTTACCTAAATTGCAAGAAAAAAGCAAAAATAAAATAAAATAAAAATATGTTTTATCTAGTTTTATGGTCATATACACCTGTGCCAAATTTCATTTAAATTGATAGTAAGACCTGGAAGTAGCGTAATTATCTGGTCGGTCCCCTTAATTTCGTCAACACGGTTTGTGACATACACTGGAAGCTTCTTCATACTACGCAACCAATGCAATGTAACCTGACTGTCGCACCATAATACAATTTTGTTGACTTTTACAATTTTATGATAGGCTTCCTCCACAAATTTGATTAATCTGGCGGCTAGCAAAGCAGCAGTTAGCTCTAGTCTTGGTATTGTTATGGATCTTATGGGAGCGACCTTTGCTTTAGCGATGACCAGACAGCTATGTTCCGGACTCACAAAATATATCGCAGTGCCATAAGCGACACCCCTTGCATCGCTAAACGCATGAAGTTCACTGAATCAGCATATACCGTCCTCCGAGAATAAGTAAAGTCCAGCAGAGGTGCAGGTCCTTGGTAACTGTAGACCATTCAGTAGCGCAGTCGTCAGGTAGCGGATCATCCCAATCTAGTTTCAGTCTCCATAATTGCTGTAAGAAAATTCTGGACCTTATTGTAACGGGTAGTAGTACACCGAGTGGATCGAACAGTTGTGCCGCCACTCTTAAGCACTCTCTCTTTGTTGCCTTATTGGTCTCTGGGAGACTAGCGTTGAACGTCAACAGATCAGAGTCTGGTAACCATAAGAGTCCTAATGTCTTCACTCACTCTTGATTCTTGGCAGCAACACCATCCAATTGCAGGAGGTTACGCAGTTGAGGACTATTGGTAGCCCATTCTCTAAGAGATTAATGTGCTTGAAACATTATTCTTTGAGCATCCCAGTAACGCTTAACGACAGTCTCTTCATCACTGCCTGTACCCTGGAGGTTGTCAATGTACAAACCTTCCTTAATAGCCTCCACAACTTTGGGATCCTCTTTAATAATGGAAAGATGTTTTAAGATCGTGGCATTAAGAAGAAACTGTGAGCAAGTCGCCCCGAACAACACTACCTTAAATCGGTAGCAAAGTAAGGGTGAAGATAAATCCAAGGGATGCTTTGGCCACAGAAATCGGGTGTAATCACGATCTTCTTCATGAAGTCGCAACATGAGAAAGGCCTTCTCGATGTCACTTATCCAGGCATATATGTGTATCCTGAATCGCAGCAAAGGTTGAGTTGCTTTGCGCGTTTTACTTTCAGAGCACTGGTTTTGAATTTGATACACTTAAACCATGCATGTGCCCCTTCACACAACTTGCAACCCTTCCTTCGCACCGAGGCCTCCTGCACCGCAAAGGATGCTGAAGCAACTGGTATGTGTGGTGTAGTCCGTTCTGCTACACTTTCCATGTTGAACACTTCTGTCTGGTAAGCCTGGACAAACCTTTCTAGGTCCAGACCTTCTTCACCTAAAGTTCTCTTTAATGTTTCCTTTAGTGGGGATGGCAAATTGTTCATGAGAATTACAACACTAGCTTCATGAAGGGTAATTTGTAGGGTCTCTATTGACCTCAGTGTACCGGTACTTTCAAAACTAGCATAGAATCCCTTTAGTTCCTCGACATTGTAAGAGGGAGGATTCAAAGTAGTAAGGTTAGTTATATATGCCACCTTAATTCTATCCCTGTGCCCTTAGGTTTTCTTTAGAAGGGCAACCACTGTTTAGTAGCTGGCTCCCTCAATTGCGAAACCTTCAATTAGTTGTTTTGCCTCGCCATTCAGTTTACCTCTTAAGTAGGTGAATTTTTGGATGTCACTGAGCTCCGCATTGCTGTGGACACTACAGTGGAACATATCCCAGAATCCCAGCCATAGAGTGGGATCATTGTCAAACACAGGAAGGGTTATTTTCGGCAATCTTATACCAGCATTTCTGTTGACTGCAGCACGATTTGGCTCCTTGTGTTTTAGCTTACCTTTGAGGAGGATGATAACTTTATCAAGACACTCTATATAATCCACGTCTGTTTCTATATCCGCGAAATACTCGGCGTCATCTTCATAGAGCGTTTCCATTTCGCGGCGACATAAATTTAAATCTTCGAGCTGTCTTAATACCGAAGCCAATTTTGCCTCAATAGCATTATTATCTGCATTAACCTAAGACGTGTGCATGGGGGGTATGAGACACCACACTCCTGTGCGCACGTATTTGAGATGTTTCCATCACTAACATCGTTATTTTACCATAAATAGCATTAATACTTATTCATATGCACCTATTATAGGTTGATTATAAAGGTATTAACCTGTTACAGCAATAAAACAAGTGGAAACAGCGTTTGGATGGTCAAAATCGGCGATACAGGCCGGGAGTTACATAATGTATGGCTG
This sequence comes from Paralithodes platypus, assembly GCA_032716605.1. Taxonomy (NCBI): domain Eukaryota; kingdom Metazoa; phylum Arthropoda; class Malacostraca; order Decapoda; family Lithodidae; genus Paralithodes; species Paralithodes platypus. Next base: position 33,250,922 of record CM064566.1, read on the forward strand.
AGGCAACCTCTATCCCCTCCTCCCCTCCCCTTGTCTGGAGAGTCACTGTTACGCTATAGTCTCTCTCTCGCTCTTTCCCACGCTTGGTAACAGTGATGACAACGCCCTGCTACCAACTCGCTAATGATAGCACGAAAATAGACCACAGAATAAGGGAATAACAGGGAAAATAGGTGATAACTGAAGGAGGTGAGGAAAGTGGGGAAGGAGGGGATGTGGAGGAGTGATATTTGGCATGGCCCAGGGGCAAAAAAAAAAAAAAAAAAAAATTGGGGTGTTTTAAATGATTTTTTTTGTTCCCAGGATCTTAAGAGTCTTCCCGCACTTGCCGGGTTAACTAAAAATGTAGCAATATTTTGGTGATCCTATTCAAACCACTCTTGATACCCCCCTTGCGTCGCTTGTACTGGGACAGTGTCAACGACATGATGGCAATAAACAGGAAATAGAATAGAATAATACTATATCTTTCCTATATGGACGTAAAGCGCACTCAGAAAGTTGGCCGACGCCAATAAAGGCAAGATATAGGGAACCCCGACTCATACTGAATAATTAATTAAACGTGTGATGTCGGGATAGGGCAAAATAAGCGGGAAATATGACGTGGAACGCAATAATAAAAGTAAACGGACAACGCATAAAGATCTCAACACTTAAATTTATATAGTAAACCTCATATTAAATGCGGCAATTTAGTTGTTGGAGTACACTAAGGAAGGGGAGGCCAAAAGGGTGTATAACAAGCCAATTTAAATTGTAAACCTATAATAAACTAGGCTAGCCCAAAATGTTTGTGGTAATTACCCCCTTTAAATTTAGTTAACCCTCCCGCCCCGGCTACGCATTACATAAATATTCCCCAAAATCCGGGTGTTTTGGCCGAAAAACGTCTAGGCTAGGCTACCGTATCATTGTTATGCTGACTGCTTCCCGCATTCCCGCGCATCCCCAAGCGTAGCTGTGTTATTTACCTGTAGAATGGCGTTAAGTAGAGCTCTCTAAGTCAAGTGCTTGATTTGTGATGATGATTTCATTGGAGATAACTTTATGGCCAAAACAGCCACTTTACACTACTTTTCGATACTTAACAACAACATACAGGCACACACGAACAAGCGACGCTCTCCTTCTTGTGGCCGGAGATGCGGGGCGTCGGTCCAGCCGGCTGTTGTTTACATGCGTCGGACCGACGCCTCGCACACGTAGCTCACAGGCTTTCAAGCAATGGTACAATGTTGTACCACCCGGGTTCCTGGGGGCAAAACATAATGGTACACACGTGTACCACCCGGGGTTGAAGGGTTAAGACCAAACAAATTCAATTTAACCCTTATAATACTACTTTACATTAATTTAAGTGTTGCAAATATACGTAGCCTATAGCCTACCACCTAATTATTGATGATGTGGCTCTCCCAGGCCGCAGAGGACTTGTAAGTGTCCACCCTAGCACCCCCCTGGGCAAAAGTGTCCACAGGGAAAAATGGGTGGTACACCGGCATGCCCACATAAATATCCCTGACATAGCGATTGCCCAAATGTGAAACTTACCTAATATGCTTGGGGCAAAAAGTGATCACACGCCCATGGTCCAAAGGCGCCGGTCGGAAACACATGGCGGCGGCCCATATGGTCGGGCAAAATAAGCGGGACCCGGCGGAAAATAGTCCAAAGACAACAAACCCCAGCCCACAAACCTACAGGGGACACCAGGGAAGCAGAAATAGGGAACAGAAAGAATGAATAGCTAGGAAATAGTAGACAATAGGAAAGCAGAAGAAAGAAAAGACAAAGAAGAAAAGATAGCATAAGGCAAAATTCAGAGGTTACGAAGGACCATATTGTGAGAATTCGATAGTAAACAAAGCGGAATTTACCTATAAACTCGCAAGAGTTAACTTACTTTTATTGGTTGATAGGGATAGATAGCTCAATGATAGTGGTAGGAATAGATGGAAGATATAGTGGCCACTAAGAAATAAGAATTAGGATGACTTAGCAGGAAACAGGTGGTTGTATTGGAGCGGCTAGGAGATGTTCTTGAGGTCGTAGCTAAAGCGATTCTGATTTGTCTTGAAGCGAGGGACCCTCAGGTTCCCGAATATGACGCATGCGCAGTTATCTTATCTACCAATGCGTCATTTAACTAACTACAAGATATACCGGTTTTATTATAATGACAACCCGATATAATAATGGATAATAAACCCATAAAGACTTAATACTAAATAGTATATATCTTTTATATAGATATATAACTTAGCCTAATACTGGCGCCTAATTTGAACATCCAGTATGTTTACTTAACCTAAACTGTCGAGTTACTTACGAGTCTCGACAGTTCCCACTATAGAGATTCCCACTAGAGATTAAAAGATATAGGCAAATATTGGTTTGGTAACAGAGTTGTAGATGGGTGGAATAGGCTACCAAGTGATATAGTGGGATCAAGAACGATAGGGAGCTTTAACCCTTAATTAGCGGCGAGCAACATAAGTCGAGTTAAAAAAAGCTGGACTATGTGGCGGCGCTCGACATAGGTCGAGTGGCAATTTCAGCACGTAATGTGGCTGAGAGAGAGAGACAAGTGGTGGCAGGAGACTAGCGAGCGTATGACTGCTCCAGACCACCGCGGCGAACCTACTGACACAAATCTCAGCTCCCTCCTCCCTCTCTCACTCGCTACATACTCAATTATGTACCGAAAGTACCGAATTACCTGCTTTTTGCACTCGCGTTGCACGGTTATTGCAAGAAAACTATCCATCATACAAGGATCGTTATGGTGTCATTCGAAAGCTCTGTTTATGCCCTTTCAGGGATAGGTACTTGTTTTACGTTCTGGGTCTTATTTAGGCATGAAAATGATCACGTAAACAGCCCTATTTTGGCTAAAAACACCCCGCTGTGCGGTACATATAAATAAACCGCATAGGCCGCTCGTAAGGTGTTAAGAAAAAATTGGATAAGCATATGGACGATAAGGGTTGGGTGTGAAGGGGGATCAGCCGGGTTGGGCCAATCAGCGCTCTGCAGACCCCCGTAATCCTGCGTTAATCTCTAACCGGTTTGGTAAGATGATCCTCAGGGTATTAGAGTGTTGAGCCTATAATTGGGCTTTGTAATTGGGGTTGTGTTGGACAGGGATCTGCCTTGCTTAGGCCAATCGGCTTTCTGCAGACTCCCATTTTCTTATGTTCTTATGTTCTTATGTTCTTATAGCACTCGGTAGCCTATTCCACATATCTACAACTCTTTTACCAAGCGAAAAGAGGCAGATCCCTTACACAGCCAATCTCTTTCTCTCTCGCTCTTGTTTGTTTGCACACCGGTACAAATGAGGCAGATCCCTTACACATGCAACCAAGATGAAAATTGGAGTCTGCAGAGAGCCAAGTGGCCCACATAAGGCAGATCCCTTTCACACTCAACCCATCTCATAAACGTTACCTGTTATTTACACTACTTACTATACACCCATGTTATCATATCCCTTCAATCAAAACACAATTGTAAGAAATAGGAACATAAGAAAATGGGAGTCTGTAGAGAGCCAATTGGCCCACACAAGACAGACCCTTTTCACACCCAACCCATCTCATAAAAACTCTCTCTCATTTATCTCTGTCTTCCTTACATTTATGACATCCTAGTCTCTCTCTCTCTCACACAAATGAGAACATAAGAAAACCGGAGTCTGCAGAGAGCCGATTGACCCACACATGTCAGATCCCTTTCACACCCAAGCCATCCCGCACTCTCTCTCTCTCTCTCATATTTATCGCTATCTTCCTTACGTTTACAACATCCTATTCTCTCTCGCCCTCACAAATGAGAATATAATACAAAAATAAGAAAATGGGAATCTGAAGAGAGCCGATTAACCTACACATGGCAGATCCCTTTCACACCCAACCCATCTCGTTCTATCTAATTTCAAGTTGAAGCTCTATTGTTCTTGATCCCATTATAGCACTCAGTAGCCTATTCCACATATCTACAACTGTTACTAAACGAATAGAGGCAGATCCCTTATACAGCCTATCTCTCCCTCTCTCGCTCTTGTTTGTTTGCACAATCTGTTCCTTCTGTAGTTTCTCCATACCCGATAAGTTAAATGATCTTTTGATATCTGTGACACAGCTTTTGTATCCAACACAATACCCTGCTTGCAAAACCGCTTGAACCCCGGACAACGTTACTTGCAACTTTAATTATTATTATTATTATTATTATTATTATTATTATTATTAAAGTAACAGAGTTAAAATTATACAAGTTACCGAGTCGGTGAAGTGAGGGCCAGAAGAAGAAAACGAAAACAAAAAAATTAAAACCACAACGGAGAACAAACCAACAACAAATAAGAAGAAAGAAGAAAAGAAGAACCAGAACAAGTCCCGGAGCAAGAAAGAAGATGGGACGAACACAAAGAATGAAGGAAAGAAGGAGGAGAACCAGAACAATTCCCGGGGAAAGAAAGAAGACAGGACCAACCCAAAGAACGAAAGAAAGGAGGAGGAGAACCAACAACATGGCCACCTCCCCACCACCCCCACTAAACATCAACCCATCAACCGATACGCTAGAGTCGCCGCCATCACGCCCACTAAGCCGCCCACGCCCTGGAAAAATATACGTGTCACCATCACCAATTCCGTATCCCGCAAAAGGAAGGCAGAGCAGGAAGACTTCCCAAAAACATAAAAGGCCCCAGATATCTCCTCTCCAGATGCGCTGCTCTTCCGCGCAGCTCCTTCCACATCATGGCGGAAACTTCTGAGGGGTCTACCTCAAACCCCCCTAATCCGCCCCCCCCGTACCTGTGACCTTCTGACTCTCAACCACCGTACCTGGAACATCGCAGCACAAGTCATGACCATCCCGACTTGCTCAGGGTAGAGTCAGCAATTCGAAGGGCTCGAGTAGACTTGCATGCGAGGCTTGAGTCCAAGAATTACCCTCTCTGTCACCTGAGTACACATGTCATGGCTGTAGACCAATCTGTCTGAGAGTTATTTTCCCTATTTAAGAAGTATTGTCTCTCACACCATAGTGCTTGAGGTACATTAGGATCTTGTCTAGGCTTGCAGTTTTGGCATCAAAAGTGGAAATAAGGACATGTCCCTAAAACACTCTTAATATCAATTCAACACTCTTGGAGAAGTCTTTGCCATGGCAAGACCGCTGCAATAGTCAGGGCTTTGCGAGACACCGTCACTTAAATGGCACTCTGCATATAAAGTCCTTACACCACATGTACCAAAGCCATGGTTGAGGACATATGCTTGTAAAAAGTCCTAAAAATCTAATCATCAGGGTTCTTTGAACACTCTTATAAAGGTCAAAGGTAGTTGGGAAAGATAGTAGGGCCATGGTCACACTTCTTCCCCACGTTCCCCTGATGAGTAGTTACTCTGTCATGACTTGAGTGACTGTTCATTAAAGACCCCACATCCAAGAGTACCGAAACAGAACTTCATCACCAACTATTATAATGGTCAGGATAGTCGAGCAATTGTAGTGCTGGACATGTCGTCACTCATGCTCGCGTTAATCCAATAGTACACCCCCCTGTGTCATGACATAAGGAACTACTATTAAAGGCCCCAAACCAAATAGTCCATCTGTAAACCCCACTCCATTGACCACACGGCAGGACCACCTAAGCGGCTCGACGAAGACAGAAGAAAGAACTTAGTAACAAACAACTAGATCAACAGTATTAGTGTTACTTCAAGACTCTATCCAGAGCTAGAATAGAAGTGCTATTAGATTCTCTAAGTTCGCCGTGGATCCTCGTCTGTGCTTGGCGTTATATTATTGTGTTATTTTTCCATGTAAACAGTGTAATATATATCTTGAGTGTATTTATATCTTTGTATCAAGTGATCATTAATAAGAAAACTCATGTGTGTACTCTGTATTATATTTATCCCTTACGACTTTTGTGCATGTGTAGTCTGACTTTAGTTTTTCCAGTCGAGTAAGATCTTACCTTTATTCAATCAACCCCAGTAAAAACCCTGGTCTCAACATTATTATTATTATTATTATTATTATTATTATTATTATTATCATTATTATTATTATTTTATATTATTGAGTAATTTGTTAATTCAAAGTACAAAGTGATCAATCCAGATATGCTTATTCAATGTTTATTAACCTTTTATTTATCAGTTGTTACTGAAATGTTCCCTTGGGAATACCAGTAGTCATAATGGATACCCTGCAACTTCCACAAGCATTACACCGCCCACGAACCCCCCCCCCCCCCCCCTCTCCCTCATACCTTGTGTGGTCAGCCGAGATTAGAGCGGTGCAATTACCCTCTTCCAGACATCCACCAGGACTTCCCCCCGCACCCTCCCAGGAAGTTATGCAATGGACAAGAACATCAAGGGCAACCTACCCTGGCAACCCACCAAGCGCCGCCATCACTTACGGCCCGGCATATTTTATATCCTTATGGAGTGAACCACTCACGCTAGCCACTGAGACTACCTGTACGGGCCTATGAGCTTAGTCTAGCCTAAAGTGTGGCCGGCCCATGCATACGACGCCCCAGTGAGAAACCTTCCGACAGGAGCAACGGAGCCCTTGTTGGATGAGCAAGATGACCCCAGGATTGAAACGGCTCAACCTCATGTGAGTACCAAACCTAGCCCGTAATAACCCCTCCCTTGTGTTTACTAAAAATCTAATTTGAGAAGCCCTTCCTGGAGACCGTTAACTCGAGAGAACGCCCTTATACCCCCATTTGACGATTATAGATATTGTGTATGAGATGAACTTCGATTGAGAGTCCTATTTTCCCGCCTATACATCCAATATAAGCAAGTAGCGGGGTAGGCTCTACCCAGCTAGTCCATGAGGCTAGCTTTCGACGTTACAGGAATCCGGGATAGATGATTGGCCCAGGCAGGTCAAAGAATGACAATGCAATGGGCCTAGCAAGATACAAGGGTAGGAAGCCCAGAGTCTCTTGAAGAAATCCCAGAAACCCATCAGTTATTGTTCAGCACCACTCCAGCCAACAAGCATCTCTCCTCCTTCCTCACCTGCAGCATCAGCAGGCCCCTCTCCCCACCATCGAGCCCCCTGTCTCCTACGACCCCTGACCCAGAGCCTGAAGAAGCAACCTTCCAAGTGGTGCATACCTTGCCTGTACAACTGACCCCCACCCGTTCGAAAAATATTGAAACTTGAGACGCCTGATCGACCACTACTTCAATTCCTACTAGTTGCAATAAGAAGAAGAATAGACGGCCAACCTGATGAGTACCCTACGAGAGGTGCAAAAGGAGAAAGAGGCTCAAACCCAGAAAGAAGATAACCCTAGGATATGAGGAGACTCTATCCCTATTGTTGCTGCACATGGAAGTAGAAAGTCGACACAGGTACGTCGAACCCTCCACGAGAGAGGGCACAATCCGAGACAAGTTGACCTATCCAAGATCTCGACGGTACCCCCTGCTGTGCAACAGTGGTAAACTAAAGGCAGCCTAAAGTGTGGCCGGCCCATGCATACGACGCCCCAGTGAGAAACCTTCCGACAGGAGCAATGGAGCCCTTGTTGGATGAGCAAGATGACCCCAGGATTGAAACGGCTCAACCCCATGTGAGTACCAAACCTAGCCCGTAATAACCCCTCCCTTTTGTTTACTAATAATCTAATTTGAGAAGCCCTTCCTGGAGACCGTTAACTCGAGAGAACGCCCTTATACCCCATTTGATGATTATAGATATTGTGTATGAGATGAACTTCGATTGAGAGTCCTATTTTCCCGCCTATACATCCAATATAAGCAAGTTCCCCTTTGTCATCTCCACCGACACACAATTAGAAAATATACCTCCCTGTCCCAGAAAAAAAGTTGCCGAATCAGTGATATAACTCTCTCCCCCCTTGACGCTTCATATGTTCAATCCAATACCTAATGGACCCTGTGTTACTGCCTTGCAACCGAGAGATTGATTTTGTGTACATAATCACATTCGGCAACGATTCTGAGAGTTAGTACCATAGGTCCACCGTGACAAGGTATATACAAAATATTTCTTACTAACATATTCTGCTGATTAAATATATATATTTATGAGTCAAAGGCAAAATTATAATTTTATTGTTTTATATATATATATATATAGAGAGAGAAAGGACATTGAGTAGGCAGCACCCTAATTCCTAAATAAGAAGTAAACATCCAGTAAGTGCATGTACATATACCTGAGCACCATTGATTACAATTACGATTCCACAAGGAGTGATCTCATAATTGATATAACTTGCTGTTGTTACCTGAACCGAGTGTCCATGTTTACCTGGGTCTCTCCTTAACAGCAAAGTAAAGTAGATTATCTTCTTATTTAGCCAAAAATCATATAACACGGTACAAATTGCAATGTATAAAAAGATTTAAAAGGCTGAATCTTTTTGAGAGTAGGACTCTCCTTGAAGGTATGTTGAAATATAACACTTTTGGTTGCATAAACAAAAATATAAAATTTCACTCTCCTACACATAATTAGTTGAAGGACTCTAAATCCCTTTGGTTCTTACTTCTTTTGGCCTTTCTCTATGTACCTTTCTTTCTAATTGTTGAAGCTATGTCACTTGTGAACCATTATGGTTGAAGTGAGCCTGATATGGCAAGTTTAGTGGGAACAAATGCAGCTTGTCGATCCATAAACTGCTCCTAGAATGAGCACCAAATGGCATTAACATCCTCACCCTCAAGTCTGATCTGGGATAAGCTTCCCCGAAGTCCTTCAAAATTTGCTCGACGTGAATTTAGATTCGTACTCTGAGGACGGGTTGGTCTGCTGCAAAAGGTGCGAAGAGAGAACCTAACTAGATTCTTTTCACTATCTCCGAGAGATTCGCCAACAGATAATCTGGTCACACTTTCTTCTTCAGTGGTGAACACAAGCTCTATTATATTTTTGCTTTTAGTTGGCTCGTTCACCCACTGGGTCAAAAAGTTATTATTAGCAAAGACCACAAGACGCCTACCTTCACCATCGGAAGTTCTTGCTTTCCAGTTTACCAAGCAATTGAAGTCACCTAAGATCACACTGGTTTTGCCGTCGATAAGATCACTCAGTTTTGTGTACAGAAGTTCATCCTTAAAATGACTAAAATAAAACCTTACTGCTAACATATTTTGAAACGATACTCATGAGACAAGTTTCATTAACGGTATTTTATGTAGAGCTATATCTGATCACTTTCTATTATTTTGTATAAGTAAAGATGTTAAAAAAATATAGATGAAAAGTACATAATTATATAAAAGGCTAAAAAATCAAAATAGCATACACAAGTTTCAAGATAGACTAAGCATGGTTGATTGGAGGAATGCTGTCAGCACCAATGGTAGTAGGAAGCCTTTTCACAATTTTACACCATATTCTGTAAATTTTTTAATGAATGTTTTCTTATTGTTAAAAATTTGGCTTGGTTATAGAAACAGAAAGCCTTGGTTAACGGTAGGAGACTAAAAATAGACTGAATATTTTGTCGAAAGAAAACAAAACTGTACAAAATATAAACAGATGTCAGGTTTACAGAAGCACTTTGCAAAAACTATAACATAAGGCCGAGAGGAATCACTATGATGATCTATTCCAGAAACACATTGGTAATATACAAAGATCCTGGGAAGTAATTAACCCCTTCACTACCGGGTCGTACTTTTCACTATATTTTAATATTTATTAGGGGCCATTATTCAGCTTAAGAAGGACATGCAACAATTAAAAGGCTTCCTAGTATCTCAATTCACCCTTTTAACTACCACATATCCTTCCTGAACTGTATACAATTGAATAAATATAGCTGAACTAAAACAAAATGACATCCCGGTACTGAAGGGGTTAAGGAGGTTATTAACAACACAAACCAAATGTCTCGCGTGCAAAGTTAACTTACCGTAAACACTGAAACAGTAGAAGACAAGAAAGAAGTAGTAAATTGTTTCAAAACTTTTTTTGCCATTATTGGATCAAAACCAAGTGACTTGATACCAACAACTTATAAAGATGTCTCGTTTTATTTACCTCCAGCCTGTGTGAACACTATGTTTCTACAACCACCCAATGATATTGATTGAAGTCAGAAAAATAATACAATCCTTGAAAAATAAAAGTCCGGGCTGAGATGGTATTACAGCGATTTAGTTAAGAAAACCTTTCCATTATATCTTAATGTACTAGTCCATCTTATTAATTTATCATTACCCCAAGGAGTTTTCCCTTACTAGTTAAAGCTAGCCAAAGATATCCGCAGGATCATGAGTTATTGATGGTACGATCGCGTATCAAAGTGGATCCTCAGTGGCTTTTAATGCAGGACTGCATTAAAAGACACTGAGGATCCACTCTAAGTGGAGAAATGCATTTGGCAAAATTTAGAATGTGGCAGCACTTTTTTAATAATTGAAATGACGGAGCCAAAAGGACAACCACCCAAGATAGCCACCATAAGGGAATCCAGGGAGGCCAGAAGAAAAGGATTTAGAAATAGATTAATTTCGCAATCTCCAGAGAACAGGAAATCTGACCCCTGTACCCATGCTCTAATTCCACATACAGGTGAATTACCCTCAAAGGGCAGGTCAAGCCCCTCCAATCAACACCTGACGCGGCCCCGCCAATCACAAAGGGGAGGCTGAACCCTCCGCTGAGCCCAGAAATCATTTTTTTTTCTTGTTCTATAATGCTTCTTTCAACATAGGAGAATAGCATAGGAGGGAACAAAAAAACATATCACATCCATAACCCCCCGGGCCGGGGGTTCGACCTCGACCCCCGAAAAACTAAAAAAAAATCTTTCAGCCACCCAAAATTTTGTTTTGTGTCTGTAGTCTAAAGGGCTTCTGTAAGCAATATAAATGATCATATGAGGGCATAAACACCCATATGACATCCCAAGGGCCCCTTGGGGGGGCCCCAATATCATGGATTTTGTTAAGAAATTGTCTTATAAATTCTGTCTAGCCTACCCCTGACGAAAATTTTGTTTAGTTGGTCATAAAACTCGGTCTTCTTTGTGCGCGCTATGTTAGAAAATGGAAGCTAAGGAGGACTAACTATTTTATCTGCCCAAAAATGTTTTTTGACTGATGAAACTCTATGAATTTCAGTGGATTGCGATCATTTTTTGGCACTTACGAGTGCCACTATATTTTTATGTGTTGCTCAAATGCATTCCCCTTCTAAATACAATACATAGGGGTATATAGGAACGCCTGTCCATTTAAATAATTGACTTTTTGCCGAAAATATCCGAGTTTTGACCATTTTGGAGTCAAATCAGTTGTAACCCAAAAATAATTATATAATATATTTTTTTCAGCACCGTCTATTATTCAATAGGGGTTAATTAATCTGCACGTTGTAGGGGATGCTTGTAAGATATGCCATGCAAACATTGCGGGAAATTTGAACAATTTTGAGTGACTAGATGATTTTACAATAGTGCAATGAAATTCTGCGCTCGCACATAGAGAGCTGATTTTTTCAGCGAGTCTTAGTATTTCCATTGGTAATAAGATGGTATAATACCAGAAACACAATCTCTTATACAGGCTGACTTGTGGGTGTAAGGTTCAGCCTCCCCTGTAAAGTAGCCAAGGCAGAACTTCACCCCGAATACCCCCTTGAGAACTATGATGAAAAAGTGTTTATGCAATCTAAGCATAAAGAGCCCTGGGAGTACTTAACTCGTTGGGGCCCTCCATCCTCAAGAAGCTGCCAGACAAGGAGAAAAGTGAAATGGTGATATGAAGTGCCACAGAAGAAAACCATTCCATAAACAGTGCAAATAGCCAAAACAATTAGTGCACAGAAAATCAAGAATTACATCATCAGGCTTGATGATATAAGAAAGAACCAAAGGTTAAAAAGACGAGAACCTCAGTGCGATGTCATTAAGCACCATAATGTAATTTTATTGTAATTAATAACCGCAACATAGCCCCTTTTTATATATTTACTATGCCCCTATTCACACGAGATCACACAACCTAACTAAGAGAAATAACCCAAATATGTACTGACTGAAACTACAGCAAGTCAGTTCACACTCAGCAGCTTGCTCCGTCCGGATAACGTCCGGGAGCTACCTGCCAAAACGCTCCGTCCGGATAACGTCCGGGAGCCGTTTGCCTGAGAGAGAGAAGGAGCCCATCGTCCACCTGCCCCCCCTGCCCTTGGACCCCTGTCGGAGCTATACCCTGACGTCTGGCCCTGCCCCTTGGACTCCTGATGAGTGGCCCCATTTCGTCCAGCTGCCGTGCCCGGACAACTGTGATGCCCCGACCCTCGTACTTGGCCCTTCTCCTCCTCCACGCAAACCCCAAGTGTTTCTGTGATCTCAATTTGTGGCTATTGTTGCAGGTAAGGTTATATATGCGAGTATTCCCAAAGTGTTATTGAGTTGATTTGTGCCAAGGATCTGTGCCTGTTCTTTACTTATTATCGATCTGTGTACACGTTACATAGTCATTTATCCTCCCGTTAAAACTTGATCTGTGCAAGTGAATTCATCGCACTAGATATTGTCACGTATAACCCCTTGAAATTTATATTTTGAAGTGTTATCATTAATTATTATTTACATACCAGTTATACATTCATCTCGATCCAGGCTCAAAGACGGAATACTCTCAGATGTCACCTATATATATTATTTATTCTCTTGTGTATCCAAGTTGAAGTGTAAACGTATACCGTGAAGATATTCCCTTATTTACTACCTTTTATCTAAGACTTATGCCCGAATTTTAATCTGTCTATCTTTCCTTACCGAGAAGTCAAGAACCCCCTGTTGAGTAAATCTTAATTCTATTTATTCTAGCTATCTAGTTTATACCAGTGCTTGTGAATTAATTTGATCTACGTGTGTGGGTAATTAATAATTCTGTTCACACATTTATAATAACTCATGATCAAGTTATTTATTGTTCGTGTCTCCGTTTTATATTAGAGACCATTAATATTCCGATTTTACGATTTCCATAGTGATCGATTAAGTACATCATCTGTTTATGTAATTCGCATATGCCATATCTTTAAAGATCCACGTATTGCCATATAGGGATTTGCTAATATATTAAAATTTCCTTTCATACTATTAACGTAGTATTTTAATCCATTACAACTTCGTCGTGTAGGCCCTTTTGTATTCTGAGTTATCCGAATTCTACTTTACTGTTGATATTCCAGTCGCATTTTAATTGAGTGTATTTCCTCATTTTATAATTAATTTGCATTCATTCTAAAACTTGTTATAGTGATTCATTGACCTTAATTTGAATTTGGATTCTATACTTGTGTGTATTGAACTCTTACCCGGTGTAAATCTATGTTTCGTATCCGTGTGTAGACTCTTTCACAAAAACCACTTAGATAAGTAAATGCCAACTTACTTAAACCACCCTGTCAATAAGCTCTTTAGTATATGTTAGTATATAGTATATATTAGTATATATTAGTGTCTTATAGTTGCACTATTTCGAATTATAAATTCATACCAAAGCAGTCACTCTGACCTAGGGTCGAACACACTAACCTTGTATTTACCTTACCTGTGCGACCCTTCCCTTAATCCCCTTGATAGGCACTCACCGTCCCCCACGCTCGTGAACGCTTTTGTCAAGTCAAATCGCCCTATGCCAGAAGTCTTCGCGCTAGACGTTACACTCACATACGCATTATCATTTAACTTGATTATCTATGTACATGTGTAACACCATTATTCCTGCATATTAATATTACCTATACTGTGTGAAATTGTAACGTGACTAATTATAATAAAGTTATCACTATAGACCATTCTATATTTGATACATCACTTAAAATACCTTTATTGTCTGCCCTATATGACAGAGCAATATTCTATATGCATTAACCTATATCCGATGAATAAACTCAAGTGTGAAGTAATATTGTGCTCTTATTGTGTGAATGCTGCCTTGGGATAAAGAATTGATGCAAGAATGATAAAGCTAGACGTGACCCTGTCGAGCATATTCCATCTCACTATATCTTAATATGAGATTGTACGAGATCATAGTCAATCGAGTTGAAATACCAACCCGACATTTCAATAATTATGACCACAGATTGAGGTTCTCGTAAAGACTCGTAAAGAGACTTCAATCTACATTTTTAAAGTTCTATTTTATTCCTCTGTTTGTTCCTTTTTTAAAGTACTGATGTCTTCGCAAGAAGTTCCAGTCTTTCCTTCCATGTCTCTAGTGTCCTTGGCTCTTACTTGCAGACACCAACCTTTTGGTGGGTCTGTATTTTAATCAGCATTTCATCCGCATACACTTAAAATGATAAAAACATTCTAACAGCATTTTGTTATTGATAAATAAGTTTTATTTCTCTATGCTACTAGCTTTATTTCTTATATTTTGTTCTTCCATTGGTACTTGCGGTTGTCTAACTGCATGCTATTGCTTTTATATATATATATATATATATATATATATATATATATATATATATATATATATATATATATATATATATAATTTATATACTTGAGATAGGGGCTGGCTCGTAGGGAACCGAAGTTTGCAGAGGAATAGAATAACGAGACTCCAGTAAACAGCAACATATTTATGCCGAAACGTTTGAATCAATATGTTGCTGTTTACTTGGAGTCTCGTTTTGCTATTCCTATATATATATATATATATAATATATATTTATATTAAATATTTGTATTAATATATTCTTCTACCTTTTATAGCTTTTATTATATTATATTTACTGCCTAATATGTTGTCTGAGTATAACCTCATTGTTTTGTTCAGCCCACAAAATGTTAATGAAAAGTATTTAGAGGACACATATATACCGTTTGGCATCAGTTCTCATTGTCATGGACTTTGTAGTACATAATTGTGTAATCATTGTCTGTATTTGTAAATGCGTTCATGACAATACATTTATTTAATATGAATTGAAAAGTTGCATCTGAGAGAGAGAGAGAGAGAGAGAGAGAGAGAGAGAGAGAGAGAGAGAGAGAGAGAGAGAGAGAGAGAGAGAGAGATAGAGAGAGAACATGTTTCATGTTTCTTTCATAGCATTGATTTAGCCTCAACATTACTTGGAGCGTGAATACTTTGTGTACCTGTGCTATGTACATCTTTAATGTTCACAGAGAGAGAGAGAGAGAGAGAGAGAGTGAGAGAGAGAGAGAAATAGAGAGAGAGAGAGAGACCATGCCTCATGTATCTTTCATACCATTGATTTAACCTCAACAATACTTGAGGCGTGAATACTTCTTCGACCTGATATATCTTTAATGTTCACACTTAAGAGAGAGAGAGAGAGAGAGAGAGAGAGAGAGAGAGAGAGAGAGAGAGAGAGAGAGAGAGAGAGAGAGAGAGAGAGAGAGAGAATACAGCCCATCCCTTTCATGCCATTGATTTACCCTCAACAATACTTAACGCGCGAATACTCTGTCTACCTTTGTTATATAAATATACATCTTTGAATAATTCACATTCCGGTCTCTCCTTTGTTGTTTTGTGTTATTTGTCTAGTGTTTTCTTAGTTCTTTTTAACTTCTTCCTTCTCCTCTGCCTTTCCTATTATCTTACTTCTGGATTTCGTTTTCATCTTATTCTTTCCCTAGTATCCTCACCACCATATTCAAAATGTTCTTATTTCACCCTTCTCCTGTTTTATCTTTATTTATTTATTCTTTTTCTTCTCATTTCCTCCTTCTCTTGTCGCTCCTCCTCCCCCTACTTCTACTTTCCTTCCTTCCTCGCGTTCCTTGCCAATATAAGAGCTAGCTCACAAAGGTCGCTTGGAATTATTTAATGCTTTCCCAAACACAGAGAGCTACATAGAGCTACATAGAGCTACATAGATACACAGACCACACAGACCTCAAGATCCTTACTAGGCAGTCTGGCCTTACAAACTATACAGTATATGTATATATGCATATATATATATATATATATATATATATATATATATATATATATACATATATATACATATATACACCGGTACACACATATACACACATACACATACATACATACATATATATACAGTATATATAACATACTGTACAGTGCACACACATACACTTACATAAAAAAAAAAAAAAATTCATATCACCCCAGCCCTCTGCAGATAGAGGTCAAGCCTTCCCTTGAAAGCGTTTATTGTGTCGCTCTCCACCACTCTCGCTGGTAGTTTATTCCACTCTGTCGCCACACTGTAGGTGAAGAAACTCTTTGTGACATCTAGGTTTGCCTTTTTGGTTTTTAATTTCATTCCATTTCCGCGAGTTTGATTAGTATTGTTTAATGTGAATAGTGCATTTACATCGACTTTGTCGAAACCTTTTAGTATCTTAAAGCACTCAATAAGCTGACCCCTCAACCTCCTCTTTTTTAATGAGAACAGGTTCAATCGTTTAAGTCTTTCTTCATATGGTTTATTTCTTAATGAGGGTATCATCTTCGTCGCTCTACGCTGTACTGACTCGAGTCTTACAATGTCCTTGATCAGATAAGGTGACCAGAACTGCGCACCATATTCAAGGTGGGGCCTCACCATACTTTTGAACAGTGGCACTATTACGTTTTCATGTTTATATGTAAATTTTCGTTTAATAAAGCCCAATGCTATGTTTGCCTTATTTGCAGCTGCTATACATTGGTCGGAAGTCTTTAGGTTTTCAGATATTAGTACCCCTAGGTCTTTTACTACCGTTGCGGTTTTTATTTGTTTGCCATTCATTTCGTATTTGTATTTCATATTTCTGCTACCAACCTGCAGCACCTGACATTTATCGACATTGAAGGGCATCTGCCATTTTTTCGACCACTCTGATATTTTGTTTAAATCAGATTGCAACGCATTTCTATCATCTTCGTTCAGGACTGTATTTCCTATTTTTGTATCGTCGGCAAATTTGGAAATGGTGTTGTTACCCCTACATCAATATCGTTAATGTAAATGAGAAACAGGACCGGTCCAAGGACTGAACCCTGTGGAACTCCACTAGTGACAGGCTCCCACTCCGATTCCACTCCATTTATCACCACTCTCTGTCTTCTGCCTGTAAGCCAATTTTGTATCCATGAATGAATTTCACCTTTGATACCTATCCTCTCCAGTTTAGCCAATAGTTTTCGGTGAGGCACCTTGTCGAAAGCTTTTTGAAAGTCCAAGAAGATTATATCTAGTGATTTCGTCATGTCGTTATATGTGAATAGTTTGTTATAAAATTCAATCAAATTTGTTAGGCATGACTTATTTGATCTAAAGCCGTGTTGACTATTTTTGATTAGGTTGTTTGATTCGAGGTAATCTACTATCTTATCTCTAAGGATTTTTTCCATTTTTTTTTCCTGCAATTAAAGTTAGACTAATTGGTCTGTAATTACTCGCTTTGGCCTTGCTACCCTTCTTGTATATCGGCGTAATGTTCGCATCTTTCCAATCACTCGGTACAATCCCCTGTAGTAATGATAAGTTAAATAGTTGTGTCAGGGGTTTTGCTATTTCGTCCTTAACATTCTTAATTATTTTCGGGTGGAGCATGTCGGGTCCCAGGGTCTTATTTACATTTAAATTACTCAATTTGCTTTGTACTTCGCTAACACTGATGGTGAAATCTCCTATCACATGAGTTGAGGTGTTATTTTCAAGGGTATGATCGATAATTTCTTCTGTGAAAACTGAGCCAAAATATTTGTTGAGCAGATTTGCCGTGTTTGTGTCACCTGTTATTGTCTGGCCATCTTCTATTAGCGGTCCGATTCCGCTTTTGATCTGTTTATTTTTATTTACGTAACTGTAGAATTTTTGGGGGTTTGTGGCACTTTCTCTGGCAATAGTCATTTCGTAATTTTGTTTGGTCGCCCTAATTATTTTGTTCACTTCCCTTCTACTATTTTTGTACAAGTTTTTAATTACTTCAGTGTTTGTGTTATTTTTTACAAGTTTGTGGAGTTGATTCCTTTTCCTTATTGCCTTGCCAATGTCTCTACTGTACCAAGGGGGCATACTTGATTTCGTATTACGTTTTGGTTTCATGGGTACAAATTGTTTATGCGCCTCTGTAATTGTAGACTTAAAATTTCCCCATAGTTCATTTACTTCGTTTATATTTATGAGGTTTGAGTGTATGTTTGATAACGATTCCTTAAGTCCGTCATAATTTGCGTTTTTGAAGTCCGAAACCATTCCTGTTGTTTTTACTGAGGAATATTTGCTTATAACGTTGATTCTTAAGATTTTATGAGAGAGAGAGAGAGAGAGAGAGAGAGAGAGAGAGAGAGAGAGAGAGACAAGAAAGAGAGAAAGAGAGTACAAAGAAGTATAAAGGAAAACAAGCAACAACAGCCCATGCGACCCCTCGAGGTTACTTGCCCTCCAAAACACTGCTGTTCCAATTGTTGCAACAGTATTTAGGAGAGAATGTGGGAAAGATGTGAGAATGAAGTGCTGCCCTGGGACTTAGTCCATAGCAGGGTAAATGATATTAAGATCTATTATATTTGATATTGAACGAACACTACTAAAGAAAATATTTATTCAATTACAAATGCAGTCAACCTTTGGGCTCAGGGCAAGGTGCTTGTCTAGGCGAACTGTGAAGGAGTTGCAGTCTATGACATCTCGGGGAAGCCTATTCCATAAGTTGATGACTCGATTGAAGAAGAAATTCTTGGATTCGTTAGAGTTGAATGATTTACCAATGATTTTGCAGCCATTTCCCGGCATGTAGTTTGATCGCTCAATCGTAAAATATATGCTACAGTTCATGTAGTCGATGCCTTTAATGATCTTGAAAACTTGAATAAGGTCAGCTCTCAATCTGCACTTGGTTAATGGATATCAATTTAGTTCTTTAAGACGTTCCTCGTATGGTTTGTTCCGAAGACAGGGTATCATCTTGGTAACTCTACGTTGAACTTGTTCCAATTTGCATATATCTTTTTTTATAGAACTGAACGCAGTATTCCAAAAGTGGGCGGACGAATGAATTGTAAAGGATAAAGACAATGTCTTGATTTATATTCAAATTATCTACCTATGAAATCATTTTGTTTGGCTTCTTAACCCGGGAGCTGCGGGGAGACTCTTAAGAGTTCCCCCGGCGCACTGCGGGGAGACTCTTAAGAGTCAGAGAAAAAAAAAATCAACTTTTGACATCGAAAAAAAAAAAAAAAAAAAAAAAAAAAAAAAAAAAAAAAAAATTTGGCCCCTGGGCCATGCAAAATCTCAGTCCTCTAACTCCCCTCCTTCCCCACTTTCCTCCTCTCCTTCAGTTATCACCTATTTTCCCTGTTATTCCCTTATTCTGAGGTATATTTTCGTGCTAACATTAGAAATCCGATTGGAGGGTGTGGTCATCACTGATAGCAAGCGAGTGCAAGAGAGAGAGAGAGAGTATCGATCGACTGTGTCTCAGTGGCCTTGGGGGAAATTGGCGGGAAAGCAGATTGCCTCACCCATACATTATACAACTCGCGGGCTATATCTCCGATTTTGACCATCCAAACGCTGTTTTCACTCGTTTTATTGTTGTTTCAGGTTAATACCTTTATAATCAACCCATAATAGGCGCATATGGATAAGTATTAATGCTATTAATGGCACAATGAATATTTTAGTGACGGAAACACCTCAAATACGTCAGCACAGGGGGACGTTTCCAATTACCCCCATGCGCACTTCAGAGGTTAACAACTTAAGCACAATGTTGACTAGGTTTTAAGTTACTGGATATTGTTACTCCTAAATCGGTTTCTCTGTCAATACTCTTTAGCTGGGTGCCATTCATGGAGTAGTCTGCTTTTTCATTGCGGTATCAGATATGAAATACTTTACACTTATCTTCATTGAAGTACATTTGCCAGATTTTAGCCCATTGTGAAAGCTTGTTTAGATTGTTTTTAACTGTCTTTAACCTCTAAACTGCGCAGCCATGGTAGTGCAAACCCTCCCGCCAGGCGAAGTTATTTGATTTTATTCTGACGAAAATCGTCATATGTAACATATATAATTGATACTTATCCATATGTGCCTATTTTGCTTTTAACCCCTGCTGTACCGTAGGGCATACTAATAAAAGTCCCCCCCATTCCCAAGCAATGTGGCCGAAATGGCAGATAGAACACCATTTCACTTCAAGAGATGAATGAATACTGGCTCTCCCAGCATTCAGTGGGTCTTATATAAGCTGAGCAGTGTTGCCATATCGACAAACGGTCGTGGTACCTGGTACAGCCTTGTACAGGCAGTTACAAGTAAAGTACACTACTGACGACTATAGTTGTCTCTGGGACTGGGGAGTGACTTATCTACTGACGGCTATAACCGTCGCTGGAACTGTAAGGATTATTATGAACATATGAACATTGGAAAGCAATAAAACAAGTGGTAACAGCAACTGGCTGGTGAAAATCGTATTTTTTAGCCCCACGGTCGTAATCTGACCTTGACCGGCGAGAGTAAGACACCCTCCCTCTCTGCTGTCTAGCATGGTACTGAGACTCAAGGGGAGCTCTCAGACTGGCTTAGAGGGTCGGAGATACACTCCTCCACCCTCCTCGCCTCTCTCCCAGCCGCCTCGCACAAAAATACTCGATAAGTATCGGGAATAATAGGGAAAATACCTGATAATTGAGGAGGGGGGAAGAGGAGGGGAAAAGGGGTGGGAAGGAGGGGGTTGGGACACATGTGTATAAGTGGTAGCAAGTAATGGAGGGGAATTATCTCACCTAATCACAAATTGCTTTGTTATGAGTGCCATTGGGGTGTTTTCTAAGTTTTTTTTTTACGCTCTAGATCTATTGAGGACGGTCGCTGTGCACCAGAAAAACCTCTATTGAGGACGGTCGCCATCTATGGGTTAACTGTCTTGATAGTGTTACGTTACGAGCAGGGTTCGAACCCATAACATAAAGAAACATTCCACTAAAAACCACAAAACAAAATACGGAAAATATGACTATCACTTTCAGTCAAGAAGAAGTGGCATGTTAAACTTCCACAAAACTAGCAACTCTCTTTGTAGTCACTAAAACCTTGGTAGGTGAAAACATGTGGCAAGTTCAAAAAAAATATCAGTTGATATCAAATGGCTATTTTAGCCTAAAAAAAAAAAATTATTCCTTTCTTATCACTCGTTCAGAATTTGTTATCTTTCATTACTTTGACTTAGATTGATCCCAACAATCAAAAGAATAATATATTAGCATAAAGGTAAAATGTAAAGATTATATCAAATAAAATTATAATTTATTTACATGATTAATTATACACAAAAGTTACTTCAAGTGAAAATATCAGTGAGAAACATTGAAGTGAAATAATAAAGAAACTCTAAAGAAAATAATACATAGTTATATAAATACCCTCCAAGAGAGTAAGTGAAAGCAATCAATAAACATAGAAAAAATTAAGTGAAAGCAATCAATAAACATAGAAAAAAGTAATTGAAAGCAATCAATAAACATATAGTAGGGTCATTTGCTTGGAATACGTGACCATTTTGTTCCTACCTTTTTCTCTCAATGGATTTGACAACCTGAACCATTTTAAACGAAAATTAGCTCCTATGCCCCTCTGAAAAATGACGGCTAACTCTGCGAGAGCCCAATATTCAAAATGGCCGCCAACGCCATCTTGAAAAACATGAAATGTAATATCTCTGGCATCAGATGAGCTACAAGGACGAATGAGGTGTCCTTTTTCACTAATTCTGGCATTACAAATCCACTGGAATGGTTATTGTATTGTATTGTATTGTATTGTATATTGTATTGTTATTGTATTGTATTATACTAATTGTACATACTAATCTGCCACTTCACTGTCACTACATGATTCACTGTATGAGCCACTATCAGAATCACTGTCCTCACTTTCGCTGCTATCATCACTGTTGTTCTCTGCCTGCGGATTTGTAGGTAGTGGTATGGATGGGGGAAGTGGGGGCTGGGTTGAACGGACAGGCAGACATAGGCCATATATAAGATGCCATCCATGGCCAATCGGTGAGGGGGGACTTTGGACCTGGTAATGCTTTTGCAAATATGCAAGATAGTTTGCACGCTCCAAGTGTGGACGGAGACTGTCCAAGTCAGGCACAAGTCGGATAGTGCTCTTTTTCTTCTGAGCTCTCCACTTCGCTGCCCTCGCATCTCCCAGGGTCTTGCTTTTGGTGTCACCATAGACATATCGAATGACAAACCGCTCCAAATCACTGATGACCTGTTCTGTGACTAGGAGCTGTGTACCACATGCTGCTAGCAGGTCATGTGCCTCTTTAGACTTCTCCAGACGATCTGCGATGAGCTTCTTGCTTGCTCCATAGAAGCTAGAGTTGCGGTCACACCCAGTGAGGACATGAAGTGGTATGATGCATGCAGCCATTGCCTCACTACACAAACATCGGGCATCGATAAGCTGACGTTTGCGTTTCATAAACAGGATTCCTGTTGTCTTCTGAGCAACATATGCCGCTTGCACGTAGTTGTCTGTGTCCTCTGTGTCAAGAACGACAGCTGCTGTGTAGCTGTCTGACCGGAGCACACTATACTATATGGTGAGCATTACCGTATCTGCCTCTGCATGGGAGCATGTGAGCTCTGGCACAAGCTTGCCTGTGGTGAGATTCTTTGCAGTGCTGCCAACTACACAGTAGATGATCTCGGCGCTAGTTGTTGCTGCTGTTCTCTGGAATTCCGTTTGAAGAAATGCCTGAAGGCGGATTTTGTTCTCAGGTTTACCCAGGAGAGCATGGAAAACTTTACTAGAAGGAAATTTATCTTCTGTCTTCATGAAGACTTTGCTGATTGGCAGGTTTTTTTGGCGCAGTATTCTCTCACTGTTCTTGATCGTGTAATTCTGATCATATGAATCATTGACGCAAATGATGCGCTCAGCATGCTTGTGTCTCGTTAGAACGAAGTGCACCAACTTCTCTGCATAATCTCCCCAGGTATACTTGGTACCGTCTCCCTTCTCTCTGTCTTCAATGGTAGGAGTTGTTAGGCACCAGATGAGGCCCATATCAATAATAGACGTGTATACATCAGGCTCTGGAATGACAGTCATAGTTAGTTTTTGTTGAAGCTTGCTTTTCTGTGCCTTACGGATGGTTCCATTGACGTTGAAGATGGAAAGGCACTCGGCTGTAACACGATGCTGAAGGATTTCTTGAAGTTTGAGGGCAACACTCGTTTCAACCAGTCCGAGAACAGAGGCCAAGGCATTACGCTCCATTTCCTCAGTCTTTCCCTTCAGGTTCTCACCATCTGCTTTCTTCAATTCCTGAGTTGAAAAGTTCAAACGCTTGCTACAGGGAACTCTGTCGTTGAGAGACTTGGTCTTGGAATACACTCTCTCATTCAAGAACTGCTTCAGTTTGCTTGTCCCATCCTCCTTTGCCGATTTCAAGTCGGCAGCGAGAGCGTCTGAGGCTGGGATTCCTGACTGTAGGGATCGAAGTGTCTTGTTTGTATGGTCAAATGGATCACACTTGAATTCAGTGAGACATGCACTTATATCCTGTACAGCTTGTTCATTCTTCTTCATTTTACTCGACGAGCAATCAGCATGCTTCCCTTTTCCTTGTTTCTTGCGATTAGCATGGCGATGGACCTTTGTTCTCACCCGATTGATGTTATTCACATTCCGAGTGTTTGAAAGGAGCTGCTTTTCATTGTTCATAATGGCCAACCAACCAGACTTCAGCTTAGAGCCCTTATTCATTGTTGACTCTATCCATATGTCGAGGGCGACACACAAATATGGTTTTCCTGTCATTGACTGTGCAAACATACCACTCTCCATGAATGCAGCCTGATCGACAGGAAGGGTATCAAGCACTGCGGTGAAATCGGGGAGATGCCGACCATACTTGTCATTATCATAGATTTGCATCAAAGGAAGCATGAGCTTGACTTAGGACTTGAACTCAGTCCAGTTGCTTGTTCTGATTGCATGGATATTTTGAGTTAGAACCTCAACCATTTCCATGAATGACATCCAGTATTCTGCTTGTGGGGCACCCTCAAAGTCCTTGAAGAGAGCATCAACGAGGTCCTTCAGCTCAGCATTTCTCTCTAGCTCTGCAAGTTCATCTGCAAGTTCCTGTGCATCAATCGGATGTCGAAGCTTGGCAAGGGATGCCTTTACTTCTTCAGATAGAGGGAAATCTTCCAAACGTTTGTCTATGACATGGTGGACCAGAGTCTCGTAGAATAGTTGCAAGCAGCGAACCCCACGCTTAACATGTTTTCCACGAAGGGCCTGATCAACAGACCCGTCTGATATAACACCAGCTCCCACCAACACATCTGAGATGCCAGATCCCTTAAACCTCTTGTATATAGTGTAGATGAACGACATTTGGATGTGGAAGGGTGCCATGAATGGTAAGATTTTGCTGAACAGCTCAGCATTCTCACTTTTCAACTCTAGCATGAGCACGTAGACAGGATGATCACCAACAATTATTGCAAAAGGCATCTTTTTTTCTTCGATTGATTTTGCAAGCTTACACATCACATCATTGAGAATTGTCTTACTGGGTGGGTTGGGATAGGTCATGTGGTATATTGCTCGACTCTTCTCATCTGCATTTGACATGCTGGCGTGAAACCCTGAAAACCCAGGCACAGTCTGTTCTTCTGGCTTAGGTCTCGTTCGGTCATCTTGCGCCCTGGCCAATGCATGAATCACACCACGAATTCTTTGCACCGATTTGTCAGGAGGAGGAGTACTTTGATCAGCTGGTGGCTTCCTGAGAGGTGGTTCCCCACGCTTCGCTGTCTTGTATGGGTTGACTTTTTGCATTTCACTTCCGAGCTCTTTGAGAGTTGTCGAGAGGTTTGATGCAAAGTTGGCACCGGGAACTGGTCTATCCTCGTGATTCTCGGAAGGAAGTTCTGTATCAAATGATTCTGGCTGCACAAACATGACATTAGTGCGGTGTGACTGGCCAGCACCGGTCAGTGTGTCGCTCTTGAAGTCATCGTTGTCGACTATAGCGATAGCAGGCTTACCCTCAGCTAGTTCGAAGGGGCAATCAGATGAGCACTTGAGGTCATTGACCACCCAAAAATCTCGCAGCATAAGTACGTCATTGTAACTGATGCCCACTCCATCTTTGTGCATTATGTCGACTATCTCCCTACTCTTGGTCAGTCCATGTAGCAAGACAGAGAGATTTATTTCAAATGCAGTGCATTTTCCAGTGATGTAGCTTGTGAGGATAGATGCAATCGATCGGACGGATGGACTATCATCAATTGCAGACTTATTTGGGTGTTTCAGCCATGTGAGCAGCTTCAGCAGGAGCTTACTGAAGTCTTCTTCTCTCTCCAACTCGTGTATATATGGGAGCCAGGGAATAGTATTTGTCCTGATGACTTGCTCTTTGAGTCGTGCTGCAACATTCATCACCAACTGATCATTGCTGACACCCAACTGCTGCTGTTGTATCATATACCAGTTCACTCACATTCTTTTGAATGCATTCATGAAATCCGATGTCTTCCCCAAATTCATTGACTAGAATTTCCTTTAAGTAGCTGGATTTTACTACTGATTTATGTCCGTGATTTGAGATAATGCGCTTATAGTCCTGCATCAGGCCTTTCAGTGTGCGAATTTCATGGTCTTTGAAGATGACTTGACGAATATGATGAAAGAAGAGAGCTTGGGCCTCTCGGAGGTTTACACGCTGCAGATGTTGAGTGCTTTCATCTGAAAGGGGCTTGTGGTCGCTTACATATTTGCGCCAGCACGCACGATGGTAGCGGATTTCCAACCCAAATGCTGTTTGACTATCTGGGATGGATGCAATCAGAGTGTCAAGTCTCAATCTCATGACCTCATCTTCCAGATGGACAGTTTGTAACTTGAATTTAGTCCAGGCATCTACTGTTGATAGGAGTAAAATCTGCTTGTCACGATCACTACTCTTGTATGCCCCTTTCATGCACCACACACATAGAGTCTTATCGTGAAGGACACCCATACTGGAGCGGAGCCTTTTAGGTGCACTGGCCTCTGGGGAAGGGTCTTGTTGATCTGATGCTTCATCTCTTTCAAGACATTCCTCGGATTTGTGTTTGCGTTTTTCGGCTTGAGAGAGCTTGCGCTTGCTGGATAATGATGTGTAACTAGTGCTATGCATGTGGTGACCCTTTGGTCCCTTCTCCCAATCCACATTTTCATGTATATGTTGAAACTTATCAAGTTCTTTCCATTGTAAAGACTTTTCCCGGATGGATTCCCACTTTTCAGGTGTAATGTTTTCCAAACAATCATCTGCGGTACATCGCTTACCACAGAGTAAAATGCACTCGTATTCATTTAATGTCTTGTCTGGTAACTCTTCACTCTCTCTTCTATTATCCATTATTTCAGTCACTTCACAAGTCGGCGATTTTCATCAGATGGGCATGCAATCCATCTGAAACAGTAAAAAAGTAATATTAGATATACACCGCAGGCAGAGAACAACAGTGATGATAGCAGCGAAAGTGAGGACAGTGATTCTGATAGTGGCTCATACAGTGAATCATGTAGTGACAGTGAAGTGGCAGATTACTATGTACAATTAGTATAATACAATACAATAACAATACAATATACAATACAATACAATACAATAACCATTCCAGTGGATTTGTAATGCCAGAATTAATGAAAAAGGACACCTTATTCGTCCTTGTAGCTCATCTGGTGCCAGAGATATTACATTTCATGTTTTTCAAGATGGCATTGGCGGTCATTTTGAATATTGGGCTCTAGCAGAGTTAGCCGTCATTTTTCAGAGGGGCATAGGAGCTAATTTTCCTTTAAAATGGTTCAGGTTGTCAAATCCATCGAGAGAAAAAGGTAGGAACAAAATGGTAACGGATTCCAAGCAAATGACCCTACTAATAGAAAAATTCCTAGGCGATACTTATTCAACTCATGGTGAATCTTTTACAAACAAACTCAGGGCAGGTCAGCTTAAGATGGTGGTGGAGAATACACTAATTTGCCGTTACGGTACTAGCGGCTTATATACCCTTAGCGCACCTGGCTTTGATACCAACTTCTCTAACTGTATTAATCTCAACTCATTATATACTTGCTGAATGATAGTATTACTTTTACCAAGAACTCTATGATATATCTTGTAAACATTACTTATGATTAGAAAAGCCAAATACATTATTACCTAGTTATAATCAATATCATTCGTACTTCAGGCAACGAAGAAGAACAAGGGAGTTGGAAGAAAAGGGGGGGAGAATGAATAGGGTTACGAGTGTAGGACGATAGGGGGTAGAATGGAATGTGAACGAAAACAGGGGGTGATGAGAGAACTTCCTGCAATACCACCACACTCTGACTCGTACACTCTTGAACAAAAATATCTTCCTGTATGAAAATAAGCTGTCTACAGGTCGAATTAATTATACCGGGCTCATAACATTGCATACGATGTTCAATCATAAATAATTAAAGATCGTACCCACCATAACAAGCACAATACCTCAATTACAACCAGTGACACTTGAATGAAATAGAAATCCCTAACACCTCCCTCACAAAGAGATTTATAAGAGAAGCGAAACTAAATCTAAATCCTAATACAATAATTTTAAACCTAATACCATTCACCAAACCATAAACCAAAACCAAAATCACATTAACAAACTTACAAATTATTGCTGGCAAAATAGCTCTAACAACTAAAATTGTTCTCATTCAGCTCCGGGACAACATGTCCGCGATAATATTGTTCTTTCCCTTTATGTGGTGAATTTCAAGGTTATATGGTTGCAATGCCAAACACCATCTCATTAACCGCTGATTCGAGTTTTTCATTTCATAAAAGAATTTCAGAGGGTTGTGATCAGCAGTAAACACTTTCACGGGAAAATGTGAACCACTAAGATACACATTAAACTTATCCACTGCATAGAGCAAGGCAAAACACTCTTTTTCAATAGTGCTGTAGTGTTTCTGATAAGGTTTGAGTTTACCGGATGAATAGCAAACTGGATGCAAAATCTCAGCATCACTGTACTGTAACAAAACTGCTCCTACACCAACATCACTAGCATCCACCTGAATTATGAACGGCTTATGAAACTGAGGGGACTTCAGAATAGGTGCATTGACTAATAGGCAACGAATCTTTGTGAATGAAGTTTGGCATTCTGGGGTCCACACAAATTTTCTCTTGGGACTAATCAAGTCTGTTAGGTGGGCGGAGCGGTCAGCGAAGTTGGGTACAAATCTCTGATAATACCCAGCCATACCAAAGAAGCGCATTACTGCCTTGCGGTCCTGGGGAATAGGCAGTGTTGAAATGGCTTCGACTTTGGCAGAAATAGGGCTGACTTCGCCTTCTCTTACCACATGACCCAGAAAGATTAGTTTGGCATGGCCGAACTCACTCTTGGCAAGGTTGACAGTGAGTCCCGCCCTGGCCAAGTTGGAGAAGAGACTCTGTGGCTGGTGAAGATGATCCTGCCAGGATTCGCTGTAGACCACAATATCGTCGAGGTAGGATTGCACGCCCGAGAGGCCATCTGTCACCCGGTGGATTAGTCGCTGGAAGGTGGCGGGCGCATTCACCATACCGAAAGGCATGACGGTGTATTGGAATAGCCCGTCCGGGGTGACAAATGCAGACACTCTCTTGGCCCTCTCCGATAGTTTTATCTGGTAGTAACCCTTCAGCAGGTCAATCTTGGAGATGTACTTCGTTCCTCCCAAACGGTCCAACAGGTCATCGATCCGTGGCAGAGGGTAGCAGTCCTGGCGGGTGAGTTGGTTTACCCGGCGATAATCCGTACACATCCTAAATCTGCCATCAGGTTTGTCCACGAGTAGGCATGGAGAGGCCCACTCGCTGTCGCTCCGTTCCACCAATCCATGGGCGAGTAGGAAGTCCACTTCCTGTTGAAGTGCCGCACGCTTCTCTGGATTGGCGCGGTAGGGATGTTGTTTGATGGGAGTGACCCCTCCGTCAGGACCACATCATGTTCCACCAGGGGACACTGCTGGGGAACGTAACCAAACAGCTGTGGAAACTCGGAAAGCAGGTAATCCAAGTCGTCACCTTGGTCAGACAAGTGCTGGAATTTTAAATGGGGGTTAGTCAAGAAGTCCGAGTTTTGCAATTTGTTATCAAGAGGCAACTGGATGTCATTATGCTCCTTGATCTTTAAATCCTCTAGTTCACCTTCAAATTGTGCTACTGATTCAAAGTTTAATACCTTATCAGGATCTCTGCAGTGATAGACTTTCAGCAGGTTAACATGTACTAGTCTTTCCGACTTCCTACGATCAGGAGTTTTTAAAACATAATTCACATTACTTGTTTTCTTAAGCACAACATATGGACCATGGTACTTGCTTTGTAGCGGCTTTTAAGGTATAGGCAGAAAGGCAAGCACTAGATCTCCTGGCTGAAATTCTCTGACAACTGTAGTCTTATCATACTGCACTTTCATTTTATCTTGAGACTTCTCTAAATTATTCATAGCTAGTTCTACTGCAGATCTCAGTCTAGATTTAAATTGATGCACATAAGTGAGAAGATGTTTATTAGAGTTAGCATTGATCCAAGTATCTTTTAACACTTTCAAGGGACCTCTGACCTCATGACCAAAAACTAGGGAAAATGGTGAAAATCCTAGAGAATCTTGTACCCTGCTTCTTACAGCATACAACACAAAATGGATGCCCTCATCCCAGTCGGCATTGTTCTCTTCACAATATATAGTGAGCATTGATTTGAGGGTGTGATGGAACCTTTCTAATACCCCCTGGGACTGTGGGTGACTGGCAGTGGAATGGTACTGGTGTACTCCCAACTCTTCCATGGTTTGCTTGAAGAGCTGAGAGGTAAAGTTACTTCCTAAATCAGACTGTACCACACGGGGTATTCCATACTGGGTGAAAAATTTACTAAGCGCCTTTACTACATTCTTTGATGTTATACGCCTCAAGGGGAACACTTCTGGATACCTAGTGGTGGAACACATGACAGTCAACAAGTACTCATTCCCACTACGGGTTCTTGGCAAAGGTCCTACACAGTGAATTATGATTTTACTGAACGGTTCATCCGTTAAAGGGATGGGATTTAAAGGTGCAGGCTTGATAGGTTGGTTGGGTTTCCCAGCAAGTTGACACACATGACATGTTTTACAGTAAGACTTAACGGATTGTTTCATCCTCGGCCAAAAGAAATCATTGAGAATTTTGTCATAAGTCTTGTTGACACCCAAATGTCCACCACTAAGGTCATGAGCAATGGAAATGATGTCTACTCTATATTTATGTGGCACAACTAATTGATGCACTTCTTGCCAGGGCTCATCAGCTGGCACATTGGGAGGTATATTTTTGCGCATCAGGGTACCACTACTTATATAGAAGCATTGAGGATAGTTTCCTATATCTGACTCTTCCACAGCACTATCAAAATATATTGCCAGTTCAGGGTCCTGCTTCTGAGCCTCTTTGAGAGTTTCAGAATCAATGGGAATCTTGCTAATATCCTCTGACTCTACATCAGGAAATAGGGAGGAAGTGTCTAGGTCAACACTATCAGGATCAACTTTGTCCTTCTTACTGTGGTGACCAGCCCCACTCCTAGTCACTACACAGGAGGGAAACAAATTGTGATACTGACTTTCTAATTGCTTAGTGTTGTTATCAGAGGAGGGAGTGGAGGTAACTATGGGGTCTGGTATCACTTTGCCACCGGCGATATCGTTGCCCATCAAAAAGTTCACTCCTTCTACAGGTAGGGAATCTTGAATCCCAACAGTAAAGTAACCACTAGCTAAATCAGTTTTTAGATACACCCTAGCCAAAGGAACAACAAGACACCCGCTGACTCCCTGAATGAGTATACTCTGGCCCAGCAAACAGTCCTCAATACTGGGCACCAATCCTCTTACCAAGAGGCTATGAGAGGCTCCTGTGTCTCTCAAAACATGAATGGGATAGTCAGTGGAAGCGTCAGTAGAGGAAACTGATCCTGTGGAAAGAAAAGGTTGGAACTGGTTAGAACAGCTAGGTGGTATACTAGGGAAAACCTGGTTGTGAGAGCCATCAAAGTCAGAACAGGCACTCAACACAGGTGGAGTAAGAGGGGATACTGCTACTCTATTTGGATGAAGTACAAGGGAAGAGGCTAGAACAGCACTACTCTCTGGTTTACGGGTTTTCTCTTTTAACTTTAATTTGGGACACTCTCTAAGAAAATGTCCAGGTTGCTTACAGTAGGCACAAACTAAGGGTCCAGGAGGTTTAATGGAAGGAAGAGAAGTTTTGTTAAATTCCTTTTTATCATATCCATTGCCCCCAGAAGCTACCCTTGAAACTGATTGGGAGACACCACCATAACCAGACCTACCACCAGTAGATTGGAAACTACCACCATCACGAGGACCAGCACCAGAATGTGGCCGGTTGCCAGGCCCTCTCTGTCCTGTCCTGAAATAAGAATCGCCATGAGTTAATCGGTAATTTTCAGCCAAAATAGCCGCCCTGTCTACAGATTGCACCTCTATCTCTTGGAAGTAAAGTTTTAAGGGGAAGGGGACTTTGCGGAGATGTTCTTCAAGCATAACTAGCTGGCACAACTGCTCAAAGGTTGTCACTTTACTGGCTCTCAACCAACTCAGAAACTTTCGCTCTTTTTCCTTTACAAATTCTAGATAGGTTTGTTTTTCACTTTTCTTCATATCCCTGAAACACTGACGATGAGTTTCAGAAACCTGATCATACACTGCTAAGACTGAAGTTTTAAGAGTTTCATAGGTCAAGGAATCAATGGGGAGATTGGTGTAAACCTGCTTGGCTTTACCTATGAAAGCAGTCTGGGCTAGCCCACTGATCATTTGGCCACTTGAGTTGGTTGGCTGCCTTCTCAAAGAGGATGAAGAAATTCTCCGGGTCAGTCTCATCAAAACTAGGGACAAATTTCAAACTATGACCCTTATCAGAAAATGGTCTACTTGCAACCGAATCCCTTTGATTCCGGTTTTCTTCAGCTTTTAACTTTAACATGCGCTCATCATGCTCTCTCTCACATTGCTTCTCAAGCTCATACTGTTTTTGTTCAAGCTCATGCCATCTTTGTTCACACTCATGTTCAATATTATGCTGTTTTTGTTCACGGTCATGTTCAATTTCAAGCCTTCTCTGTTCACTGTCAGCTTTTGCATTCTCCAGCTCTAATAGTTTCACTTTCATCCATGCATCACTACCTCCTTCCTCTGCACACAACTGATATGCAGCCTCAGACAAAACACCAGTATTTATCAATTTCCCAATCACACTCCTTCTAATCTCACCTTTGGTATTACTAGTTTTGTAAGGTGCATCATACTCTGTGGCTAAGGCAATCCAGTCTACTTTTCTGAGCCTCGACACAGACAAGGTGCTCAAGGAGGGGTCAGTGACAAATTCACTAATTTTAAATTCCATGATTGAATGCTATGAACAATGGATGAACGAGAATATGTATGACAAATTAGGATGAGTGAGAATCGCGAATAATTGGCATTAAAGAATGTAGAGGCTGACACAGCTCTCTCAACTCATAAACAGTACAAAACGAGATGGATGAGATGAGTATGCAATGTCCTAGCGAGGGACTTAATGTTTCACTAATGTTCTCAATTACTACCAAACGAGGGAAAGAAAGGAATCCTGGTCACGGCTCCATGTTACGTTACGAGCGGGGTTCGAACCCATAACATAAAGAAACATTCTACTAAAAACCACAAAACGAGAACTTATTATTTAGCCTCACCAAAATACGGAAAATATGACTATCACTTTCAGTCAAGAAGAAGTGGCATGTTAAACTTCCACAAAACTAGCAACTCTCTTTGTAGTCACTAAAACCTTGGTAGGTGAAAAGATGTGGCAAGTTCATAAAATATCAGTTGATATCAAATGGCGGTTTTAGCCTAAAAAAACCCAAAGTTATTCCTTTCTTATCACTCGTCCAGAATTCGTTATCTTTCGTTACTTTGACTTAGATTGATCCCAACAATCAAAAGAATAATATATTAGCATAAAGGTGAAATTTAAAGATTATATCAAATCAAATTATAATTTATTTACATGATTAATTATACACAAAAGTTACTTCAAGTGAAAATATCAGTGAGAAACATTGAAGTGAAATAATAAAGAAACTCTAAAGAAAATAATACATAGTTATATAAATACCCTCCAAGTGAGTACGTGAAAGCAATCAATAAACATAGAAAAAAGTAAGTGAAAGCAATCAATAAACATAGAAAAAAGTAAGTGAAAGCAATCAATAAAAATAGAAAAAATCCTAGGCGATACTTATTCAACTCATGGTGATTCTTTTACAAACAAACTCAGGGCAGGTCAGCTTTAGATGGTGGTGGAGAATACACTACTTTGCCGTTACGGTACTAGTGGCTTATATACCCTTAGCGCACCTGGCTCTGATACAAACTTCTCTAACTGTATTAATCTCAACTCATTATATACTTGCTGAATGAAAGTATTACTTTTACCAAGAACTCTATGATAGATCTTGTAAACATTACTTATGATTAGAAAAGCCAAATACATTATTACCTAGTTATAATCAATATCATTCGTACGTCAGGCAACGAAGAAGAGCAAGGGAGTTGGAAGAAAAGGGGGGGGGGAGAATGAATAGGGTTACGAGTGTAGGACGATAGGGGGTAGAATGGAATGTGAACGAAAACGGGGGGGTGATGAGAGAACTGCCTGCAGTACCACCACACTCTGACTCGTACACTCTTGAACAAAAATATCTTACTATATGAAACTAAGCTGTCTACAGGTCGAATTAATTATACCGGGCTCATAACATTGCATACGATGTTCAATCATAAATAATTAAAGATCGTACCCACCAAAACAAGCACAATACCTCAATTACAACCAGTGACACTTGAATGAAATAGAAATCCCTAACAATAGCGTAATGCATAAATGCGCGGAATGTCGGTGGGAGTATTCTAGGTTTGAGTCTTTGGAGTGCCAATGTAATCGTTGATTTCATTATTTAAGTTTAGAAGTAAAGTTGGTGAGTGAAAAAATATGAATATCTTCAACATGTTCATTTGTCAGTACGGTATTTG
Source organism: Paralithodes platypus (assembly GCA_032716605.1). Taxonomy (NCBI): domain Eukaryota; kingdom Metazoa; phylum Arthropoda; class Malacostraca; order Decapoda; family Lithodidae; genus Paralithodes; species Paralithodes platypus. The sequence continues at coordinate 33,285,124 of CM064566.1, forward strand.
CGATTTGTTTGTCATCTGCAACCTTTGAGATTGTACAGGTGAGACCTTCATCTATGTCGTATATGTAAATTAGGAAAAGGACTGGCCCCAGCACTGATCCTTGAGGTACACTACTAGTTACATTGGTCCACGTTAATGCATCCCCATTAATAACTACTCTTTGTTTCCTTTCACTAAGCCAATTTTCTATCCACGGTAGAATGCCGCCTTGTATTCCATGTGATTTTAATTTCATCACTAACCGTCTGTGTGGAACTTTATCAAAGGCTTTCTGGAAATCTAATTATATAATATCTACAGCTTTACTTTCGTCATATAGATTTAGGATGTCATGAAAGAAGTCTAAAAGGTTTGTTAAGCGGGAAAGTTTTTTGCGAAAACCATGTTGTGTGTCTTTTAGTATATTATTTCCCTCCAAGTGATTAACGGGTCTGTTTCTTATTATTGTTTCTAGTATTTTGCATACTACTGACGTAAAGCTCATTGGACAATAATTGCTAGGCAATGATTTGCTACCTCTTTTAAAAATTGGTGTTACATTCGCAAGCTTCCACTCATCAGGTATTTCGCCGGTTTCCAAGGATTTGTTGAAGATCAGCGTCAGGGGTTTGGTGAGCTCGCATTTAGCTTCTTTAAGAACTCTAGGAGAAATCGTATCGGGTCCAGGTGATTTGCTTTCATTGAGGTTATCTAAACATCGCAGTACCTCTGCCTCAGTAATGCTACTATTTCTAAGAACTTCCAAATTGTTAGTCTGTACTGGCAGTACAGTAGGGATGTCACTTAGGTCTTCTGATGTAAAGACTAATGCAAAGAAGTTGTTGAGATTATTACTCATTTTGGCATCATCTTTCGTAAAATCTCCATTTTCATCTACCAAGGGTTCAATTGTTAAAGTCACAACGTTCATCCTCCTGATCTAATTGTAGAGTTCTTTTGGGTTAGTCTTGCTTTGATTTGCAACATGTAATTCCAAAGTGTTTTTACTTTGTTTAATTAACCGTTTGGATTTACGTTGTAGATCTCTGAAGGCCTGTCTATTTTCATCGTTATCGGAGGTTTGTAATCTCTCATGAGCATTCTTTTTTAGCGAGTAGAAATACTATCAAGATCAGTGGATGTTGGTGTATCGCTGAAAAGGGAGGGAATTGAGTGGAAGCTACCTGTACTGCTGTTTGCGGATGATACAGTTCTGATGAGTGATAATGAATGGGAGTTGCAGGATCTGGTAAATGAGTTTGGAACAGTGTGCGAAAAACGGAATTTGAAGGTAAATGCGGGGAAGAGCAAGGTTATGGTCTTCGAAAAGGGTGAAGTCACAGAGTGTGAGGTGAAGCTGAACGGTCAGGCTATGGAGATCATCAACTCTTTTAAGTATCTGGGCAGTGTGTTGAGTAAAGATGGGACTATGGATGAAGAAGTGCAGGAGAGGGTACAACAGGGGAAGAGGGTTGTAGGAACGCTGAAAGCAGTAACAAGAAATAGGGTGGTCAGTATGGAAGTGAAGAAGTCCTTGCATGACAGTGTGGTAATCCCGACACTGACTTACGGAAGCGAAGCATGGACGTTGGTTGAGAGACTCAGACCAAGAGTGAGAGCAGTGGGAATGAATTACTTAAGAAGTGCGTGCGGAGTTACATGGAGGGATAGACAGACTAATGAGGAATTAAGAAGGAGGTGTGGTGTGGAGGTAGATGTGCTGGAAAGTGGCCACCCCTTCGGGGATCACGGCGTCAGGCAATAGATAGATAGATAGATAGACATTCAGTTATTTCTCTATTCCACCATTTAGGTTTGTTATTATGTGCAGATCTTCTGTTTTTTTGATGGTATGCACTCGTGTACTGCGTTCGTGTAAATTTTTGTGAAAATTTTCCATGATCGTTTTATCTCATTACTGTTTAGAAATCTCTGATTGGCTTCTTTAAATTTTATTATGAGTTTATGGAAATTTGTTCGCTTGAAATTTGGAACTTTCTCATTGCTGGTATTGAGTTTATTGCTATTAAATTTGATACTGAAAGTGATGTATGGTGGTCACTATTACAGATTCATCACCAACAGTCACGTTAAAGTCTTCTTTTGTTGCAAATACAAGGTCAAGGACATTATTACCGCAGGTTGGAGATTGAACAAATTGATGAAGGGAGCTTTCTTTTAGGTTGGCATACAGATCATGCCCGGAGTGTGAAGTAAGAGTGTCGCCCCACTTGGTCACTGGTAAATTAAAGTTGCCAAAAATTATAGTATCATGTATGTAACTTATTTCTGCTTGTATATTTCTTGGTCGGTTTGCACTGATTGGGCTGGGGCCTGTATATTAATTCTAGGATTATAATTATAATATATTCCTTTATTGTTTTTTATTAGGAATTAATATGAATCAATATTTAGTATTTGAGGTTTTGACAAGATAATAGGGCTAAGACTTTCTTTGATGAAAAATATGACGCCGCCTCCAGTAACATTATATGGTGTCTAATACTCCCATTAACTTGTGGTTAAATTTAAATATCACGGTGATCTCTAATTTCCCTCATCCTATGACTTAAATTGCTTCATATGTATATATATATATATATATATATGAAATGACGGGGTTGGCGAGAACGGGTTCCAGTTCATGGAAGATTGCAAACATCAAAGTAAGGAAAGAACGAAGGAAGCCAAGTTTACTCGAGCACCCCATGACCTCAGGAACTTCCCAGACTCTATGGGACACAGGATTTCTAGGACAGTCACCCCAGTTAAAGGGAAATCCTGATGTCCTATCACGGCCACGGTTTCAAAACACACCCGCCAATCACCAGCCCCCATTTGTTCAGACCCCAGATTTGCAGTATAACGAAGAAATGTTTATGCAAATAAAACACCAAAGGCCTAAATGCTACCGGAACAAATGGAACTAAGGAGGCCTATAAATTATGATGGGCCTGGAGAACCATCTAACATAATAGTAGAAGACAGCCTAGGCAAATTATTACCAAGTTGGCCAAAGAGCTCCAATTATGAAGTAATCAGTATAATCATTATCACATATATACTAGGCCACGTAACGAACACATAAGTGTTAAATAAAATAGCTATTATATGTATGTACCTAATAATAATTCCCATGTATGTATTAGTTAAGTATTAATCATCACAACTTGATCACAACGTATTACAATATCCCTTTTACCTTGAAGTCCTATAAGCAAGAGGCAAGAATTAAGTCAAACATAGTCTCAACGAAATATAGGAAAAGTGTGCAAACAACCACGGGGGTAATGTCCTTAACTCTGAATAAGAACGGGGCATCTAACGGCAGTGGAACAATTGTCTTGCCTTCCCCCCCTGCCCTGAGAGCTCGCCGAACTTGCTGTGTGCCTCCTGAAGTCCGGATCCTGAAGTCCTGATTGTGAGAAGCAGTTCATCCTGAAGTGCTGCCCGGTGGACCTACGTTCTTCCTGAAGGGCTGCCCTGTGGACCTATGTTCAACGTTGGCCAGACTTTCTCTCAGCTCTCTACCCTCCTTCACTACCCTAAGTGTTTCTGAGTATCTTACGTTGTGATTATTGATGTGAAGGTAAGGTTAAAGTATGTGAATATTACAGTGCTTAATTATCTGGAGATCTGTGCCCAAGATCCTTATCCTTTGTGTATGTGTTAATCCCTCAGAGTTTGTAGTAACTGTTATATAGATCTGTGCCTAAGATCTAAGTGTTCAATTTTTTATAATTACTTCCTAGAACGTACCACGCATACGTTACATACATGTGTTCACAAAACGCACTTAGTTAAATACTCACAGACTTTCCTTGTATATGTCCAATTCTATTATGTATGTTACAAGTTGAAGTCGAAGTGTATAACGTGTAATTATTCGCTTCTTTAAATAAGAACCTGTTACCTAGAACCTACGCTCAGTTTCATATTTTGTTTATCTCAGTCCCCCCTCGTTGTGAAGAATTGTTATTAATTATTATATATACTTTCTTCCCGAGATTCTAAATCCACGCTCGTTTGTATAAGCGTTATTCCCCTTATTGTATGAACCGTATTTATGTTCACTTGATTATTGATGTAGATAATTTTGATTCTTATCGTCTAGGAACTCTAGTCTTGCATAGATCGATTATCTAATTATTCATCAATTCGAATACACCGCTTATTGTGTGAATTCTTTACAAGCAAGTTAACTCGTTCAGATATCTTATTATAACTTTTCGGGTATTTCAGTTAGTACAACTTTGTCGTGTACGCCATTTTACCTATAATTAATATTGTATTTAATTATTCATATGCGCTGATTTTATAGAAAGCGTTCTTCAGTATTGTTTAACTACGCTAGTTCTGTTAACTGTACTGTTTATTCATTTTCGCTTAACCCGCTGGATCCCAGCGTCGGCAATGTTCGATCACCAGAACCCAGCGACGCAACGTTTGCGTCAGTGTCACTCCGGTCCCAATTACTCCGGTCCTATGGCACCTAGAGGGCTCAGATTTGTATGGGAACTGTGTAAGTATCCCATGCACCCATGCCAATGGTTGAAAACTCTCAAAGTCCAACCGCGTGCGCGTGAGCGCACAAAAACCTTTTTTTGGGGGGAAATTGCCTTCAATTTTTTACTCTTGTAAAATCCGTTTTCGGGGGCTCTGTAGGACCATTTTTTGAGCTTTTTGATCGGGTTTTCGTGGTTTTTCTTTCATTCCTAACCCATTCGCTATTGTTTCTGGATTATTTTTTTTTAAACCTGCTTGGCCCTGGTGGTACATTTATTAATAACTAGCTGGGGCTCAGCGGGTTAAGAGATGTTGATCCTTGATTTATTCATAATGACAGAGTAAATATTACATCTGAATTCCTCGACCCAATTTAATATTATTGCATATATTGATTGAAGAGACATACGATCAGATCTTATTTTTATCAAAAGTAAGTTAATAACAAGTTGATTTGTAAAATTAGTTACGTATATCATTCCTCGTAATTTCAACTTCTTCCAAGTATTACGTTCATAGTCGCATTAATAGTATATATAATTCCCAAGACCGCAGTAACTAGAATGACCTGAGCTGTTGACCTGCTCATTAGCCACCCCTACCCGGGCTGATTTACCTGCCCACGAGTGCCCCTCACTCCCGTGAGCGTTACTCGAACCAACCGTTCCTACACTTGTTTGAAATCTCAACCCACCTGATTCTCTCCTACCGGGGGAAATTTGTGTTCTAAAGAATAAAAATATGTTAGACACTCGACTCACATATATATTATTATCAAGGGTTGACTCTATATGTTATGTGTTCTTTACAATTAAGTTTATAATTCCTATTACAATATTACCACAATAGGTTATAATTTGTGTTCTTGATTCGAGACTGAATATTTATGCATTCCCTGTGTTACTTCCTGTTCCTTATAATAGTGAAGGTAACTCTCAGTCCTTATCGTGCTTAATACATCCGTGATCTCAGCATAGAAATAATTATGCAACATATTGAGAGATCAGGAGTATATGATCAGAAACAATAAATACATCAACCCCTTTTGCTATTGAATAAATGATATGTGTACAATTACCTGCGTGTTATCATTGACTTTTGTAGCACCTGATTGAATACCTATTTCTGTGATTAAGAACGTGTTAGATGTGTTCCTGTTGAGGAAATTTACAGTCTATAAGACCATACCTGGATTTTAGTGCAGACTTGATAACGAGATATAAATATTATATCCCGGCATAACACTGGTGGCAGCGATGTCTCAATACGGCATATCAACACTAGTGTTCTTATTGTAATTTTTTTTTTTTGGTATTCAATCAAATTGGTTACATAATTCAGCATGGCAGCAATTAGATCTCTTGACATCCCGGCGTTCAAGCCTGAGGACTATGATATATACACAAATATGGAAATAGTCAAACCGGTCCTGGACATTATGTTCGGAAACGAGGACGCTTCCAAGATTCATACTATTGTGGTAAAATTAGGGAAGTATGCAACTAAAGTGTCAGGGTATGTGCATGATAATATGCCTGGGTTAACCTGGGCACAGTTTGAAGTCTATGTGAAAACTGCAATTAATCCAATATTGGGGCAAACAATAGCCGATAAGAAATTCCACGAAGTCAAATACTCGGGGGACTTGGACGGTACTATTCAACAATTGCAACACATAGCTTTAACTGCGCTCCCAAAAGAAACCACGGCACAGAGGAAGAAGATAATATTCAAGGCACTTGTGAGAATTTTGCCTGACCCAGTGGCCGACCACTTCTCGATAGTCGAGCCAACCAATTATGGCGCGGATCTGCCTGTGATCAGAAGAATCATGGCACTATGGAAGTCCAGGGAACAAACCAAGATTGCAGTGATTATCAAAGTCACCACTTACCCAACCACCAACACTGCTCCCATCAGTGGTCCAGTAGCTCCTCGTGCAAATGACAAAGCAGAAGATTGGGCCCGGATTCGACCAGCGAATTGGAAACCCTTTTCCGGACCATGCATGCTTTGGTCATTGAAGAGGTCGTTTAATGAATTGACCAAGAAGAGGACCAGAACTCCAAGTTGGTGGGCGCAGATTCCCTGGATCAGACCGCGTCAGATTGCAACCATGACAGAAGACGGGACGGCAGGCATAGAAGAAGAAATCGCAGAAGGAGCTGAACAATATCAGCCTGAAACCCTAGGACCAGAACCACTGGATTTTTAGGCTCCCCCCCCCCCCCCCCCCAAACAAATAGTCGGATTCATGGCGGGGCTCATGATGGGACATTGGATGATGGTCTTCTGGTGTACAAGAAAATCACACTGAATGGGGTGAAAGTTCGACTTCTTAAAGATACGGGGCCTTTCCGATCTTGCCTGTTCCTTCCTTTCTTTCACAAGCATAAACAAAAATTCGGACAAAATTAATGCAATCTTCCTCCATTATCCTCGTAAGTGCAAATTATCAAGTTATTCCCAATCTTGGTCAAACCCTTCCACTCTATGTAAACACCCCTCTCCCAAATCACGGAGTTAATCATTCTTTCGTGATTTATAATCCCAGTGAGACTAAATACGATGGTTATTTAGGCCTCGACCTTCTGATATCCTTGAGTGCCTCAATAGATTGCAGGTACCGGACTTTAACTTTTAGTCCACCTTCCAAACCTGAAAAAAAAAAATCCCTTGATACAATTAAGCAGCTCAAATCACAGACTTTGCTTACCTCTCTCCCCGTCACTGCTGCAACCCAAAGTAATGAACAAATCCTCCCCTTCCAACCTCATATCATCTCTCAAGCAATTATTGCTACCACCATAACAGTCCCTCCACATCATGAAAAATGGATACCTTTAGTACCCACCATAGAAGGAGATGTCCTTTTGACCCCCCACCTCCAAAGCCCTTTCAATGGGGGGGGGGGGGGGGTATGCCTAACCGCTCCTAGCTTGCTACCAAATCAATTAAATTGCATCACAATAGCCAACATTTCCGACAAACCAATCGCCTTGCCAAAAGGACTTGCCATTGGCGAATTTGAAATGTATTCTGAAGAACTGTCTGTTCCAAATGATTCTTCCCCTCCATATAAAAACCCTATCCCTGATATTCCTACCAATCTCACTCTTGACCAACAAACTTTTTTTTTTTTTTTTTTTTTTTTCTATGTGATTGAGGGAGGCAAAAGGCATAACTGCCTATAGCGAGTGCCTCCCCCATAGTTGAAAGAGTGACAGGGCCAAAATCAAGGGACGTTCGAGCCAAAATGCCTGGACACACGGAGTTTGAAGCAATTTAAGTCATAGGAAGAGGGAAAGACTGATTCTGGGAGAGAGTTCCAGAGCTCAGCTGTTGAGTAGAAGAAAGTTTGAGAGTAACGTTTCACTCTTGGGTTGGAGAGTTGCACAGAGTAGGGGTGGGATTGAGTTGCAAGACGGGTACCACGTGCCCTACGTAAAGGAGGTGGTATGCACTGACCTCAGAAACCTCCTCATTTCCTATCAAGATATTTTCGCTACTTCTAGTCGTGATATGGGGAAAACAGACATGTTACATCACCCCATTCATACTGTAGGGCGGCCTATTAAACAGCCCATCCAGAGGAAAAACCCTATCCAACGACAAGCAGAGGAGAAACAAGTACAAGATATGCTCGCCACAGTTGTAGTCAAGGTATCCACAAGCCCTTGGTCGTCTCCGGTAGTACTGGTCCGGAAGAAAGACGGATCCACACGCTTCTGCATTGATTACAGGCAGCTCAACGACGCCACCATCAAAGATGCAACACCACTTCCACGAATTAACGACTCTCTGGATTCGTTGCTTGGGGCAAAGTGGTTCACCACTCTGGACCTACAAGCAGGATATTGGCAAGTTCCAGTATTGCCAGAACACCAGCAAAAGACAGCTTTCTCCACCAGCCAAGGCCGATTGTATGAGTTCACAGTGTTGCCATTTGGTGTGTGCAATGGCCCAGCTACGTTTTCCAGGTTAATGGAATCAGTACTGCAAAGACTCACCTGGGAAACCTGTCTTGCTTATTTAAATGACATTATCGTTTTCGGGAAAACCTGGGCCGAACATTTACAGCGAATGAAGCAAGTTTTTCAAAGAATCAGAGATGCTAGCCTTAAACTTAAGCCATCCAAATGTACTCTGGCTAAGAATAAAGTAAATTTTCTGGGGCATATTGTCTCAGAGCAAGGTATAACACCAGACCCCAGTAAACTAGAAGCTATAAGTAAAATTACCCCTCCCACTAACGCTAAAGGAGTACGAGCTTTTCTCGGGTTGGCCTCATACTACAGAAGATTTGCTAAAAATTTCGCCACCATTGCCAAACATTTACATGACCTCACCAAAAAAGAAGAACCATTCAAGTGGACTGATCTACGTCTTCAAGCCTTTAACGATCTCAAGGATAAATTAGTAGCATCTCCGGTGGTCTCCTTTCCAGACTATACCCGGCCATTCCGGTTATATACTGATGTGTCACAATTCGGAATCGGTGCCATTCTGGGCCAAACACGAGATGGAAAAGAGCACATAATTGCTTGTGCAAGCCGCACACTCAATCCGGCAGAATTAAATTATCCTGTCACAAAACGGGAGTGCCTGGGTATGATGTGGGCCCTCCAATACTTCAAAGCGTACCTGGCCGGAGTCAAGGTCACAGTAATTACTGACCACCACGCCCTTCAATGGCTCCATAAGTCTGACACGAAGAATGCTCTGACAGTCAGTGGAGAGAATCGCTAGAAGATGTTGATATAGACATTGTTTATCGCCCAGGGAGACTTCATACTAATGCGGATGCTCTTTCTCGCCTGCCCATCAATTCCTTCCAAGATGACCTTCAACACGACGATAAGCCACACCCAATACTTGCCATTCATCATCAAGACTCCTTGGATGACAGCCAGCAAGAGCTGTTTCATTCATTCCAACGACAAGAGAAACCTGACTGGATGCCACGCAAGATATGCACTCAATTGACCAGACGAGGTGATAATTTGTTCACCATCGATGGCAAAATCATCATTACTCCACAAGCTGCCCTATCCACCATGCACTCAAACCATATGGACAATGGAATTCATCTTGCCCAACGGAAACTTATCACCACGTTTCAACAGGTATACTGGACTCCATCACTGTATATAATTGCCAAGCACATCACTGTAGCTTGCAAAGCATGTGCATTAGGCAAGGATAGAACCCACACAGCTGGTCCTGCAGGAAAATTAGTTGCCTCTAAACCATGGCAATTACTTGCAGTTGATGTCATGGGCCCCATGGAGGGTAATCAGGGTTTTAAGTATATAATCACCTTTGTCGACACTTATTCTAAATATGTCATTGCTTGCCCGGCAAAAGAACATTCAGCCATTGCCGTTGCAGAAGCACTTATTCAACATGTGTTTCCATATTTTGGGTTACCCGATGCTATTCATTCTGACAATGCACCTGAATTCACCAGTCACATATGGTCTCAATTATCACAAATGTGTGGTTTCAAGATAAGCCATTCCTCTCCATACTGGCCTCAAGGGAACTCAATATGTGAGAGAAGTCATAAGACCATCGCCATCCAAATCCGGACCAGACTACAACAAATGGACTCCAAAGATTGGCCAAGTCAGGTGAAAATTGTGCAATGGGGAATCAATACATGCCCTCGAGAAGACGGGATTTCACCTCATGAACGGGTGTTTGGAGTAACACCATTACTACTTCCTCTCTGTCATCTAGCTGCCCCGTATGAACCCTCCTCCAACTTCGATCAGTCATTAGTTCATCTAAAAAACCGTCTCCGTCAAATCCAATATGTCCAACATCTACAGCCAGATGAGACTCCCAAAGCCAGTCCTCATTGTGTCGGCGATCTAGTTATGATTGCTCAATTACCTGTGCCGTCCAAACTCAAACTGAGATTTAAAGGTCCCTTCAAAATATTAACTGTACCAAATTGTTACCAGGTTACCGTTAATTATTTTGGTGAGTCACGCACATACCGAAACAGACATGTCTGTAGATTTCAGCCTATTGATGAGAATATGATTATGCTTGCAGATCCTAATCAGAATGACATATTGCCTGCATCTAATAATCAAAACTTGGGATCCACAGAACCTGCATCTCCTGTCATCAACCTTCATGTGACACCTACATCCAGAAAGAAACCTCTTCCAGACTCACACCCTCTACCACCACCTGCCACGCCCCCTTTACCACAACGGACACGGCCTATTGTTTACACTCCTATTCCTTCTTTGCCTACGCGCATTGTCTCGGCTCCTCCTCTACTACCTTCCCAAGCTATTTCTAGACCACTTTTCTTGCCTGTGCTTCCTTCTCCATCTATCAGTCTACATATCTATTCTGAGTCACCTAGTACTCTACCTATTACCCCTGCTATCGCTAACATTCCTAATCTGAGCACTCTGCCTGTCTCTACCCCTCCACAGTTATCCTCACCTATCGCTAATATTCCTAATCTTAGCACTCTGCCTGCATCTACAGTACTCCTCCACAGATATCCTCACCGGTTTCTGTTCAACTACCTGTTCCTCTTATTAGAAAATCGTCTATTCCTGTTTCCTATGCCTCTAAACTTAAGACTCCAACTCCATCTGTCTCTCATTCCTTCAGTAAACCATCTTCTTCCCTTCCTCCTCCACCTATTTCATCTCCTTTAATTCGGCCTCGACCTAACCTACACAACACGCCGTCACATTTTTCTACTTCCACCTCTACACCCTCCCCTCAATCACGTGTCAATAAACCTCCTCTAATCCCTACTTACTCTAATCCTACATGTACAAGATCTGGTCGACGTGTGATACCACCTCAATGATTGGCTCCAACCTTCCGGCCTATATACCGACGGCGGGGCCATCCAAAACCTACCTTGCCACCGCCACACCTGTCCACCCCATCAAGTGCGACGTCCAGGTTACCTGATAACCGCACGACCTCATCAGTGCACACTCCACCAGCCTCCACTGTTCGGGTCACTACTCCTCCAGCCCCTGCAGTGACCGTAACCTCTCCCAGCGCCTCTACTACTACATCGCCTTCTACTGCGCCTACGTCAGTCATGAAAATCAACCACGTTATGGTGTCGAATGGTGTGAAGACGTCGCCTGTCAAGTCCCCTCTTCATTTGGTGCAACTGGCTTCAGAGGCACAACAACCCCTTCATGTCCACATGGCCATGGACATCTCCAAACCTGCGGATGTCCCGACTACGATGTGGCTCCTTACGATGCAGAACCTGTCACCCGTCCTCAACACTTCCACTACTCGGTCATATGTCTTGAAATCGCGAGGTCGCGACCACCGATGGTGGTGAAATGACGGGGTTGGCGAGAACAGGCTCCAGTTCATGTAAGATTGTAAACATCAAAATAAGGAGGGAACGAAGGAAGCCAAGTTTACCCGAGCACCCCATGACTTCAGGAACTTCCCAGACTCTGTGGGACACAGGATTTCTAGGACAGTCACCCCAGTTAATGGGAAATCCTGATGTCCTATCACGGCTGCGGTTTCAAAACACACCTGCCAATCACCAGCCCCCATTTGTTGAGACCCCAGATTTGTTGTATAACGAAGAAATGTTTATGCAAATAAAACACCAAAGGCCTGAATGCTACCGGAACAAATGGAACTAAGGAGACCTATAAATTATGATGGGCCTGGAGAACCATCTAACATAACAGTAGAAGACAGCCTAGGCGAATTATTACGAAGTTTGGCCAAAGAGCTCCAATTATGGAGTAATAAGTATAATTATTATCACATATATACTAGGCCACGTAACGAACACCTACTGTAAGTATTACATAAAATAGCTAATATATGTATGTACCTAATAATAATTCCCATGTATGTATTAGTTAAGTATTAATCATCACAACTTGATCACAACATATTACAATATCCCTTTTTATCTTGAAGTCCTATAAGCAAGAGGCAAGAATTAAGTCAAACATAGTCTCAACGAAATAAAGGAAAAGTATGCAAACAACCACTGGGGTAATGTCCTTAACTCTGAATAAGAACGGGGCATCTAACAGCAGTGGAACAATTGTCTTGCCTTCTCCCCCTGCCCTGAGAGCTCGCCGAACCTGCTGTGTGCCTCCTGAAGTCCGGATCCTGAAGTCCTGATTGTGAGAAGCAGTTCATCCTGAAGTGCTGCCCGGTGGACCTACGTTCTTCCTGAAGGGCTGCCCTGTGGACCTACGTTCAATGTCGGCCAGACTCTCTCTCAGCTCTCTACCCTCCTTCATTACCCTAAGTGTTTCTGAGTATCTTACATTGTGATTATTGATGTGAAGGTAAGGTTAAAGTATGTGAATATTACAGTGCTTAGTTATCTAGAGATCTGTGCCCAAGATCCTTATCCTTTGTGTATGTGTTAATCCCTCAGAGTTTGTAGTAACTGTTATATAGATCGGTGCCCAAGTTCTAAGTGTTCAATTTTTGATAATTACTTCCTAGAACGTACCACGCATACGTTCCATACTTGTGTTCGCAAAAAGCACTTAGTTAAATACTCACAGACTTTCCTTGTATATGTCCAATTCTATTATGTATGTTACAAGTTGAAGTCGAAGTGTATCACGTGTGATTATTCCCTTCTTTAAATAAGAACCTGTTACTTAGAACCTACGCTCAATTTCATATTTTGTTTATCTCAGTCCCCCCTCATTGTGAAGAATTGTTATTAATTATCATATTTACTTTCTTCCCGAGATTCTAAATCCACGCTCGTTTGTTTAAGCGTTATTCCCCTTATTGTATGAACCGTATTTATGTTCACTTGATTATTGATGTAGATAATTTGTATTCTTATCGTCTAGGAATTCTAGTCTTGCTTAGATCGATTATCTAATTATTCATCAATCCGAATACAGTATACACAGCTTATTGTGTGAATTCTTTACAAGACTCTGTTAACTCGTTCAGATATCTTATTATACCTTTTCGGGTATTTCATTTAGTACAACTTTGTCGTGTACGCCATTTTACCTATAATTAATAGTGTATTTAATTATTCGTATGCGCTGATTTTATAGAAAGCATTCTTCAGTATTGTTTAACAATGCTAGTTCTGTTAACTGTACTGTTTATTCATTTTCGCTTAAGAGATATTGATCCTTGATTTATTCATAATCACAGAGTAAATATTACATCTGAATTCCTCGACCCGATTTAATATTATTGCATATATTGATTGAAGAGACATACGATCAGATTATATTTGTATCAAAAGTAAATTAATTACAAGTTGATTTGTAAAATTAGTTACGTATATCATTCCTCGTAATTTCAACTTCTTCTTCCAAGTATTACGTTCATAGTCGCATTAATAGTACCGGTAAATATAATTCCCAAGACCGCAGTAACTAGAATGACCTGACCTGTTGACCTGCTCATTAGCCACCCCTACCCGGGCTGATTTACCTGCCCACGAGCGCCCCTCACCCACGTGAGCGTTACTCGAACCAACCGTTCCTACACTTGTTTGTAATCTCAACTCACCTGATTCTCTCCTACCCGGGGAAATTTGTGTTCTAAAGAATAAAAATATGTTAGACACTCGACTCACATATATATTATTATCAAGGGTTGACTCTATATGTTACATGTTCTTTACAATTAAGTGTATAATTCCTATTACAATATTACCACAATAGGTTATAATTTGTGTTCTTGATTCGAGACTGAATATTTATGCATTCCCTGTGTTACTTCCTGTTCCTTATAATAGTGAAGGTAACTCTCAGTCCTTATCGTGCTTAATACATCCGTGATCTCAGCATAGAAATAATTATGCAACATATTGAGAGATCAGGAGTATATGATCAGAAACAATAAATACATCAACCCATTTTGCTATTGAATAAATTATATGTGTACAATTACCTGCGTGTTATCATTGAGTTTTGTAGCACCTGATTGAATACCTATTTTTGTGATTAAGAACGTGTTAGATGTGTTCCTGTTGAGGAAATTTACAGTCTATAAGTCCATACCTGGATTTTAGTGCAGACTTGATAATGAGATATAAATATTATATCCCGGCATAACAATATATATATATATTTTGTTTATGTAAATGAACGAGACAAAAGGCATAACTGCCTGCAGCGAGTGCCTCCCCAAGATTTGAAAGAGTGACAGGGCCAAAATCAAGGAATGTTCGAGCTAAAATGCCTGGACACACGGAGTTTGAGCAATTTAAGTCATAGGAAGAGGGAAAGACTGATTCTGGGAGAGAGTTCCAAAGCTCAGCAGTTGAATAGAAGAAAGTCTGAGAATAGCGTTTCACTCTTGGGTCGGAGAGTTGCACAGAGTAGGGGTGGGATTGTGTTGCAAGGCTGGTACTACATACCCTATATAGAGGTGGTATACACTGGGAGAGCTCCGAGGAACACTGATTCTTGTAGTAGCGATAGAATAGCGAGAGAGATGCAACATTGCGGCGAAGAGAGAGAGACTGCAGAGAGTTGGTGAGTGGACGGGAGTTAATGATACGAAAGACTTTCATTTCTACTTTGTCTAGGAGTGCGGTGTGAGCGGATCCTCCCCACACATGTCAATACAAGGACGCACTGTGCCCCTGTACAGAACAAGAAGCTGCGCAGGGGCAAAGAACCCCTTGAGGCAGTTGAGCACACCCAGCTTCTGGGAGGCTGCCTTAGTGAGACTAGTAATATGGTCTTTCCAAGTGAGAGTAGAAGAAAAAGAGACACCGAGGACATTGAGAGAAGATGAAGGGTTGATTTTTGAATTGTTGAAGAATAAGGGATAGTCCTCTGGAGGTTCCTGACGGGTAGTAAGATGGATACATAGAGTTTTGGAAGCATTAAATGTAACAAGGTTTTCTCTACCTCAATTGGAAATAGTAGCTAGATCAGAAGATATGTATTTAATGGCTTCATTACGTTTGCTTTTGAGGGACTGCTGACTGGGGCTTTCTGGAAAACTAATTGAGTGGTGTAAGGTAGAGTCGTCTGCATAATTATGAATGGATGGGAGTGGATGTACAGTTGAGAAGATCATTTATGAAAATTAGAAAGAGAATAGGAGATAGGACAGAACCCTGAGGAACACCAGAGTTGATAGGATGAGGAAGTGAGCGATGGCTGTCTACAACCGCAGCTATGGAACGGCCGGAAAGGAAATTAGAGATAAAGGCACAGGTGGAGGGACAGAAACCGAAGAAGGGCAGTTTGGAAATTAAAGATTTGTGCCAGACTCTATCGAAGGCCTTCGATATGTCTAGTGCAACAGAAAAAGTCTCACCGAAGTCCCGAAAGTTGGATGACCAAGAGTTAGTAAGATATGAAAGAAGATCACCAGTAGAGCGACCCTTAAGGAAGCCATACTGGCAATCTGAGAGCAGATTATGAGAAGATAAATGCTTAAGAAATTTGGAGGCAAGAATAGTTTCAAAAACTTTAGAGATACAAGAGATGAGAGCAATTGGACGATAGTTGGAGAGTTGAGAGCGGTCACCCTTCTTTGGGACAGGTTGAATGAGAGCAAACTTCCAGCAAGAAAGAAAGACATTAGAGGAGAGACAGAGACGAAAGAGTTTGGCTAGGCAGGGGTTCAGCACGGAAGCACAGTTTTTAAGTACAGCAGGAGGAACACCGTCCGGATCGTACGCCTTCTAAGTATTAAGCCCAGAGAGGGTAGAAAGTACATCTTTAGAAGAGATTATGATATTAGGTATAAGTAGGAGAGAGGGGGGTGGAGAGGGAGGAATAGCACCGGATATATATATATATATATATATATATATATATATATATATATATATATATATATATAATATATACTGTAGATATATCAAGTATATCTCACAAATACACGTGAGCTACTAAGTGTGTTTATACTCGCAGCCGGACTCGAACCACCAAATGTCGGGACGAGTGTCGATACTTTACTCCACTACACCACGGCGTGAAAAAGGAAACCTAACCTTTTCCTATTTATATTAAGGAGTACAAAGGAATGCAAAGGGAATCAGGCAAAAACATGTCTTGCGACCCCTCGAGGTTACTTGTTCTCAAGTTACTGCTGTTATAAGTGGCCAACAGTTTCTCAGAGAGGATATGATAAAGTGTGAATTCAATTAGGTTAATATGATTACAATAAAGTACTAAGGACATAATTTATTAATTTACAAATGCAGTCATCCATGGGTTTTGGGCAAGGTGCTTGTCTAGGCGAACTTTAAAAGAATCAACGGTGTTGCAGTCTGTAACATCTAGGGGAAGCCCATTCCACAGATTGACAACTCGATTAAAGAAAAAGTTCTTAGATTTATGGGCGAGTTATTTTGTAACCATTTCCCCTTGCGTAATTTGACTTGTAGACTGTAAGGTACTTACTGCAGTTCAAATTATCGATACCTTTTGTTGATTTTGAAGACTTGAATTAAGACATCTCTTAATCTCTGCTGTGTTAAAGGAAAAAGATTCAATTTCTCAGGACACTCTCATATGGTTTGCTCTTCAAACACAATATCATTTTGGTAACTTCACATTCAATTTGCGACAGTTTGTCTACATCTTTTTGGTAGTACCAGCTCAGCCGACGGCCGTTAGTAATATGATTTTTTGCGGTACTTGTAACTGGTAGTATCAAGCGGTAGCTGCTAACATGACTTGTAGGCACTACTCTGAGGAGTTGGCAACACTTATCAGGTTTGCTGCCAGCCTGACTGGGTCAATACTTCACCAACTTCTGAGGTGGGAGGGTTTGCTCTCTTGCCTCTGAAGCCATTTTGGTCACACTCCCTGGTACTAGAGGGTACATTTAAAGTAATATCCTCTGGTCAAGTATGGGTTAACCCCTTCTGTACCAGCGATGGCAGGGAGCCGTCATTAGATAAATACCTCCCCAGTCCCAGTGACGGCAGGGAGCCGGCAGTAATGTACTTTCCTTGTAACTGCCAGTATCAGGCAGTGCCTGGTACCACAACCGTTTGAGCACTGCTCTAGAGTTGGCAACCCTTTTCAGCTTATATCCAATCCTCTGCAGGGTGGGAGAGCCAGTATTCCTTCATCTTTTGAGGTGGGAGGTTGTTTTATCTTGCCATCTGTACCCTATGGTACAGTAGGGGTTAACAACGACTGTACATTGTTCACTAGGTTTTAGGTTACTCGATATTGTTACTCCCAATTCCGTTTCTCTGTCTACACTCTCAAGCTGGGTGCCATGGATTGAATAGTTTGCTTACCCATTTCGGTGTCCGATGTGAAGTACTTTGCATTTATCTTCGTTGAAGCTCATTTGCCAGATTTTAACCCAAAGTGACGACCTATCTGGGCGGGTGCCCAACCCCGAAAGGGGTTGAAATAGGGGAGCTATCCCCCCCCCGCCAAAGGCAGCTTTCTAGGGCCTTTCCTAGCTGATGCCGAGAGGTTTGGGTTCTAGTCATGTGGTGATGGGCTGGTCTATCAGAGTGAGAACTGAGAGATCTCTGCCATACCCATAGCTTACTCTGACTGTTCCTTTTACTTATATATTTTCTAGATCTTAAGTGACGGCGTCTCTTCCGTGGATTGACCTCCCAATCTACCAAGATTGGAAGCCAAAGCGTCACATTTTTCCTTTGCCCCTCAACTTTCTCTTCATAATTGCTGAGGGGCACAGGGCCCTGGGTGGGGCTTTGGTTTCCCGGGCATTTCCGCACCCTCCTCAGCTCCCTGCCATGGAGTGGCTTCGGTCACCCAGGCTTAATTGTGGTAGGCAGGGAGGGTTCTGTGGGGGCGCTCAGTTATGGCCTTGGCCTTGCTCGGGGCCTTGGGGCTGTTCGGCCAGGCAGCCTGGGGAACAGCAACAACAACAAACCTATCTAGATTGTGTTGTATATCTTCAACATGTTCATTTGTGAGTGCAGTATTTGCAATTTTTGTATCATCTGCAAACTTTGAGATTGTACATGTTAGACTGTCGTCTATGTCGTTAATGTAGATGAGGAAGAGAATTGGCCCCAATACTGATCCTTGAGGTACACCTCTAGTTACATTGGGCCATGTTGATTCTTTCCCATTTATGACTAATCTTTGCTTTCTTTCTCTGAGCCAATTTTCTGTTCAATTCAAAACATCGCCTTGATTTCTGTGCATTTTTAGCTTCATTAATAAGCGTCTGTGCGAAACTTTATCAAAGGCTTTTTTGGAAATTAAGGTATATAATATCTACAGATTTACTTTCATCATATAGGCTAAGGATGCCATGGAGGAAGTCTAAAAGGGTGGTCAGGCAAGAACGATTATTTTGAAAATTATCTTGGGTATCCTTTAGTAATATGTTTTTCTCTTATCTTAGATACTAGCATTTTGCATACAGCTGAGGTTAAGCTGATAGGGCGATAGTTACTAGACAAGGAAGGGAAATCCTACTTGGATAATGAATTTCAATTCATACACAAGTCGTACAATCCATATTCCAGTGTATTTGTGGTGTAGTAGATTAAAGCATCGTCACTCGCTCTGACTTTCGGTAGTTCGAGTCCGATTTTACGAAGGGTTAAACAAATATGGAATAAATTAGAAAAATGCTGTTGTTAGCCCATCAGAAAATGCTGTTGTTAGCCCATCAGAAAAACTGGAATATTTACGGCACTAATTATTTTACAGTCAGGCAAATTGTATCAAAATATGCCAAGCTGTATAAAGGTACGGCACATTCTCACGACAGAGAAGATGTTGTAGCAAGGTAGCGCATCATATTGTAGCAAAGTAGGGCATCATATTGTAGCAAGGTAGGGCATCATATTATAGCAAAGTAGGGCATCATATTGTAGCAAAGTAAGGCATCATATTGTAGCAAAATAGGGCATCATATTGTAGCAAAGTAGGGCATCATGTTGTAGCAAAGTAGGGCATCATATTGTAGCAAAGTAGGGCATCATATTGTAGCAAAGTAGGGCATCATATTGTAGCAAAGTAGGGCATCATGTTGTAGCAAAGTAGGGCATCATATTGTAGCAAAGTAGGGCATCATATTGTAGCAAAGTAGGGCATCATGTTGTAGCAAAGTAGGGCCTCATATTGTAGCAAAGTAGGGCATCATATTGTAGCAAAGTAGGGCATCATATTGTAGCAAAGTAGGGCATCATATTGTAGCAAGGTAGGGCATCATATTGTAGCAAGATAGGGCATCATATTGTAGCAAGGTAGGGCATCATAAAGAAGCAAATAGAGCATCATATTGTAAGCAATGTTTTGTGGCAGAAAGAAGTGTGGTGTGCGTGTTTAGTATAGTGAAGTAGATAGGAGGAGGAGGTGTTTGTGAGAGCTAGTTGGATCACTCTGTGTAGGTGAGACACAAACAAAATCAGTAAGGGAAGCCAGACAAATGAAACAAGAGTTCCAGCAACTCCTTATCAAATACCTATAGGCCTCCCCTGGATATTGCCCTGCTCGATTGGTGCATACAATTTCAGTTACATACAATTGCAGTTATAATGTTGGCATTATAAATGAAGAAGTTTTTGTTCTATATTTCATCCTTACTAATAGAGGCTCAATCCTATATAATACATGTCTGACGGATTGCAATGCGTAAGCCTGAAGGGTACCAGAGAGATGGCATTGGTAGGATACTCGTCGTCATTATTACTCCCTAAAGTTGTGTTACGAAAGAGGAAGAGATTATTAGTGGAATGATAGGCGTGAGAGAGTATAAAGGAGTACAAAGGAGTACAAAATAAATCAAGCAACAATAGGTCTAGTGACCCCTCTAGGCTGCTTGTCCTCCAAAACACTGATGATCAAGTGTCCAAACAGTGGTTTAGAGTGGGTAAGGGAAAATTGGAAAGGGAACTACTACCCTGGAACTAATGTCTGTGGCAGGATTAGGAAGTTGGTAGGGGACAGATGGGTTAGTAACATAACAGAGTTATAAGTGATCTTTCGTATATCTGGGAAAAAGAGAGCACCGTCTTAGTAATATACTGTATATTATACACAATAATCCTTGATGAATTTGAGGGGGGAATACGAAAAAAGTTATTCATTTTCAAGCGCAGTCAGTCGCGGGTTTGATGCAAGATATTTGTCTAGGCGAAGTTTAAAAGAATCAACGGTGCTGCAGTCTATAACATCTCGGGGAAGCCCATTCCACAAGTTGACAACTCGATTGAAGAAGAAATTCTTAGATTCGTGTGAGTTAAAATATTTACCAATAATTTTGCAACTGTTTCCCAGCGTGTAATTAGATTGGTCGATAGTGAAGTACTTACTACAGTTCATATTGTCGATGCCTTTGATGATTTTGAACACTTGAATTAAGTCGCTTCTTAATCATCGCTGGGTTAAAGGAAATAGATTTAATTCTCTAAGACGCTCCCCATATGGTTTGTTCTTTAGGCTAGATATAATTTTGGTAACTCTATGTTGAACTCGTTCTAGCTTGTCTATATCTTTTTGGTAGTAAGGGCACCAGGATTGAACGCAGTATTCCAGAAGAGGGCGGACTAAGGAATTGTAAAGAGTTAGGATAACTTCTTTGGATTTATGCTCAAATGACCTGCCTATAAGGCCAATTGTTTTGTTTGCCTTCTTAACAACTTCTGAACATTGTTGACTCGGGTTTAGGTTACTCGATATTGTTACTCCATGATCGGTTTTTCTGTCTACACTCTTAAGCTGAGTGCCATTCATCGAATAGTTTGCTTTCTCATTTCGGTATCCGATATGTAGTACTTTACATTTATCCGCATTGAAACTCATAGGCCAAATTAGGGCCGAACATTACAACTTATCTAGATTGAGTTGCATATCATCAACTTGTTCTTTTGAGAGTACGCTATTTGCAATTTTGATATCGTCAGCAAGCTTTAAGATTGTACAGGTGAGACCCTCATCTATGTCGCTGATGTAAATTAGAAAGATAATTGGTCCTAGTACTAATACCTGGGGTACCCCGCTTGTATTGGTTCATTTAGATGCCTTACCATTTATGACTACTCTTTGCTTTCTGACGCTGGGCCAATTTTCTATCAATTTCACTACACCGTCTTGTATTCCATGCGCTTTTAGTTTTAGCAGTAAACGTTTGTGGGGAACTTTGTCAAAGGCCTTTTGAAAATCAAGGTATATATTATCTACAACTTTACTCTCATCATAGAGGTTGAGGATATCGTGGAAGAAGTCTAAAAGGTTTGTTAAGCAGGAACGTTTGTTACGAAATCTGTGTTGAGTATCTATAAGTATGTTATTTTCCTCTAAGTGATTTACGAGTCTTTCTCTTATGAGTGTTTCTAGCATTTTACATACAACTGAGGTTAAGCAAATTGGACAATAGTTACTGGGTAGGGATTTGCTGCCTTTTTTTATTATCGGTGTTACGTTGGCTAGCCTCCACTGATCAGGCATAGTTCCAAAATGCAAGGATTTAAGGAGTGGGTGGTATTAGATTGTGTAGTGTGGCCGAGGACAAGAAGAGCTGGCACTACCTTTTTGTTTGATATTTATAGAATTATAGTAATAATGATAATACAGAATAATGAAAGCATTATAACAGTCAAATTAGTCTTAACGTGGCTATTCGCTTTCAAGTAAAGTGAAAAATAGCATATACAATATACACGCGACACTCAATTCACCAGAAATACTCAATTACGAATTGCATATATATATATATACTGTATATATATATATATATATATATATATAGATATATATATATATATATATATATATATATATACTCCCAGCCGGACTCGAACCACCGAAAATCAGGACGAGTGTCGATGGTTTAATCCACTACACCATGTTGTGATATAGGAAACCTAACCTTTTCCTATTTATGTTAAGAAGGGAAATCCTACTTGGAAAATGTATTTCAATTCATTCCCAAGTCGTAGAATCCAAAATCTAGGACACCATACAGGGATTTTTACAAGTTTGCCCATGCAAGTCGGGTTATAGAGATTTAATTTAATTTTCGCCCAGCCAAACACGAGAGTCATTAATATCAAGTATATC
The DNA here is from genome assembly GCA_032716605.1 of Paralithodes platypus. NCBI lineage: Eukaryota > Metazoa > Arthropoda > Malacostraca > Decapoda > Lithodidae > Paralithodes > Paralithodes platypus. The sequence goes on from CM064566.1 coordinate 33,307,617, forward strand.
TCACAAATACACATGAGCTACTAAATTTGTTTATACTCCCAGCCGGACTCGAACCACCAAAAGTCAGGACGAGTGTCAATGCTTTAATCCACTACACCACGGCGTTATAAAGGAAACTTAACCTTTTCCCATTTATATTAAGGAGAAGGGAAACCCTACTTGGAGATTGTATTTCAATTCATACACAAGTTGTAGAATCCATATTCTAGGATACCATTAAGGGATTTTTACAAGTTTCCCTACGCAAATTAATTTAAATACATTCTTTAAGTAGCATTCTCCTTCTCCTAAATATAAATAGGAAAAGGTAAAGCTTCCTTTATCACGCCATAGTGTAGTGGATTAAAGCATCGACACTCGTCCTGACTTTCGGTGGTTCCAGTCCGGCTGGAAGTATAAAACAAAATTGTAGCTCACGTGTATTTGTGAGATATACTTGATGTTAATGACTCTCGTGTTTGGCTGGGCGAGAACTAAATTACATCTCTATAACACGAGTTGCGGGGCAAAACTAATTTCATAATCTTTTCTAAGGATATACTTTCTACCTTCTCTGGGCTTAACACTAAGTAGGCGTATGGACCGGATAGTGTTTCTCCTGTTGTACTCAAAAACGGTTATTCCGTGCTGACTCTATGCCTAGGTAGACTTTTTCGTCTCTGTCTTTCCTCTAACGTCTTTCCTTCTTGCTAGAAGTTTGCTCTCATTCAACTTGTCCCAAAGAAGGGTGACAGCTCTGAACCCTCCAACGATCGTCCAATTGTTCTCATTTCTTGCATCTCTAAAGTTTTTTAAACTGTTCATAATTCAAAATGTCTTAACCTCTAGGCTGCGCACTGTGCGCAGGCATTTTATTTGAAAGTGCCAGCCATGCGAAGGTATTCTGATTCATTCCTGACTAAATTTTAAATTTACTATATATATAATTAATACTTATCCATATGTGCCTATTTTACTTTTAATATGAACATATGAACATTGGAAAGCAATACAACAAGTGGTAACAGCAATTGGCTGGTGAAAATCATATATTTTACCACCTCGGTCGTAATCTGACCTTGAGCGTTGAGAGACAAACACCCTTCCTTTCTCTTGTCTCGGATGGTATTGAGAGATAAGGGGAGCTCTGAGACTGGCTTGGAGGGTCGGAGATACACTCCTCCACAACCCCCCTCTCTCCCACCCGTCCTCGCATGAAAATACTCGATAAATATTGGGAATAATAGATAAAATACCTGATAATTGAGGAGGGGGGGAAAAGTGGGTGGGAGGAGGGGAAAGGGAGGGTTGGGACACATGTGTAGGAGTGGTAGAAAGTAATGGAGGGGAATTATCTCACCTAAACACAAATTACTTTGTTTTGAGTGCCACAGGGGTGTTTTAAAAGTATTGTTTTAGGCCTTGGATCTTAAAAGTCTGGCCGCATTCGCCTGGTAGAACCTCTTAAGAGTCTGGCCACAGTCCAGAGGTTAAGCATCTATTTTCCCATAAACTACTTTCAGATCGCCAGTATGGTTTCCTTAACCCTTATTTAGCGGCGAGCAACATAAGTCGAGTTAAATAAAGCTGGACTATGTGGCGGCGCTCGACATAACTCGAGTGGCAATTTCAGCACGTAATGTGGCTGAGAGAGAGAGACAAGTGGTGGCAGGAGACTAGCGAGCGTATGACTGCTCCAGACCACCGCGGCGAACCTACTGACACAAATCTCAGCTCCCTCCTCCCTCTCTCACTCGCTACATACTCAATTATGTACTGAAAGTACCGAATTACCTGCTTTTTGCACTCGCGTTGCACGGTTATTGCAAGAAAACTATCCATCATACAAGGATCGTTATGGTGTCATTCGAAAGCTCTGTTTATGCCCTTTCAGGGATAGGTACTTGTTTTACGTTCTGGGTCTTATTTAGGCATGAAAATGATCACGTAAACAGCCCTATTTTGGCTAAAAACACCCCGCTGTGCGGTACACATAAATAAACCGCATAGGCCGCTCGTAAGGTGTTAAGGGGACCGACCGGTTAATTTAGGCTTAAAAAACTCGAAATCCTGAAAATACCAATAGGTGTTTACTCAACAAGAGTCAACATCCCTTCATAAGCCAGTGAAATTTTATTAGTGAAAACCCAATGGAAATCGTTTTTTTTTATGTTTTCCAAACTTTTCCTGTAATTCTAAAAACGTTATATAGCTAACTCTGAAATTAACATGCTCCGTAACTACTGGTCGTACGAGGAGCATACCTATATAAATCGAAAGAGCGTAAGCTACTCAACAACCTCCCATACGCATTATCTTCTACTTTGTCATGTTCCTGCGTAAAATATTGTAAATCTAAAAAACAAAAGTAAAAATGTTCACCTAATTACCTTAGACTTTCACCTGTTTTTCTCAGAACCTATATTGCCGCACTATCGGATGTTATTCTACAGTTATTATTGGACCTATAGGAATGGTGTATATACCATTGGAAAGGTAATTAAAAACACTAAAAAGCCTATCAAGCCAATTTACTCTAGTATTTTTTTTTTTTTCACAATATGTCGTCAAAGTTGTAATTTTCTATAAATATATTCGCCTGAATCCGTAATCACTTAAATCGAACAAATACACAAAATACATAAAATGTGTTTAATAGAAACTACAGATACACCTTTTGTGAGTTGCTTGATCACATAAAACATGTGCTATGGGGATTTCTGTAGGAGTTTATCATTTTCTGCAGTGCTATGATTTTCAACGTTTGTTTACCTAAATTGCAAGAAAAAAGCAAAAAAAAAAAAAAAAAATGTTTGTTGTTTATCTAGTTTTATGGTCATATACACCTGTGCCAAATTTCATTTAAATTGAAAGTAAGACCTGGAAGTTTGTAGTTAACCGGTCGGTCCCCTTAACACTTAAAGAGGGGGCCCGACTTAAGTCTGTATCTAAAAAGCAGCAAGTTAGGAGCATTATTAAGGCTTGTAAAGGGTTAAAATCGAGTGCAAATGGCCGGGAGTGCAGCAGGCCACACGGCCGACACCCAGGGCTTACCGCCGCCCACTGACTCACGCTCCCTCTGTTCTCGAGAGGCCGGCAGTGTAGCCAGTAGTGAGCGTAGCTGGAAAAAATATGCCGCTTTACGCTAAACTGTTTGGTGGTACCACTGCATCAAAACGACGAGTGCTACATAGCTCGTTCTGGTCTCATTTTGAAGCTTGTAGCGCCTAGTTTTTTGCTGAATAGATTTCTTTTCATGCAGATACTTGATTGATCATTCAGGGCCTGAATATGCCCAAAATAGCCCAAAACCCCCCGCTAGGCGAGGGTTAAGGGCCGCTCTATTGGTGATCTCCTTGTTTATATAACTAACTTATGGTCATCCTCTTTTTATCCATTTTGGATTGATGTATGCATGTATGTATGTATGTATGTATAGTATATCATGAAAGTGTTCAGAACGAAATATATTTACTACCGTTATACCTATCGAATATGTGCACATATTAGTGCTTTAATATACAGAAAATACCAGGTGAGTTAGTTATCGTGTTCAATATTGCACGCACAACTGTTACAGTGTCGGTTATCTTTATCGTATGGTGTTGTGCACTAAAGAGTAACTGAAGAATATATGGAGAATGAGGATGAGCAACAAAAGAGAGAGAGAAAGGAGAGTGTAAGACATGAAATGAGTTTCCTGTTAAGTTTTTCCTTTCAAATTGTATCATATTTCTTTATTATCTCCCCCTTTCTTTCTGCTTTTTGCCTATCTTTCCCCATAAGAAAGGAAGCAGATACAAAGAAAGTCTGAGTTCTGTATGTGTGATGGTGGTATACATAGTTAGAGGTACTGTCTAGCCTCCAATATAACGTGTGTGGCTGTGTTGTAGTTATGTATGTGTTATGGTGGTATACATAGTTAGCGATATTGTCTACCTTCCAATATAACGTGTGTGGCTGTGTTGTAGTTATGTATGTGTTATGGTGGTATACATAGTGATATTGTCTACCTTCCAATATAACGTGTGTGGCTGTGTTGTAGTTATGTATGTGTTATGGTGGTATACATAGTTAGCGATATTGTCTACCTTCCAATATAACGTGTGTGGCTGTGTTGTAGTTATGTATGTGTTATGGTGGTATACATAGTTAGTGATATTGTCTAGCCTCCAATATAACGTCTGTGGCTGTGTTGTAGTTATGTATGTGTTATGGTGGTATACATAGTTAGTGATATTGTCTACCTTCCAATATAACGTCTGTGGCTGTGTTGTAGTTATGTATGTGTTATGGTGGTATACATAGTTAGTGATATTGTCTAGCCTCCAATATAACGTGTGTGGCTGTGTTGTAGTTATGTATGTGTTATGATGGTATACATAGTTAGCGATGCTGTCTACCTTCCAATATAAAGGAGTACAAAGGAAATCAAGCAACAACAGATCTAGTGACCCTTCTAGGCTGCTTGTCCTCCAAAACACTGAGGATCAAGTGTCCAAACAGTGGTTTAGAGTGGGTAAGGGAACATTGGAAAGGGAACTACTGCCCTGGAACTAATGTCCGTGGCAGGACTAGGAAGTTAGTAGGGGACATATGGGTTAGTAACTGAGGGGAGGATAAAATAAAGTTATTCATTTACAAACGCAGTCAGTCGCGGGTTTGATGCGAGATATTTGTCTAGGCGGAGTTTAAATGAATCAACGGTGCTGCAGTCTATAACGTCTCGGGGAAGCCCATTCCACAAGTTGACAACTCGATTGAAGAAGAAATTCTTAGATTCGTGTGAGTTAAAAGATTTACCAATAATTTTGCAACCGTTTCCCCGCGTGTAATTAGATTGGTCGACAGTGAAGTACTTATTACAGTTCATATTCTCGATGCCATTGATGATTTTGAACACTTGAATTAAGTCACCTCTTAATTTGCGCTGGGTTAAAGGAAATAGATTTAATTCTCTAAGACGCTCTTCGTATGGTTTGTTCTTTAGGCTAGGTATCATTTTGGTAACTCTACGTTGAACTCGTTCTAGCTTGTTTATGTCTTTTTGGTAATAAGGGCACCAGCATTGAACGCAGTATTCCAGAAGAGGGCGGACTAAGGAATTGTAAAGGGTTAGGATAACTTCTTTGGATTTATGCTCAAATGACCTGCCTATAAAGCCAATTATTTTGTTTGCCTTCTTAACAACTTCTGAACATTGTTGACTCGGTTTTAGGTTACTCGATATTGTTACTCCCAGATCGGTTTCTCTGTTTACATTCTTAAGCTGAGTGCCATTCATCGAATAATTTGCTTTCTCATTTAGGTATCCGATATGTAGTACTTTATATTTATCCGCATTGAAACTCATTTGCCAAATTTGGGCCCAATGTGACAATTTATCTAGATTGTGTTGAATATCGTCAACTTGTTCTTTTGAGAGTACGCTATTTGCAATTTTTGTATCGTCAGCAAATTTTGAAATTGTACAGGTGAGACCCTCATCTATGTCGTTGATGTAAATTAGAAAGAGAATTAGTCCTAGTACCGATCCCTGGGGTACCCCGCTACTTACATTGGTCCCTTTAGATGCCTTACCGTTTATGACTACTCTTTGCTTCTGTCGCTGAGCCAATTTTCTATCCATTTCAACACACTGGTCTTGTATTCCATGCGCTTTTAGTTTTAGGAGTAAACGATTGTGGGGAACTTTGTCAAAGGCCTTTTGAAAATCAAGGTATATAATATCTACAGCTTTACTCTCATCGTAGAGGTTGAGGATATCATGGAAGAAGTCTAAGAGGTTTGTTAAACAGGAACGTTTTTACGAAAGCAGTGTTGAGTATCTTTAAGTATGTTATTTTCCTCTAAGTGATTTACGAGTCTGTCTCTTATGACCGTTTCTAGCATTTTACATACAACTGAGGTTAAGCTAATTGGACGATAGTTACTGGGTAGGGATTTGCTGCCTTTTTTGAATATCGGTGTTATGTTGGCTATCTTCCACTGATCAGGCATAGTTCCAGACTGCAAGGATTTATTGAATAGTAATGTCAGTGGTTTGGAGAGCTCATCCTTAGCTTCCTTTAGAACTATAGGCGAGATTGTATCAGGTCCAGGCGTTTTATTTACCTTGAGTTTATCTAAACAATTCAATACTTTTCTCTCTGTAGCGGTGATATTGCTTAGAACATCTGAATTATCAATCTGAATCGGCGATGGTGTAGGGATATCACTGAGGGCTTCTGTTGTAAAAACTGATGCAAAGAAGGTATTGAGGGCATTACTCATTTGTACTTCGTCTTTGGTGTATTCTCCATTTTCATCGACTAACGGTCCAACAGTTGAAGTAACTACTTTTTTCTTTCTGATATAACTATAGAATTCTTTCGGGTTTGTTTTACTTTGATTCGCAATATGTAACTCTAGGGTCTTTTTACTTTTACTTTGCTTAATTAACTTTTTGGCTTTGCGTCGTAGCTCAACAAATTTCACCTGTTCTTCGTAATTTTGTGAGGATTTTAATCTATCATTAGCAAAAATTTTAGCAAGCAGGCAGTTTGAAATATCTTTATTCCACCATTTGGGCTTATTATTATGGCCTGGATGCCGTATTTTCGATGGTATGCAGTCTTGCACTGCTTTTAGGTAAATGGTTTCAAAGAACTTCCAAGATGTATTTATGTCATTATTGTTAATTAAATAGCTCCAGTCAGTTTCTTTAAACATAGCTCTAAGTTTATGAAAGTTTGCTTTCTTGAAATTAGGGACTTTTTCGATGCTACTATTTGGTTTGTTACTAGTAAACTTTAAAGTGAAAGTTATCGTACGATGGTCGCTGTTACTGAATTCATCACCAACATTCAAATTCTCTATTAATTCTTCTTTTGTTGCAAGTACAATGTCAAGAACGTTATTACCACGGGTCGGTGTTCGAACAAATTGATAAAGCGAACTCTCTTGCAAGTTCGTATACAAGTCATGTCCGGAGTGTGAAGTAAGAGTATCGCCCCACTTGGTCACAGGTAAATTAAAGTCGCCAAAAATGACGGTATCTTGTGAGTTACTTACATCTGAAATTTGTTCGTAAATTTCTCGGTCAGTTTGCTCTGATTGAGCTGAAGGTCTGTATATTAATGCAAGTATTATTTTTGTACCTTTATTATCATTTATTAGCACAAAAGATGTGTCGACGTTCACAATTTGAGGTTTTGACAAGAGGGTAGGGTTAAGACTTTCTTTGATATAAAGTAAAACGCCACCTCCATTTCGATTTGTTCAGCTTTCCTCAAACATTACATAACCGGGAAGTGAATACTCTGCTAAAAAGTCTCTATCTTGTGTATTGAGCCAAGATTCTGTTATGCCAATCACATCATAATTTTCTGTAAACACTAGCTCCTCTAAATCTGAAAATTTATTGCGTATGCTACGAGCGTTTGCATAGAAAACCTTTAAATTTGTTATTTTAGAACTCACGGAATGCTCTTTAATAATATTGTTGGTTCTTGTCGGATCTACATGAATGTTCATGGCTGTCCTCGGTCCTCACTGTCTTCAGTCCTTATCGCTGGTGGTCCTCGGTTGCCTCTGTTTTTTGCTTGGCGTTGGATGATTTATGTCACTGCTGCTTCTTCTCGGATGGCGTTTTTTTATCCATGGCTGCGGACTGCTTCGTGTAGGAGACGACCCATGCGTGCTGAACCCACAGGGTTTAGATGAGTGCCATCCTTGCGGAACAGAGTAGGCTGGTTATAGAAATTATCCCAGAGGTTGATGAATTCAACTTCTTCCTTCAGACACAAATATTTTAGTCGGCTATTTGTGCTGAAGGCCTTGTTGTAGAATTTGTCATGTGCGTCGATCTTGGGGAGAATGCCTGAGATGATGATATTCCTTGACTTGTTTTTGTAGTGCTGGATCATCTTGCGATATTTCTCCATCAACTCTTCGGATCTGGTGCGCATGATGTCATTTGAACCAGCATGGATGACAAAAAGGGTATTTTCGTTTGCATCCTTTGTGGTATCTTCGAAGGCTTCCACAATGTCGTCCAGTCCAGCTCCTGGGATGCAAAATCTTTTTTCGTCGATTTGGGACTCTGTCGCAGAACTCTTCGACCTGTCCTCGTAGGATGGAATCCCCAACGAGCCTGGTCTCTTCTGGTTCGTCTTCCATCTCTACCAAGATCTCAAATCTGTTTGACATTGTGACTGGTAGATGAGACCTTTTCTGCGTTGGTCGTGCACCGTTCCTCACTGGTGTAAATCCGGAAATCTGTGGTGGCGAGACTCTGCGTACAGGTCGGGGAGAGGAGTGGTTAGAACGGGGGCGAGGGGTTGTTACTGTTCGTGCTAGCAGGCTTCTTGCACGAGGAGTGGGGGAGAGACTAAGGTGAACAGGGCGGCTGTCCTGGTTTGATGTCGGCTCAGGTTCATCAGAAGCATCTGCTACAGTGGCTACTGCAGGTGTTGGATTGTTGGCAGATGACGTTGGGACGGTGGTGGATGCTGGAGTTGAAACAATTGGAGTTAGTGATACTCCAACGTTGAGTGTTACAAAATCTTGGAGTGATTCCAGCTTCCTGGTGAGGGCGTTGATCTTGTTGTGGGCTTCATCCAATTTTGCTGTCAAATCCTCTCGTTGCTGGCAGAGTCGGCAGAGTCGGCAGACTTGTGGATCGGCAGGAGCAAACATGGAAGCACCAAACCTACCGGCGCAGTTGGTACAGGCACGAGGCATGGTGACGATCACTTTCTTTAGATCACTTCACTCACTTAAAAACACTAAACTCACTTTAAAAACACTAAACTCACTTTAAAAAACACTTATCTCACTTTAAAAACACTTAACTCACTTCACTTACATAAATAGGCCTAACCGAAAACAAAAAATTTGAAATACGCACAAATAGGTTATCAGCGGAGATAGCCTAACCGAAAATTAAAACAAAACAAAATTAAATTTAAATATGCAGTGATAACCGAACCGAAAACAATTTTATTTTTATTTAAACAGAAATAGGCCTCCAGGGGTGATAGCCTATCCTATCTTGATCTTGACACTTATGGTGGGATTGATCCAGATGGATTTTTTCCTCTCTTCTTTAAGAAGATTGCTGTTGTCTTAGCACCTAAATTGGCTATAGTATTTAGGTTGCTCTTGAAATCTGGTAGTTTTCCTCTTTGCTGGCGAAAAGCTAGCATCACTCCAATTCCGAAGGGAGCTACTGCTTCGTCATCCCCATCTGAGTATCGTCCTATATCCATAACGCCTATTCTCTCGAAGATCTTTGAGAGGCTTTTAGCTAGACGCCTTTCTTCATACTGTAATCGTCTTGATAAAATACCCAATTCACAGTTTGGTTTTCGCAAAGGTTTGGGTACTTGCGATGCGCTTTTAACTTTATCTCATGATCTTCAGTCTTCGTTGGACAAAGGGTATGAATCTCGTGTTGTGGCTATTGATTTTAGTTCTGCTTTTGATCTTGTTAATCATAAAGCCCTTTTATATAAGCTGCAACTTTATGGTATTGGTGGTAGTCTTTTATCTATTTTTAAAGATTTTTTGACAGACAGGTCTCAGCATGTTGTTGTTGATGGGTGCACTTCTGTTTCTGTGCCTGTTGTTTCGGGTGTTCCACAGGGCAGTGTGCTTGGGCCTCTGTTTTTCATTATTTTTATTGCTTGCTTGTGCTCTGAGCTTGAAAATAAACTAGTTTCTTATGCCGATGACATAACTTTATACTCATCAATTCCATCTCCAGAGAGTAGAATCGAAGTTGCAGCATCTCTAAACAGGGACTTGGCTAAGATTACCTCTTGGTGTGAACTTTGGGGTATGAAGCTTAATGCTAAGAAAACTCACTCCATAATAATCAGTAGATCACGTACTTTGGCTCCTCCTCATCCTTGTTTGCATGTTTATGGTGAACAAATTGAGGATGTGTCAGGTTTGCGTTTGCTTGGAGTGACTCTCGATCCTAAGTTGACATTTGAGAAGCATATTCGTTCCTTGTCTTCTACTATTGCTCAAAAGATTGGTTTACTTCGCAAGTGTTATAAAACATTCGCTTGTGAAACCACAGTCATAAAATCTTTTTATGCTTTTATTTTGCCTCATTTTGAGTATTGCTCTCCTGTTTGGAACTCGGCTGCTGACTGTCATTTGAAATTGCTTGATAAAGCTCTTAATTCAATTAAATTTATTCTCCCTGCTCTATCTCTTGATCTTCATCATCGGCGTCGGGTTGGTGCCCTTAGTCTTTTATTTAAAAATTTTAACAATACTCAGCATCCATTGCATAGTGTTTTACCAGAACCTTTTATTCCAATTCGCGCAACAAGATTTACGAGGAGTCTTAATGACCTTGCCATGACTCCAATTAATGTTTCTACATCTCAGTTTTCTCGGTGTTTTATTCCTTCAATGATTCCCTTTTGGAATCATTTGCCAAACGAGGTTGTACAGTCAACCCATATCTCAGCTTTTAAGTCCAGAGTTAATGTTTTATTACAGCAGTAAATTTTTGTTTTAATCATGATTTGCTTTTATTCTTTTTAGAATGGTGTTTTAATTGACAAACTGATCTTTTCTTCTGGGCTCTCTAACTACTGTAGCCCTTTTCCTTTTTCTTAGTTGTCTTAGTCTCTCTCCAGTGCTTACGGGTATTTTGTGGGGATTCATCTTTTATAGGTGTATCTGCACCCTGTTGGGAGGCTTAGACAGCTTCTATAATAATAATAATAATAATAATAACCGAAAACAAAAATAACCAAAAACAAAAATTATGAAATACCGGTACGCAGAAATAGGCCACCAGCGGTGATAGCCTAACTGAAAATTTATAAATTTAAGTACGCAGAAATAGGCCACCAGGGATGATAGCCTAGACTAACCGAAAACAAAAATAACCGAAAACAAAAATTATGAAATACTGGTACGCAGAAATAGGCCACCAGCGGTGATAGCCTAACTGAAAATTAAAAAATTGAAGTACACAAAAATAGGCCACTAGGGATGATAGCCTAGACTAACCGAAAACAAAAATAACCTAACCTTAAACAAATATATATATATAACAAAATATGTAATTAAATATACAATTCACCAAATAGAGATTATATAAAAATAAAGTGTGACTGCACACAAGGGGTTAATATACTGTGTCAACAGATGGACCTGGTGTCGCTGTAGCCTAGTAAAGCAGTAGCCTACTCTTGTTAGATAAAAAAGTGTATCAGTCAAAGGTTACTACAAGATCGTGCAAGCAACAACTAAAATTACAGATATATAATTATACAGTAGCTACAGTAGGATACTAAATACAATATCTACAAGAGTTAATAATAAAAAAACAGATTGGCTGGCTATAGGCTAGGCTAGATTTGGGTTAGGTTAAAAGCTTGGCAGGTTGGGTTAGGCTAGGTTAGTTTGTACAAATACCACCCTTAGCTTAAAGTAAAATCAGTATAATGAAAAAAATTCAAGAATATATCTAGGGGGAAAAGTTAATGAATGCACTTAGATTTGCTACAAAATTGGCTGGAATTTAATATGTATAATCCCCCCAAAAAGTTTGTTTACAAAATGGCGTCGGCGTTAGTCCCTGTAGGCAGGTTAGTTAGTAAACAATATTGTTTATTAGCAAATTAATATGCAAAGTTTTACTTACATACAAGGCAGTTAAATAGATACTTACTACAGTAGGTAATGGGTAAAATTAGGGGCTACGATTTGATATAAAATAGTAAGAGAGCGTTTGTTTACAAAACAAAACAAAACAATAGATGGCGCTAGTAGCGCCCTGTCCGAGCAGGAGTCTTGTGATAAACACAAAGTTTATCAGTCAATACACAGCGAAATATCGTGCAGTGTTACTTACTAAGCTACAGGATGGTTAAACGTGCTCTTAACCACCTTTCATGCACAAGAATGAAGAGGATGAGTAGTTAATACTCAAATTATGATCGATATCGTGAGAGCGTTGACAGAGCGTCTGCAGCCTCTGGCGGTAGCAGCGGTGATGATAATATAACGTGTATACAAATATAACGTGTGGCTGTGTTGTAGTTATGTATGTGTTATGGTGGTATACATAGTTGGTGATATTGTCTACCTTCCAATATAACGTCTGTGGCTGTGTTGTAGTTATGTATGTGTTATGGTGGTATACATAGTTAGTGATATTGTCTACCTTCCAATATAACGTGTGTGGCTGTGTTGTAGTTATGTATGTGTTATGGTGGTATACATAGTTAGCGATATTGTCTACCTTCCAATATAACGTGTGTGGCTGTGTTGTAGTTATGTATGTGTTATGGTGGTATACATAGTTAGTTATATTGTCTACCTTCCAATATAACGTCTGTGGCTGTGTTGTAGTTATGTATGTGTTATGGTGGTATACATAGTTAGCGATATTATCTACCTTCCAATATAACGTGTGTGGCTGTGTTGTAGTTATGTATGTGTTATGGTGGTATACATAGTTAGTGATATTGTCTACCTTCCAATATAACGTCTGTGGCTGTGTTGTAGTTATGTATGTGTTATGGTGGTATACATTGTTAGCGATACTGTCTACCTTCCAATATAACGTGTGTGGCTGTGTTGTAGTTATGTATGTGTTATGGTGGTATACATAGTTAGCGGTACTGTCTAGCCTCCAATATAACGTGTGTGGCTGTGTTGTAGTTATGTATGTGTTATGGTGGTATACATAGTTACTGATATTGTCTACCTTCCAATATAACGTCTGTGGCTGTGTTGTAGTTATGTATGTGTTATGGTGGTATACATAGTTAGTGATATTGTCTACCTTCCAATATAACGTGTGTGGCTGTGTTGTAGTTATGTATGTGTTATGGTGGTATACATAGTTAGCGATATTGTCTAGCCTCTAATATAACGTGTGTGGCTGTGTTGTAGTTATGTATGTGTTATGGTGGTATACATAGTTAGCGATACTGTCTAGCCTCCACTATAACGTGTGTGGCTGTGTTGTAGTTATGTATGTGTTATGGTGGTATACATAGTTAGCGATATTGTCTAGCCTCTAATATAACGTGTGTGGCTGTGTTGTAGTTATGTATGTGTTATGGTGGTATACATAGTTAGCGGTACTCTCTAGTCTCCAATACAACGTGTGTGGCTGTGTTGTAGTTATGTATGTGTTATGGTGGTATACATAGTTAGCGATATTGTCTACCTTCAAATATAACGTGTGTGGCTGTGTTGTAGTTATGTATGTGTTATGGTGGTATACATAGTTAGCGATATTGTCTACCTTCCTATATAACGTCTGTGGCTGTGTTGTAGTTATGTATGTGGTATGGTGGTATAAATAGTTAGCGGTACTGTCTAGCCTCCAATATAACGTCTGTGGCTGTGTTGTAGTTATGTATGTGTTATGGTGGTATACATAGTTAGCGATATTGTCTACCTTCCAATATAACGAGTGTGGCTGTGTTGTAGTTATGTATGTGTTTTGGTGATATACATAGTTAGCCATATTGTCTACCTTCCAATATAACGTCTGTGGCTGTGTTCTAGTTATGTATGTGTTATGGTGGTATACACAGTTAGCGATATTGTCGACTTTCCAATAAAACGTGTGTGGCTGTGTTGTAGTTATGTATGTGTTATGGTGGTATACATAGTTAGCAATATTGTCTAGCCTCCAATATAACGTGTGTGGCTGTGTTGTAGTTATGTATGTGTTTTTGGTGATATAAATAGTTAGCGATATTGTCTACCTTCCAATATAACGTGTGTGGCTGTGTTGTAGTTATGTATGTGTTATGGTGGTATACATAGTTAGCGATACTGTCTACCTTCCAATATAACGTGTGTGGCTGTGTTGTAGTTATGTATGTGTTATGGTGGTATACATAGTTAGCGATATTGTCTACCTTCCAATATAACGTGTGTGGCTGTGTTGTAGTTATGTATGTGTTATGGTGGTATACATAGTTAGCGGTACTGTCTAGCCTCCAATATAACGTGTGTGGCTGTGTTGTAGTTATGTATGTGTTATGGTGGTATACATAGTTAGCGATATTGTCTACCTTCCAATATAACGTGTGTGGCTGTGTTGTAGTTATGTATGTGTTATGGTGGTATACATAGTTAGCGGTACTGTCTAGCCTCCAATATAACGTGTGTGGCTGTGTTGTAGTTATGTATGTGGTATGGTGGTATACATAGTTAGCGATATTGTCTACCTTCCAATATAACGTGTGTGTGGCTGTGTTGTAGTTATGTATGTGTTATGGTGGTATACATAGTTAGCGATACTGTCTACCTTCCAATATAACGTGTGTGGCTGTGTTGTAGTTATGTATGTGTTATGGTGGTATACATAGTTAGCGATATTGTCTACCTTCCAATATAACGTGTGTGGCTGTGTTGTAGTTATGTATGTGTTATGGTGGTATACATAGTTAGCGGTACTGTCTAGCCTCCAATATAACGTGTGTGGCTGTGTTGTAGTTATGTATGTGTTATGGTGGTATACATAGTTAGCGATATTGTCTACCTTCCAATATAACGTGTGTGGCTGTGTTGTAGTTATGTATGTGTTATGGTGGTATACATAGTTAGCGGTACTGTCTAGCCTCCAATATAACGTGTGTGGCTGTGTTGTAGTTATGTATGTGTTATGGTGGTATACATAGTTAGCGGTACTGTCTAGCCTCCAATATAACGTCTGTGGCTGTGTTGTAGTTATGTACGTGTTATGGTGGTATACATAGTTAGCGATATTGTCTACCTTCCAATATAACGTGTGTGGCTGTGTTGTAGTTATGTGTGTGTTATGGTGGTATACATAGTTAGCGATACTGTCTACCTTCCAATATAACGAGTGTGGCTGTGTTGTAGTTATGTATGAGTTGTGGTGGTATACATAGTTAGCGATACTGTCTACATTCCAATATAACGTGTGAGGCTGTGTTGTAGTTATGTATGTGTTATGGTGGTATACATAGTTAGCGATATTGTCTAGCCTCCAATATAACGTGTGTGGCTGTGTTGTAGTTATGTATGTGTTATGGTGGTATACATAGTTAGCGGTATTGTCTAGCCTCCAATATAACGTGTGTGGCTGTGTTGTAGTTATGTATGTGTTTTGGTGATATACATAGTTAGCGATACTCTCTAGCCTCCAATATAACGTGTGTGGCTGTGTTGTAGTTATGTATGTGTTATGGTGGTATACATAGTTAGCGATACTGTCTACCTTCCAATATAACGTGTGTGGCTGTGTTGTAGTTATGTATGTGTTATGGTGGTATACATAGTTAGCGATACTGTCTACCTTCCAATATAACGAGTGTGGCTGTGTTGTAGTTATGTATGTGTTGTGGTGGTATACATAGTTAGCGATACTGTCTACCTTCCAATATAACGTGTGAGGCTGTGTTGTAGTTATGTATGTGTTATGGTGGTATACATAGTTAGCGATATAGTCTAGCCTCCAATATAACGTGTGTGGCTGTGTTGTAGTTATGTATGTGTTATGGTGGTATACATAGTTAGCGGTACTGTCTACCTTCCAATACAACGTGTGTGGCTGTGTTGTAGTTATGTATGTGTTATGGTGGTATACATAATTAGCGATACTCTCTACCTTCCAATATAACGAGTGTGGCTGTGTTGTAGTTATGTATGTGTTGTGGTGGTATACAGAGTTAGCGATACTGTCTGCCTTCCAATATAACGTGTGAGGCTGTGTTGTAGTTATGTATGTGTTATGGTGGTATACATAGTTAGCGGTACTGTATAGCCTCCAATATAACGTGTGTGGCTGTGTTGTAGTTATGTATGTGTTATGGTGGTATACATAGTTAGCGGTACTGTCTACCTTCCAATATAACGTGTGTGGCTGTGTTGTAGTTATGTATGTGTTATGGTGGTATACATAGTTAGCGATATTGTCTAGCCTCCAATATAACGTGTGTGGCTGTGTTGTAGTTATGTATGTGTTATGGTGGTATACATAGTTAGTGATATTGTCTAGCCTCCAATATATCGTCTGTGGCTGTGTTGTAGTTATGTATGTGTTATGGTGGTATACATAGTTAGCGGTACTGTCTACCTTCCAAAATAACGTGTGTGGCTGTGTTGTAGTTAGGTATGTGTTATGGTGGTATACATAGTTAGCGGTACTGTCTAGCCTCCAATATAACGTGTGTGGCTGTGTTGTAGTTATGTATGTGTTATGGTGGTATACATAGTTAGCGATACTGTCTACCTTCCAATATAACGAGTGTGGCTGTGTTGTAGTTATGTATGTGTTGTGGTGGTATACATAGTTAGCGATACTGTCTACCTTCCAATATAACGTGTGAGGCTGTGTTGTAGTTATGTATGTGTTATGGTGGTATACATAGTTAGCGGTACTGTATAGCCTCCAATATAACGTGTGTGGCTGTGTTGTAGTTATGTATGTGTTATGGTGGTATACATAGTTAGCGGTACTGTCTACCTTCCAATATAACGTGTGTGGCTGTGTTGTAGTTATGTATGTGTTATGGTGGTATACATAGTTAGCGATATTGTCTAGCCTCCAATATAACGTGTGTGGCTGTGTTGTAGTTATGTATGTGTTATGGTGGTATACATAGTTAGTGATATTGTCTAGCCTCCAATATATCGTCTGTGGCTGTGTTGTAGTTATGTATGTGTTATGGTGGTATACATAGTTAGCGGTACTGTCTACCTTCCAATATAACGTGTGTGGCTGTGTTGTAGTTATGTATGTGTTATGGTGGTATACATAGTTAGCGGTACTGTCTAGCCTCCAATATAACGTGTGTGGCTGTGTTGTAGTTATGTATGTGTTATGGTGGTATACATAGTTAGCGATACTGTCTAGCCTCCAATATAACGTGTGTGGCTGTGTTGTAGTTATGTATGTGTTATGGTGGTATACATAGTTTGCGATATTGTCTAGCCTCCAATATAACGTTTGTGGCTGTGTTGTAGTTATGTATGTGTTATGGTGGTATACATAGTTAGCGTTATTGTCTAGCCTCCAATATAACGTGTGTGGCTGTGTTGTAGTTATGTATGTGTTAAGGTGGTATACATAGTTAGCGATATTGTCTAGCCTCCAATATAACGTGTGTGGCTGTGTTGTAGTTTTGTATGTGTTATGGTGGTATACATAGTTAGCGGTACTGTCTAGCCTCCAATATAACGTGTGTGGCTGTGTTGTAGTTATGTATGTGTTATGGTGGTATACATAGTTAGCGATACTGTCTACCTTCCAATATAACGTGTGTGGCTGTGTTGTAGTTATGTATGTGGTATGGTGGTATACATAGTTAGCGATATTGTCTAGCCTCCAATATAACGTGTGTGGCTTTGTTGTAGTTATGTATGTGTTATGGTGGTATACATAGTTAGCGGTACTGTCTAGCCTCCAATATAACGTATGTGGGGGTGTTGTAGGATGTATATTTGTGTTTGTGAATAATAATACTTTATTAAAATATAACAATATTGATATTATTTTTTTTAAATATAGTGTGTTTGTGTGTGTACTCGTCTCTGTTGCCATTCTATTTTTCTGTACATACACTAATACGAAAGGAGAGAGAGAGAGAGAGAGAGAGAGAGAGAGAGAGAGAGAGAGAGAGAGAGAGAGAGAGAGAGAGAGAGAGAGAGAGAAGGGAGGGTGAAAAAAGAGAGAGGTTGCTTCGTCAGGTGCTTTAACACTCGAGTGTCTCCCTCTACCCTCCCCTCCTCCCTGCCAGACCGACCATTTTGTAAACAAATAAGAGAGAGAAAGAGAGAGAGAGAGAGAGTTGCACAGAGTAACACAGGTACTCAGACCACACAGACCTTGCGGTCCCTACTAGGTGATCAGGCTTAATACTACTAGACAGGGACAGTTTATAGTAGAAAAATAGGACAACAAAGTAGAAGGCTCTCGCCCCCTCCGGCTAAAAAGCCGTACCGGAAAATAGGATGAAGTGTAACCTTATGCCTTATGGGTCAGGAAATGCCCACAAGGAAAGTTTGTATATACTATAGAAAACAAAACAAAAATGTAAAAGGGAAATTACGCTTACCTACTGATTAATGCATATTAATCCAATCTCCATCAGATGATCGTTCAGTCTCTTCTTAAACGTATCAATTGAATTACTGTCGACTACCTCCCTTGGTAAACTATTCAACTCTTTAACCAAACTGTATGTGAAGAAATTTTGCATGTCTAGGCATGACTTCTTTCTATTTAATTTAATTCTATTACTTCGGGTTGCAGTATTGTTATTAAACGTGAACAATGCACTGATATCTACTTTGTCAAATCCTTTAAGTATCATATAACACTCGATAAGTTGGCCTTGTAACCCCCTTCCCTTTAGCGAGAACAAATTAATTATTTTAAACTTTCATAAAATGGCTTGTTTCTCAGAGAGGGAATTAGTTTAGTTGCTCTACGCTGCACGGATTCGAGCTTTCTTGAGATACGGGGACCAGAACTGAACGCCATATTCAAGATGGGGTCTAACAATGCTTTTGAATAACGGCAAAAAAATGTTCTCGTTTTTAAAGATAGAATTTATTTTGATAACTCCCAAGGCTTTGTTAGCATTATTTGCTGCAGCAGCACATTGGTCTGAGGATTTTAGATTTTTTGATATTATAACGTAGAGATCTTTAACCTTAGAATCTGCTATTATTGATTGTCCTTTCATTTGATAATCATAATATTTGTTCTTTGTACCAACGTGCAGAGTTTGACATGTGTCAACATAACAGGGTATTTGCCACTTTTCTGACCAATTCACTATTTTGTGTAAGTTGGACTGTAGGCTATTTCTGTCTTCCTCACTCAAGACTATGTTCCATATTTTTGTATCATCAGCACATTTTTGATGAAGTTATTCAGACCTACATCAATATAATTTATATATAGGATAAATATAACCGGACCAAGGACCGATCCTTGAGGCACACCGCTGATAAGAGGCACCCACTTGGATTCTATACCATTAATAAAAAGTGTATTTGTTTTCTGTTTGTAAGCCAGCTTTTAATCCATTGATATATATTACCGTTTATCTCGAGCATTTCTAACTTATCTAATAATTTATTGTGAGGTACCTTGTCGAACGCCATTTTAAAGTGTAGGTAGACTATGTCACACGCCTTAGTTGAGTCATTAAGAGTAAATCATTTATTATAATATTCGAGAAGGGTGGTTAGGCACGATTTTGTGGTAACCCGTGCTGGCTGCCTTTTATTTGTCCTTATAATTCTAAATACTCAACTATTCTATCTCTTAAAATTGTTTCAATTTTTTTTCCTATTACTGATGTTAAGATTATTGGTCTATAATTACTTGTTTTGGCTCGATCACCCTTTTTGGATGATCGGGTGTAATGTTGGCTACTTTCCAATCATTAAGGACACTAACCTGCTGTAGTGATGAGTTAAAGATAATGATCAGGGATTTGCATATTTCTTCTTTTACTTGTTATAATATTCTATTAACCCTTATTGTAACAGAGACGTACAATGGCCGACAGTAAAAAGTTCACTCGCCAGTACCAGCGTCGTATAACGTACTTCAGTAATAATCGGTCCTTGTATCGAGTGGTACCTGGCACCATGACTTATAAACACTGCTTTAAGACCTTGGTAACACTTCTCAGAGTGTATCTAAGGTCCCATGGGCTAGCTGGCTCAGTACTCGTCCAGCTTTCGAGGCGAGAGGATGCCCTCTCTCGACTTTGAAGCCATTTTGGCCACAATGCTTCGTACTGGAGGTTACATTCATAGTAATATCCTCTGGTACAGTAGGGGTTAAGGAAATTATCTGGCCCGGAGTCTTGTCCACCCTCCAATTTAAGTCCATGTAAAACATGGTCACTCTTCCTAACTGTCGGTGGTTTGAGTCTAACTGAGAGTATAAAAACATTTAGTAGCTCCTGTGTATTTGAAAGATATACTTGAAACATATATATATATATATATATATATACAGTATATATATATATATATATATATATATATATATATATATACATATATTTATATATATATATATATATATATATATATATATATATATATATATATATATATATATATATATATATATATATATATATATATATATATATACCACAGTGTGATAGAGGATACTTAACCTTTTCCTATTTATATTAAGGAAATGGGAAATCCTAAGTGGAGAATGTATTTCAATTCATACACAAGTCGAAGGACAGATATTACAGGATACCATACACCGACATGGATCTTTACAATGCAATTCGGGTAAGGTGATTTAATATAATTCTGGCCGACTTGGCGGATTCTGGCAGGCTTAAACCCTGGCCCTCGCTGTCAGCTCACGGCACCTTAGACCATTAGACAGTATCGACCCGCCATGAGTATGATGGCGTGAATAGAGATGAGAGGAAGAAAAGAGGAGGGAGGGAGGGGAGCGAATATTTGATATATTGAACGCCACAGCGGGAATCTGTTATTTTTGTTTAGAGAGAGAGAGATATTACTTTAATTTTGGTGATCATTAATACATTTTATTCAAGTAAGAAAGAATCTGTAGAGGGTAAATGTGCAATTGGAATACTTATTAACCTTATTATTCCTAGTGGTTTTAAATGTAATACGATCGTCTTTTGTTACCAGTAGCCTAAATAAAAATAAATTGTGATCATTGTATACTGCAGGGCTTAATTACAAGGGATTTGTCGTCCATTTCTACTGTGTCCTATAATCAATCTGAATCAGAATATGAACAACAACATCAATATATTAATCTCTTTAGCCCCCACGTTGCCAGCATTATTTCATCGGCTCGAAGCAGCAAGTGGCTTATTTTGATAATTTTTGTAATTTTTGTATTGTCTTAATGGATCCAGAATGTGAAGACATGACGGTGAACCCCCACCGTGCTCATGTGCGTGCAGAGTGCGTATCATGGAGGTAAAAAGTTGATCGCAGACCATCGACGTTTTCACCAACTCGCCGTTTTTCACTATTACAGACATAATTAAGTTTGGTGTTTTATGCTTGTTTTTTGTTATTGTTTTGAGGCCAAATATCGCACTCGCACTAC
This sequence comes from Paralithodes platypus, assembly GCA_032716605.1. NCBI lineage: Eukaryota > Metazoa > Arthropoda > Malacostraca > Decapoda > Lithodidae > Paralithodes > Paralithodes platypus. The sequence continues at coordinate 33,328,681 of CM064566.1, forward strand.
ATTATGTACATTGCATTTGATGGGTATCCATGGTACGTATCGCTTGATATTGGTTTGTGTACATAAGTTTTATATTTTTAGTTTTTCTTATTATATAATACTATACCCAACTATATTATATTTACACACAGACTATTTAAATTGTTATTATCATGCCGGGTTCTACGACATCCGAGCGCATCATCAGTCTGTAAGTTGCTATTCATTGCCTTTCCAATCCACAACCCCAACGTCACCCAACACCAACACAGTCACCCCTACAACCCCGCCGGCTCTTCATACCAGTTGTGGGGCAACAGTAATCGTAGAAAACATCAAGAACAGCCATTTTCCTTTCCTGTGCTACCACCACCACTGCCACTAATTAACCCTCTACCTGAGCGCTATCTGACAGCCCGAAGAAGGAAGGGCATAAGTCCAGTAGGTCCTAGGGATACCAGTAACCACTTCTCCCAAGAAGCCCACCACCAGCAAAAGGTACAATAAAAGGATACAGGAATGGAGCAGCTTCACCGCTCCTTTGCTAGGCTACCTTACCAAAGTACCCTTGCTCTTGCTGCGTCCTCCAAGCAAGGCCCTGGTGCGTCCTCTGACTTAAGAACCATTGCATCCTCTGAATGGTTTTGGATTGCTGCATCCTCCGAGCTTTACTAAAGAGTTGTGTTCTCCGAACTAGCACTGTGTCACAGCCTCCGAACACCGCACCAGCAGACTCACGCAGCAATGACCTAGGGCATATATTCTTATACATGGTAAAGTACTTCCTTCGTGTAGTGTACCGACAGCCCAGCAGAATAAGTCCGAGACACCAGAAAAGGCGCCCAGACGAGACTACAGCTAGACCCCAGAGAAGAAGAAGATGAAGAAGAGAACGAGAAACCCTAGTCCAACCTTGCCCGGGATGCATATAGCCCAACTGTATTATGGTTCGGCACCACTGGTGAGAACGGTTCCGCGGGGCCTATTTAATGGCTAACTCAGCTAAACTCGCGCATATTTTACCGTACCGTATGGCGCGGCAAAGAGAAGACAGAATGAGCACCACAGTTTTAAATCCTAACCTAACCTAACCTAACCTAACCTTAGGTATGGCGCGGCAAAGAGAAGACAGAATGAGACCACAGTTTTAAATCCTAACCTAACCTAACCTAACCTTAGGTATGGCGCGGCAAAGAGAAGACAGAATGAGACCACAGTTTTATATCCTAACCTAACCTAACCTAACCTAACAGTTAGGTTAGGTTAGGTTAGGTTAGGTTAGGTTAGGTTAGGTTAGGATTTAAAACTGTGGTCTCATTCTGTCTTCTCTTTGCCGCGCCATAGGGTATGGTAAAATATGCGCGAGTTTAGCTGAGTTAGCCATTAAATAGGCCGCGCGGAACCGTTCTCACCAGTGGTGCCGAACCATAATACAGTTGGGCTATATGCGCCCGAGATCCCAGAGAAATCAATACTTTCCAAGTTAGGAGCGAGTGTTCAATTCCAGTAATTGCTATTCTTCTCTTTGAAAATCTGTGATATATATATATAAAATTACACAATACACAATCTGTCCCCTTTGCCACAATTGCATAGGCATTATATGTATGTTTTTGTTCTATAAGTGACTCCGTCTATGTTGATGAGGATACATATATCTTTCCAACTTTATCATAAATAATATACCCAAGACCACTCACTTACACAGCATACTAGCTATCCCCACTACCTTGCTTCCCCCTTCCATATCATGTATGTTCTCTCTGCCAGGTTCCATTGATATGTATTTGTATATACAAGCTTAAACCCTAACTACTATTACTCGCCATAGTGTTTCTAGTACTTGTATCGTAACCTCACTTAACGCCTTTGTTTACACTTAATGTTAATCTATAATAAAACCTTATATACTGTGACCATGTACTCTGTTCTAGTTTTAATTGTCCCAGGAAATATATGATACATCTCATCCTTAAACAGTTTTTTCCACCTACTGTACATAACCTGAAAGAACGCCGGGTATGTGGCCTTTTAGTTTTATATACATATTTGCATCTCTCTCACGTCATAAATGGTATTAGGTGTGGTACTTGGCAAAGCATGGTGTGACACTCGTGGCGATGTTACACTCGTGGCAGTAGTACCTGGTGTCCTTTCTTGCTTGACACTCATGGCGATGTTACACTCGTGGCAGTAGTACCTGGTGTCCTTTCTTGCTTGACACTCGTGGCGATGTTACACTCGTGGCAGTAGTACCTGGTGTCCTTTCTTGCTTGACACTCGTGGCAATGTTACACTCGTGGCAGTAGTACCTGGTGTCCTTTCTTGCTTGACACTCGTGGCGATGTTACACTCGTGGCAGTAGTACCTGGTGTCGAAGAAGGAAGGGCATAAGTCCAGTAGGTCCTAGGGATACCAGTAACCACTTCTCCCAAGAAGCCCACCACCAGCAAAAGGTACAATAAAAGGATACAGGAATGGAGCAGCTTCACCGCTCCTTTGCTAGGCTACCTTACCAAAGTACCCTTGCTCTTGCTGCGTCCTCCAAGCAAGGCCCTGGTGCGTCCTCTGACTTAAGAACCATTGCATCCTCTGAATGGTTTTGGATTGCTGCATCCTCCGAGCTTTACTAAAGAGTTGTGTTCTCCGAACTAGCACTGTGTCACAGCCTCCGAACACCGCACCAGCAGACTCACGCAGCAATGACCTAGGGCATATATTCTTATACATGGTAAAGTACTTCCTTCGTGTAGTGTACCGACAGCTCAGCAGAATAAGTCCGAGACACCAGAAAAGGCGCCCAGACGAGACTACAGCTAGACCCCAGAGAAGAAGAAGATGAAGAAGAGAACGAGAAACCCTAGTCCAACCTTGCCCGGGATGCATATAGCCCAACTGTATTATGGTTCGGCACCACTGGTGAGAACGGTTCCGCGGGGCCTATTTAATGGCTAACTCAGCTAAACTCGCGCATATTTTACCGTACCGTATGGCGCGGCAAAGAGAAGACAGAATGAGCACCACAGTTTTAAATCCTAACCTAACCTAACCTAACCTAACCTTAGGTATGGCGCGGCAAAGAGAAGACAGAATGAGACCACAGTTTTAAATCCTAACCTAACCTAACCTAACCTTAGGTATGGCGCGGCAAAGAGAAGACAGAATGAGACCACAGTTTTATATCCTAACCTAACCTAACCTAACCTAACAGTTAGGTTAGGTTAGGTTAGGTTAGGTTAGGTTAGGTTAGGTTAGGTTAGGATTTAAAACTGTGGTCTCATTCTGTCTTCTCTTTGCCGCGCCATAGGGTATGGTAAAATATGCGCGAGTTTAGCTGAGTTAGCCATTAAATAGGCCGCGCGGAACCGTTCTCACCAGTGGTGCCGAACCATAATACAGTTGGGCTATATGCGCCCGAGATCCCAGAGAAATCAATACTTTCCAAGTTAGGAGCGAGTGTTCAATTCCAGTAATTGCTATTCTTCTCTTTGAAAATCTGTGATATATATATAAAATTACACAATACACAATCTGTCCCCTTTGCCACAATTGCATAGGCATTATATGTATGTTTTTGTTCTATAAGTGACTCCGTCTATGTTGATGAGGATACATATATCTTTCCAACTTTATCATAAATAATATACCCAAGACCACTCACTTACACACAGCATACTAGCTATCCCCACTACCTTGCTTCCCCCTTCCATATCATGTATGTTCTCTCTGCCAGGTTCCATTGATATGTATTTGTATATACAAGCTTAAACCCTAACTACTATTACTCGCCATAGTGTTTCTAGTACTTGTATCGTAACCTCACTTAACGCCTTTGTTTACACTTAATGTTAATCTATAAATAAAACCTTATATACTGTGACCATGTACTCTGTTCTAGTTTTAATTGTCCCAGGAAATATATGATACATCTCATCCTTAAACAGTTTTTTCCACCTACTGTACATAACCTGAAAGAACGCCGGGTATGTGGCCTTTTAGTTTTATATACATATTTGCATCTCTCTCACATCATAAATGGTATTAGGTGTGGTACTTGGCAAAGCATGGTGTGACACTCGTGGCGATGTTACACTCGTGGCAGTAGTACCTGGTGTCCTTTCTTGCTTGACACTCATGGCGATGTTACACTCGTGGCAGTAGTACCTGGTGTCCTTTCTTGCTTGACACTCGTGGCGATGTTACACTCGTGGCAGTAGTACCTGGTGTCCTTTCTTGCTTGACACTCGTGGCAATGTTACACTCGTGGCAGTAGTACCTGGTGTCCTTTCTTGCTTGACACTCGTGGCGATGTTACACTCGTGGCAGTAGTACCTGGTGTCGAAGAAGGAAGGGCATAAGTCCAGTAGGTCCTAGGGATACCAGTAACCACTTCTCCCATGAAGCCCACCACCAGCAAAAGGTACAATAAAAGGATACAGGAATGGAGCAGCTTCACCGCTCCTTTGCTAGGCTACCTTACCAAAGTACCCTTGCTCTTGCTGCGTCCTCCAAGCAAGGCCCTGGTGCGTCCTCTGACTTAAGAACCATTGCATCCTCTGAATGGTTTTGGATTGCTGCATCCTCCGAGCTTTACTAAAGAGTTGTGTTCTCCGAACTAGCACTGTGTCACAGCCTCCGAACACCGCACCAGCAGACTCACGCAGCAATGACCTAGGGCATATATTCTTATACATGGTAAAGTACTTCCTTCGTGTAGTGTACCGACAGCTCAGCAGAATAAGTCCGAGACACCAGAAAAGGCGCCCAGACGAGACTACAGCTAGACCCCAGAGAAGAAGAAGATGAAGAAGAGAACGAGAAACCCTAGTCCAACCTTGCCCGGGATGCATATAGCCCAACTGTATTATGGTTCGGCACCACTGGTGAGAACGGTTCCGCGGGGCCTATTTAATGGCTAACTCAGCTAAACTCGCGCATATTTTACCGTACCGTATGGCGCGGCAAAGAGAAGACAGAATGAGCACCACAGTTTTAAATCCTAACCTAACCTAACCTAACCTAACCTTAGGTATGGCGCGGCAAAGAGAAGACAGAATGAGACCACAGTTTTAAATCCTAACCTAACCTAACCTAACCTTAGGTATGGCGCGGCAAAGAGAAGACAGAATGAGACCACAGTTTTATATCCTAACCTAACCTAACCTAACCTAACAGTTAGGTTAGGTTAGGTTAGGTTAGGTTAGGTTAGGTTAGGTTAGGTTAGGATTTAAAACTGTGGTCTCATTCTGTCTTCTCTTTGCCGCGCCATAGGGTACGGTAAAATATGCGCGAGTTTAGCTGAGTTAGCCATTAAATAGGCCGCGCGGAACCGTTCTCACCAGTGGTGCCGAACCATAATACAGTTGGGCTATATGCGCCCGAGATCCCAGAGAAATCAATACTTTCCAAGTTAGGAGCGAGTGTTCAATTCCAGTAATTGCTATTCTTCTCTTTGAAAATCTGTGATATATATATATAAAATTACACAATACACAATCTGTCCCCTTTGCCACAATTGCATAGGCATTATATGTATGTTTTTGTTCTATAAGTGACTCCGTCTATGTTGATGAGGATACATATATCTTTCCAACTTTATCATAAATAATATACCCAAGACCACTCACTTACACAGCATACTAGCTATCCCCACTACCTTGCTTCCCCCTTCCATATCATGTATGTTCTCTCTGCCAGGTTCCATTGATATGAATTTGTATATACAAGCTTAAACCCTAACTACTATTACTCGCCATAGTGTTTCTAGTACTTGTATCGTAACCTCACTTAACGCCTTTGTTTACACTTAATGTTAATCTATAAATATGACCTTATATATTGTGATCGTGTACTCTGTTCTAGTTTTTAATTGTCCCAGGAAATATATGATACATCTCATCCTTAAACAGTTTTTTCCACCTACTGTACATAACCTGAAAGAACGCCGGTATGTGGCCTTTTAGTTTTATATACATATTTGCATCTCTCTCACGTCATAAATGGTATTAGGTGTGGTACTTGGCAAAGCATGGTGTGACACTCGTGGCGATGTTACACTCGTGGCAGTAGTACCTGGTGTCCTTTCTTGCTTGACACTCATGGCGATGTTACACTCGTGGCAGTAGTACCTGGTGTCCTTTCTTGCTTGACACTCGTGGCGATGTTACACTCGTGGCAGTAGTACCTGGTGTCCTTTCTTGCTTGACACTCGTGGCGATGTTACACTCGTGGCAGTAGTACCTGGTGTCCTTTCTTGCTTGACACTCGTGGCGATGTTACACTCGTGGCAGTAGTACCTGGTGTCGAAGAAGGAAGGGCATAAGTCCAGTAGGTCCTAGGGATACCAGTAACCACTTCTCCCAAGAAGCCCACCACCAGCAAAAGGTACAATAAAAGGATACAGGAATGGAGCAGCTTCACCGCTCCTTTGCTAGGCTACCTTACCAAAGTACCCTTGCTCTTGCTGCGTCCTCCAAGCAAGGCCCTGGTGCGTCCTCTGACTTAAGAACCATTGCATCCTCTGAATGGTTTTGGATTGCTGCATCCTCCGAGCTTTACTAAAGAGTTGTGTTCTCCGAACTAGCACTGTGTCACAGCCTCCGAACACCGCACCAGCAGACTCACGCAGCAATGACCTAGGGCATATATTCTTATACATGGTAAAGTACTTCCTTCGTGTAGTGTACCGACAGCCCAGCAGAATAAGTCCGAGACACCAGAAAAGGCGCCCAGACGAGACTACAGCTAGACCCCAGAGAAGAAGAAGAAGATGAAGAAGAGAACGAGAAACCCTAGTCCAACCTTGCCCGGGATGCATATAGCCCAACTGTATTATGGTTCGGCACCACTGGTGAGAACGGTTCCGCGGGCCTATTTAATGGCTAACTCAGCTAAACTCGCGCATATTTTACCGTACCGTATGGCGCGGCAAAGAGAAGACAGAATGAGCACCACAGTTTTAAATCCTAACCTAACCTAACCTAACCTAACCTTAGGTATGGCGCGGCAAAGAGAAGACAGAATGAGACCACAGTTTTAAATCCTAACCTAACCTAACCTAACCTTAGGTATGGCGCGGCAAAGAGAAGACAGAATGAGACCACAGTTTTATATCCTAACCTAACCTAACCTAACCTAACACAGTTAGGTTAGGTTAGGTTAGGTTAGGTTAGGTTAGGTTAGGTTAGGATTTAAAACTGTGGTCTCATTCTGTCTTCTCTTTGCCGCGCCATAGGGTACGGTAAAATATGCGCGAGTTTAGCTGAGTTAGCCATTAAATAGGCCGCGCGGAACCGTTCTCACCAGTGGTGCCGAACCATAATACAGTTGGGCTATATGCGCCCGAGATCCCAGAGAAATCAATACTTTCCAAGTTAGGAGCGAGTGTTCAATTCCAGTAATTGCTATTCTTCTCTTTGAAAATCTGTGATATATATATATAAAATTACACAATACACAATCTGTCCCCTTTGCCACAATTGCATAGGCATTATATGTATGTTTTTGTTCTATAAGTGACTCCGTCTATGTTGATGAGGATACATATATCTTTCCAACTTTATCATAAATAATATACCCAAGACCACTCACTTACACAGCATACTAGCTATCCCCACTACCTTGCTTCCCCCTTCCATATCATGTATGTTCTCTCTGCCAGGTTCCATTGATATGTATTTGTATATACAAGCTTAAACCCTAACTACTATTACTCGCCATAGTGTTTCTAGTACTTGTATCGTAACCTCACTTAACGCCTTTGTTTACACTTAATGTTAATCTATAAATAAAACCTTATATACTGTGACCATGTACTCTGTTCTAGTTTTAATTGTCCCAGGAAATATATGATACATCTCATCCTTAAACAGTTTTTTCCACCTACTGTACATAACCTGAAAGAACGCCGGGTATGTGGCCTTTTAGTTTTATATACATATTTGCATCTCTCTCACGTCATAAATGGTATTAGGTGTGGTACTTGGCAAAGCATGGTGTGACACTCGTGGCGATGTTACACTCGTGGCAGTAGTACCTGGTGTCCTTTCTTGCTTGACACTCATGGCGATGTTACACTCGTGGCAGTAGTACCTGGTGTCCTTTCTTGCTTGACACTCGTGGCGATGTTACACTCGTGGCAGTAGTACCTGGTGTCCTTTCTTGCTTGACACTCGTGGCGATGTTACACTCGTGGCAGTAGTACCTGGTGTCCTTTCTTGCTTGACACTCGTGGCGATGTTACACTCGTGGCAGTAGTACCTGGTGTCCTTTCTTGCTTGACACTCGTGGCGATGTTACACTCGTGGCAGTAGTACCTGGTGTCCTTTCTTGCTTGACACTCGTGGCGATGTTACACTCGTGGCAGTAGTACCTGGTGTCCTTTCTTGCTTGACACTCATGGCGATGTTACACTCGTGGCAGTAGTACCTGGTGTCCTTTCTTGCTTGACACTCGTGGCGATGTTACACTCGTGGCAGTAGTACCTGGTGTCCTTTCTTGCTTGACACTCGTGGCAGTAGTACCTGGTGTCCTTTCTTGCTTTATGTGAATGGCACGTTAAGTGGAGGCAAACAATGCAACAACTTTAAGGGGAGGTTTTTAGTTTGTCACCTAGACCTCCATCAAGCTTAAGATTACACCCCCTAGACCCCATTGCTCCGAAAATTGTCCCTCCTTCACATACTCTCTGTTTTACCTCCATTTCCATACCTCCATTTTTGCTTATCGTTCCTCCTAGATATTTAAAACATTCTACTTGTTCCAATATTTCATCATCCAGCCTCACATCTAAATTCACTCAACGATCACCCTTATTACACACCATTACTATACTTTTATTGACGTTCACTTTCAGCTTCCTCCTCCAACAAACCACACCAAACTTTTTGACTATCCGCTGTAGTTTCTCCTCAGAATCCACCACCAACTATGTGTCATCAGCGAATAGCAACTGATTCAACTCCCAATCTCTACCATTTTTTCCAACTAAGCCCAATCCTCTACCCGTAGTTCAAATTTTAACCGCCCTCACCACAACATCCATATGTACATTAAACAGCCACGTTGACATTACATAACACTGTCGCAAATCTACATTTTCCTCAAACCATTCACTTAAATCATTATTTCCTACTCTTACACACGCTCTGCTCTCTTCATGAAAACTCTTTAACTGCTCTTAACAAATTTCCTCCAATTTCATAAATCCTTAGCACCTTCCACATTGCTTCTTGATCCACGCGATCATATGCTTTTTCTAAATCCATAAAAGCCCAAAATGTCTCCTTATGCTTCTCTAAATATTTTTCGCATAGCTGTCATACTGAACAAATCTGATTCACACACCCTCTTCCCCTCCTAAAACCGCACTGCTCTTCTACTGCAACTTCCGTAGCCATTTTTATCCACGTTATCAACACCCTGACATACAGCTTTCCAATCAATGATTTTTTTTTTTTTTTTTTTTTTTTTTTTCTTAAGAGACAATGAACGGAGGAAGGAAAAACACAGATAAAACACAAAGGTCCATGTGCCTAAAGGCATCCTCCATTCATAAAATGTTTGTAACAACTGGATTTAAACATTTGTAGATTGTAAGTTTGTGGAAAGCAATTCGAGGGAAGTGAATTCCAAAGAGTAGTAGCTCTGGGGATAAATGAATTCTGATAAGCAGAAGTTCTGCATTGTGGAGGAGAAAGTGTAAATTCATGGGCGCTCTCAGCACTAATACCTCTATAGCTTGAACACTCATGCCGATCTCCCTTCTCCTTGTACGTACAACGGCACAATACATGCACTCCTGCAGTCTAGTACAAAGGAGTACAAAGGAGTACAAAGGAAATCAAGCAACAACAGATCTAGTGACCCTTCTAGCTTGCTTGTCCTCCAAAACACTGAGGATCAAGTGTCCAAACAGTGGTTTAGAGTGGGTAAGGGAACATTGGAAACTAATGTCCGTGGCAGGATTAGGAAGTTAGTAGAGGACAGATGGCTTAGCAACTGAGGGGGGGATAAAATAAAGTTATTCATTTACAAACGCAGTCAGTCGCGGGTTTGATGCGAGATATTTGTCTAAGCGGAGTTTAAATGAATCAACGGTGATGCGATCTATAACGTTTCGGGGAAGCCCATTCCACAAGTTGACAACTCGATTGAAGAAGAAATTCTTAGATTCGTGCGAGTTAAAAGATTTACCAATAATTTTGCAACCGTTTCCCCGCGTGTAATTAGATTGGTCGATAGTGAAGTACTTACTACAGTTCATATTGTCGATGCCTTTGATGATTTTGAACGCTTGAATTAAGTCACCTCTTAATCTGCGCTGGGTTAAAGGAAATACATTTTATTCTCTAAGACGCTCTTCGTATGGTTTGTTCTTTAGGCTAGGTATCATTTTGGTAACTCTACAGTTCCTCGTTCTAGCTTGTTTACATCTTTGACAAGTGGTACCATGACATAGTGGTACCATTGACACAACAAAGCACACATTGAATAGTCTCACCAGCCAATCTATTATCACATCTCCCTTATTGATACACTCCACAACAACACCATCCATACCTTCTGCTTTTCCCGCTCTCGTTTGTCACTTGTATATATATATTTATATATATATATATATATATATATATATATATATATATATATATTTATATACACCAAAGGATACTAGCTTAACTTTTTCTTATTTATATTAAGGAAATGGGAAATCCTAGGTGGAGAATGTATTTCAATTCATATACAAGTCGTAGGATTGGTATTACAGGATACCATACAGGGATTTTTACAATTACACTCACGCAACTAGGGTGAAATGATGTAATATAATTCTGGCGGACTCGGTGGATTCTAGCAGGCTTAAACTCTCGCCCTCGCTGTCAGCTCACGGCACCTTAGTCCATTAGACAGTATCGACCCGCCATGAGTATGATGGCGTGAATAGAGATGAGAGGAAGAAAAGAGGAGGGAGGAAGGGGAGCGAATATTTGAGATATTGAACGCTACAGCGGGAATCTGTTATTTTTGTTTAGAGAGAGAGAGAGAGATGACTTTAATTCTGGCCGACTTGGCGGATTCTGGCAGGCTTAAACCCTCGCCCTCGCTGTCAGCTCACGGCACCTTAGACCATTAGACAGTATCGACCCGCCATGAGTATGATGGCGTGAATAGAGATGAGAGGAAGAAAAGAGGAGGGAGGGAGGGGAGCGAATATTTTAGATATTGAACGCCACAGAGGGCATCTGTTATTTTTGTTTAGAGAGAGAGAGATAAGCCATTCAATACGATTAATTTAATTTTGGTTATCATTAATGTTTTATTTAAGTAAACACAAAATATGTAGAGGTTAAATGGATAATTGAAATACTAACTAACGTTTTAATTCCTAGTGATTTTAAATGTAATACGGTCGTATTGTGTAACCAGTAGTCTAAATGACAAGAATTTGTGATCATTGTATACTGCAGGGCTTAATTACAAGGAATTTGTCATCCATTTCTACTGTGTCCCCTAACCAATCTGAATTAGAACAATATGAACAGCAACATAAATATATTTATCTCTTTAGCCCACACGTTGCCTGCATTATTTCATCGGCTCGAAGCAGCCAGTGGCTTCTTTCGATATATTTTTTGTAATTTTTGTATTGCCTTAATGGATCCAGAATGTGGAGAATTGAAGGCAAACAGCCAAGAAAGAACCCACCGTGCTCATTTTCGTGCAGGGTGCGTATTATTATGGAAGTAAAAAGTTGATCGGAGACCGTCGACTTTTTCACCAACTCGCCGCTTTTCACTTTTGCAGACGTGATGAAGTTGTGTGTGTTTTATGTTTGTGTGTGTGTTTTTTTTTAGGCCAAATATTGCATTCGCACTACATTATGTACATTGCATATGTAGGAGCATGGCGTCTGTCTCCGTCAGTACCTTGGGGAAGTGTTGGACGGTGAGCCAGATTAAGGGGAGGTGGGTCCCTTTGCTGGACCCCATTCTCTCTCATGTTTAGTCCTATTGTTTCTCAGATTATATGACATTCTGTCCATTAGTTTGGCGATATTAAGACTTTTTGCCTCATTTATTTGTCAATATTAAGAATGTTTATGTCATTTAGGTGTCGACCTTTTCCTGGCGAGCCTTTAATGTTTTGGTCGGGAAATTTTTATATACAAAAATTTACAGATTTATATTGATGGAGGGTCTTCGGGCGTGTGTTTTTTTTTTAAAGTTTGATGGAGGTTTAGGGAGGAAACTAACAAAAATTATAAAAAGATAAAATATTAGGAATTAACCCCTTCCGCACCGCGTGGCCATCCCGCTCAGTAGGCCTACATACCGCTCCCTCCCACCCCGCCCCCATCCCTCCCGCGCGCATTATCCACCCACTAAACCTTGCCAAATATCCATTAATTTGTATAGTAGAGTAGTTAGGTACAACAGAATAGCAGTATTAGAAGTAGTAGTAGTAGTATCAGTAGTCGAAGTTATAAATGTTCCCTACTAGATACACGTAAATAATAATAATGATGATAATAATAATAAATGGCATAATAATGCGTATGAAGACCAAGATGGCGAAAGTACGGAGACACAAAAGCACTATAATCCTGCGTGGGTGGGGCCTAGGGGAAGACTGGGCCCTGGGGGAAAAATCTGCCTCTCATTAGTCGAGAGATACCGTGACGTCACGGTCCTCGGTGACGTCACAGGTTAACACCTGCACACCTCCAGTACCTACTGATTGTGGTGGTGGCAACAATAGTCCTTAGTACCAGTACCTACTGATTGTGGTGGTGGCAACAATAGTCCTTAGTATTATATACGCTGAACACCATCCTGCACACCTCCAGTACCTATTGATTGTGGTGGTGGCAACAATAGTCCTTAGTATTATATACGCTTAACACCATCCTGCACACCTCCAGTACCTACTGATTGTGGTGGTGGCAACAATAGTCCTTAGTATTGTATACGCTTAACACCATCCTGCACACCTCCAGTACCTACTGATTGTGGTGGTGGCAACAATAGTCCTTAGTATTGTATACGCTTAACACCATCCTGCACACCTCCAGTACCTACTGATTGTGGTGGTGGCAACAATAGTCCTTAGTATTGTATACGCTTAACACCATCCTGCACACCTCCAGTACCTACTGATTGTGGTGGTGGCAACAATAGTCCTTAGTATTGTATACGCTTAACACCATCCTGCACACCTCCAGTACCTACTGATTGTGGTGGTGGCAACAATAGTCCTTAGTATTATATACGCTTAACACCATCCTGCACACCTCCAGTACCTACTGATTGTGGTGGTGGCAACAATATTCCTTAGTATTGTATACGCTTAACACCATCCTGCACACCTCCAGTACCTACTGATTGTGGTGGTGGCAACAATATTCCTTAGTATTGTATATGCTGAACACCATCCTGCACACCTCCAGTACCTATTGATTGTGGTGGTGGCAACAATAGTCCTTAGTATTGTATACGCTGAACACCATCCTGCACACCTCCAGTACCTATTGATTGTTGTTGTGGCAACAATAGTCCTTAGCGTGGTCACTGAACACCATCCTGCACACCTCCAGTACCTATTGATTGTTGTTGTGGCAACAATAGTCCTTAGCGTGGTCACTGAACACCATCCTGCACACCTCCAGTACCTACTGATTGTGGTTGTGGCAACAATAATCCTTAGCGTGGTCACTGAACACCATCCTGCACACCTCCAGTACCTACTGATTGTTGTTGTGGCAACAATAGTCCTTAGCGTGGTCACTGAACACCATCCTGCACACCTTCAGTACCTACTCCTCCTGGGTCTCACGCTTTATAGTCACATTGGCGTGGAGGAAGTGAGGATTGAGGGCGAGCAGGTCGATGAATTGGAAGACAATTTTGTGTACCACTTCATTGTCATCCTCGTGCAGTCGATGCTTCATATTATTGCAATGGACTGGCCAACTGGCTGCATAGTGATTTTATATTTAACCATGCATTCAGGCACACATGCCTCTGTCTGTTGTTCCTCCACTCAGCAGTCATCGGAAAATGAGAGGGCGGAATACAGTGGGGAGCATGTTCACCTCTCGCTTTTATATATATTTTTGTTCTTCACAAATGGCTTTGCTGCCTGTAACAAGTGTCTCCCCCAAAGTTGAGAGAGTGATAGATAGCCAAATTCAAGGTACGTTAGAGTCAAAATATCTGAGCACACGGAGCTTGCAGCAGTTTATGTCATAGGATGAGAAAAAGACAGATTGTGGGAGAGAGTTCCAAACCTTACTTTTTGAGTAGAAAAAAGACTAGGATAATTGGTGCACTCTTGGATTTGAGAGTTGAACAGAAAAGGGGTGGGAGTGTTGTGAAGGGCAGGTGCCTACCACTCTCTGCAAGGTAGGAGGTTTACACTCAGAAAGCTCTGAAGAATGCTGAATACGTTAATTGCCATATAAGAGTGATACATATGCAACATTTCGGCATGTAAAGAGATATTGTAGATAATTAGTAAGAGGAAGTGAGTTAATGAGACAAAAGTCTTTTGTCTCAACTCTTTTGAGAAGTGTGGTATGGGAAGAACCTCCCCACATATGCTAACAATACTCAATATGTGGGCGCACTGTGGCCCTATACAGAGCAAGAAGCTGTGCAGGGGTGAAGAACTCATGGAGACACTTGAGCACACCTAATTTCTGGGAAGCTATTTTAGCAAGACTGGTAATATATTTCCAAGAAATGTCAAGAGAAAAAGAAACATCAAGAATACTGAGGAAGATGAAATGTTGACCTGTGTATTGTTGAAGAGTAAGAGATAGTTGTGTGAAAACTTGTGACAGGTAAAAAGATGGAGAAAATGGGGTTTGGAATCTTTAAAAGTAACAAGATTTTCTCTGCCTCAATCAGAAATGGTTGATAGACCAGACTATTGGCGTGCTATGGCCTCATCTCATAAGCTTTGGAGTAATTGCATGGTGGGTCATTGTGGAAAACTAGTTGAATAATGTAAGCTAGAATCATCAGCATAAGAGTGGATAAGACTAGAGGTACAGTTGAGAAGATCATTAATGAATATTAGAAGGAGAACTGGAGACAGGACAGAACCCTGAAGAACACCGTAGTTGATAGGTTAAGGAAGTGAGCAATGCTAATCCACAACCTCAGCTATGGAACAGCCGGAAGGGAAATTAGAGGTAAAGGCACAGATAGAGTGATAGAAACCGAAGGAAGGTAGTTTAGAAATTAAAGATTCGTGCCAGACTCTAGCAATGGCTTTCGATCTGTCTAGCGCAATAAAGAAGGTTTCACCGAAGTCAAGAAAGTAGGATGACTAAGAGTTAGTAAGATAAGAAAGAAAATCACCAGTAAAGCGGCCTTTAAGGAACCATATTGACGATCTGAGAGTAGATTATGAGAAGACAAATGCTTAGGAAACTTTGAGTTAAGACTTGTTTCAAAAGTTTTAGAGATGCAAGAAATGAGAGCAATTGAACGATAGTTGGAGAGTTGAGACTGGTGACCCTTTTTTGGGACAGGTTAAATGAGAGCAAACTTCCAGCAATAATGGAAGATGTTCTAGGAAAAACAGAAAAGAAAGAGTTTGCCTAGGCAGGGGTCAACACAGAAGAAAAGTTTTCGAGTAAAACAGGAGGAACACCATCCAGTCTGTACGCCTCAAGGAGGGAGGAAAGTACATCTTTAGAAAAAAGTAAGATATTAGGCATAGGTAAGAGAGAGGGGAGTGGAGAAGGAGGAATATCACTGTAATAATCCAAGGTTTAGTTTGTAGCGAAAGTTTGAACAAAGAGTTCAGCTTTGTCAGAGGAAGGTATGAAGGTGGTGCTGTCAGAGTGCAAAAGTGGTGGGAAAGATTAAGAAGTAAAATTGTTGGAGAGGTTTTTGGTTATATGCCAGAAAGCTTGAGAAGAGTTAGACTTGGCAATATCAGATAATTTATTATTGGGGAGAGTTTTTGGCGAGTCGAAGAACAGATTTGGCTTGATTCCGGGCAGAAACATAATAAGTATGAGATTATTGAGTTTGAATGTAATGGTACCATTTGAATGCTTTCTGCTTATTGCGGACAGCAGTAAAACAAGCGTGAGTAAACTAAGATTTCTTTGCATTAGGCTGAGAGAAAGGCAATGGAATGTATGCCTTCATGCCTAAGATTATTACCTCGGTAATGCATTCAGCAAACACCCAGGGTCCTCGGCCATGGAAGCAAAAAATCATTTCATGGGAAATACAAAAAGTACTGCGCCGAAGACCTCCCAGTCGGCAGTGCCAAAGTATAATAAACGCCACCGGCTGGGTGAATCGGATGGTCGTACTGGAGAGATGGGACAGGTAGCAGAGATAAGGTTGTGATTGAAGGAGCCCCAACGCAGAGAAAAAGTTTACAACATAAACAGAAGGATTAGAGGTTAGACATAAGTCAAGGATGTTGGACCGATCTCCAAGGGATACGAGTAGGATGCTGGAATAACTGCTCTAGGTAATTTAGGATAGAAAAGCTATAGGCTTGTTCATCAGGTTGGACAGTGAAATATGAGGAGAGCCATTGGCTGTGGTGAACATTGAAATCTCCTTGAATGGAAATTTCAGAGAAAGGTGAGGTCGAAGTGGGAAGACGAGAGCAAGTGAGAGTTGTGCACATACTACACAAAACATCAATTTTTGGCTTGGAGACTAGGATAGAGAAAGTAGGAGGACAAAGATAATGGGTTACTGGCAGGTGCTTCAGACACCAGAGTCTCAGTGAGGAAAAGATCAGGTTTATTGGAGGAGAGGTGGTGTTCAACAGATGGAAAGTTAGAGGAAACTCTGTGTGTCCAGGTATTTTAGCTCGAATGTCCCTTGATTTCGGCCCTGTCACTCTTTGAAATATGGGGGAGGCACTCGCTGCAGGCAGTTATGCCTTTTGTCTCCCTCATTCACGTAGAAAAAAAAATGTTACAACAAATTATAGTAAGAGTGACAGGCCGTGGTCCAGAGAATTTTTATGTGTCGTCTGGTGAAGGACGTTTGATTTTGGAGGCATTTATGGTCCCCTCCCTTGGGGACTCTAAGGCAGCATTTAAAGTCGCCATTTAAACAAAAAAATAGGTGTATTGGAAAGAAGTGTTGTGTGCTTGTATAATGTAGTGTAGAGGAGGAGATATTTGTGAGAGTTGGCTGGATTACTCTGTGCGCAGGTGACAGACAAACAGAAAAAGTGAGGGAAGCCAGACAAATTAAATTGGAATTCCAGCAACTCCTTATAACATATCCCTGGGTATTGCCCTGCTCCATTGGTGTTTACAATCTCCCCATTGATTATCATTGCCACATCATCACCAGTATTTTGTTTGCCTTGAAGAAGACGATGTCCTTCTTCTGCAGGACCTGTCTATTTTCGGCATGAGGTATTTTTAACTTCCCACAAACTCCAGTGTCCTGAGTGAAAAGGTAGTGCGCGTGAACATGAGTCATGTACCAGTTATAAATATACAGGACATAACCCTGTTGCAGGTACTTCTCCATTATGCATTTGTCAGGCACTACGATCTTATTACCAGTGTAGAGAACTATATCCTGGATATATACGGTTTTACATTCACATGACGAACACCCTGAATCTGAAATGGTACCTCTTGCTGAGAATGTACTGTCTGAAGCTAATGTTGCCCTTCCACAGCACCAAACTTTCGTCCATCACCTGGTTCTGGTATGGTTTCATGACATTGCAAACTTCTCCCAGAGGTAGTCTTAGACGAAGCGATTTCACCCTGTCGTTGCTCTCTTGTGTGGCAGGATGCAGCGAGTCTAAGAAATGAAGGGATGAAAGAATGTACTGAAATCAATTCCTGGTCATCACATGGCTGAAGAAGGGTGTGGCGATCAGGGGATCTGTCTTCCAGTAATTCTCCAGACATTTTTTCTTCATGATCCACATAAGGAGAACAATGCCCAGGAACACATACATCTCTGACTAAGTTATATCAACGTTAACACTAGATTAGCGTGCTAGCGGTTTATTTATATGTACCGCCCAGCGGGGTGTTTTTAGCCAAAATAGGGCTGTTTACGTGATCATTTTCATGCCTAAATAAGACCCAGAGCGTAAAACAAGTATCTATCCCTGAAAGGGCATAAACAGAGCTTTCCAATGACACCATAACGATCCTTTTATGATTGCTAGTTTTCTTGCAACAACCGCGCAACGCGAGTGCAAAAAGCATGTAATTCGGCACTTTCCCCATACAATTCCGTATGTAGCGAGTGAGAGAGGGAGGGAGGAGGTGGGATTCGTGTCAGTAGGTTCGCCGCGGTGGTCTGGAGCAGTCATATGCTTGCTACTCTCCTGCCACCACTTGTCTCTCTCTCTCAGCAACATTACGTGCTGAAATTGCCACACGACCTATGTCGAGCGCCGCCAGATAGTCCAGATTTATTATACTCGACTTATGTTGCGCGCCGCTAGTTAAGGGTTAAAGCAATGGACACGTTTAGTTTTGCACAATGCCAGCCCTCCTGATGGCAGCATAGATGTTGATCAGCTGGACTATTTGTGTCAAATTCAAGAAGAAAGGAATTGTAGAAGAAATGCTTCCGTTTGCTATCATTGGTGAGCTCAGGATCATGACACCCAACATTATCCACATCCAGGAGAGCGTGCAGGTGGCAAGTGAAGTTGCTCCCATCCTCCCATTCCCACCTCAGGTTGGCCTCAAAGTCTACATCGTGCGGCACCGTGTCTGCACCATCGTCATGAGGAGGTGGAGGGGAAGGGTGAGGAGGGTGGGGAGGCAGATACTGCCCATGTGCACCAAGATGTGGTTGCCAGCGGCTGCGAGCATGCCCATGCTTTGTAGATTTTCCCTTCCACTTGCATTTGCCTTTCCCCGCATATTGGGGCGATGGAGAAGGAAACGGAGAGGTACGTTGGGGTGGTGAGGAAGGAGGGGAGTCTGAGGTTGGTTGAGCATGTGTGACCCCCGAAGTGCCTGGTGTGGGGTCAGCGCATACGTGTTGAGACAAAGGGCCAGGATCGCTCATCACCTCCACTTTCGCGCGATATGCCATCCTTTTCCCACCACTTGAGGCCTCTCTTCATAAGTCCTTTCATGTCCCAAGCCATGCAGGGAACGAAGTTGAAGGGCATGGGTTGTCAAAACCTTTCTCTTCACTTGAATCGAGATGAAAACGAAGAGGGGGAGAAGTGTGGACTTGGAGAGTGGCGGCACGGAACACCTCTTTGGTCCTCTCCTTGCGTAGGGACGGAATTTTACTTTCCTCCCCACTTGACTCACCATGTTGCATGTAATCCCTACCAGCAACATCATCATTGAAGCATTCATCAGAATCACCACTAAAAGATATATCAGAGTCCCCACCTGGAGATGCACAGATCACATATCTTGGATTGGGAATGACCTCGGCATGATATGATGCACGGCTCGCTCGAACTAAGCTGACGCTTTCAGTTGCTGCGCGAGCTATGAGGGGCAGAGGTGACTCATACTTGAAGCAGAGTTCGGCTAAAGCTCTGGTCACGCATGCCATTTTGGTTTTGACGTAATATCATTTTTGGCCGATATACGATATTTTTCCTAGGCTTATATATAGGTTGTTGGCACCAGCTGCGTTCAAGTATCTTGATGAATATATACGGTGTTGGCAGTGTGTTGGCAGTCGGAGATAAAACATTTTTCCTGAAAATTTTGTTATTATTAGACGAATTATGCAGTTTAGAAAGGACATTTTGGAAGTCAGTGGGTTAAGGGTAATTGTTACCCTTATGATTCCTAGAGATCCTTCTTAAACTGCATAAAAACTTTAAAAAATAGCCAAGTTATGAAGACGAAATGAGCCTTTCTCATCTTGTTTTTGCTAACGTGAAATATTAGATTTAGCTTACTAACTAGGCCTACTCATGAAATGTTAGCCAGAATACTTTGAAAAGGGTGTGTTAATGCTGAAGGAGTTATATTTAAAATTGTATAGGAATCGATGTCTGTTGTAAACACAATTGATTGATAATTCTGTACATCCTTATGTTTTTAAGCAAATTATCGCTGCAAATACTGTTATTGATTGTCGTCGCAATTTTGATTGAACTAATTCAAGATAAAGTAAAGGAACTAAAAATAAACTCAAATATATGTTTGTGTGTGTGGGTCCGTTTAATTTATACTATTATTTTTTCAACCAACAACCCAAAACACAATAATCAGGCTTTGCTGGTCCCATAGGGCAGACTGCGTGATGCTAACACAAACATTGGTGTTGTTGGCCGAAAATTGGGGATTTTGTTAACCAGAAATGATAATTAATGCTACAACCTATAGTTTGTTATTTTTCCGGTGACGGTAAATTGAATTTCTTAGCAAATGATTTTACGATATCTAATTGAACATGAAGAGTGACACGACCGGTAATGTGCTTTTGTCAGTTTCTGACGGAAGAAAAATATGAAACTACTATGTATCTGCAGCTTATAAAGTGAGTTTCCATAATTAGCAACGTAATTCACTACAAACTCTTGATAATAACCGAGTAATCAAGTTGAGGACATTACAGTTTACCGTCATCTGGAAATATACAGACTATAGTCAACATACTAGCATACTGACTGCTCTGGTTACAGACTATACATCGGTCCTGAACACAATTAAATATAACTTATGCTTGTGCATTTCATGATGGTAATTAGTAAAAAATTATGATATAGTCATGATTAACCCGTTCAGTACCAGCGACGGCTCTCTGCCGTCAGTAGATGAATCACTCCCCAGTCCCAGCGACGGCAGAGATCCGTCAGTAATATACTTTCCTTATAACTGCCAGTATCAGGAAGTGCCAGGTACCACAACCGTTTGAGCACTGCTCTAGAGTTGGCAACACTTCTCAGCTTATATCCAAGCCTCTACAGGCTAGGAGAGCAAGTATTCCTCCATCTATTGAGGTGGGAGGTTGTTATATCTTGCCATTTTGGCCACATTGCTTGGGACTGGGGGGGACTTTTATTACTGTACCCTATGGTACAGTAGGGGTTAATGGGTTTGTTACTTAAATCCAAGAGATCCTTTCTGAACTAGATGGAATCGCCTGGCTTAAGGGGGGTGACCTGCTTTTTGTTATTTCTGTCCTTTTCTCTCTTTCTCTGGCTTGTATCCATTCGGCCCCATTCAGCCAACTATTTTAAGACGTTTATCCCCATCCAGGTGTCGATTTCTTCCTGGCGAACGATAGCGAGCCAGCATTATATGAAGAAATCCGGCTTCGCCGGAGAAATTTTTCTATCGAAAAATGTGCAAATTTAGCCTGCTGTCAAACAAAAATTTAAAATATGCTGGCTCGCTACCGCTCACCAGTAAAAAATTGACACCTGGATGGGGATAAACATCTTAAAACAGTAGGCTGAATGGGGCCAAATGGATACAAGCCAGAGAAAGATAGAAAAGGACAGAACAAAAACAGGTCACCCCCCATAAGTCATGTCAAAACATTTATTTATGAACGACGTTAAGGATATTTTGTCATCTCGCTGCGTTAAATATATATTAATTGTGGATTTCTCCTTCATTTCGAAATATTTCCTTAGCTAAATTGAGCTGTTTGATTAGCAAGAGAAAACAAAACAAATAATGGCATCAGTTTGTAAGTGTCACAACAATTTATTTTTCTCATGTTTTTGTTTTTAATTATACAATTCTCTATTTACATTGTATGGTACCGTTGTTACTGTCAGATGTTTCTAATTGTTTAAGGATAAACCTCTTTTGTTTAATGGGTAATATAAAATCACTCATTTTAATTCAATATTGCGAAACCTTACTAATTCCAAATTCAATTAAACTGGGTGAACTTTTCTTACTTGAAGGGGTGCGAAAATTAGTCGATTGTTTGCTTCTTTTGTCTTTCACTTAACTGTTCTCCCTTGTAATCCCCCCCTCTCTCTCTCTTGGAAATAACGTCCTTGACCTTGTACTTTCAACAAAAGAAGAATTGATAGAGAATTTGAATGTCGGTGATAAATTTAGTAACAGCGACCATCGTACGATAACTTTCAGTTTAAAGTTTACTAGTAACGAACCAAATATCAGCATCGAGAAAGTCCCTAATTTCAAGAAAACAAACTTTTGTAAACTTAAAACAATGTTTAAAGAAACTGACTGGAGCTTTCTAATTAACCCGTCCAATCCCAGCGACGGCTACCAGCCGTCAGTAGATAAGTCACTCCCCAGTCCCAGCGACGGCTGGGAGCCGTCAGTAATGTACTTTCCTTGTAACTGCCTGTATCAGGCTGTACCTGGTACCACGACCGTTTGAGCACTGCTCTCGATATGGCAACACTTCTCAACTTATATAAAACCCACTGAAGGCTGGGAGAGCCAGTTTTCCTTCATTTCTTGAGGTGGAAGTATGTTCTATCTTGCCATTTTGGCCACATTGCTTGGGACTGGGGGGGACTTTTATTACTGTATCCTCCGGTACAGTAGGGGTTAACAATGACAACATAAATACATCTTGGGAAGTATTCACAAACACTTACCTAAAAGCAGTGCAAGACTGCATAACATAAAAAATACGGCGTACAGGCCATAATGATAAGCCCAAATGGTGGAATAAAGAGATTTCAGACTGTTTGCTTGCTAAAAAGTTTGCTAATGATAGATTAAAATCCCCACAAAATGACGAAGAACGGGTGAAATATGTAGAACTACGACGCAAAGCCCAAAAGTTAATTAAACAAAGAAAAAAGACCCTGGAGTTACATGTTGCGAATCAAAGAAAAACAAACCCGAAAGAATTCTATAGTTATATCAGAAAGAAAAAAGTAGTTACTTCAGCTGTTGGACATGTTAGTCGATGAAAATGGAAAATACACCAAAGACGAAGTACAAATGAGTAATGCCCTCAATACCTTCTTTGCATCAGTTTTTACAACAGAAGACCTCAGTGATATCCCTACAGCATCGCCGATTCAAATTGATAATTCTGATGTTCTAAGCTATATCACCATTACAGCGAGAGAAGTATTTAAATTTTTAGATAAACTCAAGGTAAATAAATCACCCGGACCTGATACAATCTCACCTAGAGTTCTAAAGGAAGCTAAGGATGAGCTCTCCAAACCACTGACATTGCTATTCAATAAATCCTTGCAGTCTGGAACTATGCCTGATCAGTGGAAGCTAGCCAACGTAACACCGATATTCAAAAAAGGCAGCAAATCCCTACCCAGTAACTATAGTCCAATTAGCTTGACCTCAGTTGTATGTAAAATGCTAGAAACACTCATAGGAGACAGACTTGTAAATCACTTAGAGGAAAATAACATACTTAAAGATACTCAACACGCCTTTCGTAACAAACGTTCCTGCTTAACAAACCTCTTAGACTTCTTCCACGATATCCTCAACTTCTATGATTAGAGTAAAGCTGTAGATAATATATACCTTGATTTTCAAAAGGCCTTTGACAAAGTTCCCCACAAACGTTTACTGCTAAAACTTGAAGCACATGGAATACAAGATGGTGTGTTGAAATGGATAGGAAATTGGCTCAGCGACAGAAAGCAAAGAGTAGTCATAAACGGTAAGGCATCTAAATGGACCAATGTAAGTAGCGGGGTACCCCAGGGATCAGTACTGGGACCAATTCTCTTTCTAATTTACATCAAAGATATAGATGAGGGTCTCACCTGTACAATCTCAAAGTTTGCTGATGATACAAAAATTGCAAATAGCGTACTGTCAAAAGAACAAGTTGACAATATGCAACACAATCTAGATAAGTTGTCATGTTGGGCCCAAACTGGCAAATGAGTTTCAATGCGGATAAATGTAAGATACTACATATCGGATACCGAAATGAGAAAGCAAAGTATTCGATGAATGGCACTCAGCTTAAGAGTGTAGACAGAGAAACCAATCTGGGAGTAACAATATCGAGTAACCTAAAACCGAGTCAACAATGTTCGGAAGTTGTTAAGAAGGCAATCAAAATAATTGGTTTTATACGCAGGTCATTTGAGCATATATCCAAAGAAGTTATCCTAGCTCTTTATAATTCCTTAGTCTGCCCTCTGCTGGAATACTGCGTTCAATCCTGGTGCCCTTATTACCAAAAAGATATAGACAAGCTAGAACGAGTTCAATGTAGAGTTACCAAAATGTCCTTTAAGGGGAGGTTTTTAGTTTGTTCTTTAGATATCCTTCAAGCTTAAGATTACACCCCCTTGAGCCCCTTTCAAGATAAATTTGTTCATTTTTCGGTAGAAAATGTCCCGGCTGTAAGCCGGTTCCTCTTAAATTACAGGCTCGCTATCGCTCGCCAGGATAAAATTGACACCTAAATGGCACGAAAGGTCTTAAAATTGACAGAAATGGGTTGAAAATTCTTAAAATCGTCAAAATAATGGGGCAAACGTCTTAAAATTAGAAAAACAATGGGGAAAAACATGATTGAGAAAGGAGTCCAGAAAAAAGTCCTTCCTCCCCTTAACCCAGCGCAGATTAAGAGGCGACTTAATTCAAATGTTCAAAATCATCAAAGACATCCATCGTCAATATGAACTGTAGTGAGTACTTCACCATCGACCAATCTAATTACACGCGGGGAAACTGTTGCAAAATTATTGGTAAAACTTTTAACTCACACGAATCTAAGAACTTCTTCTTCAATCGAGTTGTCAACTTGTGGAATGGGCTTCCCCGAGACGTTATAGACTGCAGCACCACTGATTCTTTTAAACTTCGCCTGGACAAATATCTTGCCTGCTTTTGTAAATGAATAACTTTATTTTATTCCCCCCTCAGATTCATCAATGATTGTTGCGTATATATATTACTAATACGTTAGTTACTCTCTTTTTCCCAGATATCCGAAAGATCATTTATAACTGTGTTATATTACTAACTCATCTGTCACCTACTAACTTCCTAATCCTGCCACGGTCAGTAGTTCCAGGGCAGTAGTTCCCTTACTCACTCTAAACCACTGACGGACACTTGATCCTCAGTGTTTTGGTGGACAAGCAGCCTAGAGGGTTCACTAGACTGTTGTTGCTTGTTTTCCTTTGTGCTCTTTGTACTCTTGTATTCTCTCTCTCATACACACAGTCACACTCAAATACACGTACCCCCCCCCCCCCCCACACACACACACACACATACACTCATGCAGCCAGTATACTGTACATCACTATAGAATAATTCCATACGCTTTTATCACCACGTCAACAGCATATACTCGCCATCTCATAGCTGGAAGGGGGCAGTTGAAGGAGTCAACGTAATGTATTTCGAAAATCAAACGACCTCGTTTTTTTTTTTTTTTTTTTTTTTTTTTTTTTTTTTTTTTTTTTTCCCTATGTGATTGAGGGAGGCAAAAGGCATAACTGCCTATAGCGAGTGCCTCCCCCATAGTTGAAAGAGTGACAGGGCCAAAATCAAGGGACGTTCGAGCCAAAATGCCTGGACACACGGAGTTTGAAGCAATTTAAGTCATAGGAAGAGGGAAAGACTGATTCTGGGAGAGAGTTCCAGAGCTCAGATGTTGAGTAGAAGAAAGTTTGAGAGTAAAGTTTCACTCTTGGGTTGGAGAGTTGCACAGAGTAGGGGTGGGATTGAGTTGCAAGACGGGTACCACGTGCCCTACGTAAAGGAGGTGGTATGCACTGGGATAGCTCTGAGGAAACTGATTATTATAGTAGCGATAAAATAGCGAGAGAGATGCAACATTGCGGCGGAGAGAGAGAGATTGCAGAGAGTTGGTGAGTGGACGGGAGTTAATGATACGAAAGGCTTCCTTTCAACTTTGTCTAGGAGAGCGGTGTGAGAGGAACCTCCCCACACATGTGAACAATACTCAATACAAGGGCGCACTATGCCCCTGTACAGAGCAAGAAGCTGTGCAGGGGAAAAGAACCCCCTAAGGCGGTTGAGCACACCCAGCTTCTGGGAGGCTGCCTTAGCAAGACTGGTAATATGGTCCTTCCAAATGAGAGCAGAAGAAAAAGAGACACCAAGAATATTGAGAGAAGATGAAGGGTTGATTTTTGTATTGTTGAAGAATAAGGGAAGAATAAGGTCTACTCATGGTAATGATCGTTTCCATGCTATTAAAGTATGGTTTTGCAATTGCTCGTAGTTTTTAGTCCTTGAGGAGATAGCGTTCACAAAAAAACAAATGATGTTATAGGTATTACTGAATTATGGCTGAACATCGGACCAAGTACCTTCTTAGCTGAATATAAGATTCTTGGATATGCATTGTTTGAATGCAGTCAGATAAACATATATGGGGAAGGCGTTTTGATATACATAAACAAAAGTCTGTATCCACTTCTATTAACAAAACCATCTACTGTATAGACAACATTGATATGATCTGTGTTCATTTGATTAATAAGATACAAGAAAAGATATCCCTTGGATATATAATATATCGGCCACATGGACAGACATTGAGCAGTGAGAGAGAGAGAGAGAGAGAGAGAGAGAGAGAGAGAGAGAGAGAGAGAGAGAGAAAGTGAGAATGAGTTAGTGAGTGAGAGAGAGAGAGATCTATGATTAACTGGCAGAAGTAAGCGATAACCAAGATGTACTTTTGAGAGACTTCAATTTGCCTGTACCATGATGGGGAGAACTCATGTCATCCAACACAGGATCGGACTTGGACACGAATTTCCTGGAAAGGTCGATATTTCAATTTATTTAGTCCTCAACACGGTGCAACAATGTCTTTGATCTAAACTTTGCAATTTAAGATGACTTAATTGACCAAGTAAAAGTTGGTGATAAATTTAGTACAAGCGATCATCCTTCGATCGCATCCAATATCAAATTTCTCAATGATAAATCAAATGAAAGTTATGAAAAGATACCAACTTCAAGAAAGCCAATGTTCTTAAACTCCTGACTATTTTTCATTACACTGATTGAAAGTTAATGAACCACATCACAGATACTAGAAATATCTGGAACTCATTCGCAGTAGTATATATTAATTTAGTAAATTTGTTCATTACAATAAAATAATTGGCGTTTAACTCAAAACAACAAACCAAAATGGTAGAACATAGAAATTAAAGAATGTCGGCACGCCAGGATAAGTTATCCAAGTCTCCGAGGAAAAGTAAAACGACCAATTAAACGTAGTATGAACAATCAGGAATCCTGTAGTGCAAACTTAAGCTAGTCAAATTCAAAGTAATTCTACAGATTCATCAGAAGCAAGAATGTAATTACCACTCAAATTGAACCACGAACTAACTAAAGAGTGTTTTTTTTGTTAAGAACATAAGCACATAAGAAAATGGGAGTCTGCAGAAAGCCGATTGGCTCACACAAGGCAGATCCCTCTCACACCCAACCCTAATTAAAAGGCCTAATTATAGGCCCAACTCACTAACACCATAAGGACCGACTTCACCAAAACTGTCAGTGGTCATCATAAGCCGATCAGTCTACACTCGGCTGATTCCCCTCACACCCAACCCATCTCGTCCATATGTCTATCTAATTTAATCTTAAAGCTCTCTATCGTTCTTGATCCCACTATAGCACTCGGTAGCCTATTCCACCCATCTACAACTCTGTTACCAAACCAATATTTGCCTATATCTTTTCTGAAACGAAATTGATCTAATATGAAACCATTTGTTTGAGTTCTTTCGCTATCACTGAGCTTAAGTACATCTTTCATGTCCCCTTTATTTATCCCACTAACCCATTTGAACACTTCTATCATGTCCCTTCTAACTCTATGTCTCTCTAACGAGTGTAAGCCTAATTTCCTCAACCTTTCTTCATATGGAAGATTTCTAATATTATAGATCATTGTTGTCATTCTTCGCTGTACCCTCTCCAAGGAATCTATGTCCATTCTGTAATAGGGACACCAAAATTGGACAGCGTAATCCATATGTGGTCTTAATAACGCTAGATAAAGTTTTATGAATACGTCTGCAGTTATATTTCTCACACTTCTAGATATAAATCCGAGAACTCTATTTGCCTTATTTCGAGCACTAATGCATTGATTTCTAGGTTTCATAAGAACATAAGAACATAAGAAAATGGGAGTCTGCAGAAAGCCGATTGGCCTAAGCAAGGCAGATCCCTGTCCCACACAACCCCAAATCAATTACAAAGCCCAATTATAGGCTCAACACTCTAATACCCTGAGGATCATCCTACCAAAACGGTTAGAGATTAACGCAGGATTATGGGGGTCTGCAGAGCGCTGATTGTCCCAACCCGGCTGATCCCCCTTCACACCCAACCCTTCTCGTCCATATGCTTATCCAATTTTATCTTAAAGCTCCCTACAGTTTTAGATCCCACTATAGCACTTGGTAGTCCATTACACCCATCTACAACTCTGTTACCAAACCAATATTTGCCTATATCTTTTCTGAAACGAAATTTATCTAATTTGAAACCATTGGTACGAGTTCTTTCGCTATCACTGAGCTTTAGTACATTTGTCATGTCCCCTTTGTTAATCCCACTAACCCACTTGAACACCTCTATCATATCCCCTCTAACTCTGCGTCTCTCTAACGAATGTAAACCTAATTTCTTCAACCTTTCTTCATACGGAAGATTTCTAATATTATGGATCATTTTTGTCATTCTACGCAAAAATGATCCATAATATTAGAAATCTTCCGTATGAAGAAAGGTTGAAGAAATTAGGTTTACATTCGTTAGAGAGACGCAGAGTTAGAGGGGATATGATAGAGGTGTTCAAGTGGGTTAGTGGGATTAACAAAGGGGACATGACAAATGTACAGTTTACGATGACTCCCAAATCTTTTTCATTCTCCGACTTTCTTATATTCACGTTATTTAATCTATATCCTGTATTTTCTATCAATTTCCCAAATTTTACTACACTGCATTTATCTACGTTAAACTTTATCTGCCAATTTACTGCCTATTCGTGAAGCGTATCCAGATCTCTTTGGAGAGCCCGAATATCATGATCAGAATTGATCACTCTTCCTATTTTAGTGTAATCTGCAAATTTACTGATTTTGCTAGTTATTCCAACATCGAGGTCGTTAATATACATGATAAATAGCAGAGGGCCTAAAACAGATCCTTGTGGGACTCCACTCTTAACTATACCCCAGTCTGATTGTATACCATTTATGCTAATTATGTGCTTCCTATCAATTAACCATGACCTAATCCATCTTAATAGTTCCCCCTATTCCATGAGCTATTTTCCTCAGCAATCTTTCGTGAGGGACTTTATCAAATGCTTTACTGAAATCTAAATATATTGCATCATATTCTTTGTCATTCTAACTGCTTCGTATACTTGGGAAAAGAATGTCAATACATTAGTGAGGCAGGACCTACCCTTCGTGAATCCATGCTGAAAATCTTTAATTAATTGGTGACGTTCTAGGTGCTCTCTGATTTTGCGCGCAATAAATGACTAATAGTTTACCTACAACTGATGTCAAACTAATTGGACGATAATTTGAAGCAATAGATTTGTCACATTTTTTAAATATTGGTACCACATTTGCAATTTTCCACTCATCAGGGAATAGACCCGAATTAAGAGAATTATTAAATAATGCTGTTAAAGGGTAACTAATGTCTTCCTTACATTATTTTAATACTCTAGGATATATGGAGTCGGGCCCAGGTGACTTTTGCGGTTTTAGCTTGTCTAATTACTCAAGTACATAATTTCTACCTATGTTTATTTTACTTAACATATTATCTATACTTCCATCATAAATTGGATGGACCTCCGGTATCAGCGCTATGTCTTCGTTCGTGAATACAGACAGAAAATAATTGTTTAGGGTTTTACATATATTTACTTCGTTATCTATGAGTATTCCTGTCTCTGTTTTAAGAGGGCCTATTTTGTCTCTTACTTTGGTTTTATATAGCTGGAAAAATCCCTAGGGGTTCATTTTCGATTCCATAGCAATTTGTATATCATAATTACGCTTAGCTTTCCTAATA
The DNA here is from genome assembly GCA_032716605.1 of Paralithodes platypus. Taxonomy (NCBI): domain Eukaryota; kingdom Metazoa; phylum Arthropoda; class Malacostraca; order Decapoda; family Lithodidae; genus Paralithodes; species Paralithodes platypus. Next base: position 33,358,649 of record CM064566.1, read on the forward strand.
TCAGCTTAACTTTTCTTCTTCTAGGATTTGCATAATCATTTCTTAAATGTTCTTCACCTCTTTTGATTTTCCTATACATACCTTTCTTTAAACCTAGTGTACGTTTGCTCGAACTATTCATCCATCTAGAATCGTTATTTTGAGATCTGAATCTCTATGTAGGGATAAATATACCTTGGGCATCTTTAATGGTCTTTTTAAATATGTCTGTGCGTAAACAAATACCCTGGGCTGACTGATTCGCGCCTAAGTCGATAATCTGATTCCCTGCTATCCTTAATCCTCCATTGTCCTGAGATTGGGGTCGCATTTCTCCAAACACACCTGCCAGGTGTTCCCTTAACCCGTGAAAGTTTGCTAATCTAAAATTAGGAACAAGAGTCGAATTTATTATTAATTCATTTTTCCATTCTAGATTGAATCTAATTTCATCATGGTCACTATGACCAAGGCTTCCTCCGATAACTAAATTACTAATTAAATTTTCTTTATTACTGAAGACTAAATCAAGTATATTATTCCCTCTAGTTGGCTCAGTTACATGTTGCGTCAAGAAACAGTCCTGAACTAATTCTAGAAATTCATTTGATTCCATGTCTCCTGTATTATCTCCCAAATTTATTCTGCTAAAATTAAAATTTCCGACAATACAATCTTTACTAGATTGTGAGGATCGGGCAATTTCATCCCAGAGTATTTTAGCATCTATTCTACTTAGATTTGGTGGTCTGTATATGAGGCCAATTACAACACTGTCATGGTTGTCATTGATTTCTAACCATACACTTTCACTTTTCCTTTCTAATTTTGTATCTGACCTAGTGCAGCAGTTTATCGAATTGGAGACATAAATTACTACACCTCCGCCTTTTCTCCCTTGACGATCTATGGTATACATTGTAAATCCGTTATTTGATGCTCTGCTATTAAATCTCGTGTTTCCGTGTTCATCCATGTTTCTGTAATCATGATAATATCAATATTTTCAGTAGAAACTATTGCTTTCAATTCATATATTTTATTCCGTAAACTGCTATTTGTGTAGTAAATTCGTAGTTTCGTATCTAGAGCCTTGTTCACTACCGCAATATCTCGTTTCTAGTATGATGACCTAAATTGTTTCGCCTTAGATTTGGACTAACACATATAAGCATACCATCTGGTAATTCGCTATTGTTATTGCTACCTACAATATTTCTACTAGCAGTATTGACACTACCATCAATGCTTGTACTAGCAACGCTGATATAGCTGATATAATTACCATCCTGTGACTGATATATATATTTATTTCTAGCTGATGTACCGGTACGGCAATTAACCCTATCTAGACACTTTTTCTTACTCATATTTTCAGGCTTTATTTTCAGCGAAACCCCGCGACCAACTAAACCTAGCTAAATTTGCCACCCCTAGCCGAGAAAGATGAACCCCGTCCTGTGCGTACAAGTGGTTCTTACCATAGTCCTGTGCGTACAAGTGGTTCTTACCATAGAAACGGGTCCAGTTATCGAGGGATGGGATTGCATTTTAATTGTAAGTATTTTTCCATCCGACAATTGATACCAATTGCCCTAGACCATTCCTTCCTGGCCCCTCTCCTTGGCAAGATACTGTGTACCACAGGCATGCCTCCCTTCCTCCTAACTTTATCTAACATCTCCCTGTACTGCCGAAGCAGTACTTCCATCCTACCTTTACCAACATCATTGCTCCCTGTACTGAGACATATAATAGGGCTATCTCCAATATCTTTCATGATGTCATCTATTTCCTCTAACACCTTCCCAACCCCGGCACCAGATAGACAGACAAGCTTCCTAACATTAGTACAGTATCTGACCATGGAGTCACCAACAATTGAGAGCGACTTACCTTTCCTTGTCAATGACTTGGTGGCAGAAGCCGCTTCGGCAGAGGTAAGAACTCCTGGCACAGCAGCAGACTCAGTTGCAGGTATTCCTGAGGCAGCAGTTGAAGGTACTCCTGGGGTGGAAGCTGTCGCAGCGTTTCCTGAAGTAGCGGCTACAAGTGCTCCTTCATACCCACCTTTATCCCGACTAGCCCCCCTTCACATTCATCTTGCAAAGAAGCGAATGTGTTACTCACTCTCACTCCTACATTACTTTGCTTCTTGAGAGTGATTTTCACACCCTGGTTGCCAGCCACCTTCCATGAATATAAAGGCTTGGAATCACAAATCTCCCTCTACTTGAAAAATTCCTCTGTACTGAGTCTCAAAGCTAAATTTTCATCTCTAAGCAAGTTCACTCCCCCCCCCCCCCCCTGACAGTTAACGTTATCCTCCCTTAGAGTTCACTCCCCCCCCCCCCGACAGTTAACGTTATCCTCCCTTAGAGTTCACTCCCCCCCCCCTGACAGTTAACGTTATCCTCCCTTAGAGTTCGAACCACCTCCCTTAGTTCAGCCATCTCTTCCCTTGGTTCAGCCATCTCTTCCCTTTGATGACGAAATCGAGATGAATAATATTTTCATTAACTTTCTTGCTTCAGTCTTTACAGTAGATATGAATTAGATTCCTCCTGCCACACCAGTTACAATAAACAATTATGACATTCTGAGTAAAATCATAGTCACGGAAGTGATGTACTAAAGAACCTTATTAACAAGTTTAAATAATATAATCCCTAGACCTGACACAAGATCTCCAAGAGTTTTGAAGAACTAATGACGATAAGCCACCTAAAACCTCACAAAGACGACCGACGTGTCATCCGACGTAAGAGACAATTCCCCACAGACCCTGACTATACACCCTTCACCAATCACCAGACAAAGCATATCATCAACAATCTCAAGCACTCACCCGCCTGTGGCCTAGACAACATAAGCAACATACACCTCAGACACCTGGGACCACAAGGCATACAAGCACTCACTAACATATCAAACTACAGCTATTCACACAACACAATACCAGACATTTGGAAGCATGGTATCATCATCACTTTCCCCAAACCCAACAAAGACCCCACGCTACCCTCCTCGCACCGCCCCATCACACTCCTTTGCTCCCCCTCCAAAGTCATGGAACGCCTAGTATTACAACTAATTACACCTGACCTACCCCTAGCTCCAACACAACATGGCTTTAGGCCACTGCACTCCACAAACACTCTTCTCACAGACCTTACACAAAGAGCTTTCGACGGCATCAATTCAGCTAGACCACCACACAGATCACTATTAGCCACACTCGACATTAGTAAAGCCTTCGATGCCATCCCCCGCCACAACCTAACAAACAAAATCTACAACACAAACATGCACAACAACACAAAACGGTGGCTGGCCAACTTCCTAGCAGGCAGATGTGCACACGTATCTTTTGCCGGTCAGTCATCTAAAATCAGAAACTTTCCAAACGGAGTCCCACAAGGATCCGTCCTATCGCCCGCACTCTTCAATCTGTACATGCACGATATAACTACACCCAATACGCCCCAAATAAACTTAGCCTCCTATGCAGATGACATAACACTCACATGCACACACCATGACCCAAAAAGAGCAACAGATCTCCTTCAACCCTATCTCAACACACTACATGGCTGGTGCACTACAAACAGACTTAATCTAGCCCCAGCCAAATCCACCGCATCCCTGCTCACAAGTTGGACAGGAGAACACGAATACATCCCTCAACTCACCATAAACAACACACCCCTAACACATACACACACACCCAAAATCCTAGGAGTAACATATGATACTCATATGACATTCAAACAGCACACCACAAACATTAAAAAGAAACTGACACCCAGACTTAACGCCCTCAGGTCACTTGCTCACACAAAATTTGGACACAACAAAGAAACTACCACCACAGTATATAAACAATACATAAGATCAGTGATGGAATACGCAAGCCCAGCCTGGGCTTCTAACCTAGCTGAAACACATCATAAGACCTTACAGACTATTCAAAACAAAGCCCTGAAGATCATTACAGGCTGCACAGCTACTGCACCCACAGATCACCTACATCAAGAAACCAAAATCCTCAAAGTCAAAGACCATCTGGACATGAGAGGCACTCAATTCCTGGCAGCAGCCTCCACGAACCAAGACCACCCACTAAGCTACATGGCAACACACCCACAGACACCAAGAAATATCAAAACAACACCCAGCACACGGTATCACACACAATTATTGTCCTCTCTCCCTCCCTGCCCACCCCGAACCAACTTCCAGAAGCACATCCATACTCATATCTCTCACCGATCCATCCACTCACTCACAGACAACACACAGCTGCATGCACGACCTCCCGAAATCCATCCTTCCGAATCCTCCCTTCCTCGCGAGGACAGAGTCCACCTGGCCAGGCTGAGATGCGGACACCATCCAGCTCTCCTGAGCTATCAGAAGAGACTGGATGACTCCGTTGTCGACGCCTGCCCGGGATGTAACACAGCACCCCATACCATTAAACACATCATAGAAGACTGCATTTCACACAACCACTTACGCCAACAACACAATCTACACTCAATGAGAGCTCTGTGGGAAAGCCCGATCGTGGCCATGGCCTTTCTCAGGGACTCGGGGCTGTTCGGCCAGGCAGCTTAGGGAACAACAACAACAACAACAACTAATGACGATATACCAAAACCATTAACTACACTCTTTAACAAGATAATGCAAAGTGGCGTTGTACCTAACAAATGGAAATCGGTAAATGTAATTCCTATTTAATTAATAGAAAACAAATTATTGCCCTGCAATAATCGTCCGATCATCTTGATTTCAATTATATGTGAGGTTGTTTGAACAATCATCAGAGACAAACTTTACACCATATAGAAGAAAGGAAAAAATATAAGATTTGCAACACGGCTTTCAAAACATGCAAACAATTCTTCTTGATTTTGTTAGCAAGAATTATGACACTGCTTACCTCGATTTCCATGTTTTTTTTGTTTTTTTTTATATACTTTGATGGCTTACTAGGCGGAAGCAACGAGTGGTTATAAATAGTAGAACCTCAGACTGGAAAAATGTCATAAGTCTAATGCTTTAGGGATCATTGCTCGAACCTATTCTTTCTTAAATTATATCCTTACATCGATGCTGGCCTCTCATGTACAATATCGAAATTTGCAAAAGACTCTACAATTGCAAACGTAGTAATATCTCCCTTACATGTTCAACAAATTCAATATCATTTAGACAAATTCTCAAACTGGGCCCAAACCGGGTAAATGAGTTTGAATACCGATAAATGTAAAGTAATACATATAGGTTACAAGAACGAAAACCTATACTACTTGATGAATGATAGTCAGTTTCAAGCAATTTAAAATCCAGCCAAAAATGCACCCAAGTAGTTAAGAAAACAAACAAAATTATTAGTTTCATTCAAATACGAATACGAAAATTTTATTCGCACTTTAGGGCCCTTCACACAGTCAGGAGTGTGAGCTAGAATCACTAGGAGTAGGTGAAAATTCGGACTCCTGGGCCTATTCGCGGTGAAAATCGATGACTCCTAGTGACTCTAGTGATTCCTAGTGACTCATGTTAGACTCCCAGTGACTCCCGGCCAGCCGCGGACGATTGGCCCTGTCCGAATTTGTTTTCACCGTGTTTAAAGTTCTCGTCGCGAATCGGAACACTCCCAGTGAGTCCTGGTGACTCCCAGTGACACCCAGTGACTCCTATCTAAATCGTGGACAGTATTCTGTTTCAGTTTTAGTTCTCAGTTTCACCGGGAGTCACTGGGATATAGATAGGTAATACATACGAGTCACTGAGGGTCACTGGGAATTGATGGGAGTCACCAGGAACCACCTGGAGCCACTGGGAGTCACCGGGCATGCTCTCCAAGCAGCAGGAGCGCCCACAGAGATACCTGTAGTGGGCGCACATGTAATAAAGGGCCTACTATTCATGGGTGTGGGTGGTGAGCAAAGCGAGCCTACCTAGCTGGGGATTCCCCCCCTCCCCAGACAATTTTGCAGTATTTATTATGTTAGGGATTTCTATTTCATTAAAGTGTCACTGGTTGTAATTTAGGTATTGTGCTTGTTATGGTGGGTACGATCTTTAATTATTTATGATTGAACATCGTATGCAATGTTGTGAGCCCGGTATAATTAATTTAACCTGTAGACAGCTTAGTTATATCTAGGAAGATATTTTTGTTCACGTGTGTACAGGAACGAGTGAGGTGATGTGAGGGAGGCTTGGTGCAGACTACCCCGCTTTCGTTCACATTCCATTCTACCCCCTATCGTCCTACACTCGTAACCCTATTCATTCTCCCCCCTTTCTTCCAACCCCCTTGCTCTTCTTCGTTGCCTGACGTACGAATGATATTGATTATAACTAGGTAATAATGTATTTGGCTTTTCTAATCATAATTAATGTTTAAAGGATATATCATAGAGTTCTTGGTAAAAGTAATACTTTAATTCAGCAAGTATATAATGAGTTGAGATTAATACAGTTAGAGAAGTTGGTATCAGAGCCAGGTGCGCTAAGGTTATATAAACCGCTAGTACCGTAACCACAGTACTACAATGACGGAAGACCAAGGCCATGGCCATCAAACACCAACATCCAGATCGGAGGCTCCAGGTGCAGGGAGAAAACATAGAATGGGTGAGGGAGCATAAGTGCCTCGGAGTATGGTTCGACACAGGCCTAAACTTCAACAGGCAAGTGGACTACCTCCGAACCAGAACTATCGGCAGAGTACGTATCATGAGATCACTTACGGGTCTCCACGCAGGAGCTGATCAAGAGGTCCTGAGACTCTACTACACCCATGCTGTACGGACTCTGGTCGACTATGCAACGCCTGCCCTGGTAGCGCTCAACAAGGACCAGATACAGAAAACTACAAGTTCCTCAGAACCAAGCACTTAGGCTAATGTTAGGTGCTACTGGTTGGACACGCATTGCCAACATGCAGATGGAGACTGGGATAGCACCCATCGAGACGCGCATCCGCAAGAATGTTGCGTGCCTGGTGGCTAGGACCTACATGAGACCAAGATATAGCATCATCAAGGACAAGATCACGACAGCCCTTCGGCAAAGGCCAGATCTCTTCCAGGACAGAAGGTGGAGTCGCAGGGTAGCCGAAATAGTAAAAATGTTTGGAATGCAGCACATCGCACATCTTGGTGAGGACCTTCCCCACCCAGACTATATCCCAACACAGCCCTGGGCAAGAAAGAACTCATCATACACACTTGCCAATATCACAGTGAAGAAACACGAAGAACCGCTAGTCGCAAGGATTGAGGCGGAGCTCAGTATTGCGAGGATAGAAGGAGAAGGAGCAACCATCTACTATACAGATGGATCCGTCAACCAGGAGACTGGACGATGCGGGGCTGCCTTCTACCACGAAGGACAGTCCTACTGCTGGAGAACAACAGACGGATGCTCCACCCTCCAAACAGAACTCTGCGCAATATTTCAAGCCTGCAAGCATGCACTCCACAACCCAGCTGATCGAGTGGTTATACACACAGACTCAAGATCTGCTATGGAAAACCTCCAAAGCAACAGGCTCAAAGACAACATCCGCCTCACAACATCCATACTGGCGGTCCTTAGCCAACTTGACAATCTTGGGAAAACTGTAGATTTCAGTTGGATTCCGAGCCATGTGGGTATTGCTGGAAACGAGGAAGCCGACAAAGCAGCCAAGTCAGCCACCCAAATAGCCCAAATTACCTATACAGTCAGACCATCCCTCTCCCTGGTAAAAGCGAAAATCAGGAACAAGGAAGACCAGCTCCGCAAGGAGTATCACAGAGGGCTAACAAGCAGAGGATCCTTCTCATGCAACTGGTACAGAAATGCAACAAATTACCAGCAGCTCAGCCTTCCCAGTAACACACCCAGGGCAGTAAGAGTCAACATCCATAGACTCAGACTCGGCTACAAATGCAACTGGCAATTAAAGAGGCCGGAAGCAAGGGACTGCAAACACTGTCAGACAAACACAACCCTACCGCTCCTTCACTGGCTGCTGGAGTGCGAAGACACCGAACCCCTAAGAGCAGGAAACAACATACCTACGACCGATCCAGCAGATGCCTTTGCAATCCAGGTTGCAACACAGCTCATCAGAAAGTCCTGGACTGACAACCCAGACCTACTCATCCAGACAGTACAAGACACCCCCCCACCACGATGATATTAGCTCAGCTTGAGCAGGTCAGCCTAGTACGAACTGTTACACAGAGCTCAAATGTCAAATAGCTTAGCAGGTTAGTTTTTGAGTTGTGGGCCGTCTAATGACAAAGGCCCGGTTTTGGACATATCACCATGTCTGAATAAATCTTAAAAAAAAAAAAAAAAAAAAAAAAAAAAAAAGTAACCACAGGTAGTGTATTCTCCACCATCATCTTAAGCTGACCTGCCCTGAGTTCGTTTGTAAAAGAATCACCATGAGTTGAATAAGTATCGCCTAGGATTTTTTCTATGTTTATTGATTGCTTTCACTTACTCTCTTGGAGGGTATTTATATAACTATTATTTATATAACTAGTATTGATATAACTAGGCCTATGTATTATTTTTCTTAAGAGTTTCTTTATTATTTCACACCAATGTTTCTCAAATTTGATATTTTCACTAGAAGTAACTTTTGTGTATAATTAATCATTTAAATAAATTATAATTATATTTTACATACTCTTTACATTTTACCTTTATATGCTAATATATTATTCTTTTGATTGTTGGGATAAATCTAAGTCAAAGTAACTAAAGATAACTAATTCTGAACGAGTGATAAGAAAGGAATAACTTTGGGGTTTTTAGGCTAAAACAGCCATTTGATATCAACTGATATTTTATGAACTTGCCACATCTTTTCACCTACCAAGGTTTTAGTGACTACAAAGAGAGTTGCTAGTTTTTGTGGAAGTTTAACATACCACTTATTCTTGACTGAAACTGATAGTCATATTTTCCGCATTTTGTGAGGCTAAATAATAAGTCCTCGTTTTGTGGTGTTTAGTGGAATGTTTCTTTATGTTATGGGTTCGAACCCCGCTCGTAACGTAACAATTAATTGTAGGTGCATTCTCAAGCTATCTCAAAGTGAAATGAAGGTGGATTAACACCTTACGAGCGGCCTATGCGGTTTATTTATATGTACCGCCCAGCGGGGTGTTTTTAGCCAAAATAGGGCTGTTTACGTGATCATTTTCATGCCTAAATAAGACCCAGAACGTAAAACAAGTACCTATCCCTGAAAGGGCATAAACAGAGCTTTCGAATGATACCATAACGATCCTTTTATGATGGCTAGTTTTCTTGCAATAACCGTGCAACGCGAGTGCAAAAAGCATGTAATTAGCCACTTTCCCGATACAATTCCTTATATAGCGAGTGAGAGAGGGAGGAGGGAGCTGGGATTCGTGTCAGTATGTTCGCCGCGGTGGTCTGGAGCAGTCATACGCTCGCTACTCTCCTGCCACCACTTGTCTCTCTCTCTCAGCAACATTACATGCTGAAATTGCCACTCGACCTATGTCGAGCGCCGCCACATAGTCCAGCTTTATTAAATACGACTTATGTGGTGAGCCGCTAATTAAGGGTTAAAAGAAATATTATTCATATAAAACTGTAATACTCCTCACCTGAAAGTATAATATATACGGGTACTTTAGTTTTCTTGGTCAAACATTATAAATAGGCCTAGTATGAACCTGTGTAAGTACAATTGCCCACAAGACGTTGTATTTAACACAGTGATTGTGTGTAGAGAAGGAAATTACTGTAGGTGAGGTATTTAATAATGTGAACAATGTATGGTCAATGTTACACTAGCCTACTTCTAGTTTACAAGTTCTCCAACTCCCCTGACCTAACCTAACCAAGCTAACATAACCTATAATTGTTACCCATTTTAGGTAATATTATGAAATATTACAGAACTCGCTAACAAAGGACAGCGAACATGTGTGAAGGATTAACTAGGCACTCTATGGACAATACTTTACATATATTTGTTTCTTTAATTATAGTAAGCATTGATATAATGACCGTACAGTACATAATAATATAGATTTATCGTATTCTATTATTGTCTTTGATGATGTATGAATACAGTCATAATACTTAATGATAATATTAGAGGATTGTAGTTATAGCCTACAAGAGACATACTTGAGGGATGGCAACTTTAAATTATAGGGTCACACACATGCCTGGAGGCTCACAGTGGATGCACGTGTGCCCAGTGCTTCCGTCTGTGGGAGCCCCTGCGCAATCGGCAAGTCTATTGTCAGTTGGTGGCAACACCGCACCACGAGTTGGCAGCCGCGCGACACAGGTCATTCCTAACAACTCCCAGTGATGCTCGGTGACTCCCAGTGACTCCTATCTAACTCCCAGTGACTCCTGTATTACTCGTATCGACTTTTATATTGCAATAATCCGAAAACGACCGTTAATTTTCAAATTTTCAATAACTCTCACTTCATTCCCGGTTTTATCCCGGTGACTCCTGTTAACTCCCAGGGACACTCCCACTGACTCCTACTCTGTCGTGAGGGCACGTGGAATTTCGGACACTCGTGGTCATATTCCCAGGAATCAACAGGATATATTACTCCTAGTGATTCTAGCTCGCACTCCTGACTGTGTGAAGGGCCCATTTGTACAATTCATTGGTTGGCGCTCATCTGGAGTACTGTGTACCATTTTGATCTCCTTATTATCAAAAAAACATAGTAAACTGGATTAGACTAAGAAACAAATCTTACAAAGAACGTCTAAACAAGTTAAATATTTTTAGTTTAACAAAACACAGGTGAACAAGGGACTTAATCCATATATTTAAAATTATTAAAGGTCTTGACAATATGGATGCCAAATAAATACATCACAACTGACAAATTCAAATTTCACTAAAGGAAATGGTTGGACAAAAATTGGAAAATCGATTTATTTGCATAAGCAAAGCGTTTTTTTAATAGAGTGGCAAACTTATAGAGTCAACTGCCTAGTAATGTCATCCAGTGTTACACCGTTCAAACATTAAAAACTCAACTAGATTAATATCTCGCTCATAACCCCCGATTAGCTTTATTCATAAACGAATAGCTTCCTACATACTGTGCTATCCTCGTAAGGATCAGTATATCTGTTGTTGCTGTTATACTCCTTTGTACTGTCTATCTATCCCTTTTTTTCAAAGCAATTAACATATTCTCCCTCGCACAGTCTCTCTCTCACTCTCTCCCCGTCAAGTAAATGGATGGGAGAGATAGGGAATAATTGCATGACCCTGTCAAATGAAGATTAGACAGCTTACAGGAGAGATTTAGGCTACATAGATTTACATTGATGCACCGGCCACACAGATCTTACGATCCTTGCGAGGTGGCCTGGACTTAATCTTAGTAGAGATAGCAACCCTAAGAGAAAGGGATAGTGGAAGGTAAGAATAGCAAATATGAAGTCTCTCTCCCCACCCTCTGACAGTTTATCGAACATGAAAACAGTTAGAAGTGAATAACCATACAGGGCTTGGAAATCACCTGAAAAATTTACAGAATAACTAGAAATGGAAAGGAAATGTCCTGCATATCTTCACTTTTTTTCTGCTACTCTCTTCAACTGAAAATAATTTTAATTTATGCTAGGTTCGTCTTATTAGTAATCATTATCTATTCCAGACCAACTTCTGTATGTTATAAGTATAACCTTTGCTTAAATGTGTTTATTGAGCCACTGTCTATAACTTCATTAGGGAGCTTATTCCACTTACTAATCATACTGTAGGTGAAAATATTTTTGCTGGTGTCTAGGTTCGCTTTCCTGCCTATAACTTTAATTTATTTTCTCTTGTGTACCTCTCTTTGGCTATCTTAAATAGATTATTGGCATTTATGTTACTAAATCCGTTTAGAATCTTAAAGCACTCTATCAGTTGCCCCCTTATGTTATGTTTTTTTAAGTGAAAGAAGATCGAGTTCTCTTTATCTCTCTTTGTATGGCTTAGTTATGAGGGATTAGATACATTTTGTTGCTCTATGCTGAACGGAACTGAGCCTTTCTATGTCTTTTATTGAGTAAGGAGACCAGAATTGCTCAGCATACTCCAGCTGCGACCTTACAATACTTTTGCATATTGGAATAGCTACTGTATCTGGATAGCTACTTTCGAATTCTAGCTCTTCCCATGCTTTCTGGCATCTAACCAAAAACTTCTCCAACAATTTTTCTTCCTCATCTTTCCCTCCTCTTTTTCACTCTGATGGCACCACCATCACTTCTTCGTCTGGCAAAGCTGAACTCTTTGCTCAAACTTTTGCTAGAGACTCCACTTTGGATGATTCCGGTGCTCTTCCTCCCTCTCCACCCCCTCTTTCCTACTTATGCATAACATCATAATATCTTCTAAGATTTTATTTTCTACCCTCTCGGGGCTTAATACTAAGAAGATGTACAGACCGGATAGTGTTCCTCCTGTTATACTAAAAAACTTTGCTTCCGTGCTGACTCCCTGCCTAGGCAAGCTCTTCCATCTCTGTCGCTCATCTAATGTCTTCCCTTCTTGCTGGAAGTATGCTCTCATTCAACCTGTCCCAAAGAAGGGTGACCGCTATCAACCCTCCAACTATCATCCAATTGCTCTCATTTCTTGCATCTCTAGTGTTCTTGAATCTACTCTTACCTCAAAATGTCTTAAGCATTAATCTTCCCATAATCTACTCTCAGATCAAAAATATGTCATCCCTAAGGGCCGCTCTACTGGTGATTTTCTTTCTAATCTTACTAACTCTTGGTCATCCTCCTTTCAGGATTTAGGTGAGACTGTTTCTATTATGCTAGACATATCAAAAGCTTTCGATAGAGTCTGGTACAAATCTCTTAGTTTCCAAATTACCCTCCTTTGGTTTCTATCCCTCGATCTGTGCCTTTATCTCTAATTTCCTTTCTGACCGTTCCATAGCTGCAGATGTGGACGGCCATCGTTCACTTCCTCAACCTATCAATTCCGGTGTTCCTCAGGATTCTATCCTATCTCTAGGTCTTCTTCTAATATTCATTAACGATCTTTGCAACTGTACCTCCAGTTGGGCATATTCACTCATTTGCTAATGACTCTACATTACAATATTCAAATAGCTTTCCACAACATCCCCCCCAGCAATTACATACTTCAAAACTCATGTGAGGAGACAAAACTCAATTTATCCATTTGTCTACTAGTAACAACCTTCCACACGACTATCCCTTACTCTTCAACAACATACAAATTAACCTGTAATCTCTGAATAGTCTCGGAGTCTCTTTTTCTTCTCATCTCTCTTGGAAAGATCATATTACCGCTCTTGCTAAGTCAGCTCAACCGCCTCTGGGGGTTCTTCACCCCTGCACAGCTTCTTACTCTGTACAGAGGCACAGTGCGTCCATGTATTGAGTACTGTTCACACGTGTGGGGAGGCTCCTCTCTTACAGCACTTTTAGACAAAGAAGAAAGGAGAGCCTTTCACATCATTAACTCATGTCCACTCACCAATTCTCTACAGTCTCTCTCTCTTCACTGGGATGTACCAGTTATCTCACTAATCTACCACTATTACAATAGTCAGTGTTCCTCAGAGCTCTCTCAGTGTGTACCACCCCCTCTACGTAGAGCACGTAGCACCCATCTTGCAACACAATCCCACCCTTACTGTGTAACTCTCCAACTCAAGAGTGAACCGATACTCCCAGTCTTTCTTCTATTCAATAGCTGAGCTCTGGAAATATCTCCCTGCACCTATCTTTTCCCTCATCCTATGACTTAAATTGTTTCAAACTCTGTGTTTTTAGGCATTTTGGCTCATACATTCCTTAATTTTGGCCCTGTCACTCTTTCATCTCTGGGGGAGGCACTCGTCACAGACAGTGTTGCCTTTTGTCGCCTTCATCCACATAGAAAGGAAAAGGATGTCTTTCCTATGATAAGAAACATTTATTCTAATCAATCGTAGTGCTCTGTTTGTGTTGTTACCTGCTGCAGTGCATTGGCTTGTAGTGTATATATAAGTTTTGTTAAAGTGTTGTTTAGAGATGTATCAGATGTCTAAAAATGCGGATGTGCAGATGTGGATATAAACTTTTTAAAATCACGGATGCGAATGCGGATGCAGATACTCAATTTTTTGTGGATGCAGATGCGGATGTTTGATGACAATATCCTCGCGGATGCGGATGCGGATTATTTTAAAATTGTTTGTAAGATATGCATATTAAATTGTGACCGACGACTTTCAACCACATAAATCAAACTTAATAATGAATAAAATAAAACATTGGCGTGAAAAAGTATGAAGTATGAAGATTAAAACAAAACACACTTCATGGAGACTTCACATATTTATTCCACAGAAAACCGATACAGTTTCGGCTTATCACAAACCCTTGTCAATTGGTACTCAATCAATACCAATTGACAATATTCAATACCAAGTTGGCCCTTATTAAACTTTTAAAAAATCACACACAAAAATAAACGTAGTGTCGCGGTCCTGTGAAGTGCAAAATCGAACCGATTAATAAAATATCTGGAGAGATATTCGTTAACTCCTACAGCAGTGCCACGGCGCTGGTCTAGGACAGGCCTAGGGCAGGCCCATAAGGCGGGTGGAAAAAAGAAGGGAAAGAAAAAACCGTTACGTCCCAAAGCAAAGTGTTAGCTATATAGTCCTATGAAATCAAACAGGGCTATGGGAAAATAGGAAGCCTAAGTTAAAAGTGATAGTGAACATCGTATATCACGTAAAGAAACTAGAAAAGTATAATACAGAGAACTAAAGTCAGGGGAACTTTTAACTTTTAGCTTGGGAACAGGACGTAGGCTGTAAACAAAATACCCTCGGTGACCGCAAAGACCATAAACACATATATCCCCTCGCTCTCCTGGACACGTCCCCTCCCCCTATACGATTTTACCAAAAGCGAAACTTAACCTCGACAGGAAAGGGTACCGACAAAATAAATATCGTAAATAATAGCAAACAGAGAAAAACAATATGTAAACAAATTATATCAGTGCAGATTATTTCTCGACCATATCGTAGGTTAGTAGTGACGTTATTGGAGAGAAAGATCTCCCACGCAACCAAATGTGGTGAAAATTCGAACATGAGCAGTGTTGAATCAAGGTGATAGGTAAAACATGAAAATAAAAATAGATAATATATATAGGTAGCCTGGAAAGTTCGTTATTTTCCTAGAGTGCCGTATATTCCGCTAAACAGCCGACCAAAAACGGGAAAAGTGGTTAGGGCAGTGAGAATTCTCTTTCATAAGATAATTATTGAAAGTGTTACTTAAAGTTATTTAAAGTTTAAACATAACGAGTGTAAACGAGTGGCACTCCCCCCCCCCCCCCCCCCCC
The DNA here is from genome assembly GCA_032716605.1 of Paralithodes platypus. Lineage (NCBI taxonomy): Eukaryota > Metazoa > Arthropoda > Malacostraca > Decapoda > Lithodidae > Paralithodes > Paralithodes platypus. The sequence goes on from CM064566.1 coordinate 33,374,046, forward strand.
CCCCCACACACTCACCACAAACCGCGTAACAAACACCTCCTTGTCCTCCATGCCCCCCCCCCCCCCCTCTCTCTCTCTCTCTCCCCCATGTAAGGGCGGGTGGAAAAACAAAAACAAAAACAAAAACAAAAACAAAAACAGAGACACCTGTACGAGGTGTAACATGAATATACACGTGGATAAAGGCACAGCATGTCAGATATGCAAGCAACCATACCACTGGGTTTGCATAGGACTGATACCAATAAATGAGGCGTACAATACAAGAGGGAAGAACCTCCATTTCTGCAATAGTTGTTTCGATATCACATGGCAAGTCATACAGACTGTAGAAAATACAGCAGTACAAGATAGACCGAAATATAGCCAAGACATAGCTACTTTTCACAGAAACTGGGGAACTATTGGGGCCTCAGGGCCCATACTAATATCACAACCCACACACGCACACCTTCCCATGAAAATGCCCGCATTGCCTCCTGCACATCAACACACATCGCCTACCGAACAACAACCTTTCGCACCCTACAAATCCACAAACCCAGCCTCACATCTTCCCACACCTCCCCAGACCCAGAAATCACCCACATTAATCCCATCTATGGCCATTGACCACCCTACTGCTGTTGATCAAATACATTTGCAGGATGAACGTAGGATGCAACAAGCCCCCATATCAGGCTCCCCTTCCACATCGCCTCCCCCCTCACCACTGCCACCTGCCCACCTAAAACCGACCCGTAACTCCACCCCCCTGCAGGCCCGTAACTCCACCCCCCTGCAGGCCTCACCCACCCATACACCAAGCCCACTATCACCCACAACCACACTTAGCTCACCACATAACCCCTCGCAGCCCCAGCCACACCTACTGGGGTTGTCTACACCAGTGTGCAGATATTATCTGGAAAGAAGGTGCTACTTTGGTCAAAAGGGCGAATATAATGGGAATTCATGTAGATTTGATCATCCCAAAATTTGCAACAACATAACCAGTCATGGAAAATGTAGATTTGGTGAAACCTGCAAATACCACCACCCATCCCTTTGCAAGACATCACTTGAGAACAAGACCTGCTACAATATGAAATGCCCAGCTTTTCATATTAAAGGGACTTGGAGATATGCTAGACCTAACACGAATGGTAGCCCAAAAAACTCTCTAGCTATGCGAGGAAGAGACAGAGGAAAAAGGCAAGGAGGGAAAGGGCAGATGAAGAGGAAGAGACTGAGGGAGATGGAAGAGCACATAGAACACCTCGAGCACCTCCTGGCCTCCCAAGAGTGGCCAATACATCCCAAAGACTATTAGGTACACATAGTACTCCAAACAATCCCTCCCCAATCTTGTTTGCAAATATCCAAGGACTAAAAAATAGAACCACGAACAAAGTACCATTTATTAGGGGCCTGCTAGAAGAAGGAAACGCTATATTTGCGGCTCTCACAGAAACTCACATTAAAGATCAGCAAGATAGTGAGGTATGGATTCCTGGTTACAACCTGCATAGGGCGGACAGAACGCATAGATCACATGGAGGTGTAGCCTTGTACATACATGACTCACTGATATGTACTGAATTCCTAAATAACAGTAACGAAGTGGTGGAAATACTTGGAGTTAAAATAGAATCCCTAAATTTAGCAGTTATTGTTACATACAGGCCTCCAGACTCATCCCGAGAAGAATTCAAAACCCAGCTCAACAAAATAAAATCAGAAGTGGAAACCCTGGGAACCCAACACCAAATATTATATGGCTAGGAGACTTTAACCTACCAAACATTAAATGGAGACAACTAGAAAACCAGTTAGTGGCAAATAACACCGGAGAAGCAAATACTAATACGAGGGAGCTTTTTGAACTTTGTGATTTTTTTAGTCTTACCCAACATATTGCTGAACCCACACGGGAAAACAATATCTTAGACCTGGTCTTCACTAACAACGACTCTCTAGTACACAGCATTAACATATCGGACACAACATACTCAGATCATAAATTAATTGAGATCAAAACAACCTTAGAAAGTGTACAGACAACCTCAGAATCGAGAACAAAATCTGGCCCCTTCAGTAAATTTAACTTCAATAACAAAAACATTAGGTGGGAAGAGGTAAATCAAGAAATGGAGGAAATAGACTAGGAAGATTTAACCCTTAAAAAGCGGCTCACCACTTAATTCGAGTTAAATAAAGCTGGACTATGTGGCGGCGCTCGACATAACTCGAGTGGCAATTTCAGCACGTAATGTGGCTGAGAGAGAGAGACAAGTGGTGGCAGGAGACTAGCGAGCGTATGACTGCTCCAGACCACCGCGGCGAACCTACTGACACAAATCTCAGCTCCCTCCTCCCTCTCTCACTCGCTACATACTCAATTATGTACCGAAAGTACCGAATTACCTGCTTTTTGTACTCGCGTTGCACGGTTATTGCAAGAAAACTATCCATCATACAAGGATCGTTATGGTGTCATTCGAAAGCTCTGTTTATGCCCTTTCAGGGATAGATACTTGTTTTACGTTCTGGGTCTTATTTAGGCATGAAAATGATCACGTAAACAGCCCTATTTTGGCTAAAAACACCCCGCTGGGCGGTACACATAAATAAACCGCATAGGCCGCTCATAAGGTGTTAATGGATAACCTGACACCAGCAGAATGTCTAGTCTTAATAACAGAAACCATGACCCAAATTTGTAGCCACCATATACCTGCAAGACAAACAAAACGAAGAAGCAAACAAGATCGGGAAAGGAGGAGGCTGTACAGAAGAAGAAAATTACTCACACAAAGACGCACACATCAAAATCTACAGGATAGGCAAAAGGTCGAAATAGATAGAGAAATTGTGGAAATTGAACAAAGGCTAAGAATATCATATGAACTACAACATATGGAAGAGGAGAGGAAAGCTATTGCAGGTATAAAGGAAAATTCCAAATACTTCTTTTCATACGCCAAACAAAAGGCTAAAACAACATCAAACATCGGCCCACTGAGCAAAGGGGACGGCTCTTTCACAGGGGACAAAAAGGAAATGAGCGAACTCTTAAGCAGGCAGTATGAAATGGCATTCAGTGAGCCTGATGAAACAAAAGTCATCAGAGACCAAAATATATTTTTCATGGAAACCTCCCTCACGGAAACCCCTCAGATGCTGGATATCGATTTCGGTCCAAAAGACATAGAAGAGGCCATTTCCAACATGCCATCCCACTCGGCACCAGGCCCGGACTCTTGGAATTCGATCCTAATGAAGAAATGTAAGGAAAACCTCTCAAAACCCCTGGCTATAATGTGGAGGAGTCTAGACACTGGTGACATACCAGATAACTTGAAAAACGCAATAATTGCCCCACTGCATAAAGGAGGGAGTAAAGCACTACCAAAAAACTACCGCCCGGTAGCTCTAACCTCTCACATCATTAAAGTTTTCGAGCGAGTCTTGCGAAGCAAAATTTCAACATTCATGGAGACAAATGAACTACACAACACCGGTCAACATGGGTTCAGAGCGGGAAGATCATGTCTCTCACAACTTTTGGAACACTATGACAAAATTCTTAAAGCGCTAGAAGAAAAGAAAAACGTGGATGTCATTTACACCGATTTTGCTAAGGCATTTGATAAATGTGACCATGGTATAATAGCCCACAAACTGAAAGCAAAAGGTATAACTGGGAAAATAGGACGGTGGATATACAATTTCCTCGTAAACCGAAAACAATCAGTAGCAGTAAACCAAGTCACATCTGAGCCTTCGGATGTCAAAAGCTCAGTGCCCCAAGGAACAGTGCTAGCGCCCCTTCTGTTCCTCATACTAATTTGCGACATAGATACCAACACCAGACACAGTACGGTGTCGTCTTTTGCTGATGACACAAAATTAAGCAAGATAGTAAACACACAAGAGGATACGGGCCGACTGCAGGAAGACATGAATGTAGTGTTCCAGTGGACCAGGGAAAACAACATGCAATTCAATGAGGAAAAATTCCAATTAATACAGTACGGAGATAATAATGGTGTTAAAGAAATTACAAATTACTTAACAGAATCTAACCACATAATAGAATGGAAAGACAGTTTGAAAGACCTTGGGGTATTAATGTCTGAAATTATGGGTTTCAAAGTGCATAACCAGGTCAAAGTGGCGGCTGCGAAACGTCTAACGGGTTGGATTCTGCGTACTTTTAAAACACGCGGTGAATTGCCTATGATAACGCTCTTCAAATCTCTAGTGCTACCGCGGCTTGAATACTGTAGCGTATTAACATCCCCATACAAAGCAGGTGAAATAAATGACTTAGAGAGTCTACAAAGAAATTTCACTTCGCATATAAGTTCGATAAAACATCTACACTATTGGGAGCGTTTAAGAGCACTGAATCTGTACTCACTGGAACGTAGAAGAGAACGTTACCTAATAATATACACGTGGAAAATCGCAGAGGGTTTAGTACCAAACCTACATACTCCGATAGTCATGAAATTCAGTGATAGGAGAGGCTGGGAATGCGAAATCCCCCGGATGAATAACAGGGGTGCTATGGGCTCTCTGCGAGAGGGCTGGTTATCACACAGAGGCCCACGTCTCTTCAACAAACTCCCATGGCGAGTAAGAGACATGAGGGACATCTCGTAGACAACTTCAAGAGAGCCCTAGATGTCGAACTGCAAAAAGTGCCAGACGAGCCCATCCTCGCAAGGTAGCGAGCTGTCGCTTCAAACATTCTACTGCACCAAATCACCACCCATAACGAGGGGCGTCGCGCTCCTTGGTGCCGCTAGAAGTGTGGCGAACACATCAAAAGGTATCAAAAGGTAAAGGTATCAAAACATGTGCTCACTACTCCCCCCCCCCCCCCCCACACACACACACTTCTCTCTCTCTCTCTCTCTCTCTGGATATTTGGTACATCTCTAGAACTTTGTATCCTTGTAGGAAGGCACTTGTGTCTGAGTTCATGTATTTTTATGTGTGTGTATGTATTTCTGATATCCATTCGATCGTTGACAAATATATGTAAGTGCGTTACTTTATGTGTGTACAACTGTATGTTTGGTATGTATGTATGTATGTAATACTACTACTACTACTACTAATAATAATAATAATAATAATAATAATAATAATAATAAAAATTTAGTAATAATAATAATTATAGTAATAATAATAATAATATTAACCCTTGTCTAGCAGGGGGGTTTTGGGCTTATTTGGGCATATTCAGGCCCTCCTGCATGATAAATCAAGTATCTGCATGAGAAAAAATAAATATTTAGCAAAAAACTAGGCGCTAAAAGCTTCAAAATGAGACCAGAACGAGCTACGTAGCACTTGTGGTTCTCATACAGTGATATCAGTAACATGGGAGTTTAGCGTATAGCGGCATATTTTTCCCAGCTATGCTCACTACTGGCTACACTGCCGGCCTCTCGACAACACAGGGAACATGAGTTAATGGGGGGCGGTAAGCCCTGGGAGTCTGCTGTCTGGCCCGCTGCGCTCCCGGCCATTTGCACTCGATTTTAATCCTTTAACCCTTATTTAGCGGCGAGCAACATAAGTCGAGTTAAAAAAAGCTGGACTATGTGGCGGCGCTCGACATAACTCGAGTGGCAATTTCAGCACGTAATGTGGCTGAGAGAGAGAGACAAGTGGTGGCAGGAGACTAGCGAGCGTATGACTGCTCCAGACCACCGCGGCGAACCTACTGACACAAATCTCAGCTCCCTCCTCCCTCTCTCACTCGCTACATACTCAATTATGTACTGAAAGTACCGAATTACCTGCTTTTTGCACTCGCGTTGCACGGTTATTGCAAGAAAACTATCCATCATACAAGGATCGTTATGGTGTCATTCGAAAGCTCTGTTTATGCCCTTTCAGGGATAGGTACTTGTTTTACGTTCTGGGTCTTATTTAGGCATGAAAATGATCACGTAAACAGCCCTATTTTGGCTAAAAACACCCCGCTGTGCGGTACACATAAATAAACCGCATAGGCCGCTCGTAAGGTGTTAAAAGCCTTAATAATGCTCCTAACTTGCTGCAAATTGGAACCGGACTTAAGTCCGACCCCGATCTTTAAGGGTTAATAAAGTAGATGTGCCGTTTTGCCCAAAATAAAAAAAAGCATACCCAACTCTGCGATGGGTCTCCATCATCACTACTTGTCACTATCACCATTACTATCATTAGCACTACTACTCTTACCATCATCACTACTACTCTCATCATCACTACTACTGTCATCATCTGTAGTAAACTTTCACCATAATCACTACTACTCACCATCATCACTAATACTTTCACCATCATCACTACTATTATGACCATCATCACTACTACTAGTACTATCACCATTATATAATTATATTACTGTCATCATCATCACTACCATCATCATTACTACTGTCATCATTACTACAACTACAACCATCATCACTACTATTATCACCTTCATCACTACTATTATCATCGTCATCACTACTATTGTCACCGTCATCACCACTATTACTACCATCACTTTTAATGTCAACTAAACTAACTTAACCTAACAAATACGGGGCAAATTGTTTTCGCCCCCAGAACGATGGCGTTCTGTGTGTGTGCCCCCCACACAGAACACCATCAACATTGACCTCGATAAGGACAGAAAATATTTTCCGGTGGTACCCACTATACGGGGGGGCGATACCAAACTCTGCTTACACAGAGTTGATAATAGTTTTATTTCAAGCCAGCAGCCAGTGAGGATGAAAAAATACAATTCCTAAACCTAATTTATCCTAAATAGTCAATAGATTGACTTTGGCTGCCACGAGGGCGGCTACATAACCGCAGAAGGGGCAAGAAGTAGGCAGGGAACCAATTGGAATCCAGAGGTGGCGTATCCACACCTAACCTCCGCAGCCAGGATAATGTTTGACAGAACCCTCACCCGCAGGTAACTGGAATTGAACCCGAGCCAAGCTAGTTAGTTAATATAAGACTTCAGAGGCTATTAACCCCCTCCGTCACATATGACGCGATCGCGTTATATGGCGGTGTTGCCCAAAGGTATCATATGACGCGATCGCGTCATATGAACTTAGTGAAATAGCTCAATAAGTAAGTTATATGATGCATTTTCGTCATATTGAGCTCAGTAAGTTGGTAAATTAGATCAGAATCTGTCGATTGGTGGCAACCCCAAATTCCTCCGACTTCTAACGGTCCCTCAGTGTGAGAAAGACTGTTGTGGGGAAAATACCGGGCGGTCGGGCAACCCATAACTTTCGTAAGTTAATATGTCTGGGGGGGATAAGGATTATTAAGCCAGCACACATCAAGTTGACAATAGCGTCAGGACGGGAGCCCCTTTTCGAGACCTTTAATCCATTGAGAGCAAAGCGGCTAGAGTACAATGTTTCAATGCTCTCGGCCACAGTGGCCGTGCATGTGTGTATGTGTGTGTGCATGTGCGTGTGTGTGTGTGCGCTTGCGTGTGCCGTTTTCACCTTTACCATGATCCTCCAAGTGTTTAACTTACTGTTATTTGTTCAATCGATACTACCAACAGCGTGCGTGTGTGTGTAGTCAATTTAAACATGTCCATGCAGAGGGTTGCATCTAGCATTACATATAGCGAATCTTCAAGGCGAAAGACGTATACAGAAATAAACCAAGACTTTATAGTAGCGTTCGTTTACAAGAATACAAAATATGCTATAAACGAAATTCACCGAATATTTTTCACTAGGTTTCATGTTAGTGGTTATTCCCTAGCGTGTGAGACAGGGAGATGGAATAGACGGGGTCGTTGGCGCTTGCCTCTCGAAGAAAGACTGTGTATATGTGGTGGAATACAAACGGAACGACGACGCGTAGTCCAGAATTGTTCACTCACACAACATAATTATGTGACACACAAATTCGAAACCATGAAAAATCAATTCTCAGATCAGTTGATGCCTGATGTTACATGTAAAGTGGTTCGTTATATTTTTTTCTGTTTATTTTAAATATTTTTATAATGTGTATGCAATAAAATTAAAGTTTGTTTTTGTTTCCTATGTGGATGAGGGAGACAACAGGCAAAACTGCCTGTGACGAGTGCCTCCCTCAGAGTTAAAAGAGTGACAAGGCCAAAATCAAGGAACGTTCGAGCCAAAATGTCTGGACACTCTTAATGATTTGATATATAAGCATACAATGTTAATCGTATGTTGGACTACAGTTGTAGTTGAAAATTCGAATTTTGGGATATTCGAATTTTGTAAAGTGTTTGTATTATATACTAATGTTAAAATGTGAGCTGTGGTAAATAAACTATCTATCTATATATTATACAGTATATACCGGTATATATATATATATAAATATATATATATACCCAGTATATATATATATATATATATATATATATATATATATATATATATATATATACATATACATATATATATATATATATATATATATATATATATATATATATATATATATATATATATATATATATATATATATATATATATATATGTGTGTGTGTGTGTGTGTGTGTGTGTGTGTGTGTGTGTGTTAAGATTTTACTAAATAGAAGGAATTTAATAGATGATAGCATGCTAGATGAAACACCCAGCCGTCCAACGCGATACGACCTAGAGTCCTAGACCTTCCATCAGAAATCAGCCACACAGTCAAAATCCTGATCAGACAGCAAGACTCCCGGCCTTGACAGCATCCCAACAGAAATTCAAAAGAATGGATGGTAGCTTTGTCTCAGGGCACTCCAACAGTACATGTTGGAGGTAGAAAATAAGGAGAGTGTGACACACCACCGCAATGAAAGGATGTTAACATCCTTACCATATATAAAAATATGGGCGATAAATCAATCTGCGGAAGCAGCAGAGCCATAGAACTGGTTGTTGCAGGAAATATCTTGGCAAAGGTGATGCTTAGTACACTGGTACACAACATCTCAGAAGACCTAATGAATTGCAATGCGGTTTTCGCAAAGATCGTGGAGCTGTGGATCAGATATTTGCAAGACGTCAGCTTCAAGAAATATGCAGAGAGCAATGCCAAGACTTATCTATGGCTATTATTAACCTCACTAAAGTCAACAGAGAAATGCTGCCCTTTGGATCTGAGCCAAAGTAAGAAAAGGCTGTGTCTTGGCACTTGCCCATTTATATATGTTCTTAGTTTGCGTGACAACACTTCTGCAGAGAGACATCAATTATTATGCTGGTGTAGTGATTGACTTCAGATTAGATGGCAACTTACTTACTATTAGACAATTCCAAGCCAGTACCAAATTAACATTTGTACAAATTCTTGAACAGTATGCCGACGACTGTGCTTTGGTGGCACATACACCAAAGGCTTGGCAAGCTACACTTACAGCGGCTGTAAATGCCTACTGAAGAATAGGTTTTTCTATTATTACACAGAAGACCGAAGTTCTATGCTAACGGAGTGCTGCTGCTCCACCTGAACTGCCTATGTTTTACATCTTAGACAATGCATTTACAAATGTAACTGATTTTAATTGTCTAGGAAGTATTTTCTCTCAGAACTGTAACTTGGATGAGGTAATCCAAACGTCTAAGGCAGACCTCAGCATCCATTGGATGCTTGAAAAGTCTTCCTGAATAAAGAAAAAGAGTACAAAAAAAAAAATAACCGTATACCAGGCAGTATGCATATATAATATGTTATATGACAGCGAGGCCTGTACAACATACAGCTGTCACATCAAAGCTTTAGAAGCCAATCACATTAAATTCTTACACCACATATTCTTATCTAGGGATATGCTGGCACGACCAAGTACCACACAGAGACATAATGTCCAATACGAACTGCATTTAGTATCAAAGCAACTATCTCATTTCATCATTTGCATCGTAAGGCCGCCCGAAGACACTAAGGCAAAAAAACTGCAGGTGGCAAAAAAAAAACGCAGTCAGTACATTAATTTTGTTCTGTTTGTCTTTCCTCAATTCCAGAGTAGGTCGCATGTAGAATTTTTCCAAACTCGGGATTGTCGGGAGATCTCGTCTTAGGCAAGTTGCTCTTTCTCAACATTCTACAGTATTTAGTTCAGCCTTGTAAGTCCCGGGATTGCACATGTTTCACCCTCCCGCTATCCTGTGGACTCGGGGGTTTAGCATTCAGAAATAGAGTTCTCTCAATCTCCTAATTACCTCTCCAAAACTAGCTTTCTGCCCACAGCTCACTCAAAGATAACTGCAGAGGTTGAAGTAACTAAACTAAATGTTTCTAAACATTCCTGATGGGCACAAAGGCTTTTAAGTATCCCAGAAAGGGCGCAAATCGCGTCCTGTGCGTGAAAGGGTTAATACATGAACATTCGTTGGTTTTGATTTGTAGCCTCTTTGAGTATTGTAGCGAAAATTTCGTTTTCTTCCACGGTATTATTTTGCACCTGAGAATGTTGTTAGCTTTTATTTATTTTTGTTCTACGTATAGGTCATGCCGTAGCTATTGCTCTGTGGTCTGTCCTGTGCCTTCCATCTCTCGTACAGTTTACACAGTTCTTGTTTTGTTTGTTGCAATTGTCCTACTTATGACCACTATTTCCACATTCTGAACATATGATTTCTTCACTTAGGCAGTCTCTTGTCTGATGTTCTACGATTGCTAGGCAATTAGGCTAAAGCATGTTAGCATATTAGCAAATATTTCCTTTTGGCATTGTGATGGGGAGATGCTCATGTTGAAGGCCAGCTAGCCTTGCTCTATCACCTTATCCGCCATAGCGGGTTTCTTTGCTCTTATTTTGAGGATGTGTGTGTAACCTTTTATTTTAATTATCTCATACACCTTTAGCCAGATGTTCTTCCAGTTCCGGCTTCAATCCTCCTTTGCATGGAGTCCAATGTGCTTATCCGGCCGTCTGATTAATACAGACCTCTTGGCTCTTACATCAGGCGGAATAATGAGCTCAATTCAATTAGCATTGAATATATCTATAGCATTCTGCTGGAGGAGTTTATCAGCCTCCTCCATATTCCTGCAGATAGCCTTATATTCATCCTGTGTTAGGAAGAATCTTGTTAAAGCCTTTCGAAAATGTGCATAGGCAAGCTGTGTGATTTATTGAATCGAGACATTTTCCTCTATCAATTATATTTAATCTTACTTTAGTTGTCATGATCGGTAATCAGGTCAGACTTAGTTTCTTTGAATTGTCAACCCTTGCATTATATTTATTAGGAGTAATCTACATTGAAAAGTCACATAAAATAAAAGAGCACGTGTTTTGTAAATAATAAAAATTAAAAATTCACCTTGGAGGATGTGGACAGTGGTTGGATGGGTGGTTGACTGAAAGAAAGTTATACAGTGAGGGTGTGGACAGTAGTTGGATGGGTGACTTGAAGATTATACAGTGAGGGTGTGGACAGTAGCTAGCTGGGTGGTTGACTGGAAGAACATTATACAGTGAGGGTCTGGACAGTAGTTGGATGGGTGGTTGACTGGAAGAACATTATACAGTGAGGGTGTGGACAGTAGCCAGCTGGGTGGTTGACTGGAAGAACATTATACAGTGAGGGTGTGGACAGTAGTTAGCTGGGTGGTTGACTGGAAGAACATTATACAGTGAGGGTGTGGACAGTAGCCAGCTGGGTGGTTGACTGGAAGAACATTATACAGTGAGGGTGTGGACAGTAGTTAGCTGGGTGGTTGACTGGAAGAACATTATACAGTGAGGGTGTGCACAGTAGTTGGATGGGTGGTTGACTGGAAGAACTTTATACAGTGAGGGTGTGGACAGTAGTTAGCTGGGTGGTTGACTGGAAGAACATTATACAGTGAGGGTGTGGACAGTAGTTAGCTGGGTGGTTGACTGGAAGAACATTATACAGAAAGGGTGTGGACAGTAGTTAGCTGGGTGGTTGACTGGAAGAAGATTATACAGTGAGGGTGTGGACAGTAGTTGGCTTGGTGGTTTACTGGAAGAACATTATACAGTGAGGGTGTGGACAGTAGTTAGCTGGGTGGTTGACTGGAAGAACATTATACAGTGAGGGTGTGGACAGTAGTTGGATGGGTGGTTGACTGGAAGAACATTATACAGTGAGGGTGTGGACAGTAGTTAGCTGGGTGGTTGACTGGAAGAACATTATTCAGTGAGGGTGTGGACAGTAGTTAGCTGGGTGGTTGACTGGAAAAACATTATACAGTGAGGGTGTGGACAGTAGTTAGCTGGGTGGTTGACTGGAAGAACATTATACAGTGAGGGTGTGGACAGTAGATAGCTGGGTGGTTGACTGGAAGAACATTATACAGTGATGGTCTGGACAGTAGTTAGCTGGGTGGTTGACTGGAAGAACATTTAACAGTGAGGGTGTGGACAGTAGTTAGCTGGGTGGTTGACTGGAAGAACATTATACAGTGAGGGTGTGGACAGTAGTTAGCTGGGTGGTTGACTGGAAGAACATTATACAGTGAGGGTGTGGACAGTAGTTGGCTGGGTGGTTGACTGGAAGAACATTATACAGTGAGGGTGTGGACAGTAGTTGGCTAGGTGGTTGACTGGAAGAACATTATACAGTGAGGGTGTGGATAGTAGTTGTATGGGTGGTTGACTGGAAGATTATACAGTGAGGGTGTGGACAGTAGTTAGCTGGGTGGTTGACTGGAAGAACATTATACAGTGAGGGTGTGGACAGTAGTTGGATGGGTGGTTGACTGGAAGAACATTATACAGAAAGGGTGTGGACAGTAGTTAGCTGGGTGGTTGACTGGAAGAAGATTATACAGTGAGGGTGTGGACAGTAGTTGGCTTGGTGGTTTACTGGAAGAACATTATACAGTGAGGGTGTGGACAGTAGTTAGCTGGGTGGTTGACTGGAAGAACATTATACAGTGAGGGTGTGGACAGTAGTTGGATGGTGGTTGACTGGAAGAACATTATACAGTGAGGGTTTGGACAGTAGTTAGCTGGGTGGTTGACTGGAAGAACATTATACAGTGAGGGTGTGGACAGTAGTTAGCTGGGTGGTTGACTGGAAGAAGATTATACAGTGAGGGTGTGGACAGTAGTTGGATGGGTGGTTGACTGGAAGAACATTATACAGTGAGGGTGTGGACAGTATAACGTTAGCTGGGTGGTTTACTGGAAGAACATTATACAGTGAGGGTGTGGACAGTAGTTAGCTGGGTAGTGACTGGAAGAACATTATACAGTGAGGGTGTGGACAGTAGTTAGCTGGGTGGTTGACTGGAAGAAGATTATACAGTGAGGGTGTGGACAGTAGTTAGCTGGGTGGTTGACTGGAAGAAGATTATAAAGTGAGGGTGTGGACAATAGTTAGCTGGGTGGTTGACTGGAAGAAGATTATAAAGTGAGGGTGTGGACAGTAGTTAGCTGGATGGTTGACTGGAAGAACATCATAAAGTGAGGGTGTGGACAGTAGTTAGCTGGGTGATTGAGTGGAAGAACTTTATACAGTGAGGGTGTGGACAGTAGTTGGATGGGTGGTTGACTGGAAGAACATTATACAGTGAGGGTGTGGACAGTAGTTAGCTGGGTGGTTGACTGGAAGAACATTATACAGTGAGGGTGTGGACAGTAGTTGGATGGGTGGTTGACTGGAAGAACATTATACAGTGAGAGTGTGGACAGTAGTTTGCTGGGTGGTTGACTGGAAGAACATTATACAGTGAGGGTGTGGACAGTAGTTAGCTAGGTGGTTGACTGGAAGAACATTATACAGTGAGGGTGTGGACAGTAGTTAGCTGGGTGGTTGACTGGAAGAACATTATACAGTGAGGGTGTGGACAGTAGTTAGCTGGGTGGTTGACTGGAAGAACATTATACAGTGAGGGTGTGGACAGTAGTTAGCTGGGTGGTTGACTGGAAGAACATTATACAGTGAGGGTGTGGACAGTAGTTAGCTGGGTGGTTGACTGGAAGAACATTATACAGTGAGGGTGTGGACAGCAGTTAGCTTGGTGGTTGACTGGAAGAACATTATACAGTGAGGGTGTGGACAGTAGTTAGCTGGGTGGTTGACTGGAAGAAGATTATAAAGTGAGGGTGTGGACAGTAGTTAGCTGGGTGGTTGACTGGAAGAAGATTATAAAGTGAGGGTGTGGACAGTAGTTAGCTGGGTGGTTGACTAGAAGAACATCATACAGTGAGGGTGTGGACAGTAGTTAGCTGGGTGATTGACTGGAAGAAGATTATACAGTGAGGGTGTGGACAGTAGTTGGAAGGGTGGTTGACTGGAAGAACATTATACAGTGAGGGTGTGGACAGTAGTTAGCTGAGTGGTTGACTGGAAGAAGATTATACAGTGAGGGTGTGGACAGTAGTTAGCTGGGTGGTTGACTGGAAGAACATTATACAGTGAGGGTGTGGACAGTAGTTGGCTTGGTGGTTTACTGGAAGAACATTATTCAGTGAGGGTGTGGACAGTAATTAGCTGGGTGGTTGACTGGAAGAACACTATACAGTGAGGGTGTGGACAGTAGTTAGCTGGGTGGTTGACTGGAAGAACATTATACAGTGAGGGTGTGGACAGTAGTTAGCAGGGTGGTTGACTGGAAGAACATTATTCAGTGAGGGTGTGGACAGTAGTTAGCTGGGTGGTTGACTGGAAAAACATTATACAGTGAGGGTGTGGACAGTAGTTAGCTGGGTGGTTGACTGGAAGAACATTATACAGTGAGGGTGTGGACAGTAGATAGCTGGGTGGTTGACTGGAAGAACATTATACAGTGAGGGTCTGGACAGTAGTTAGCTGGGTGGTTGACTGGAAGAACATTTAACAGTGAGGGTGTGGACAGTAGTTAGCTGGGTGGTTGACTGGAAGAACATTATACAGTGAGGGTGTGGACAGTAGTTAGCTGGGTGGTTGACTGGAAGAATATTATACAGTGAGGGTGTGGACAGTAGTTGGCTGGGTGGTTGACTGGAAGAACATTATACAGTGAGGGTGTGGACAGTAGTTGGCTAGGTGGTTGACTGGAAGAACATTATACAGTGAGGGTGTGGATAGTAGTTGTATGGGTGGTTGACTGGAAGATTATACAGTGAGGGTGTGGACAGTAGTTAGCTGGGTGGTTGACTGGAAGAACATTATACAGTGAGGGTGTGGACAGTAGTTAGCTGGGTGGTTGACTGGAAGAACATTATACAGAAAGGGTGTGGACAGTAGTTAGCTGGGTGGTTGACTGGAAGAAGATTATACAGTGAGGGTGTGGACAGTAGTTGGCTTGGTGGTTTACTGGAAGAACATTATACAGTGAGGGTGTGGACAGTAGTTAGCTGGGTGGTTGACTGGAAGAACATTATACAGTGAGGGTGTGGACAGTAGTTGGATGGGTGGTTGACTGGAAGAACATTATACAGTGAGGGTTTGGACAGTAGTTAGCTGGGTGGTTGACTGGAAGAACATTATACAGTGAGGGTGTGGACAGTAGTTAGCTGGGTGGTTGACTGGAAGAAGATTATACAGTGAGGGTGTGGACAGTAGTTGGATGGGTGGTTGACTGGAAGAACATTATACAGTGAGGGTGTGGACAGTATAACGTTAGCTGGGTGGTTTACTGGAAGAACATTATACAGTGAGGGTGTGGACAGTAGTTAGCTGGGTAGTGACTGGAAGAACATTATACAGTGAGGGTGTGGACAGTAGTTGGCTCGGTGGTTTACTGGAAGAACATTATACAGTGAGGGTGTGGATAGTAGTTAGCTGGGTGGTTGACTGGAAGAACATTATACAGTGAGGGTGTGGACAGTAGTTAGCTGGGTGGTTGACTGGAAGAACATTATACAGTGAGGGTGTGGACAGTAGTTAGCTGGAAGAACATTATACAGTGAGGGTGTGGACAGTAGTTAGCTGGGTGGTTGACGGGAAGAACATTATACAGTGAGGGTGTGGACAGTAGTTGGCTGGGTGGTTGACTGGAAGAACATTATACAGTGAGGGTGTGGACAGTAGTTGGATGGGTGGTTGACTGGAAGAACAGTATACAGTGAGGGTGTGGACAGTAGTTGGCTGGGTGGTTGACTGGAAGAACAGTATACGGTGAGGGTGTGGACAGTAGTTGGATGGGTGGTTGACTGGAAGAACATTATACAATGAGGGTGAGGACAGTAGTTAGCTGGACGGTTGACTGGAAGAACATTATACAGTGAGGGTGTGGACAGTAGTTAGCTTGGTGGTTGACTGGAAGAACATTATACAGTGAGGGTGTGGACAGTAGTTAGCTGGGTGGTTGACTGGAAGAATATTTTACAGTGAGGGTGTGGACAGTAGTTAGCTGGGTGGTTGACTGGAAGAAGATTATACAGTGAGGGTGTGGACAGTAGTTAGCTGGGTGGTTGACTGGAAGAACATTATACAGTGAGGGTGTGGACAGTAGTTGGCTGGGTGGTTGACTGGAAGAACATTATACAGTGAGGGTGTGGACAGTAGTTGGATGGTTGACTGGAAGATTATACAGTGACGGTGTGGACAGTAGTTGGATGGGTGGTTGACTGGAACATTATACAGTGAGGGTGTGGACAGTAGTTGGATGGGTGGTTGACTGGAACATTATACAGTGAGGGTGTGGACAGTAGTTGGATGGGTGGTTGACTGGAACATTATACAGTGAGGGTGTGGACAGTAGTTGGATGGTTGACTGGAAGAACATTATACAGTGAGGGTGTGGACAGTAGTTGGATGGTTGACTGGAAGATTATACAGTGAGGGTGTGGACAGTAGTTGGGTGGTTGACTGGAAGAACATTATACAGTGAGGGTGTGGACAGTAGTTGGATGGTTGACTGGAAGATTATACAGTGAGGGTGTGGACTGGAAGAACATTGTACAGTGAGGGTGTGGACAGTAGTTGGATGGTTGACTGGAAGAAGATTATGCATTGAGGGTGTGGACAGTAGTTGGATGGTTGACTGGAAGAAGATTATACAGTGAGGGTGTGGACAGTAGTTGGATGGTTGACCTGAAGAACATTATACAGTGAGGGTGTGGACAGTAGTTGGATGGGTGGCCTAGAAAGGGAGTGAACGTAAACATTTTTCTGGAGGATAAATTTGGATAGGGTTAATGCATGTTATAGATATAAAAAAAAACAGCCTTGTAATTAAACATTGTTATAGGCATTTGAAAATTAATACAATCAAATTTTAAGTACAATTAATGAAAAACAAAATGTCCCTTTAAAAAACACGTCCACCCTCGTGGCAATGCCCTCGGGGTTCGACTTCGTAGTACAGGCGTGTGTCACTGTGTGAGAGTGGGTACACATAACAAAACAATTTAAACAAAGGTAAATTTCCAAGACCGGAAGGTGTCTAAAAGTTTGTGGGAAAAAAGAGCCCAACAGTCCCCAAACTTGTAATAAATTAGTTAACTGACCTAAAATCGACAAGAGTCAGTATGTTTAAGATGAGGCGAGTGTATGTTGCAGCAAAATGATAGCAGCGTGCAGTGCTGTAGGTAAGTTAGTTAAAATAGGACTTACGAGGCTATTAACCCCACTGGATTAGTAAGCAAGCACACTATAAGTTAAGAATGTCGTCAGGACTGGAACCCCTTTTTGAGAACTCCAGCCCCTTGTTCTGTAGGCAAAATCAAATCAAAACAAAAGTGTATAGGTAAGTGGTGAAAAGAAGCAAGGTTAGGTTGATGAAGAATGGGGTTTTAAAGGTAGATGGAAACATTTAGTGGGAGGAAAAGGTGCCGAGGCTTAACTCGGCGTGCGTTATAACAAATTGATAATTGGTGGTGAGAAATCAGAAGAAACGAGCAGCAGCATCTGGAGGGCAGGGGCGAGTAGAAGGGTGTAGTGCATTAGGGTATGATAGACTTCTGGTATTTCTTGCGTGTCATACTGGCAGTTGTGGTAGTCTTTGAGCGGTCATCTGCAGTAGGAGTGGTTTTCAGCATCGGGGATTGAGCAAACAGATAAAGGAGTGGTGAAAGAGTCAGGTCGGTCTTGGTTCTGATGAGTCGAGGATCCTTGCCGCTGGAAGGTGGATTGGAGATGCTTGGTGTCTTGGGTTAAGGGCCTCTGGGTAGTGATGAGCCAGATGAAGGTGGCGGTGGAGGATTAGGCTTGAACGGGCCGGCTACTGCTGTGGAGGAACGATTGAGAGGCTTGGGCAGATTTAGACGAGGTTTTGGGTGCTGCTTCTGCTTTTTGAGAACTTGAGTAGGAATTAACTCAGGTGGACAGACTCGTTTTTGGGGCTGGAAAATTGGGAGCTTTATGGAAGGAAGGTTATTGGCCAACAGAAGGGCAGAGAGATACTCCCAGAGGAGCTTCTGGTCCCCACCAGCAAGGGCAATGGCCGTAGTGACATTAGTCTGAATGATGGTAAATCTGTCATGATGTGGCTGGCCAGAGCCTGCTGGTGAGTAGTTTAAAACTCTCTTTTCCCCCCGTCTTTTTCCTCTTCTTCTTCTTCTTATCCAAGGCATGGCTTGAGCCTTGGACAGCAACAAAGTAAGGTCCAGTGATGCTGTCAGTTTCATTCCCTTTAGTACCCTTTATGATGTTAAAGGGTACCCCTTTCCCATCACCAAGGGAAGGCACAGCATGCTGTTGATTACAGTGCCAGCATTGGCACTGTACGTTGATTGGTGGACGGCTTCCAGGTGCGGCTTGGGTGACAGTTTTCCTACTCGGCTTTTTTGTTACCTGTGTTCTTACCTATGTCCTCCTATTAATAACCCGGCAAGGTTGCTCTGGGTGTATTTTCGGAAGAGGAAACTTGTTCGTTCTCTAAATAACCATTGCAGAAACCAGGAATTTGGTGGTTAGGATACCTGAGCCCACCTCTGGCCATTAACTAATCAGGATACGGCACAATTACATTTGCAACTTCACTTGGAAGAACGCTACATCCACGTCTGCACCAGGAACCAGGATTGGCTACCGAAAATCCTACTCTCTGATTGTCTGGCAGAGTGAAATCTCGTGATGATTGTACTGTTTCCATTTGAATTCTCGCAATAATGACCAATGTTATCCACAAATTATGAAGAAAGGCATCTGCTTAATGAACAGGTTACCACTTTGATCAAGAGTGGTACACTAAACTTACACATTGGGTAGCTGATTGAAAGAGTTTATATATATATATATATATATATATATATATATATATATATATATACTGTATATATATATATATATGTATATATATATATATACAGTATATGTATATATAAAGTTATGAAAAGGACACAAGGTGAGTCTGCCGTCCAAAATTGAAAGTGATAGAGAGCCCTATTCAAGGTACGTTAGAGCCACAATATCTGGACACAGGGACCTTGGAAGAAGTTTATGTTTTAGGATGAGGGAAAGATAGATTGAAGGAGAGAGTTTCAGAGTTTACTTGTTATGTGGAAGAAAAACCGGGAAAACGGTTCACTCTAGGGTCAGTGACTTGAACAGAATTGGGCTTGGAATGTGTTGAAAGTCGCATGCCACTTATACTGTCCTGTAAGGGAGGAGGTATGCATTATGCACTGATAAAGCTCATGAACAACAATGCTGATTGTAATAGCAGTAGAAAAGTGAGTGAAATGTATAACAATGCGGCGTGTAGAGAGAGATTGTAGGGAATTAGTAAAACAAGGCGAGTTCCTGAGACGAAATGCTTTTTACTACACACATGCGAACAGTACTCCATACATGGTCACACAGTGCCTCTTTATAGAGCAAATCTCTCTATCTTTCTCTCTCTCTCTCTCTCTCTCCCTCTCTCTTTAAATATATATGTATATTGTATATATACAATGTATATATATATATATATATATATATATATATATACAGTAAAATATATTATATTAAGTATTGTTATTTTTTGTTTGTGATATACTGGTAGGTTTCTGAGGCTCCGCATATATGTGACAGAATATTCCACTTGGTCATTAATACTGCATGATTATAATAATAATAATAATTATTATTATTATTATTATTATTTTTAATATTATTATTATTATTATTATTACTAGGAAGAAAAGTGGATGTTTGGTGTATCGCTGAAAAGGAAGGGAAATGAGTGGAAGCTGCCTTTACTGCTGTATTTTTTTTTTTTTTTTTTTTTTTTTTCTATGTGATTGAGGGAGGCAAAAGGCATAACTGCCTATAGCGAGTGCCTCCCCCATAGTTGAAAGAGTGACAGGGCCAAAATCAAGGGACGTTCGAGCCAAAATGCCTGGACACACGGAGTTTGAAGCAATTTAAGTCATAGGAAGAGGGAAAGACTGATTCTGGGAGAGAGTTCCAGAGCTCAGATGTTGAGTAGAAGAAAGTTTGAGAGTAACGTTTCACTCTTGGGTTGGAGAGTTGCACAGAGTAGGGGTGGGATTGAGTTGCAAGACGGGTACCACGTGCCCTACGTAAAGGAGGTGGTATGCACTGGGATAGCTCTGAGGAACACTGATTATTATAGTAGCGATAGAATAGCGAGAGAGATGCAACATTGCGGCGGAGAGAGAGAGATTGCAGAGAGTTGGTGAGTGGACGGGAGTTAATGATACGAAAGGCCTTCCTTTCAACTTTGTCTAGGAGAGCGGTGTGAGAGGAACCTCCCCACACATGTGAACAATACTCAATACAAGGGCGCACTATGCCCCTGTACAGAGCAAGAAGCTGTGCAGGGGAAAAGAACCCCCTAAGGCGGTTGAGCACACCCAGCTTCTGGGAGGCTGCCTTAGCAAGACTGGTAATATGGTCCTTCCAAATGAGAGCAGAAGAAAAAGAGACACCAAGAATATTGAGAGAAGATGAAGGGTTGATTTTTGTATTGTTGAAGAATAAGGGATAGTCCGCTGGGAGATCCTGACGGGTAGATAGATGGAGAAATTGGGTTTTGGAAGCATTAAAGTTAACAAGGTTTTCTCTGCCCCAATTGGAAATAGTATTTAGATCAGAATTTAAGAGTTCTATGGCTTCATTACGTTTGTCGTTGAGGGATTGCTGGCTGGGGCGTTCTGAAAAACTAATGGAGTAGTGTAAGGTTGAGTCGTCTGCGTATGAATGGATGGGAATTAAGGTACAGTTAAGGAGATCATTTATAAAAATTAGAAAGAGAATAGGAGATAGGACAGAGCCCTGAGGAACACCGGAGTTTATAGGGTGAGGAAGTGAACAATGGCCGTCCACAACCGCAGCTATGGAACGGCCGGAAAGGAAATTAGAGACAAAGGCACAGATGGAGGGATAGAAACCGAAGGAGGGTAGTTTAGAAATTAAAGATTTATGCCAGACTCTATCGAAGGCTTTCGATATGTCTAGTGCAATAGAAAAAGTCTCACCGAAGTCCCGAAAGGAGGATGACCAAGAGTTAGTAAGATATGAAAGAAGATCACCAGTAGAGCGACCCTTAAGGAAGCCATACTGGCGATCTGAGAGCAGATTATGAGAAGAGAAATGCTTAAGAAATTTGGAAGCAAGAATAGTTTCAAAAACTTTAGAAAGACAAGAGATAAGAGCAATTGGACGATAGTTGGAGGGTTGAGAGCGGTCACCCTTCTTTGGGACAGGTTGAATGTGAGCAAACTTCCAGCATGAAGGGAAGACGTTAGAGGATAGACAGAGACGAAAGAGTTTGCCTAGGCAGGGAGTCAGCACGGAAGCACAGTTTTTGAGAACAACAGGAGGAACACCGTCCGGACCGTACGCCTTATTAGTGTTAAGCCCAGAGAGGGTAGAAAGTACATCTTTAGAAGAGATGCAGATGATACAGTTCTGATTATCGTATTTCGTATTAACCCTTATCTATATATACTTTATTATGTAAGTCTCAGTGGTAGCTTCAATGCTAATTACTTTATTATCAATATCCAAGAGGCTATAAGGGAATAACAATAGAAATACATTTTGTTATGCTCCTGTGATTATGAAGGATCTCTTACTATGTTATAGTTATAGGCTGATAACCATACTCCACACGATGTAGATAGATACACATATCTATCGTATCTTTAAGTCTCTTTGTTTAATCTAGCTCTAGTTATAATTGCTATATTTATTGATATATAAGAATTATGATAGTTTTACTATAGTTGGAGTATCGTTATATATTTATAAGAATATATTTCGGTTATAAAAACAAAGTTATGAATTTTGTTTATTTGCACTTTTTGTATAGCTTTTTATTTATACAGTATATAGTTTAAATATTATTACATTTCAGATAATAGTTTCACAGAGTTTCACAGAGTTGTAAATGACTGAATAATTTACCAAGACGAATTGGATTGTTATAACACGTATTGAATTATATTATATACTTGGTTATATTTAATGTAGCTTGTATGATAACTAATAAATGTTTCCTAGAAGTTCCAACCACAACTAGCACTTCTAATATTTATATTTAAGTTGTACTCACTAGGATTAAATGTGGTGTCTTTCTGGGACTCTCTCTTTTGGAGTCCATGATGACTTCGTAAGACTGAAGGTTGTTGGTGTCTACTGGCTGGTACTGGTACTAACTGTTTGAGTTTTAATCTTGAGCTTATATAGGGCTCAAGTGAATATGTCCACGTCCACACTCACTTGTGAATAGCTTCCACGTTTTCACTCACGTGTTTAAATTATATATATAACTCTATGTAATTAAACTCTGAACTCGGAAGTAATCTCTTAGGACTTGTAATCTTGGATAGATTTCCAGTGTTTACTAACATGGTAGTGTTTATTTAACATATAGTGCTACTTGATCTACTTCCACAGTAGATACCTGAATTACACTTTAAAACTGAGTTATTAGGGCTTCACTTAATCTATTGATACATATATTAACTTTTAATATAAACTATAAATCATAAATTCATCATGTAAACAAGAGCTGATCAATGATTACTCACAGATATACACAGGTACGTTCTGGCTATTGAATACATTGGCTGATATAGATAATGAGACTCTCGGATCCTTATCTTCTGTTCCATTATCAGTGTTCTCTCAATTCCTTATTCGTTAGTGGGTATATATCTTATTCTAGACTTTATTTACATTCTTTATTCACTAGAAGATTCATTCATGTCGACTAACTCTGTTCTCGACATCACTCCCTGTTTTTTTAGAGGCCTGCGTCCGCGCTGGCCAATCGTTGTAGTGAGTTGGGGACCTTCGTCATCTGAGAGGGGCGACAGTGCAGGAACGGAAGTGATGGGTGTAGATGATGTAATTTGGTGCATGTTGATCACAGACGGCTGCATCGTCGCTTCGGAGGTGTGCTGCTTCTTGATCTCCGCAGCTCGACGTGTATGGGCTAACACTACGGTGTAGATAGCATAGGCTGCTCCTACCAGGATGAGGATAGCAGCTATCGCCAAGGTCGTATTCTGGATTATTTTCTGTTGAAGAGGATGGTGTATCTCGATACGTTTGGCTATTACTGCTAGTTGTAGTAGATCGCTTGTAGATAATTTTGGAGTTGGTAGATCTCGTAGTTGCAGTAAAGTAGAGTTTATTTCTTGAAGTAAGTTGTGGGTGTGCCGTGATATTGGAAGGGACACGTTGAAGTTTGTAGCTCTTATATATGTCTCTTCTCGCCGTCTCTTCCCCATAGCCGGTAATTGAAGAATTGGGCTATGTGCACCACAACCTTCATTCAGTGTGAGAAGTCCCAGGTTATGTGTTATCTGTTTTTTTAATTCAAGTGTAGTTGATGGACAAGCAAGTGTAGAAGTAATTTGAATAGGGGTTGAATATATCCATCCTTCATTGAGTTTAATAAAAATAGGAGTGAAACTATGTATTATATTAGTATGACATAGTGTCGGGTGTACTTTATCATTAATAAATGTAGCAACTTCTCAATTAGGGGTGTGAATACTATCAAGAGGACCGGTTGGGGGGCATATACAAAATTTGTTCTGTGCCTTGCAATGGGAAAACAAATTATACATTGCATACGTATTCCGGTCTTCAGAAATGGCTAAACATTGATTATTTATGTCAACTTGTAAGTACAAGTGTGTCTTGGGTGCTGGAAATGGTAAAGTATGTATTTTAAAAAAACATCAAAGGTATGTGCTGGTTGTCCACGAAGGGGTACAATTAAATACAAATAAAAGATGTGACTAGCAATCGTTGGTTTGGAAACAACTATTATTATATCTCTATATAAACTTAAATATTCTGGTCTTGCTGGCACAATAATCCTGGTGAATTCAATGAAGCTTCTGATAAAATTTCAAGCAATTTATCTGTTGGCATTAAATATGGAGAAATTTTAGATTCTAACATCTGATCCAATCCAAGTTTAACGTTATTTACGTCAGCATAAATATCAGACAATACTATTTGTAATGATAATAAATTGCCAATTAAATCTGATTCATCCTCCAACTCTTGTAACTTATTTCCAACTCTTGCGACAATGTTTAAAATATTTCGAGTGCTATTATGTAGCCTATCAATTGCATAATTTAAAGATTCCATACGTCGAGTAGTAATATTGAGTATTCTAGTATGTACATTTAATTGTTCACGTTCCTCTTCTGTAAGGACTTGTAAGTTGCCTAGTTTATCGTGAACTGCATCAATTTGATCTTGTGTTGCAATCCTGAAAAGAGAATTAGCTAGAGATCCCACAAATTCTATTGCTCCTCGTTTATTTCGTTTGGATGTCGATGATATATTTTCTACCGGACTTTCGGACATGACGAAACGTATGTAATTATGAAAATCTTGTTCAATCCTATACAATTCATTTTTTATCGAGTTGATCCAGATATCCCATTTTCCATTTTCCTTTATTAACTAGGACTATGAGCTTCAGAATATAGTATAATGTCCTGAACGTAAACTTGAGCTAAACGTAATGGGTGTAACACAGTTGTAGTGTCAATTTGGTAGGGAATGACATAAGTATTTCCCGTAACCACCAATCTCGCCTCTTCAGTAAAGATGACTGGATTACTTAATGCTGATTCACCCGTATCTGCTGCGGGACAGACGATCGCCAAGTAACCCAGGATTACATGGAAGGTAAATAATATCTCACTATTTTGTTTTCACTACTATTTTCTATATTCTAGGGGACGGGGCATTACATACGGCAAAGGTTGTACTCTACTATGTGATCGTAGAGAATATCTAGGTATATTATGTACAATATCATCATCAATATTATTACCTACTTTATCATCCTCACAGTCACTTTCACTCTCACTGTCATCCAGAATTAAGTGAGAATCATTCATACTGCTAGAACTATCAGTTTCGGATATATCCAAGTGTATTGGATAAACACTTCTTGCATTTAGATTGTCGCGAGCTAGCAATGCCTCTTCCGGCACAACTCGGACACGGTCAGTGTGAATCGTCACTGGGCGATTATCTTTAATGCGCCGTAATTAAACCCTCCCGCATTCGGCAACTTAAATATGTAACTTATGGTAAGACCTTCTCTAATTTGCCATGAAATATCAGGCTGGGTGAGTTTTCGAAGCCTTGTGTTTTTCTGTATTTTCATCCACCAGAATGCTGTTTATTGTGATGTATCATATGTCAATGGAAAGAGGAATATTTATAGTACATGATAAAACAAAACAAAATGTAAATAAATTGAAATATGAAAGTGTAAATGAGTCCGGAATACAATTATTTCCCATGCAATTGTCTTCACACCGTCCTAGCTCTAAATTGTGAGTGATGACCATATATTTTGTTTTGATCAAATAATAGTATTTTTTCTCCTCTTTCCAAATCTGAAAACAAAAATTGTTTATCTTCAATAGTTCTCAAGCAGTGACCGAAAAAAAAAATATGATTTTGATTGATATGGTTTATAACATTTTCGATTTATTTCGTTGCTACGAAGTGTATGGTTTTAAATTTAGGCTGCATGAATATGGCAAATAATGCTGATGAGTATAAAACAAACTAGAAGTTCCTACGATAAATACATTTTGCGCTATGAATATTTGAAATGAAGAGCCAAAATGCGAATATTTACGCTTCACCCGTCTCTGTTCCGCCGATGCTAGCCGGGTTCCGAGCTGTTCCCCACCTCGGCGTTGGTTTATTTGCTCGGATACGTATATAACTGTTTATATCACCGTCATCGGAAAATTATGCTCTTTCTAATGGTGAAAACCAAAATAATATAGCGTAATTGGTTCGCGAGCTATGCGCAATTGTTTCCATGCACTGTTATTGTTATGTAAATATATGAGAATGTTTATACAGTTGTTTATCTTTGCCACAATATACAACACTTTTATATAATTTTCCTTGCCAATATTTGTATAATGTTCATAGAAGACATGTCAGTCACGAAAGTTGTCAATTTTACTTACCTGATAGGGCCACAGCCCTTTCCAACGAGAAGGGAAATGGCTCCTGGGTTGACACTGAAAAAACAAAACATGAAAGCCAGGTTATCATCAAGTAATCAATTCAGAAATAATTCTATTGTACACACAAATAAAGTAATATATAAATATATATATATATATATATATATATACAGTATATATATATATATATATAATATATAAATATATATATATATACAGTATATATATATATATATATATAAATATATATATATATATATATATATATATATATATATATATATATATATATATACAAGGTGTCAAACAAAATATAATGAAGGGTAACATAAATGTGTGTATGTGTGTGTGGGTATATATATATATATATATATATATATATGTTGGTAAAGCCAGGTAATAAATTTTCTTTAATACATACGAGGTTGAAAGAAATGGCAATTTCTGCGTTGGAAATTTTATTATTCAAAGTTTCCAGGTCTCTGATGAGTTTTCGCTGGGTGGCAGGAAGTAGATGAAGGAGATGAGCAAAATTCATGGTGGTACAGGGTTACATTAACACCTTAAGAGCGGCCTATGCGGTTTATTTATATGTACCGCCCAGCGGGGTGTTTTTAGCCAAAATAGGGCTGTTTACGTGATCATTTTCATGCCTAAATAAGACCCAGAACGTAAAACAAGTATCTATCCCTGAAAGGGCATAAACAGAGCTTTCGAATGACACCATAACGATCCTTTTATGATGGCTAGTTTTCTTGCAATAACCGTGCAACGCGAGTGCAAAAAGCATGTAATTAGGCACTTTCCCCATACAATTCCTTATATAGCGAGTGAGAGAGGTAGGAGGGAGGTGAGATTCGTGTCAGTAGGTTCGCCACGGTGGTCTGGAGCAGTCATACGCTCGCTACTCTCCTGCCACCACTTGTCTCTCTCTCTCAGCAACATTACGTGCTGAAATTGCCTCTCGAGTTATGTCGAGCGCCGCCACATAGTCCAGCTTTATTTAACTCGACTTATGTGGTGAGCCGCTAATTAAGGGTTAAAGTACATGAAGATACAGGATATACGACGCGTTTCACTGGACAACCAGCATTATCAAGTAAGGAAGGAAAGATATAAAAGGTAAACAGGAAGGGTAAATATAGAGGGTGGAGGATCAGAGGAGGCGGAAAACAGGGGGCAAAAGTCTGCTAAATTTCCAACGCAGAAATTGCCATTTCTTTCAACCTCGTATGTATTAAAGAAAATATATATATATATATATTTTCTTTCAGGCAGGTGAGATTAAAATAATAGGCACAGTTTGCATTATTGAGTTTTTTATTGATACTCTCAATTTTTCGTATAGTTTTTCTGGTATTTTCAGGAAGTTGGTAAAGGAGGTTTGCAAATGGTTCCGACGTTTCAATGGGCGCAGCCATCATTATCAAGGAGAAGTGAAGTTAGAAGGTGATAAGTCGAGTTTATAAAGGCGATACAAGATCAAGAGAGGGAATATTGTGTGCTAGCTGCACGCTGGTTGGCTAACCTAAGACTAGCTCTGGTAGGCTGGCCGGACGCAGGAGTGGGCGGGGCCTCTGCGTCGTTCATCTGCGTGTGTGGAGGGGGCATTCCTGGGGGCATCATGGGGGGCCTCGCTGTGGAAGGGCGTGCCGAGTGTAGGATCTGGCTGTATTCCACTTGTGTGTTTAAAGTAGGTTGGTATGTTTGTATATATATAGCTTCAAGAATGAATAGGCGGCGTGAGTCTATTTCTTTATCAAGAATAGAGGTGTTTATCTAAGTCGGGTCTGGTGAGTTCCTGATGGTGTGGGGATGTGTGGTAGTGGTCCTTGATAGCTCCGGCTTGAAGGTGGAAGGTAAGGCGACGTGACAGACGAGTCCTTGTCAAACCGACATAAGTGTGAGGTCCACAGTCCTCACTGTTACAGGTGTGTCGGTATATGACATGGTCCTCTTGTGACGGTTTCTTAGCGGTAGCCGGGCTGTTGCGAATGACTAGTTGTGATGTTTTCCTCGATTTGTAGTATATGGTGAGTTTAAGGTGTTGGTCAGGGTTCGTAGTTTTAACGTTGTTGCTGATAATGTCTCTCATTATGTTTTCGTCTGTTTTGTGATCAACAAACACCTTGAAACATGGTACAAAAACGACATGCCTACTAATACAAACACTGAATACATAAAACAAATCTATAAAAACCACATGTCCTCAGTTCCTGAAAATACCAGAAAAACTATACGAAAAATTGAGAGTATCAATAAAAAACTCAATAATGCAAACTGTGCCTATTATTTTAATCTCACCTGCCTGAAAGAAAATATCCTCCCTGGCTACACTAATATATATATATATATATATATATATATATTAAAATACAAGGTGTCATAAATATATATATATACCGGTATATATATATATATATATATATATATATATATATATACATATATATATATACCGGTATATATATATATATATATATATATATATATATATATACAAGGTGTCAAACCACAGAAATATGCAGATTTCCAAGCCACCCTAGGAGGTACTGCATTTGATTGTTATTTTTTTAGAGTGGTTTCCCCAGGAGGCCTATATCCACTTTGATGATGAACGTGGGTAAATCTAGGTGGGTGAATGTCTGTGGGTGAATGTCGGTGGGTGAATGAAGGTGGGTGAATGTCGGTGGGTGAATGTCGGTGGGTGAATGAAGGTGGGTGAATGTCGGTGGGTGAATGTCGGTGGGTGAATGTCGGTGGGTGAACGAGGGTGGGTGAATGAAGGTGGGTGAATGAAGGTGGGTGAATGAAGAAGAGAAATGAATGAATCAATGAATGAATAATTGCACATGGCTCCTGACTATAGGACACCTGCATTGTGACTATGGAAACGGTTGAAGCAGTCGTTGACGTCAATGCAGAGGGCAACCGTGCAAGTCGTGCAGCGGAAGCTTGTGTCCTTGCGAATGCCGGTCATTACTTTGCAGTAATAGCAACGGAGTCCCTTCTTGGCCGGAATCCTCTGCCGAGAATGGTCCAAGACCCTGTTCAACCGGACATGGTTCAGAACAATAGGACGGGGCCTTGGGACCACTCCAGGTCGAGGTCTCCGGACTCGCACCGCTCGTGCTGCTTCCAGTACTGGTGGCGGTTGGTTGGCAGCTTCAAGAGCTGCTTCCCCATCGTCACCAGCAGCAGCTGCATTAGGTGCTAGTACCACGGGGGGTTCAACCAGGACATAGTTCCCCCCCGGGGCAGCAGCATCAGCAGCAGCATCATCTGGTTCTGGTGGTCGGGAGGGGACATCGAGACGTGGTGCCCTCTCAACGCCTCACCAGGAGCAGCAACAGGAGAGGGTGGAGTATTGTCAGGAGCAGCAGGGGCTGGGGAGTCTGGATGGTCGTCGTCGGACGACCCAGATGATCCACCGGGTTGCCGTTGCCTGCGTGCATGCCTCTGTAGCTCACGCTGGTCACGCGGCAGATCTTGTGCTCGGTGGACTGGCCTCCCCGTAATAGGCCACTCTGCAGGGTTGAAGTGCAGCAAGGAAGTACAGATGTGCTCCTGGAAGTCCAGCAAGGTCATCTTCTTCCTTGGGTAGCACTTCCTGTACAGGACATGGGCGTTGAAGAGGGCCATTTGGATGAAGTAGGTGATCTTCTTCGTCCACTTGACCGTCCTTCGCTGGATGGGGTAGTACTGGACCATCTGGTCGAAGTGATCCACCCCACTCATGTGGATATTGTAGTCTTCAACGCAAACAGGTTTGAAGATCTCCCTCTGTCCACGACACCACCTGCCCTGTTGATCCTTCTCTTTGAAACTGACAAGCTTCAGGATGGTGTCCTGGTTGTGGAAAGTGGACACCATGTTGACGATGCGCTTGTCTCGCCAAAGTAGGATCATGGTTAAGCCGTTGTTCATTGCTATTGTCGCATCGCGTTCAAGCTCTTTTGCTTTAGCAATGTCGCACAACCGCTTAGGAGCTCCTCGTACAAGGCGCAGGGTGCCACACATATAGATGTTGTGTGTGAGCATTTGCTGGCACAGGTCAACTGAGTTGTAATAGTTGTCCATGTACAGCCTGTACCCCTGGCCTCTGAAGGACTCTGTGAGACCCTCCACCGTCTCCTGGAGAGATGTACCCGGACCGGTGTAGACCCGAAAGTCCCACACATAGCCAGTCAACGCCTCTGCCCTGATGTACAGCTTGATACCATACTTCGTCGGCTTCATTGGGTTGTAAACCTTGAATGAAAGGCGACCCTTCCATCCAAGGCTGCCTTCGTCAAGGGACAGCTTTTCGGCGGGGATGTATGCCAGCTTGAAGCCTTCAAGTAGGTATTCCATCACCGTCAGAACCTTCACAAGCCTGTCCTTGTTCTGCCTGCAGACTGCCTTGTTGTTGAAAGCATGGAAATACTTCAACGAGGCTAGAAACTTAGTCCTACTCATCGTTCTCCGAAATACTGGGTAGTCGTGAAGGACAGTTGAACGCCAGTAGTGACTCAGAGAAGGAATCTTGGTGATGCCCATGAGGAAGTACAGGCCAAGGAATTTGGCCATTTCCTCCTCACCAAAATGGTGCCAAAAAGCGGCTGCTCCGTCAACGAACTTGGCGTAAGCATTTGTCTCCAATACCAGGTATTGCAGCATCTCCCTTGTGAAGAAGAGCTGGAAGAACTGGAGAGGAGTCACCGGCTTTGGAACCTGCATGCCAGGGGTCCCTGAGAACAGATCAGGCTGGGGGTCGAAGGGGGTGTCGGTCCAACCGGCATCACGATCGGGGGCAGGATCGCGAGCACGGCCACGACCACCGCGAGGACCACCGCGAGGAACACCTCTGCGGCCCCTGGGCCTACCACCTGCCCCCCTATGGGGACCTGGCCTCTGGCGTGGCATAGGTGGTAGGTCGAGGGGTTGAGTGGGGGGGGCTTCTGCATCAGATGATGAAGAAGCCGGTGAACCTGGTGCAGCACCAAGTGGTGAAAGGTGTGGAGCTGGTGAACCTGGTGCAGCTGCACCAGCTGGTGAAAGGTGTGGAGCTGGTGAACCTGGTGCAGCTGTACCAGTTGGTGAACAGTGAAGAGGAAGCCTTTGGGGAAGAAGCTCCTCGATTGCTGCTGGAGGATTCAACGCTGTGCATGGCACCTCAGCAACAACCTGAGCACGCACTGCGGCTTTAGCAACCTCAGCACGCATTGCGGCTCGATGCTCAGGCAGAACAAATGCCGAGGGGGTCAACGGTGTGTCGCTGAAGGGGGACACTGCGGGGGTGACCGTTCCCATGACATGCGAAGGCGGGGTATTCAAAGTGCTCACAGCAAGTAGCGTAGCAAACAGGTATGGGCTGCGGGCTGG
The DNA here is from genome assembly GCA_032716605.1 of Paralithodes platypus. Taxonomy (NCBI): domain Eukaryota; kingdom Metazoa; phylum Arthropoda; class Malacostraca; order Decapoda; family Lithodidae; genus Paralithodes; species Paralithodes platypus. The sequence goes on from CM064566.1 coordinate 33,405,730, forward strand.
TGATCCTGCTGGAAGCAAGGATGAGGCACGGCCACGCGAGGTGGATGGAAGAGGTGACGTGGGAAGTTGGGGGAAGTTGGGTGATGGTAGGAGGTAATCGGTGATGTTATGGATGGGATGAGATGTAGATGGGATGGGATGAGATGTTGAAGGAATGGGATGGGATGGATGGTGGTGGTGGATCCGCTGGGGCTGGTTCAGTTGGTGGTGGTGGTGGTGGGTCGTCCGTCGTTGCTGGGGCTGGTTCTGCTGGTGGTGGTTGGTCGTCTGACGTTGCTGGGGCTGGTGGTGGATCGGCCGAGGCGTGGGCGTCGAGGCGGAGTCGCTTGGGCGGAAGTGAAGCCCAATCCTCATCGTCAGACCACTCGTCCGACTCACTCTCGCTCGCCGTCTCGTCCGTCGTCGTCAGGTCCAGCACCTCGTTCACTACATCCTCCAGCTGGGAGTCCCGCAAACGTTTCTTATTATCCCTCTTGTCCGACATGGCAGCTGGCGTATGGCGGTAGGCTTGCGTATGGCGGCAGGCTGGCGTATGGCGGCAGGCTGGCGTATGGCGGTAGGCTGGCGTATGGCGGTAGGCTGGCGTATGGCGGCAGGCTGGCGTATGGCGGTAGGCTGGCGTATGGCGGTAGGCTGGCATATGGCGGCAGGCTGGCGTATGGCGGTAGGCTGGCGTATGGCGGCAGGCAGTAATTAGGTTACGATGCTGAAACCAAGAAAAGGAAATAAAAGAAAAACGTAATTGACGTTGATAGTTGTCATGACGCAAGTTCGCCATCACTGGATCCATATGACGTTGGTATAGTTCACCATGACGTAGTCATAGTTTTGCATTATCCGATTCCAGATGACGTGAGTATAATGGATTCATGACGGTATAGTTCCGCATTTTGTAATTCAAATGGGGGAACACCATGACGTAGTCATAGTATGGCATTATAAGAATATATTTATACCTTAGGGCTCTTTGGCCAAACACCCTGGGGAACAGGAACAACACAACAGGGAAGGGGACAAGAACAAAACATTATATATATACGGTATATACCTGTATATATAAAATAAATAAAATCAAATAAATAAAAATATATATAAAATAATAATAGAAATACTCGATTATGGGCCCTGCCCTTGCTCTGGACCTAGGGGGTGGTCCCAGAGACACCCTGGGGAACAGGAACAACACAACAGGGGAACAGGAACAACAGGGAAGGGGACAAGAAAAAACAATTATATATATACGGTATATACCTGTATATATAAAATCAATAAAATCAAATAAATAAAAATATATATAAAATAACAATAGAAATACTCGATTATGGGCCCTGCCCTTGCTCTGGACCTACGGGGTGCTCCCAGAGACACCCTGGGGAACAAGAACAACACAACAGGGGAACAGGAACAACAGGGAAGGGGACAAGACAAAAACAATTATATATATACGGTATATACCTGTATATATAAAATAAATAAAATCAAATAAATAAAAATATATATAAAATAACAATAGAAATACTCGATTATGGTCCTTGCCCTTGCTGTGGACCTAGGGGGTGGTCCCAGAGACACCCTGGGGAACAGGAACAATAACAACAAAAAATATATATAAATTAATTAAATTATAAATAAAATAAAACGATATAAATAAAATAAATAAAATAAATAACAACTATAATAAATAAAAATATATATAAAATAACTATATAAATACTCGATTATGGGCCCTGCCCTTGCTGTGGAGCTAGGGGGTGGTCCCATGGACACCCTGGGGAACAGGAACAATAAAAAAATATATATATATAAATGAAATACAATTATAAATAAAATAAAATTATATAAATAAAATAAATAAAATAAATAACAACTATAATAAATCCCAATATATAAACAATAACTATATAAATACTCGATTATGGGCCCTGCCCTTGCTGTGGACCTAGGGGGTGGTCCCAGAGACACCCTGGGGAACAGGAACAATAAAAATAAATATATATATAAATGATATAAAATTATAAATAAATAAAACGATATAAATAAAATAAATAAAATAAATAACAACTATAATAAATCCCAATACATAAAAAATAACTATATAAATACTCGATTATGGGCCCTGCCCTTGCTGTGGACCTAGGGGGTGATCCCATGGACACCCTGGGGAACAGGAACAATAAAAACAAAAATATATATAAATGAAATAAAAATTATAAATAAAATAAAATTATATAAATAAAATAAATAAAATAAATAAAAACTATAATAAATCCCAATAAATAAAAATAGGCCTATATATAAAATAACAATAGAAATACTTGAATATATATATATATATATATATATATATATATATATAAAATAAAGATAGGCCTATGCCTAAACATATAAAATAAAGATAGGCCTATGCCTAAACATATAAAATATCCCAGCTCTGAGGAAAAGGTAAAAGGTCAAGGAGTGGGGACCCGCAGCGGCAAGTAATTATGAGATTAGCTTAGGTACTTTACCCAGACATCTGTGGCTGTCCAAAGGTTCACTGCTGTAGTGTAGTGTACAGTGGCGCATAAAAGTCTTGTATGTTTTTATGTCAGGCTACTTACCGTGACATATTTGTACTTACCGTGACATTTTTGTCTAAAAAATTCGTTTATAATTATCCACACTTCACTGTTAGTTACTTCACTCAAATGAAACTGTGTATTCACTCAAAAATTGCCCAAATTGGGCATACAAAAATGCCAAAAAATGGGCAAAACACAACTATATTTCGTAATTACAGCTTTATTATACTTCGTTGTTAGTATTTATTGATAAATATATTGGTCTTTCAAGCGAAAATGAAGGTTTTAGGGCAATATATATACGACACACGTATAGCCTAGCTTACATTCGTAATCACAAACCTAACATAAGTTATGAATGTGACTACGAATGCTTACTACACCAACCCTACGAATATGATATAAATAATATTATTCACAACACTTCCACTGGGTCCATTCTAGCCGCCTAAAAACTACATGGCTGGCTATGAAGAGGCGAACAACGAGGCACCAAGTCACAAATCACGAGTAATCACAAACATAACATAAGTTAGGAATGTGACTACAAAATTGCTTGCTACACTAACCCTACGAATATGATATAAATAATATTATTCACAGTTCACAACACTTCCACTGGGTCCATTCTAGCCGCCTAAAAACCACATGGCTGGCTATGGAGAGGCGAACAACGAGGCACAAAGTCACAAATCACGAGTTATATACATAAATTATAAATACATAGCCACAAATTAATGATACACTGCCACTTGGTACATAAATAATCCAGATTTGCCCACCTGAAACCCGCTCCATGGCAGGCAATGGAGGAGAGACGAGATTTAAAGGTCCGGGAGTACTACCTCACAGACTGGCGGCCGGCTCACAACTGGTGAAACAATGCCCCGCACTCCTCTCACAGGGACGCTAGGGGGTTGCCAGATATTTCATTTTGTAACTTACTGAGGGCTAACTTACCAGCCAAAAACGCGTCAAAATCGCGTCATAAACTTATTTACCATGAATATTTCTAACTTACGGGTGGCATTATGACGCGATTGCGTCATACGACCACTCTTCGAGGGGTGGCGTTAGGACGCAATCGCGTCCTAAAAATGCGGGAGGGTTAATTACTACTTCACTTACTTTCTCTACCAATCTATACGGACCGTTGTATTTTGGTTGAAGTTTTTGTCTTTCATTTTTTCGTGGAACTACTTTTACATACACTCGGTCTCCCTCCTTTATCGCTTTTACTTTATTTCTCTTTTGGTTTCTCTCGTTTTCCTCTTGACCCTCTTCTAGGTACTTCTTACATCTTTAATACGTCCTGTTCATTTTTATTGCTACTTCATTTTTGTAGTCCTCGAGGTTGTAACTGAAAGTTTCACTTGACAAGATCGTTTGATAAGCGTGTGATAAGCAATATCACCGTTACAGAGAGAGAAGTATTGAATTGTTTAGATAAACTCAAGGTAAATAAAACCCCTGGACCTGATACAATCTCGCCTAGAGTTCTAAAGGAAGCTAAGGATGAGCTCTCTAAACCACTGACATTACTATTCAATAAATCCTTGCAGTCTGGAACTATGCCCGATCAGTGGAAGCTAGCCAACGTAACACCGATATTCAAAAAAGGCAGCAAATCCCTACCCAGTAACTATCGTCCAATTAGCTTAACCTCAGTTGTATGTAAAATGCTAGAAACGGTCATACGAGACAGACTCGTAAATCACTTAGAGGAAAATAACATACTTAAAGATACTCAACACGGCTTTCGTAAAAAACGTTCCTGTTTAACAAACCTCTTAGACTTCTTCCACGATATCCTCAACCTCTACGATGAGAGTAAAGCTGTAGATATTATATACCTTGATTTTCAAAAGGCCTTTGACAAAGTTCCCCACAAACGTTTACTGCTAAAACTAAAAGCGCATGGAATACAAGACGGTGTGTTGAAATGGATAGAAAATTGGCTCAGCGACAGAAAGCAAAGAGTAGTCATAAACGGTAAGGCATCAAAATGGACCAATGTAAGCAGCGGGGTACCCCAGGGATCGGTACTAGGACCAATTCTCTTTCTAATTTACATCAACGACATAGATGAGGGTCTCACCTGTACAATCTCAAAATTTGCTGACGATACAAAAATTGCAAATAGCGTACTCTCAAAAGAACAAGTTGACGATATGCAACACAATCTAGATAAATTGTCATGTTGGGCCCAAATTTGGCAAATGAGTTTCAATGCGGATAAATGTAAAGTACTACATATCGGATACCTAAATGAGAAAGCAAACTATTCGATGAATGGCACTCAGCTTAAGAATGTAAACAGAGAAACCGATCTGGGAGTAACAATATCGAGTAACCTAAAACCGAGTCAACAATGTTCAGAAGTTGTTAAGAAGGCAAACAAAATAATTGGCTTTATAGGCAGGTCATTTGAGCATAAATCCAAAGAAGTTATCCTAACCCTTTACAATTCATTAGTCCGCCCTCTTCTGGAATACTGCGTTCAATCCTGGTGCCCTTATTACCAAAAAGATATAAACAAGCTAGAACGAGTTCAACGTAGAGTTACCAAAATGATACCTAGCCTAAAGAACAAACCATACGAAGAGCGTCTTAGAGAATTAAATCTATTTCCTTTAACCCAGCGCAGATTAAGAGGTGACTTAATTCAAGTGTTCAAAATCATCAAAGGCATCGACAATATGAACTGTAGTAAGTACTTCACTATTGACCAATCTAATTACACGCGGGGAAACGGTTGCAAAATTATTGGTAAATCTTTTAACTCACACGAATCTAAGAATTTCTTCTTCAATCGAGTTGTCAACTTGTGGAATGGGCTTCCCCGAAACGTTATAGACTGCATCACCGTTGATTCATTTAAACTCCGCCTAGACAAATATCTCGCATCAAACCCGCGACTGACTGCGTTTGTAAATGAATAACTTTATTTTATCCCCCCCTCAGTTACTAACCCATCTGTCCCCTACTAACTTCCTAATCCTGCCACGGACATTAGTTCCAGGGCAGTAATTCCCTTTCCAATGTTCCCTTACCCACTCTAAACCACTGTTTGGACACTTGATCCTCAGTGTTTTGGAGGACAAGCAACCTAGAAGGGTCACTAGATCTGTTGTTGCTTGATTTCCTTTGTACTCCTTTGTACTCCTTTGATATGGCATCTGTGGATCACGATGATACAATAAGAAAAATGGTGAGTCTATTGATCACTCGATTATATCCAGAATTATAAGTAAAATTGCATATGGCAACATTGAAGTCCATATTCCTGAATTATCATCTACGAGTGTCCTCAGAATCCTCACAACAGTTTGATTTACTCGTTCAACTACGCCGTTTGCGCTTGGTCGGTAAGCCGTGGTACAGGTATGTTTCATATGTAAGAGCGTTGCAACTTGATTAAACGTACTTGTGAATTCTTTTCCTTGATCTGATACAATCCACACAGGGGTACCATGTTTTAGTACGACATTTTCCACAAATGCTTGAGCAGTGGATTGAGTAGTTTTGTTACGTAAAGGCACTGCTATAAGATAACGTGTAAAGACGTCTATGACAGTCATGATATACTTATATCCTGTAGAAATATGTGATTCATCTGGTAAATCGGCATGTGAGTCAGGCAGGGGCCCAATTAAGTCAATATGAACTCTCTCAAATGGGGCATCGGGTATTGGGTATCTTTTATAGGGACCTTGGGCGTCCACTGGGGCCTTATAAAGGATACAGTTCCGACATGCGCTTACGTATGCTGTGACACTCTTGCGCATACTGGGCCAATAACAAAATGATTTAAGCCGATACATCGTTGCTCTAACCCCACCATGTCTTGCCATTGGATGATCATGGGTTAGATACAGGGCCGCTAAAATATGTGTATCTGGACAAATAACTCGATTATGTGAGCTGCCTTTCTCGTTCCCGTTAAACTGACGAATATATAAGAGGTTTGTCTCGTCTTGAAGAATTAGATCTTCAAGTTTGGCCTTGAGATTTGACTCTAAATATTTACGTTCCTTTGTAGTTACACTGGCCAGTGGTTTACTTTGTAGTAGGGAAATAACTTTGCCATATATAGGGTGAAGCTTCTGTTCATGTGCAATATCAATTAAATTCCACTCAATTCTGTGGTCGTCTACCAATGTCTCATCGCTTGGTGTATTATGGTGTATTATTACCATAGTCCATTGGCTAGGTGTATGACTCATGTTTAAATGTGTTGCATTTTGTATAGCCGCGATTGTGGGCATTGTGCGTTGACTAACACGAACTCTCATACCTGTAATTGCTAGTACTCTATCTTCTATTTCTGTATCGACTCTTAAGCGACTTAGTGCATCCGCTACAACATTATCCTTGCCAGGTAAATATTTTGGCTGTATATCATATTCAATTACTAGAAGTTGCCATCGTGCCACTCTACCACTAGGACTAGATGTAGTGAGAAGCCAAATTAAAGGTCTATGATCCGTATTTACTACTATCTGATATCCTAGTATTAAACTACGATTGTATTTCAATCCATAGACTATAGCTAATGCTTCTTTCTCAACTGTAGAATATCGCTGTTCAGCAGGGGTTAATTTACGGCTGAAATAAGTTAAAGGTCTAAGCCTATTATGTTGATCTTCCTGCTGAAGTACTCCACCTATTGCTATATCTGACACGTCTGTGGTGAGAACAAAAGGCTTTGTGAAATCTGGATATGCTAATACCAGTTCGTCTGATAATATATTATGCTTGAGCTCATTAAAAGCTTCATTTTCTCTTTCCGTGAATTTAATGACTGTTTTATCTTTCCTCTTATTTGTCCTGCCTCCTGTTAATTTCGTAAGAGGTGCGGCTTTCTCGGAATATTGTCGGATGAATTTCCTATAGTAGTTACACATTCCTAGGAAACTATAGTTCATGCATTATTTGCGGAGGAGTTAGCTGCTTTATAGCCTGAATTTTTGCAGGTTGTGGTTTGATTCCGTCGGTACCTACGACATGACCTAGATAATGTACTTGCTCAGAGAAAAAAATACATTTATCCAGCCTTAGCTTGAGAGAGGACTCTCGTAGTCTCTCTAGGACAGTAGTCAGGTTGTCTATATGTTGTTCCCAGGTCCTCCCAGGTACAACCATGTCATCTAGATATACGTGTGCCTTATTTCCCACTAAACCCATCAGCACCTGATTTATTATCCTTTGAAAACTAGAGGGTGCATCCTTTAATCCAAAAGGCAACACATTATATTCATAGTGACCATCTGGGGTTGAAAAGGCATTTTTTTGCTTACTTTCCTCCGTCAAGGGAATTTGGTGATATCCCCTGCGTAAGTCAAGACAAGTGAAAAACTGACTCTCCCCAAGCTGAGCTAGAATACGGTCTATGTTAGCTAAAGGATATCTATCATCCTTAATTAGCTTGTTCAAATTACGGAAATCCAAGCACAATTTCAATCCTCCTTCCTTCTTCGCTACCGGGACTACCAGGTTATTAAAAGAAGAACGGGAGGGTCATACTTTTCCTTGTTCCATTAAGGTTTGAATCTGGTCCTTGACATCCTGAATATATTTATGAGGTATAGGATAAGGACGTCTGTAAACAACCTGGTCCGAAACTGTCTCTATATTATGAACAAAATACGGACTGATTGTCAGGGGATCACTTTCCAAAGAAAATACGTCAGAGAACTCCCTTACCATGGTTTTCAAAGCTTGTTTCTGTTACACTGATAAATGTGCAAAATGTTCCTCCACGTGTTTTACTAAGCCATCATTTCGTTCGTTAGGCGTCAAAGTACAGATATTATCTCTCTGTGTAGGAGATATCTCGTCCGAGATATCTAAGTCTACCTTTTGACAAACTTCTACATACCCTAATGAATCACCTGGTTTAATTTATATTATATCTGGAGTGAAATTGGCAAATTTCATTGCAAATGTACCCTCAGATAATGCAATGATACCTTGAAAAAACGCAGATGCCTGTGTCACCCCTTCAAATGGTGTGTAAACTCCATAGACTGTATCATTAACCTCTTCTCCTTTCTGGTTCCCTCTTTCGCATGATAGCAGTACGGAGCCATATTCCCAAGGGCAGAGTTTTGTCACCTCCCTTACAGTAACTTTAACCAGTTTAATTTGTGCGTAGGCATGCGGCAAATATTCGCTTTATGCCCAATCTTCCCATACCTGTTACAAAGTATTTTAACAGCCTGCTTACCATTACTGGGTGTGTTATACTGTCTGTGTTGGCTTGGCTTACGGACGTCAGTGTGTAGACCAACCTCGGCACTACCTATGGTTAACACCAACATTTAACTCCCAGACCAGTTCCTTCTTTCTCTGCTGCTGATAATTTCGGGTCTCGCTCCTGAAACCTTAAAAACTTACTCCAGATCTTCTGTGAATCCTCCCTATCTGATTCCTTAATATGAATGACGAAAGCAGTGGGGCCGTTATTGAGGAAACTCGCCACCACTAATGAGTTTACTGTCCGTGCATCAGAATTTAATTTCTTTAACTCTGCTGCAAACTTATTCAAACGAGAAAAGAAAGTTAGATATGTCTCGTCGGCAGTTTTTGTTGCCTTCATCAGGTCACCCATGACTCTATCTAAGGTACGGTAAGGGGGAAAGAAAGTATTTTTGTTATCCCTGAACACATCCCATTCTTTTTTATTTTCAGGAACAGTGCCTAAATCATCAAGGAGTGTTTGAACGATAGTTTTAGCAGGACCTAGGCTGTAAAGTCTTGCAACTTCCAGCTTACCCTGAATACTCCATTCTAATGGGACAGGTGTTTTGGAATCTAGATCCTTTATCCAGTTTCTTGCAGAAGGATTACACTTAACCTCTGATAACCTCTGATAACCTCTTAAGCAAATCCCTATCCAGTAACTATCGTCCAATTAGCTTAACCTCAGTTGTATGTAAAATGCTAGAAACGGTAATACAAGACAGACTCGTAAATCACTTAGAGGAAAATAACATACTTAAAGATACTCAACAGGCTTTCGTAAAAAACGTTCCTGTTTAACAAACCTCTTAGACTTCTTCCACGATATCCTCAACCTCTACGATAAGAGTAAAGCTGTAGATATTATATACCTTGATTTTCAAAAGGCCTTTGACAAAGTTCCCCACAAACGTTTACTGCTAAAACTAAAAGCGCATGGAATACAAGACGGTGTGTTGAAATGGATAGAAAATTGGCTCAGCAACAGAAAGCAAAGAGTAGTCATAAACGGTGAGGCATCTAAATGGACCAATGTAAGTAGCGGGGTACCTCAGGGATCGGTACTAGGACCAATTCTCTTTCTAATTTACATCAACGACATAGATGAGGGTCTCACCTGTACAATCTCAAAATTTGCTGACGATACAAAAATTGCAAATAGCGTACTCTCAAAAGAACAAGTTGACGATATGCAACACAATCTAGATAAATTGTCATGTTGGGCCCAAATTTGGCAAATGAGTTTCAATGCGGATAAATGTAAAGTACTACATATCGGATACCTAAATGAGAAAGCAAACTGTTCGATGAATGGCACTCAGCTTAAGAATGTAAACAGAGAAACCGATCTGAGAGTAACAATATCGAGTAACCTAAAACCGAGTCAACAATGTTCAGAAGTTGTTAAGAAGGCAAACAAAATAATTGGCTTTATAGGCAGGTCATTTGAGCATAAATCCAAAGAAGTTATCCTAACCCTTTACAATTCCTTAGTCCGCCCTCTTCTGGAATACTGCGTTCAATCCTGGTGCCCTTATTACCAAAAAGATTATAAACAAACTAGAACGAGTTCAACGTAGAGTTACCAAAATTATACCTAGCCTAAAGAACAAACCATACGAAGAGCGTCTTAGAGAATAAAATATATTTCCTTTAACCCAGCGCAGATTAAGAGGTGACTTAATTCAAGTGTTCAAAATCATCAAAGGCATCGACAATATGAACTGTAGTAAGTACTTCACTATCGACCAATCTAATTACACGCGGGGAAACGGTTGCAAAATTATTGGTAAATCTTTTAACTCGCACGAATCTAAGAATTTCTTCTTCAATCGAGTTGTCAACTTGTGGAATGGGCTTCCCCGAAACGTTATAGACTGCATCACCGTTGATTCATTTAAACTCCGCCTAGACAAATATCTCGCATCAAACCCGCGACTGACTGCGTTTGTAAATGAATAACTTTATTTTATCCCCCCCTCAGTTACTAACCCATCTGTCCTCTACTAACTTCCTAATCCTGCCACGGACATTAGTTCCAGGGCAGTAATTTCCTTTCCAATGTTCCCTTACCCCCTCTAAACCACTGTTTGGACACTTGATCCTCAGTGTTTTGGAGGACAAGCAACCTAGAAGGGTCACTAGATCTGTTGTTGCTTGATTTCCTTTGTACTCCTTTGTCCTCTGGCTTATCAGAATGGCTCACGGGACCGCCACAGAAATATGAAACGTTCGTGAGTTTGGCAAAATTATGTATATTAGCTAGCGAGAGACCAGCTGTTATGGTCTCTGCTAATTGAGCAATAACATGTTCCGTCATGGCTTCGTCTTCACCGTCACTAGTATCATTATTAGAGGTTAAATCTGGAGTGGACAGACTTCCTTCAGAATTTGTATTATTATCACCACTAAGAGAAGAATCAGAATAGACTACAAACTCAGACATCAATCATTTCACAAAAGATCTTAGTTTCCCAGTTTTTCCCAAAAAATCTGTTTTCCCAAAGTTGGACCCACCATAGTGTTTAGTAATATAAACAAAAATCACTTGGTATGTTTGGTAATATAAACAAAAATCACTTGGTATGTTTGGTAATATAAACAAAAATCACTTGGTATGTTTGGTAATATAAACAAAAATCACTTTGTATGTTTGGTAATATAAACAAAAATCACTTTGTATGTTTGGTAATATAAACAAAAATCACTTGGTATGTTTGGTAAAAATCACTTGTATGTTTGGGTATAAACAAAAATCACTTGTATGTTTGGTAATATAACAAAAATCACTTGGTATGTTTGGTATATAACAAAAATCACTTGGTATGTTTGGTAATATAAACAAAAAACACTCGGTATGTTTTGGATATAAACAAAATCACTTGGTATGTTTGGTAATATAAACAAAAATCACTTGGTATGTTTGGTAATATAAACAAAAATCACTTGGTATGTTTGGTAATATAAACAAAAATCACTTGGTATGTTTGGTAATATAAACAAAAATCACTTGGTATGTTTGGTAATATAAACAAAAATCCGCTGGTATTACGTTGATAGGCAAGAAGGTAAATAGATATACGCACACCGCCTGCGTTAGTTACTACAGGGCAACTCAAAAATCACTGTGGTTAACCGCTCGCTACCATTTGCGAGTCGGCAAAAAGAAAAGTAGTTTAAGATTCACGAGTGTTCACCATTGTCACTATCGTCGACAGGGCGAATAAACAAAAATATAGTTTCCAGGGCAAAAATAAAAAATCAGTTACCGCTGCGACCATCGTCGACTGTTGCAAGTATCACTATGTCCGTGTTTCCGCTTTATTGCTATTATCTTTATCGTACAGGGGGAATGAATATCGTGTTTATCGCTGTTACCATTCTCGTACAGGGGGAATGAATATCGTGTTTATCGCTGCCACCATTATCGTATTATCGCTGCCACCATTATCGTATTATCGCTGCCACCATTATCGTATTATCGCTCCCACCATTATCGTATTATCGCTCCCACCATTATCGTATTATCGCTGCCACCATTATCGTATTATCGCTCCCACCATTATCGTATTATTGCTCCCACCATTATCGTATTATCGCTCCCACCATTATCGTATTATCGCTGCCACCATTATCGTATTTCGTATTAACCCTTATCTATATATACTTTATAATGTAAGTCTCAGTGGTAGCTTCAATGCTAATTACTTTATTATCAATATCCAAGAGGCTATAAGGGAATAACAATAGAAATACATTTTGTTATGCTCCTGTGATTATGAAGGATCTCTTACTATGTTATAGTTATAGGCTGATAACCATACTCCACACGATGTAGATAGATACACATATCTATCTCTTTGTTTAATCTAGCTCTAGTTATAATTGCTATATTTATTGATATATAAGAATTATGATAGTTTTACTATAGTTGGAGTATCGTTATATATTTATAAGAATATATTTCGGTTATAAAAACAAAGTTATGAATTTTGTTTATTTGCACTTTTTGTATAGCTTTTTATTTATACAGTATATAGAAATATTATTACATTTCAGATAATAGTTTCACAGAGTTTCACAGAGTTGTAAATGACTGAATAATTTACCAAGACGACTTGGATTGTTATAACACGTTTTGAATTATATTATATACTTGGTTATATTTAATGTAGCTTGTATGATAACTAATAAATGTTTCCTAGAAGTTCCAACCACAACTAGCACTTCTAATATTTATATTTAAGTTGTACTCACTAGGATTAAATGTGGTGTCTTTCTGGGACTCTCTCTGTTGGAGTCCATGATGACTTCGTAAGACTGAAGGTTGTTGGTGTCTACTGGCTGGTACTGGTACTAACTGTTTGAGTTTTAATCTTGAGCTTATATAGGGCTCAAGTGAATATGTCCACGTCCACACTCACTTGTGAATAGCTTCCACGTTTACACTCACGTGTTTAAATTATATATATAACTCTATGTAATTAAACTCTGAACTCGGAAGTAATCTCTTAGGACTTGTAATCTTGGATAGATTTCCAGTGTTTACTAACATGGTAGTGTTTATTTAACATATAGTGCTACTTGATCTACTTCCACAGTAGATACCTGAATTACACTTTAAAACTGAGTTATTAGTCCTTCACTTAATCTATTGATACATATATTAACTTTTAATATAAACTATAAATCATAAATTCATCATGTAAACAAGAGCTGATCAATGATTACTCACAGATATACACAGGTACGTTCTGGCTATTGAATACATTGGCTGATATAGATAATGAGACTCTCGGATCCTTATCTTCTGTTCCATTATCAGTGTTCTCTCAATTCCTTATTCGTTAGTGGGTATATATCTTATTCTAGCCTTTATTTACATTCTTTATTCACTAGAAGATTCATTCATGTCGACTAACTCTGTTCTCGACATGATGAGCGATAATGAATGGGAGTTGCAAGGTCTGGTAAATGAGTTTGGAACAGTGTGCTAAAAACGGAATTTGAAGGTAAATGCGGGGAAGAGCAAGGTTATGGTCTTCGAAAGGGGTGAAGTCACAGAGTGTGAGGTGAAGTTGAACGGTCAGGCTATGGAGATCGTCAGCTCGTTTAAGTATCTGGGCAGTGTGTTGAGTAAAGATGGAACTATGGATGAAGAAGTGTGGGAGAGGGTAGAAGAGGGGAAGAGGGTTGTAGGAATGCTGAAAGCGGTAACAAGAAATAGGGTGGTCAGTATGGAAGTGAAGAAGGCCTTGCATGACAGTGTGGTAATCCCGACACTGACTTACGGAAGCGAAGCATGGACGTTTGAGAAGAGACTCAGACCAAGAGTGAGAGGGGTGGAAATGAGTTACTTGAGAAGTGGGTGCGGAGTTACATGGAGGGATAGACAGACGAATGAGGAAGTAAGAAGGTGTGGTGTAGAGGTAGATGTGCTGGAAAGTGTGAAAAGGAACACTTTGAGATGGTTCAGCCATATGGAACGTATGGGAAGCGAGAGAATGACTAAGAAGGTGTATGAGAGCGAGGTGGAAGGACAGAGAGGGAGAGGTAGACAGAAAGAAAGGTGGAAGGATGAAGTGAGGAAGTATATGGATGAAGGCGGTGCTGGTTGGGAGAAAGGGCGTCGACTGACTGGGGACAGAGGTGCATGGGGGCGGTTCGTTCGTGGCCACCCCTTCGGGGATCACGGCGTCAGGCAATAGATAGATAGATAGATTATTATTATTATTATTATTATAATTATTACTATTATTTCATTATAATTATTTGTAGTATTAGTATTAGTAGTAGTAGTAATAGATATAGTAGAGTAGTATACCCCAGACTTGGCAGAGGGAGGACGTGTGTTGGTGACCTCCCGCAAAGTTTATAGTCAACAACGGGCGAACTTGAGAGTGACCCAACCGAAATGGCCAAGATACTCAAACAGCAGTATGAAAGTGTCTTCAGCCCGCCAAATGAAGACAAGAAAATCGAGAATGCAACGACTTTCTTTGGCAACGCTCCAGAGACACCACATCAACTCTCCTCGGTAACAGTATCACCAGAGGACATAATAGCAGCCATCGACAAGATTGGACCAAACTCTGCAGCAGGACCAGACGGCTTTCATGCCCAACTGCTAAAAAACTGCAAACATCAGCTAGCCCTGCCTCTAAACTGCTGTGGAGCAAGTCCCTCCAAACTGGATATGTACCACAATCCCTAAAAGAAGGTAATGTCACACCAATACACAAAGGGGGTAGTAAAGGCATAGCCAAAAATTACAGACCAGTGGTGCTGACGTCACACCTTATTAAAATCATAGAAAGAACAATAAGAGCTAAGATGGTCAGCTTCCTGGAAGATAATGAGGCGTTCAACGAGGGGCAACATGGCTTTAGAAAAGGCCGCTCCTGCCTCTCACAACTACTATCACACTACGACAAAATCCTACAGGATATTCAAGACGGAGAAAATGTAGACGTCATATATCTAGATTTCGCCAAAGCTTTTGACAAGGTGGACCATGGGATCCTTCTACATAACTCAAATCACTGGGAATAGGGGGAGACCTTGGAAGATGGCTGCACAGCTTCATCACCAACAGAAAACAAAGAGTCACGGTTCAAGGAAGCCTATCAGAAGCAGGTGGGGTCATCAGCGGAGTACCACAAGGATCAGTACTGGGACCTCTCCTATTCCTCATCATGATAGGAGACATCGACAGGGACCTGGAACACTCAACAGCCACATCGTTTGCAGACGACACCAGACTCATGAAGAAAATCACCTCACAACATGTTGCTCAGCTACTACAACAAGACTTGGACAAAATCCTGAAGTGGGCAGAAGAAAACAACATGGCCCTAAACGGAGACAAGTTCGAGCTTCTAAGGTACGGGAACAAGAGAGCACTACAAAACGACACCAACTACAAAAGTGGACAGCAAGAAATTACCGCCAAGGACACAGTGAAGGACTTGGGAGTAAATATGAGCAGTGACGCCACTTTTTCCCAGCATATTACCAAAGCCACAACAACAGCAAAACAAATAGCAGGCTGGATCCTGAGAACCTTCCACACAAAGAGAGGTGTATGCTAACATTGTGGAAGTCACTGGTCCTACCACGACTGGAGTACTGCTCCCAGCTCTGGTCTCCCCAAAAAATAGGAGAAATAACAGAAATTGAAGCCACCCAGAGGACATTCACCAGTAAAATCCATGGGCTTCAACACTTTAACTACTGGGAGAGACTTAAGGAGCTGCAGCTGTACTCACTTCAAAGACGTAGGGAGAGATACATCATCATCTACGTCTGGAAGATTTTGGAAAAAAAGGTACCAAACCCAAACATCCAAGAGACTCAGCACCAAAGGCGAGGGAGGCTGTGCTATGTGAGGACTACGCCGGGATCAACACAAAAAATCAAATCCCTGATCCATCACAGCTTTACATACAATGGAACCAGACTGTTCAACTGTATACCAGCCCCTCTCAGGAACATGACCGGGGTGTCTCCAGACACCTTCAAGAAACACTTGGACATGTGGCTGGCCAAAATACCGGACCGGCCACCAACACCAGGATACCCCAGCACCAACTCCAACCGACTTCTGGAATGGAGAGTGGAAGAAAGGGAGCTGCCTGGTCGCAGTGGAGCCCCAGCTCAACTGTGTCACTAACGGACGGAATACAACTAAGTGTAACTAAGTGTAAGTGTAACAGTAGTGAAGGAGTGGAAGGGGAGAGGTGGGAAGATAATCAACAGAAAGGCGAAGACCAGGACATTCGACATTGATAACAAGAAAGTTATTCTATAAATATATAATAGAATGCTGAGCAAAATTCCACTCTAACTTTATCAGTGAGCCTGCTGTGGAAGGGAAAGGTGCCCTTGGTCAAGCCCTGGCATACAACGGAACCGTTTAGGGTAGTGACCACAAGCATAACAAAAAACGGTCACTAACCACCCAATACACCCTCTTCCCCTCACTTCACCCCTCCTCTCCCTTCCCCTACCCTGCCCACCCAACTCCACCGCCCACCACCCACCTCCCACCGCCCACAGCCCAGCTCCACCATCGCTTCTCCACATTCGTTCCACATCGCCAGACAACCTTCGCGCCACTCAAGAGACGGAATAAGAGCCAGTGAGTGATCAAAAGAATACGCGGAAATCATATCCCGCCAATACAACGAAATTTGTGAGAAAAAAAACAATTATAGAAAGGGACTGGTGAGTGTATCATAAGTGTGTGGTGATACCATGGAAAAATAGAAAGACTTTCTTTACTACGTACTGCATATTAATAACTTCCCCTAACCTCATCCCCTTAATGGTTTCTTTATAGCTATTGTCCATCCACCCATCCTCAACTTTGCCCTATCCCTCCCCTATCCCATCTCAATACCTCTTATCCTCCACCCCCACCACGTGTACCACCCCTTGTCCTCCCTCCTTCATCACCCCCCCCCCCCACCCCCCACCCAATCCACCCCTCCCATAAACTGGAGGGAACACTTGACACCGCTCTCTCTCTCAATAACGGAAGGCAATCATGCATCAGATACGTTTCTCTCACAATTAATCAATATAGATACTCATATATCCACCTATCATCTCTTTCTCGTTCTCGCTATCGTTCACTCTCCCTAAAATTAACATTAAAATAAGTAACAATAAGGGCACACCTATCGCACCTAATCTCTCTCTCTCTCTCTCTAGGTCATAAAATAAAGGAGAGTGAATCTGTGAGTCATTGTAGGGTACGGAAAAGAAAAGAAAAAACAGTGACCGCAAGGGGATAATCTTACAGTTGAAAACTTCTGAGATATACAGGCTGGATAGGTAGGCTAAATAGGACTATATCTCTCTCTCTCTCTCTCTCTCTATATATATATATATATATATATATATATATATGTTTCTAATATCTCAGTGGGGTTGACTGCCGTGGTGTAGTTGATTAAAGCGTCGGCCATCGTCCTGACGGTCTACGGTTCGAACCCCACTGAGAGATTAGAAACATGTAGTGGCTCACGTGTATTTGTGATATATACTCAATATATATATATATAATTATATATATATATATATTTGTTTTTTATTAAGACAGCCTAAGCAGTGCTTCTCTCTCTCTCTCTCTCTCTCTCTCTCTCTCTCTCTCTCTCTCTCTCTCTCCCTCCCTCTCTCTCTCTCTCCAGCTCTCTCTTTAGCTCTTTCTCGCTACCTATCTATCTATTCTTTCGCAGTAATCTCATTCTTAACTAATTCAATCTCCACAATACCTAGTATCCTATCTTCTCATATACCAAGGTCTAATCCTTATTGATACTACAACTTCTACAACTACTGCTGCTATTAGAACTGCTAACATTACATTCGAACGGAAATAACGAACATCTTTATTAAAGCCAAAATCTGCCTAGTTGCCCTATCTAGCCGCTTACTCAGTTTGTTTATGTCACGTAATAACACCAAATTGTTCATACAACACATCCTAATATACATCCCACCAGCCAGCCAGGGGAATATCAAATATGGCACACAACACCGATAAGGAATACACAATCTAATACAAAATAATCTAGGCACACATACCGAAAATATTTGGATGCTATTATGGAAGTTACGTGCAAGCACTGTAATAAGATAAATTCAGTTCTGAAAAAAAAAAAAAAAAAAAAAAGCTAAGTAGCCTTAGTGTAAAGCGTAAAAGACATAGCAAGAGAACAGATGGAAGTGTCATAAGGGTGTAATGGAGGATGATGAAAGTTTAGATGAAGCCCTATCACAAAGGTCAAAGACTAACAAGTGTTGCATCTTGTGTACTCATACCTCATGCTTCCCAGTACCCTGGAAAGAAGCAATCATCCATCCAGTTCCTAAAAAAAGGTGCCTCTTCAGATCCATCAAACTACAGACCAATAGCATAACTTTCACTCTTGGTAAAGTCTTTGAAATTATATTAAATAATCACATAATTAAGCATCTTGAGAATAATACATTAATCATGAGGCAATATGGTTTTAGACGATGTCGATCAACTGCAGACATTCTTTGCCTTCTTACGCATCAAATCAACCAAGCTACAGACCAACATGGTGAAACACATACAATAGCACTGGATATATCAAAGGCATTTGATAGAGTCTGGCATCAATCCTTATTGTCGAAGATGTCACACTACGGCCTTGCATCATTAGTTCCACTAATTTTCTTCTTATCTTCATAACAGAAAATATGTGATGGTAGATGGCCTTTATTCTCAATTTCACTCAATAAATGCTGGTGTTCCCCAGGGATCAGTTTTGGCCCCAATTCTGTTCCTCATTCATATCAATGATCTCATATCTACCACTCATAATCCAATACATTCCTACGCAGATGACTCAACACTCCACAGTTCCTTCACATTTACCAATTCTTTCACCCACCCGATCTTATAAATTCAAAAAAAACACTACAATTTCTCTGCACCAGGACGTTCCTAGAATCAATGGATGGTGACAAGAGAATCTAGTTTGCTTTAATGCACAGAAAAACAAATGCACTCAATTTTCTAACCGACAGAATCTCACTGAATCCATATTTTTTTAATGATGTAAATATTCCCACTTCCCCTAGTATTGACATTCTCGGTGTAACATTAACTAACTTGAGCTGGACACATTATGTTAGAAGCATTGCTAAGATGCTCTAAAAAACTGGGACTCCTGTACAGAGTTCGAGAATTCTTCACTGACGAGCAGTTGGCCGTGATATATAAAAGTCATGTGCGTTCTCAGATGGATTACTGTTCACCTCTGTGGGGTGGAAGTGGAGTGATTGCATTGAGGCAGTTGGACAAAATTCAAAATAAAGCTATTAGATTAATCAATAACCCTGCAATCACACAGGACCTTCCTACATTATCCATACGAAGAAACGTTGCATCCCTTGCATTATTCTACAGATATTTTCACAGCATTGTTCCGAGGAACTTGCTTCAATTGTGCCGCCTCTCCACATCTTTCCCCGTAGAACTAGGACAGCTGAGAGCGCCCATGAATTTACACTTTCTCCTCCACAATGCAGAACTTCTGCTTATCAGAATTCATTTATCCCCAGAGCTACTACTCTTTGGAATTCACTTCCCTCGAATTGCTTTCCACAAACTTACAATCTACAATGTTTAAATCCAGTTGTTACAAACATTTTATGAATGGAGGATGCCTTTAGGCACATGGACCTTTTTGTTTTATCTGTCTTTTTCCTTCCTCCGTTCATTGTCTCTTAAAAAAAACAAAAATCTGTACAAAGAACGAGCATACATGTACAAGATGCAAATGCGTTAAAAAAAAAAAAGGATTGCATAAACTGTAATAAAGGTTCTCGGTGTTGCAACCCTTATAATAGTGTAATAACAGAGGGAGGGGCGGCAGCCAGTGCCCAGAGAGTGCGAAGGGATGAAGCTGACGGGACACAACACGGCGATGGACAACAACCCGACAGAGCATGTGGAGATGCGGGACCCTCAAGGGGCCCCGAGAGAAGGGCGGCAACCTCATGACAGGGTGGGTGACGGTGAGCCCAGCGGAGTCCAAAGACACGGAGACGAGCACCGAGATGCTGGAGAGGAGGGTGGTGTGCAAACAAGGCCAAATATAGCTGGTAGAAACGACGATGTGCCACGCAACGAAGAGCCCCGAGAAGCACACAGGGAGGTGGGACCACAGAGGGAAGCAGCCTTGGAGAGACCCGCAGAAGTTGATGGCAGAGGAGGAAAGGACTACGGGGAGAGGAGCTAAAAATGTGGACAGAGGCAGCTTACTCAGAAATTGTAGATTGGTCTGAACACAGTTTATTCAACCCCCCTAAATGTGACGCCACCACCAAACTGTTGACAGAGATGAAAAAGCTCATTTATAACTATGTCCATGACAGACCTTTAGCCCCGTATGCTCTCAAGTTATTTTTCAGCATTCCACATATCTTCTTGCAAAAAACTCACCGCAAATCTAGACAAGCGGAAAACGTGACTGCGCTAACAAATAGAGTGAAACTGTGGAATGGTAACAAGATGGATGACTTACTCAGGGAAGCCAGAGCATTACAAGAGAGACAAGGCAGACGGCAACACAAAAGAGAAAACACTGAGGACAAGGCCAGGAGATTCGGCGACCAGATGAGACAAGGTAAAGTGGCACCTGCAATATGATCCCTGACAAAGGAGGCAGCTGGTGGGCTGTTGCTTATCACAAGAGATACCATCAAGCTGCTGGAAGAGAAACATCCGCAACCTAGTATATCCGAGAGTCAGAAGCTAGAGGGGGCTTATATACCACCGAACCCCGTCATCTACGAACAAATCACAGGCGAGAAGATTTGGAAAAAGGCTCTAGGGACCCAAGGCAGTGCAGGACCCTCAGGGCTGGATGCAAACGGTTGGAGAACAATCCTGAGCAGCACAATTTTCGGAGTTGCAGCGACCGACTTACGCAGGGCGCTGGCAGATCTTGCAAGAAAATTGGCCACTCAAGATTGTCAACACTTGGAGGCCTTCACACCTTGTCATCTAATACCATTGGACAAGAATCCAGGGTGCAGACCTGTAGGGGTGGGTGAAGTGTTGAGAAGAATCATCGGAAAATGCATAATGGAGGTGGTGAAGGACAATGTGCGGTCAGCGGCTGGAAATCTCCAAGTGAGTGCTGGCCACCAAGCAGGGGGAGAGGCAGCAATTCATGCAATAAGAGAAATATATGAGCAAGAAGAATGTGAAGCCATGCTGTTAGTGGATGCATCAAATGCCTTTAAAACCATCAACAGAAAGACAGCAATACACAACATCAAGGTAAAATGCCCCAGCTTAGCCACCTATGTAGAGAATACCTATAAACAGCCTGTGGACCTCTTCATAGTAAACAACCAAAACTCACGACGTGGAACGGCACTGAAATCAATGAAAGGAACCACACAAGGGGACCCAGTAGCAATGGCGATGTACATTAGGTCTCTCGGTGTTGCAATCATTAACAAGACATGAGACGACACATGTTAAGCAGGCGGCCTATGCAGATGATCTCACTGGAGCAGGGAAAGTCAACGATCTCAAGAGCTGGTGGGAGCACGTATCACAAGTGGGACCAGAAATAGGATACTTTCCAAATGCTAGTAAGTCTACACTGATAGTAAATCCAGAACATTACGAAAATGCCTTAGAAGCTATCAACGGTAGTGAAGTGGTCGTAACAAAGGACGGACAGCGTCATCTTGGGGCAGTGATTGGCACAGAAGAGTTCAAGAAGCAATACATGGAAGAGAAGGTCAGAGAGTGGGTAAAAGAAATAGAAATACTAGCCAAAATTGCAAAGACGGAACCACAGGCTGCATATTCGGCATTCACATATGGGGTCAAACACCGCTGGATCTACTTGATGCGTACCATTCCAAAATTGGGTCCACAACTTCAACCGCTAGAAGATGCCATCAGAGACAAACTCATCCCAGCTTGGATGAAGTCCCACACCCCAAATGCTACAGAGAGGGAGTTGCTCGCACTTCCTCCTAGGTTAGGAGGGCTTGGAATCATCAATCCGGTAAGGGCGACAACTGAACACCAGAACTCAGTAAAGATAACAGAATCTCTCACTGAACGCATCGTAGCGCAAGATCCTGAAGGTGAAGTGAACCAGGCGGACATCTACAACATCAGAAAGACCATCACGTCAGAGAGGCAAAACTCACAGAAAAATGACCTGGCACAATTGATGCGACAACTTTCCCCGAGACTAACAAGAAAAGTACAAATAGCACAAGAAACGGGTGTTTCAATTTGGCTGACAACACTACCAATCAAGGCAAAAGGCTTCAATCTAAACAAACAAGAATTTAATGATGCTATTGCACTGAGGTATAATTGGCCGATTGAAGGACTGCCCGATCAATGCGTTTGTGGAATCAACAACGATGCAGACCACAGCATGATATGTAAGAAAGGAGGATTCATCAGCATCAGGCACGATGAAGTAAGAGATGTAACGGCGAACATAATAATAATAATAATAATATTTATTCAGTTAGCAATTTACAGAGTTGGTACCACATAGTATGTTACAAATATGACATGTACCAGCTCTGCATAATTCCAACTAAGGATAGCCCAATAAGGCTGTTAGGCGTATTTCCATTGGGGTCCTTGTGGGATTAGGTTAGCTGGGGAAATGGGGAGGATAAAGAAATAGATACTTTAGAGAAAGTATTTCTAGGGGGTTATTTTAAGATACCTTACATCCTATAGTAAATATCAGTAATCCGTAATCAGTAATCATTTCAGTTTGGTTTGTCTATCTCTTATGTCGTATTTAGTAGTTAGACATAAGCTTGGTGCTCCCTTCTCGCAGCTGTCCGGTTCAGGTGTTCCTTCAGGCTACGTCTGAATGAATACAGTGTTCTCTTTTCACGGACTGACTGGGGTAGGTCGTTCCAGGCTTTGATGGCAGTGAAGAAGAATGTTTGCTTACCCTGTCCTTGGATTCTCGGGACCTTAAAATTAAACATCCTGTTTCTTGTATTATGTCCACTCCTCTCATTTGCTTTAACAAAATTGCTCTTTAGATACTCTGGAGCCCTGTCATAGAAAATTTTGAAGGCATTAGTGAGCCTGATGTGTTTGGCCTTGTCAGAGACATTGAGCATACCTAGTGACTGAAGTTGTTCCTGGCCAACATGTGATCTGGGTCCTAGGTTCAGCATGAACCTAAGCATATTATTTTGAGTGACCTGAAGTTTGTGCTGTGCTGATTTAGATGATGCAGAGTACCAGGATGACACAGAATAGTCAAAATGACATTGAACAAGCGCTTGGCAGAGGTTCTTTTTGGTCGCCGCAGGCACGCATACCACCTGTCTATACAGGTATTTTATACGTGCTCTACACTTACTCAGGATAGATTCCAAAATTGTTTCACCTGACAAACTCGCGTCCAGTTTTAGTCCGAGATGTATAACATGTGACACTGTTGTTATAGGAATATCATTACAGTTGACCGAGAAGCCCACAATGTCTTTCAGTTTGCGTTTTGTTCCACATAAGATGGCTTCCGTCTTGCCCAGGTGAAGAGATAGTCTATTGTCCACTAGCCATGCACTACATGATTCTAGTTCTTTGGAAAGTGATGCGGCAATACTTATTGGGTCTTTTCCTGAAACCAGAAGCACGCTGTCGTCTGCATACAGTAATAATTTACATGAGACGCTCAGTTCCATGTCGTTCACATAATAGAGAAAGAGTAAGGGACCAAGGATTCTTCCCTGCGGGACCCCAGTTAATTGGCAGAGGATCAGATATATTATCATCAATTTTGACTCTTTGGGTTCTACCACTAAGAAAAGATTTAAACAAGTTCACCGACCCAATACCCATTGTGTATGGTTGTCATGTGAAGCTACAACAACCTTGATAATCCTTTCTTGCACAAGGATGTAGAATACAAGTGCAGAGAAAAGTTTATAGGTTCTTATCGGCAGCGTTGCACCAACTATATCCGGCACCGCTGCTCATGTTTTCATCAGTAACATCCGGTCGGCACTCAGCATAGCAGTGCCACCCCAGCTCTGTATATCTTTGGTTAATAAGAACCTATAAACTTATCTCTGGACTTTTATTCTACATCCTTGTGCAAGAAAGGATTATCAAGGTTGTTGTAGCTTCACATGACAACCATACAGATGTTACTGATGAAAACATGTACAGCGGTGCCGGATATATTTGGTGCAACGCTGCCATCATTAAAGAGTACGGTATATTACCATGGGATATTAAACAATGATAGTATTGCCCTGAAAGTACATGTGTGTATGTTGCAATATGATTAAGGCATATGTACACTCTGTATATATGTTGTGTGTGCACTTAACCGATATCAACACCTCCTTCCACCTTCAAGCTCGCAAGACGTTGTCGAGCTGACTATTTTTCTAGGAGCCTTTCAGACCTACGTGGGGCCATGGGGGAAGTGAAGGATTCTCTTTCTGGGTCCGTGCAAGGCACATGGATCTCATGGTTATGGGTGAGGGGTTCAACACCAGGGGAATTCACTGGGCGGAGGAAGCGACGGTTCCGCCAATATATCTTACCACTGGGGAGACGAACCTCATAATCCCTGGACCTGCCGCAGCCCATGACGACCCCAACCTTGTCCCAGCGGTGAGAAGTCGGGTCTTGGATCCGCACTGTGGTGCCGACTCGCAACCTGGGAAGGGGGCATGCGTGCTGGTCATAGTTTCTCTGCACCAGCGCAGTGTAGGCGGCTGCGCGGCTGTCACAGTCCTCGGCCTTGGCTTGCCACTCTGCTGCAAAGGACAGGGGATGAGCAGGGACACAAGACCGTAGTGGGTGGCCATACAGGATTTGTGCCGGGGAGCGGCCTGTGAAGTTCGGGGTATTGCGGAGCTCCAACAGTCCACGGTCAAAGTCTTCACAGTCAATGTTGCCTGAGTATGAGGTGTTTGACGGACTTGACGGCAGACTCGGCATGACCGTTGGATTGTGGGTAGTGTGGGGAAGAGACCAAGTGATTGACTCCCCAACGCTCCATGAAGTCCCGTAACTCACGGCTAGTAAACTGTGGGCCTCCATCTGTACGTAGGCGGAGGGGTACACCCACTTCCCTGAAGTAGCGGCAGAAGATCCTGATGGTGTTTGAAGCGGTAGTATCTCCTTTGCAGGGTACGACAACGGGCCAGCCTGAGAGTCGGTCTGTTACGACGAGGAAGGATTTCCCCGCCACAGCAAAGAAGTCGGCTGAAACAGACTCGAAAGGCCTAGTTGGGTTGTCGTCGTTGATCATGGGTTCCTGCTGCTGACTAGGATGTAAGACCTGACACGGCTCACAAGCTTGAACTGTGTTGGCGATGTCCGAGTTGATGCCAGGCCAAAAGACAGCCTGTCGCGCCCTACGCTTAGTGGCCTCCACGCCTCTGTGACTATCATGCAGGCGAGCCAAGGTGCGGCGGCGGAGGGCTTCAGGAACCACAACCCTCGCTCTGTACATGACGAGTTCACCATCTGCTGACAGGTAGTCTCGGAATTTCCAGAATAGGAATCGAGAGTTGTGCAGGTCGTAGCGGTTGGTGAAGATAAGAAGAAATTAGTGGAACTAATGATGCAAGGCCGTAGTGTGACATCTTCGACAATAAGGATTGATGCCAGACTCTATCAAATGCCTTTGATATATCCAGTGCTATTGTATGTGTTTCACCTTGTTGGTCTGTAGCTTGGTTGATTTGATGCGTAAGAAGGCAAAGAATGTCTGCAGTTGATCGACATCGTCTAAAACCATATTGCCTATCACTGATTAATTTATTATTCTCAAGATGCTTAATTATGTGATTATTTAATATAATTTCAAAGACTTTACCAAGAGTGAAAGTTATAGCTATTGGTCTGTAGTTTGATGGATCTGAAGAGGCACCTTTTTTAGGAACTGGATGGATGTTTGCTTCTTTCCAGCGTACTGGGAAGCATGAGGTATGAGTACACAAGATGCAACACTTGTTAGTCTTTGACCTTTGTGATAGGGCTTCATCTAAACTTTCATCATCCTCCATTACACCCTTATGACACTTCCATCTGTTCTCTTGCTATGTCTTTTACGCTTTACACTAAGGCTACTTAGCTTTTTTTTTTTTTTTTTTTTTTTCAGAACTGAATTTATCTTATTTACAGTGCTTGCACGTAACTTCCATAATAGCATCCAAATATTTTTCGGTATGTGTGCCTAGATTATTTTGTACTAGAGTGTGTATTCCCTATCGGTGTTGTGTGCCATATTTGATATTCCCCCTGGCTGGCTGGTGGGATGTATATATTAGGATGTGTTGTATGTGAACAATTTGGTGTTATTACGTGACATAAACAAACTGAGTAAGCGGCTAGATAGGACAACTAGGCAGATTTTGGCTTTAATAAAGATGTTCGTTATTTCCTTTTCGAACTGTAATGTTAGCAGTTCTAATAGCAGCAGTAGTTGTAGAAGTTGTAGTATCAATAAGGATTAGACCTTGGTATATGAGAAGATAGGATACTAGGTATTGTGGAGATTGAATTAGTTAAGAATGAGATTACTGCGAAAGAATAGATAGATAGGTAGCGAGAAAGAGCTAAAGAGAGAGCTGGAGAGAGAGAGAGGGAGGGAGAGAGAGAGAGAGAGAGAGAGAGAGAGAGAGAGAGAGAGAGAGAGAGAGAGAGAGAGAGAGAAGCACTGCTTAGGCTGTCTTAATAAAAAAATATATATATATATATATTATATATATATATTGAGTATATATCACACTACCGTGAGCCACTACATGTTTCTAATCTCTCAGTGGGGTTCGAACCGTAGACCGTCAGGACGATGGCCGACGCTTTAATCAACTACACCACGGCAGTCAACCCCACTGAGATATTAGAAACATATATATATATATATATATATATATATATATATATATATATATATAAAGAGAGAGAGAGAGAGAGATATAGTCCTATTTAGCCTACCTATCCAGCCTGTATATCTCAGAAGTTTTCGACTGTAAGATTATCCCCTTGCGGTCAATGTTTTTTTTTTTTTTTTCCGTACCCTACAATGACTCACAGATTCACTCTCCTTTATTTTATGACCTAGAGAGAGAGAGAGAGAGAGAGATTAGGTGCGACAGGTGTGCCCTTATTGTTACTTATTTTAATGTTAATTTTAGGGAGAGTGAACGATAGCGAGAACGAGAAAGAGATGATAGGTGGATATATGAGTATCTATATTGATTAATTGTGAGAGAAACGTATCTGATGCATGATTGTCTTCCGTTATTGAGAGAGAGAGAGAGAGGTGTCAAGTGTTCCCTCCAGTTTATAGGAGGGGTGGATTGGGTGGGGGGTGATGAAGGAGGGGGTGGTACACGTGGTGGGGGTGGAGGATAAGAGGTATTGAGATGGGATAGGGGAGGGATAGGGCAAAGTTGAGGATGGGTGGATGGACAATAGCTATAAAGAAACCATTAAGGGGATGAGGTTAGGGGAAGTTATTAATATGCAGTACGTAGTAAAGAAAGTCTTTCTATTTTTCCATGGTATCACCACATACTTATGATACACTCACCGGTCCCTTTCTATAATTGTTTTTTTCACAAATTTCGTTGGCGGGATATGATTTCCGCGTATTCTCTTTATCACTCACTGGCTCTTATTCCGTCTCTTGAGTGGCGTGAAGGTTGTCTGGCGATGTGGAACGAATGTGGAGAAGCGATGGTGGAGCTGGGCTGTGGGCGGTGGGAGGTGGGTGGTGGGCGGTGGAGTTGGGTGGGCAGGGTAGGGGAAGGGAGGGGGTGAAGTGAGGGGAAGAGGGTGTATTGGGTGGTTAGTGACCGTTTTTTGTTTATGGTTGTGGTCACTACCCTTAACGGTACCCCTCGTATGCCAGGGCTTGACCAAGAGCACCTTTCCCTTCCACAGCAGGCTCACTGATAAATTTAGAGTGGAATTTTGCTCAGCATTCTATTATATATTTATAGAATCACTTTCTTGTTATCAATGTCGAATGTCCTGGTCTTCGCCTTTCTGTTGATTATCTTCCCACCTCTCCCCTTCCACTCCTTCACTACTGTTACACTTACACTTAGTTACACTTAGTTGTATTCCGTCCGTTAGTGACACAGTTGAGCTGGGGCTCCACTGCGACCAGGCAGCTCCCTTTCTTCCACTCTCCATTCCAGAAGTCGGTTGGAGTTGGTGCTGGGGTATCCTGGTGTTGGTGGCCGGTCCGGTATTTTGGCCAGCCACATGTCCAAGTGTTTCTTGAAGGTGTCTGGAGACACCCCGGTCATGTTCCTGAGAGGGGCTGGTATACAGTTGAACAGTCTGGTTCCATTGTATGTAAAGCTGTGATGGATCAGGGATTTGATTTTTTGTGTTGATCCCGGCGTAGTCCTCACATAGCACAGCCTCCCTCGCCTTTGGTGCTGAGTCTCTTGGATGTTTGGGATTGGTACCTTTTTTTCCAAAATCTTCCAGACGTAGATGTATCTCTCCCTACGTCTTTGAAGTGAGTACAGCTGCAGCTCCTTAAGTCTCTCCCAGTAGTTAAAGTGTTGAAGCCCATGGATTTTACTGGTGAATGTCCTCTGGGTGGCTTCAATTTCTGTTATTTCTCCTATTTTTTGGGGAGACCAGAGCTGGGAGCAGTACTCCAGTCGTGGTAGGACCAGTGACTTCCACAATGTTAGCATACACCTCTCATTTCTTGTGTGGAAGGTTCTCAGGATCCAGCCTGCTATTTGTTTTGCTGTTGTTGTGGCTTTGGTAATATGCTGGGAAAAAGTGGCGTCACTGCTCATATTTACTCCCAAGTCCTTCACTGTGTCCTTGGCGGTAATTTCTTGCTGTCCACTTTTGTAGTTGGTGTCGTTTTGTAGTGCTCTCTTGTTCCCGTACCTTAGAAGCTCGAACTTGTCTCCGTTTAGGGCCATGTTGTTTTCTTCTGCCCACTTCAGGATTTTGTCCAAGTCTTGTTGTAGTAGCTGAGCAACATGTTGTGAGGTGATTTTCTTCATGAGTCTGGTGTCGTCTGCAAACGATGTGGCTGTTGAGTGTTCCAGGTCCCTGTCGATGTCTCCTATCATGATGAGGAATAGGAGAGGTCCCAGTACTGATCCTTGTGGTACTCCGCTGATGACCCCACCTGCTTCTGATAGGCTTCCTTGAACCGTGACTCTTTGTTTTCTGTTGGTGATGAAGCTGTGGAGCCATCTTCCAAGGTCTCCCCCTATTCCCAGTGATTTGAGTTTATGTAGAAGGATCCCATGGTCCACCTTGTCAAAAGCTTTGGCGAAATCTAGATATATGACGTCTACATTTTCTCCGTCTTGAATATCCTGTAGGATTTTGTCGTAGTGTGATAGTAGTTGTGAGAGGCAGGAGCGGCCTTTTCTAAAGCCATGTTGCCCCTCGTTGAACGCCTCATTATCTTCCAGGAAGCTGACCATCTTAGCTCTTATTGTTCTTTCTATGATTTTAATAAGGTGTGACGTCAGCACCACTGGTCTGTAATTTTTGGCTATGCCTTTACTACCCCCTTTGTGTATTGGTGTGACATTACCTTCTTTTAGGGATTGTGGTACATATCCAGTTTGGAGGGACTTGCTCCACAGCAGTTTTAGAGGCAGGGCTAGCTGATGTTTGCAGTTTTTTTAGCAGTTGGGCATGAAAGCCGTCTGGTCCTGCTGCAGAGTTTGGTCCAATCTTGTCGATGGCTGCTATTATGTCCTCTGGTGATACTGTTACCGAGGAGAGTTGATGTGGTGTCTCTGGAGCGTTGCCAAAGAAAGTCGTTGCATTCTCGATTTTCTTGTCTTCATTTGGCGGGCTGAAGACACTTCATACTGCTGTTTGAGTATCTTGGCCATTTCGGTTGGGTCACTCTCAAGTTCGCCCGTTGTTGACTATAAACTTTGCGGGAGGTCACCAACACACGTCCTCCCTCTGCCAAGTCTGGGGTATACTACTCTACTATATCTATTACTACTACTACTAATACTAATACATAATTATAATGAAATAATAGTAATACTTATAATAATAATAATAATAATAATCTATCTATCTATCTATTGCCTGACGCCGTGATCCCCGAAGGGGTGGCCACGAACGAACCGCCCCCATGCACCTCTGTCCCCAGTCAGTCGACGCCCTTTCTCCCAACCAGCACCGCCTTCATCCATATACTTCCTCACTTCATCCTTCCACCTTTCTTTCTGTCTACCTCTCCCTCTCTGTCCTTCCACCTCGCTCTCATACACCTTCTTAGTCATTCTCTCGCTTCCCATACGTTCCATATGGCTGAACCATCTCAAAGTGTTCCTTTTCACACTTTCCAGCACATCTACCTCTACACCACACCTTCTTACTTCCTCATTCGTCTGTCTATCCCTCCATGTAACTCCGCACCCACTTCTCAAGTAACTCATTTCCACCCCTCTCACTCTTGGTCTGAGTCTCTTCTCAAACGTCCATGCTTCGCTTCCGTAAGTCAGTGTCGGGATTACCACACTGTCATGCAAGGCCTTCTTCACTTCCATACTGACCACCCTATTTCTTGTTACCGCTTTCAGCATTCCTACAACCCTCTTCCCCTCTTCTACCCTCTCCCGCACTTCTTCATCCATAGTTCCATCTTTACTCAACACACTGCCCAGATACTTAAACGAGCTGACGATCTCCATAGCCTGACCGTTCAACTTCACCTCACACTCTGTGACTCCACCCCTTTCGAAGACCATAACCTTGCTCTTCCCCGCATTTACCTTCAAATTCCGTTTTTAGTACACTGTTCCAAACTCATTTACCAGACCTTGCAACTCCCAACTCCGTAGAACTAGGACAGCTGAGAGCGCCCATGAATTTACACTTTCTCCTCCACAATGCAGAACTTCTGCTTATCAGAATTCATTTATCCCCAGAGCTACTACTCTTTGGAATTCACTTCCCTCGAATTGCTTTCCACAAACTTACAATCTACAAATGTTTAAATCCAGTTGTTACAAACATTTTATGAATGGAGGATGCCTTTAGGCACATGGACCTTTTTGTTTTATCTGTCTTTTTCCTTCCTCCGTTCATTGTCTCTTAAAAAAAACAAAAATCTGTACAAAGAACGAGCATACATGTACAAGATGCAAATGCGTTAAAAAAAAAAAAGGATTGCATAAACTGTAATAAAGGTTCTCGGTGTTGCAACCCTTATAATAGTGTAATAACAGAGGGAGGGGCGGCAGCCAGTGCCCAGAGAGTGAGAAGGGATGAAGCTGACGGGACACAACACGGCGATGGACAACAACCCGACAGAGCATGTGGAGATGCGGGACCCTCAAGGGGCCCCGAGAGAAGGGCGGCAACCTCATGACAGGGTGGGTGACGGTGAGCCCAGCGGAGTCCAAAGACACGGAGACGAGCACCGAGATGCTGGAGAGGAGGGTGGTGTGCAAACAAGGCCAAATATAGCTGGTAGAAACGACGATGTGCCACGCAACGAAGAGCCCCGAGAAGCACACAGGGAGGTGGGACCACAGAGGGAAGCAGCCCTGGAGAGACCCGCAGAAGTTGATGGCAGAGGGGGACCCCTTCAGTGGAAAGGACTACGGGGAGAGGAGCTAAAATTGTGG
The DNA here is from genome assembly GCA_032716605.1 of Paralithodes platypus. Classification (NCBI taxonomy): domain Eukaryota; kingdom Metazoa; phylum Arthropoda; class Malacostraca; order Decapoda; family Lithodidae; genus Paralithodes; species Paralithodes platypus. The sequence continues at coordinate 33,437,706 of CM064566.1, forward strand.
ACAGAGGCAGCTTACTCAGAAATTGTAGATTGGTCTGAACACAGTTTATTCAACCCCCCTAAATGTGACGCCACCACCAAACTGTTGACAGAGATGAAAAAGCTCATTTATAACTATGTCCATGACAGACCTTTAGCCCCGTATGCTCTCAAGTTATTTTTCAGCATTCCACATATCTTCTTGCAAAAAACTCACCGCAAATCTAGACAAGCGGAAAACGTGACTGCGCTAACAAATAGAGTGAAACTGTGGAATGGTAACAAGATGGATGACTTACTCAGGGAAGCCAGAGCATTACAAGAGAGACAAGGCAGACGGCAACACAAAAGAGAAAACACTGAGGACAAGGCCAGGAGATTCGGCGACCAGATGAGACAAGGTAAAGTGGCACCTGCAATATGATCCCTGACAAAGGAGGCAGCTGGTGGGCTGTTGCTTATCACAAGAGATACCATCAAGCTGCTGGAAGAGAAACATCCGCAACCTAGTATATCCGAGAGTCAGAAGCTAGAGGGGGCTTATATACCACCGAACCCCGTCATCTACGAACAAATCACAGGCGAGAAGATTTGGAAAAAGGCTCTAGGGACCCAAGGCAGTGCAGGACCCTCAGGGCTGGATGCAAACGGTTGGAGAACAATCCTGAGCAGCACAATTTTCGGAGTTGCAGCGACCGACTTACGCAGGGCGCTGGCAGATCTTGCAAGAAAAATGGCCACTCAAGATTGTCAACACTTGGAGGCCTTCACACCTTGTCATCTAATACCATTGGACAAGAATCCAGGGTGCAGACCTGTAGGGGTGGGTGAAGTGTTGAGAAGAATCATCGGAAAATGCATAATGGAGGTGGTGAAGGACAATGTGCGGTCAGCGGCTGGAAATCTCCAAGTGAGTGCTGGCCACCAAGCAGGGGGAGAGGCAGCAATTCATGTAATAAGAGAAATATATGAGCAAGAAGAATGTGAAGCCATGCTGTTAGTGGATGCATCAAATGCCTTTAAAACCATCAACAGAAAGACAGCAATACACAACATCAAGGTAAAATGCCCCAGCTTAGCCACCTATGTAGAGAATACCTATAAACAGCCTGTGGACCTCTTCATAGTAAACAACCAAAACTCACGACGTGGAACGGCACTGAAATCAATGAAAGGAACCACACAAGGTGACCCAGTAGCAATGGCGATGTACATTAGGTCTCTCGGTGTTGCAATCATTAACAAGACATGAGACGACACATGTTAAGCAGGCGGCCTATGCAGATGATCTCACTGGAGCAGGGAAAGTCAACGATCTCAAGAGCTGGTGGGAGCACGTATCACAAGTGGGACCAGAAATAGGATACTTTCCAAATGCTAGTAAGTCTACACTGATAGTAAAACCAGAACATTACGAAAATGCCTTAGAAGCTATCAACGGTAGTGAAGTGGTCGTAACAAAGGACGGACAGCGTCATCTTGGGGCAGTGATTGGCACAGAAGAGTTCAAGAAGCAATACATGGAAGAGAAGGTCAGAGAGTGGGTAAAAGAAATAGAAATACTAGCCAAAATTGCAAAGACGGAACCACAGGCTGCATATTCGGCATTCACATATGGGGTCAAACACCGCTGGATCTACTTGATGCGTACCATTCCAAAATTGGGTCCACAACTTCAACCGCTAGAAGATGCCATCAGAGACAAACTCATCCCAGCTTGGATGAAGTCCCACACCCCAAATGCTACAGAGAGGGAGTTGCTCGCACTTCCTCCTAGGTTAGGAGGGCTTGGAATCATCAATCCGGTAAGAAGGGCGACAACTGAACACCAGAACTCAGTAAAGATAACAGAATCTCTCACTGAACGCATCGTAGCGCAAGATCCTGAAGGTGAAGTGAACCAGGCGGACATCTACAACATCAGAAAGATCATCACGTCAGAGAGGCAAAACTCACAGAAAAATGACCTGGCACAATTGATGCGACAACTTTCCCCGAGACTAACAAGAAAAGTACAAATAGCACAAGAAACGGGTGTTTCAATTTGGCTGACAACACTACCAATCAAGGCAAAAGGCTTCAATCTAAACAAACAAGAATTTAATGATGCTATTGCACTGAGGTATAATTGGCCGATTGAAGGACTGCCCGATCAATGCGTTTGTGGAATCAACAACGATGCAGACCACAGCATGATATGTAAGAAAGGAGGATTCATCAGCATCAGGCACGATGAAGTAAGAGATGTAACGGCGAACATAATAATAATAATAATAATAATATTTATTCAGTTAGCAATTTACAGAGTTGGTACCACATAGTATGTTACAAATATGACATGTACCAGCTCTGCATAATTCCAACTAAGGATAGCCCAATAAGGCTGTTAGGCGTATTTCCATTGGGGTCCTTGTGGGATTAGGTTAGCTGGGGAAATGGGGAGGATAAAGAAATAGATACTTTAGAGAAAGTATTTCTAGGGGGTTATTTTAAGATACCTTACATCCTATAGTAAATATCAGTAATCCGTAATCAGTAATCATTTCAGTTTGGTTTGTCTATCTCTTATGTCGTATTTAGTAGTTAGACATAAGCTTGGTGCTCCCTTCTCGCAGCTGTCCGGTTCAGGTGTTCCTTCAGGCTACGTCTGAATGAATACAGTGTTCTCTTTTCACGGACTGACTGGGGTAGGTCGTTCCAGGCTTTGATGGCAGTGAAGAAGAATGTTTGCTTACCCTGTCCTTGGATTCTCGGGACCTTAAAATTAAACATCCTGTTTCTTGTATTATGTCCACTCCTCTCATTTGCTTTAACAAAATTACTCTTTAGATACACTGGAGCCCTGTCATAGAAAATTTTGAAGGCATTAGTGAGCCTGATGTGTTTGGCCTTGTCAGAGACATTGAGCATACCTAGTGACTGAAGTTGTTCCTGGCCAACATGTGATCTGGGTCCTAGGTTCAGCATGAACCTAAGCATATTATTTTGAGTGACCTGAAGTTTGTGCTGTGCTGATTTAGATGATGCAGAGTACCAGGATGACACAAAATAGTCAAAATGACATTGAACAAGCGCTTGGCAGAGGGTCTTTTTGGTCGCCGCAGGCACGCATCCCACCTGTCTATACAGGTATTTTATACGTGCTCTACACTTACTCAGGATAGATTCCAAAATTGTTTCACCTGACAAACTCGCGTCCAGTTTTAGTCCGAGATGTATAACATGTGACACTGTTGTTATAGGAATATCATTACAGTTGACCGAGAAGCCCACAATGTCTTTCAGTTTGCGTTTTGTTCCACATAAGATGGCTTCCGTCTTGCCCAGGTGAAGAGATAGTCTATTGTCCACTAGCCATGCACTACATGATTCTAGTTCTTTGGAAAGTGATGCGGCAATACTTATTGGGTCTTTTCCTGAAACCAGAAGCACGCTGTCGTCTGCATACAGTAATAATTTACATGAGACGCTCAGTTCCATGTCGTTCACATAATAGAGAAAGAGTAAGGGACCAAGGATTCTTCCCTGCGGGACCCCACAGTTAATTGGCAGAGGATCAGATATATTATCATCAATTTTGACTCTTTGGGTTCTACCACTAAGAAAAGATTTAAACAAGTTCACCGACCCAATACCCATTGTGTATGGTTGTCATGTGAAGCTACAACAACCTTGATAATCCTTTCTTGCACAAGGATGTAGAATACAAGTGCAGAGAAAAATTTATAGGTTCTTATCGGCAGCGTTGCACCAAATATATCCGGCACCGCTGCTCATGTTTTCATCAGTAACATCCGGTCGGCACTCAGCATAGCAGTGCCACCCCAGCTCTGTATATCTTTGGTTAATAAGAACCTATAAACTTATCTCTGGACTTTTATTCTACATCCTTGTGCAAGAAAGGATTATCAAGGTTGTTGTAGCTTCACATGACAACCATACAGATGTTACTGATGAAAACATGTACAGCGGTGCCGGATATATTTGGTGCAACGCTGCCATCATTAAAGAGTACGGTATATTACCATGGGATATTAAACAATGATAGTATTGCCCTGAAAGTACATGTGTGTATGTTGCAATATGATTAAGGCATATGTACACTCTGTATATATGTTGTGTGTGCACTTAACCGATATCAACACCTCCTTCCACCTTCAAGCTCGCAAGACGTTGTCGAGCTGACTATTTTTCTAGGAGCCTTTCAGACCTATGTGGGGCCATGGGGGAAGTGAAGGACTCTCTTTCTGGGTCCGTGCAAGGCACAGGGATCTCAGGGTTATGGGGGAGGGGTTCAACACCAGGGGAATTCACTGGGCGGAGGAAGCGACGGTTCCGCCAATATATCTTACCACTGGGGAGACGAACCTCATAATCCCTGGACCTGCCGCAGCCCATGACGACCCCAACCTTGTCCCAGCGGTGAGAAGTCGGGTCTTGGATCCGCACTGTGGTGCCGACTGTCAACCTGGGAAGGGGGCGTGCGTGCTGGTCATAGTTTCTCTGCACCAGCGCAGTGTGGGCGGCTGCGCGGCAGTCACAGTCCTCGGCCTTGGCTTGCCACTCTGCTGCAAAGGACTGGGGATGAGCAGGGACACAAGACCGTAGTGGGTGGCCATACAGGATTTGTGCCGGGGAGCGGCCTGTGAAGTTCGGGGTGTTGCGGAGCTCCAACAGTCCACGGTCAAAGTCTTCACAGTCAATGTTGCCTGAGTATGAGGTGTTTGACGGACTTGACGGCAGACTCAGCATGACCGTTGGATTGTGGGTGTGGGGAAGAGACCAAGTGATTGACTCCCCAACGCTCCATGAAGTCCCGTAACTCACGGCTAGTAAACTGTGGGCCTCCATCTGTACGTAGGCGGAGGGGTACACCCACTTCCCTGAAGTAGCGGCAGAAGATCCTGATGGTGTTTGAAGCGGTAGTATCTCCTTTGCAGGGTACGACAACGGGCCAGCCTGAGAGTCGGTCTGTTACGACGAGGAAGGATTTCCCCGCCACAGCAAAGAAGTCGGCTGAAACAGACTCGAAAGGCCTAGTTGGGTTGTCGTCGTTGATCATGGGTTCCTGCTGCTGACTAGGATGTAAGACCTGACACGGCTCACAAGCTTGAACTGTGTTGGCGATGTCCGAGTTGATGCCAGGCCAAAAGACAGCCTGTCGCGCCCTACGCTTAGTGGCCTCCACGCCTCTGTGACTATCATGCAGGCGAGCCAAGGTGCGGCGGCGGAGGGCTTCAGGAACCACAACCCTCGCTCTGTACATGACGAGTTCACCATCTGCTGACAGGTAGTCTCGGAATTTCCAGAATAGGAATCGAGAGTTGTGCAGGTCGTAGCGGTTGGTGGGGAAACCCGAAGTAACGCACCCACGCAGGCAGATGTACACAGGATCCGCTCTGGCTGCGTCTTGGAGTTCCTGGAGAATCCTGTCTGCGTCCTGTGAAGGAGAGTTAACGTCGGTGGCGGCGGCGTTGACAGTCACAAGGGACCTGAGGTGAACCGTGGCGTTGGCACATGCTAACTCATCCTCTGTTGTCGGGTGGCTGACAGGGGCCCGTGACAACGCATCAGGGATGCAGAGCAACCTGCCAGCGTGCCAGACGGCTGTGAAGAGGTAAGGTGCGACTTTCTCCTTCAGACGTTGGAGGCGGGGATTTTCAACCGCATCAAGGGTGTAGTTGTTGAAGATGGGGATGAGGGGGCGATGGTCCGTCATGAGGGTGAAGTGTTGCAGTCCGATGAGGTAGAACTTGCACTTGGACATGGCCCAGACCACGGCTAGCATCTCCAGCTCAATACTGGCATAGCGGGACTCGGGATCGCTTAGGAACCTCGAGCCACACTGAACTAAGCGGAGACGGTTGTTGCCATGATCCTGTAGGAGGGCGTATCCAATATCGTTGAGGCGGGACGCATCAGTTTGTAGAATCACTAGTAGGGAAGGGTCGAATGGGGCCAGGACGGGTGGACAGAGCAGGGCAGCCTTGACCCGGCGGAAAGCCTCATCGTGGTCAGCGGTCCACATGAACGACCTCTTCGGGCTCATCAGGGGGCGCAGGGGCTGAGAGGCAGTGGCGATGTCGGGGGTGAACTCCGCCAGCTGGTTCACCAAACCCATGAAGGAGCGAAGGTCGGTGATGTTGGCTGGTGTCGGGAAGTCCTTGATCGCTCCGACTTTGCCATGGTCAGCCGAGATGCCCTCACCTGAAAGCGTGTACCCACAGAAGTTCACACTGGGTGCGGCGACCACGAACTTGTCCTTGTTGAGTGTGATCCCACTGTCGCGGCACCGTATGAGCACTTCATGGATACGCTGAAGATGTGTGTGGAAGTCCTCGTCGTAGAGCAGCACGTCGTCGACAACTTTGGCACAATTTTGCACCCCTTGGAGGGCCCTATCACCGCGAAGGCAGAAGGCGTCACCTGTTGCAGCGAAACCCATTGGACCTCTACAGTGTTGGAAACGGCCATACGGTGTGATGAAAGTTGTGAGACGCTGGTCCTCCTCCGCAAGTTCCATCTGCCAATATCCACTCAGGGCGTCTGCCGTTGTGAAGAATTTTGCCTGCGGGGCCACACTGCGGATCGCTTCGAAAGGCGTCGGTGAGGGGTGGGCTGGGCGGGAAACTTGGCAGTTGAGCTTGGTAAGGTCGACGGTGAGGCGAACTTCGGTGCTGGGCTTGGCGACGACGACGAGGGGGTGGTACCACTCCGAAGGCTCATCGCCGGCCGGTTTAATGATACCTTGTGCCACTAGCGAGTCCAGCTCCTGCTTAACTTTGTCCCTGAAAGCAAAGGGGATCTGCCGCAGGGTGTAGATGGCAAAAGGCACGGCATCGTCCTTGAGGTGGATCCGCATTGGGGGACCCTTCATAGGCTTGAGTGGAGCTGTCTGGAGATCCTCCTTGGAGACCAACACGTCCTTGAACTCTCGAAAAAAGAACTCCTTGGCTTGTGCAGGTGACGTGGTGGCTGTGAAGGGTAGCTCCTTACACCTGTTGATGTGTTTAACCTATAGAATTGGCTTGGGGAATTCCGCTGAAATGATGGCTAATTCTTGACAGTGGCGTTTGGACAGAAGCGGTGTCTGAACACCCTCGCGGACTTGGATTGTGGCAGAACAGGAACGTTTGCTGATGGTGAGTTGTGCATGAAACATCCCCAAAGCAGGAGCCATTGCAGAGCCATCCGCGTTGAGCGTTGTTGTCGGAGGCAGAGGTCGTAGGCTGCTGAGAGGAATCCGAAGTATGTCGAGGTGTCGTCGGCCGATCACTGTGATGTCTGCACCTGTGTCTGGAAGCATGTGGAGTTTTCTAGTGGTGCCGCTGTAGGTGAAACTCACGGATGTCAGTGTGGGTGCCTGAACAGGTGATCCCACACGTCGTCAACTTGTGGTCTTCTTTGCTGTAGACTTGTTGTGGGAGGAAGCGTCATTGTCCTGTGTGGCGGGCGTCTTGGAAGATCTGCAGTATTTGTCGTAGTGGCCCATATGGTTGCAGCGACGACACTGGGCGGTGGTAGCAGGGCAAGCAGGAGTCCTAGGCTTATGACCACGACGGCCGCAGTTAGTGCAGGTGTAGTCTTCAGCCGGGCACTTGTTCTTGTCGTGCCGGCGAGCACAACGCTGGCAGGCGGTAGCCGACGCCAAGGAGTGTTGCGAAGTGGAGAACTTGTCGCGTTGCTTAACTTGCTTGTTCTGCTTGTACGCTGACATGGCGTTAACCTGGGACGGTGGGGCACGTATGGCTGATGTAGCGCTTCGAGTGGCCTCTTATGAACGGCAAGTGTTGACAATGTCCTGTAATGAAGGGGTGGCGTCGAGGGAAAGCAACTTCTGTACAAGTTCTTCGTCGTGTATGCCCATTAGAATGACCATCTTGAGTTGGGTCTCCTTGCAGGCTGAAGAGTTCCCTGGGCAGACGTCAATTTCTTCGGCGATGTGGCAGAGGCGGACGTAGAAGTTGTTGAATGACTCGCCCTGTTTTTGGTTGCAACTGAACAGGTCCCTGCGACGGAGAGCTTCATTGTGAGAATTATTGATGTGCTCCTGAAGTGCATCATGGACTGCATCAACGGTCTTGTTGGTGTCAGGGGGTATGCTTAAGGTGTGCTCCAAAAGCCGCTGTGTCTCCAGGGTTAAGCACATCCGCATCTGGATCAGTTGTTTCTCCCTCGGTAGTTTAGACAAGTCTAACATAATAGAGTAATCGTCCCACCGACGCCTCCATTCTCTGAAAACCTGGAAGGTGGCATCAGCACGAAGGGGCGGCGGGTTCTGGGTGATAGCCTTCTGTGGTGGAGGTGGAGCTGTAGGGGTGGAGGATGTTGTGGAATGGGGTGTTGTCCTCGGTGAGGTGGGTGTAGGTGCGGCAGCAGGTGGGGTAATGTGGGCCAGAGCCTGGACAAGGGCAGAGAACTTGGCATCGTCCACCTGTCTCCTGTGGTCCTCCTCCATGTGTCGTCTGTTTTCCTCCTCCTGTCGTCGGTGTTCCTCCTCCTGTCTTCTGCGGTCCTCCTCCTGTCTTCTGATATAGTCGTCCCGTTGTCTGCATTGCTCCATATACTGTATGAGCTGAAGGAGGTCTGCACTTGTGGTAGGTTGTAGACTTGCAGGGTGTGGTGACAGGGGTGGCATCCCCCTATAGAGTAGGGGAGGTAAAGTGGGGGGAGGTTGGGGAGGTGGAGTGAAATGAGGGGTGGTGAGAGGAGAGGTTGGAGTGGAATGAACTGACTGGTACCTTGTACCAGCAACTCCAACAGTATCACCATCATTATCTCCACCACTATCTCCACCAATAGCTCCACCATTATCTCCCTCCCCAGTATGGTCGTGTGGGGTGTTTCTGGGCTCCCCATGAATCTGCTCATCTCCCTCCATAATTGGTTGATAGCTGAAACACTGTAGTCTTGCAGGAACGATGAAAATGTGCAGTACAACTGGAACAGTTTATTTAATAGTGAGAGAAATTATCTGTGCTAGAGTGAGTGAGTGAGAGAGTGTGGTAGGCTTGGCAACACCATGTTGACTTGGCGCCGATGTGCGTGTGTCCGTGCGCGCATGTACCGGCACAGCTGGAGGGCGTGAGGGGTGGTAGCTTAGCTGCACAGTTCAGTGTGGCTGGAGCCATCAGAGAGGGAGGGTATGCTGCTCCTAGCTCTTGTCCAGCTCTGTTTCGGCGGCTATAACCCTCACAGCAAGTTGGGAATGGGCACAAATGACATGGGACATATAATAAAGGCACTGCACTACACTCTTAAGCACTTCACTTCACTATAAAGCACTGCACAATAATATATCCACGGTAGGAGAGGTGAGGTCTTGCAAGATGGCTGGGCTGATTATCCGGTCTTTGCTCGTATCTCCTGGCTTTAATAACACACTGCACCATGTATGGTTGTCATGTGAAGCTACAACAAGCTTGATAATCCTATCTTGCACAAGGATGTAGAATAAAAGTCCAGAGAGAAGTTTATAGGTTCTTATTAGCCAAAGATACAGAGAGCTGGGAGGCACTGTTATGCTGAATGCCGACCGGATGTTACTGATGAAAACATGTACAGCGGTGCCGGATATATTTGGTGCAACGCTGCCGTCATTAAAGAGTACGGTATATTACCATGGGATATTAAACATTGATAGTATTGCCCTGAAAGTACATGTGTGTATGTTGCAATATGATTAAGGCATGTGTACACTCTGTATATATGTTGTGTGTGCACTTAACCGATATCAACACATTGCTTGTAGTTTATTACATAGGATATCATGGTCTACTGTGTCAAACGCTCTTTGTAGATCAAGAAGAACCTTTAGACATTTCTTTACGAATGTGATCCGTTGAGTGGATGAGACAGGAGTCTGTCGAGTACATGCATCTGAAACCTGATTGAAACTTATAGGATAGATCATTTTGTTTGAGGTAGTGTTCAATTTGGGTGTATACCGCTCTTTCAAGGATTTTAGATACAATACATAATATGCTAACTGGTCTGTAGTTGCCAACTTCTAGTTTATTTCCTTTCTTGAATAGAGGGGTTACAATAGCTTCCTTCAGTTCAGCAGGTACAGTGTTGGTGTTAATTGACAAGTTGATGATGTGGGTTAGGGGGCCTGCTATACCAATGGCTCCATCTCGTAGAAATTTGGCAGGAATTTTGTCTGGTCCTGTGCTATTATGTACATTTAGGTTAGACAGCTCGTCAAAAGTGTATCTTTGTGTAACATTTTGCAATCCAAATGTGTTCGGGTGTCTGTCTTTATCGCTGTAGAAATTTTGAAAGGTGGCCGTTGTTGTCGTGTATTTATTGAGAGGTTGCGGTAGGTTCTGTGCAAGTGTGTTTGCTATGGAGGTGAAGAAGGAGTTGAAGTAGGTTGAAATTTATCATTTATCGTGGCAAACCTGATCATTAATGGTGAGAGCAATATTAGTGTTAGACGAATCCCTTGTCTTGTTGCTGTAGCCTGTTTTTTTAGGTGCCTCCATAGTTTCTTTGGGTTATTCTGATATTCCTCTGCCTTATTGTGAAAATAATTAGTTTCGCTGATTTTATTTTCCTACTTAGTTTATTCCTGGCCCTGTTGAACTCATGTTTCAGACCTTGATCCTGTCTATGTTTCAATAGCCTTTTTAACAGATTGTCTCTGTGCTCCAGATGGTGTAGTATGTCATTGTTGATCCATGGGTCTGACCTTGCTTTAATTCGTATGTCTTTCAGAGGAGCTATTAATTTTCGTCTAGGATGTTTGTGATAATGGTTCTGAAGCCAACCCATGCATCATTAACGTTTGTACTTCCAAACACTGGAGACCAGTCTGTATTCCATAAAATGTCCAGAAATGTTTCTTTGTTGTAGTTTCTGAGTGACCTTGTTTTGATAACCTTGTGATTCTCGAGGGTAATTTTTGTGGTTTTCTGTGTGCAATATGTGACGAAGTGATCACTTATCCCAGTCTGTATAACCCCTGATTGGGATATTTTGTCCTCTCTGTTACAGTTTATGTGGTCTAATATTGTGGCAGTTTTCTCAGAGATACGTGTGGGGGTTGTGATGAGTTGTTTGTGATTGTGCATTGTCAGTATATGCCTATATTCTCGTACAAGCCTATTATTTCGTTGTTTGTAACACAGGTTAGAATCCCATAGTATGATGGATTCATTCCGAGGGTCTAGCGATGACAAAGTTCGTTCAAATTTGGTCAAAAATTGTGTGTCGTTTAGTGGCCTATAGCACACCCCAATTGTGATGGGTCTTGTCCTCGGCAGGTGTAGGTCGATCCACAGAGCTTCGTGATTTTCTACATGGAGGTCGGTCCTAGTTGTGTGTGTGTGAGGTTGTTTTTTACATACAGACATACTCCTCCCCCATGCCTATTGCGATCATTCCTAACCATGTTGAAACCTTGAATGTTTATTTCACCATCGTTTATACTTGAATCCAGCCAGGTTTCTGTGATTGCAATTATTGAAGCTTTGGCCTTATTAGCTAACAAGTTTATTTCTGACAATTTATGGTACATTGATCTGGCGTTAATGTGGATAAGATGGAGCCCTTTGTTGGTGAACACTCTGTATTCATATTTGATTTTGAATGTGTCCTGGCTGGATTCTGAGTTGTTAATACTTGGATCATTTACATTAATATTCGGTAATGAATGCAAGGCACACTTATTGCAAAGGAATTCCCGTTCTTTCATGCTCAGGGAGGTGTGTCGAGATGTGGTGCGCGAACCATCACTCATTCCCTTGGAGGGAGAGATCTTGCAGCACAGGACGGCCAACACATCCAACGAAGCACGAGTGGACGTTACTGCAAGAAGTTTTTGGACAAGAGCACGGCGAACATTCTTTGACGTAAGAATATTTGACCCAATGACCCATAGCTACAGCAGGCTGTCTCTGGATGCTGCGCACAAGAGGAATGAACAAGAGAAGGTCAGGGTATATGGGGAAAGGATCTTAAATATCGAACATGGCATCTTTATCCCACTAGTCTTCACCACATCTGGAGGGAAGGGACCTAGGGCCCAGGAGGTGGATTCACTAACGGTCGTACGATCCGAAAACTCCCTTACCGTTCCCTTACGACTCAACGCTGGTATTCACGAAGCGTCGTAGTGGCCATCTTTGATCTTAGGAAGCCCCTTTCGCAAAGGGTGGTCCGGACCACCCTTACATGAATTTGACCCGGATATAGGTACACAAATATCGATAACACAACCCGCGACCATAACAAATTCGTCTGCAGCTGTATAGCTCTTTATGACACACGAAGTCATTATTGAGGCAATAATAGCGCAATATGATTGTTAACTTGTGTTTACAACACCATTAAGGCATTTAATACAAAGTATGAATATATTTGTATCCTTAATGTCTTATGACAGGCCGAATTAAGCTATGAATAGCCTACCTATGCCAGCCTAGACCTAGTCAAGGTTAATTGATGCACAAATTCATGTGCTGCGACAACACGTAGCCTACCATTAGTAGATTTTAACCCTCATTTATTGCGGAAATGTTTTATTCCAACTCTCCACCACCTCTGAGTTAGATTAGGGTAGCCTATTCCTCAACAAATTTGAAAGTATCACAGGAACAAAATGATGAAAAGAATTACCCTAGGCCTAGCCTAAAAAATAAATAAATAATAAATGGTGTGAATAATTTTGTTTAGCCTAGCCTAGGCTATAACCTAGGTTTATTTTGAAAAAGTTAGGGCTATTTAGGCTAGAAACGTTAGGCCTATGTATGGTATTTTGGTTAGGCTAGCAATGCCTAGCTGGGTTAGATTAGGGTAGCCTATTTCCTCAACAAATTTGAAAGAATCACAGGAAATAATGAAAAGAATTACCCTAGGCATAGCCTTAAAAAAAAATAGATATAATAGGCTAGCCTATATGGTGTTGTGAATATTTTTGTTTAGCCTAGCCTAGGCTATAACTTAGGTTTATTTTGAAAAAAGTTAGGGCTATTTAGGCTAGAAAAGTTAGGCCTACGTATGGTATTTTGGTTAGGCTAGCAATGCCTAGCTTGGTTTAGCCTAAGCATAGTAAAGTAGAGGCCTAGAAGGTAAAGATGGTGTTTGCAGGCATACTGTCCTCATTGTTAACTAGCTGTTATTAGTCCCATGCTGGTAATATATTTGATGATGGCAATAAGTCATGGGAGGTGAGGGGACAAAGCCCCCCTCAACCTATCATTATATCCCATGGCCAACTATTGGGTAATAGGTTGAGGGGGGCTTTACCCCCCTCATCCCCCATGACTTATTGTCATCACCATATATATTTCCAGCAGGGGGGCAAATAACAGCTGGCCGTGGGATAATTTTGTAATTAAATGCAGTCAAATTAGACGCAAACATAACCGAGCCTGCAACTTCATCTAAACAAGGAGGACAGTACGCCCGCTAACACCACCCTTACCAAGGTAAGAGTTGTGTTAGCGGGTAACCGTCCGCTTTGTTTACATAGTCGCACACTCTGTTATATTCGCATCTAATTTGACTGCTGTTATTTGCCCCTGCTGGTAAAATATATGATAATGACAATGTCGTGAGGGCTAGGGGGGTCTAAGCCCCCCTCACCCCATTATTGTATCCCATGGCCAGATGTTGGGTAAATTTTGTTACCAACCGTGGGATACAATAATGGGTTGAGGGGGGCTTTGCCCCCTCAACAAAAATGGAGGTGTTATGAATAAAAAAATAATTACCCTAGACTAGCTAGCCTAATCTATAGCCAAAAAATAAAATATATATAGCCTAGGCCTAGGCCTATATTTTGAAAATGTAGGTAGGCTAGGCCTTGAGGAATTGTGAATGCAAAAATATTACCCTAGGCCTATTTTGAAAATTAGGCCTAGGCTAAGTGTGCAATTTTGGCTTGCCTAGAACTAGAGATCCTATAGTGAGAAGAGACTGGCCAACTATTAATATCTAAAGGGTCACTAGCTAGAACTGCCTGTGTAGGCATAGGCATAGACATAGTAAAGTCTGGCATGGTTTGGTTAGCCCTGTCTAGGTGTAGACATGGTAAAGTAGAACAATATACTGTGGTTAAGGTATAAATAATACACTAATTTCCTAACTAGCCTAACAGATGATTATCAATGATCAATCCGTCAGCAATCCTTTAACTTGGGCCACTAACAGGCTTCCCTGTAGCTTACCTAGGCTAATTTCTTATCATCAATTCACAAGACATTCTATTCCTCTTCCTGTTGGCTGTGGTGGATCGAATTAGCCAAGCTAAACAATAAAAGGCTCATAAATTATATTATATTAGGTTCTTCTTGGCGCTTCGGTCATGTGGGTGAGTACTGTTTATTTACAAAATGACTTAAGCTCAGTGAGTGGCCAAGCGCCTGATTGGTCAAGAGGCGCCTTAGCGTAAGGGAGCCGAAAGGGAGCCCAACGATGCGTTCGTGAATACACCTTCCGTGGTGATCGTACGTTTCTGTACGACATCGCACGCTACGATCGTTAGTGAATCCCGCCCCAGTGCTTCTATTCAAGGCTTGCAGAGATCATCGCAGAGAAGAAGAAACAGCCCAGGAGCCACGTTGTAGCCTGGATGAGGTGCCGTCTATCTTTCTCATTGCTCAGATCAGCACTACTATGCCTGCGGGGAACAAGACTGTCTGCACCACAACCAGCGATGGTGGCAGAAGTGGACTACGAGGCAGCGGTGGCAGAGGGTCGCATAGGGAGGCGACTGGATTGAAGTTGCATGGTGTAGAGTAGTAATATAGTAGAATAGTAGGAATAGACTAATATCTGATGTTTGTAAAATATATTGTATGTACAATATTAAATAAAAATCAAAGTAGTAGTAGTAATCCACGATGATGAGTCTGAGTGCTTACCCCGGAATAGGAAGTAGCTGAATGACTACCAAGTAGGGCACTTTGATGACTGTTCTGACCTTGTTTAGGGTCCATAAGGGGGATGCACAGGCTGAGTGGTTAAAAAAAAAAAAAAAAAAAAAAGTAATAGTAGTAGTAGCAGTAGTGTTGTTGTTGTTATTGTTAATTGCTATTATTAATGTCCAATAGAATCAAGGTATCGGGAAGTGTACAGAAAGGTAACTATTACGAGATATCGAGCTAAATGATAGATAAAATTGATGTAAAATTATTGTAGTCTATCTTATATGTTATGTTACGAACAGATATCATATTGTGTGTGTCTGTGTGTGTGTGTGTGAGAGAGAGAGAGAGAGAGAGAGAGAGATGGAGAACTGGACAAAGAAATACGATGGACTTTTATATATCTTTTGGCCGAGGAGGAGGTGATTATTTCGAGGAAAAGGAGGAAGAAGTGGAATAAGAAGAAAGAGGAAGGGAAGAAGAGATTGAATAGGAAGAAACTAAGGAGGATAGGGGAAAAGAAGAAGAAGAGGAGGAATTAGAAGAATATAAAGAGGAATATGGAGGATAAGGAGGTGGAAGAAGAGGATAAGAAGAAGGAAGAGGTGAAGAAACGAGGATAAAGGAAGGAATAAGAGGAGGATAGGGGAAGGAAGAAGAGGAGGAAAAATGGGAAGATTTTACGGAGAAGGAAGCGTAAAACAAGAATATAAGGATGAGGAGGAGGAAAGAAAGAGGATGATAAAGAGGTGACTTAATAAGAGGAGGAAGAGTAGAATGAGGAGGGTAGGAGAGAGGAGAACTAAAGATGAAGAAAGAGAGGGAGAGACGGGTGAGATGAAAGAAAATGAGTACGAAAATATTAAGAAGACGGAAAAGAAGAAACAAAGGAGGTACAAAATTATTGGAATTAATGATTCAAGCGAAAGAATTGAAGATGGATCGTGTAGAGGAAAGGCAAATCTAAATCTGTCTATGTCCATTATCTATCTAATTTCTCTCTTTCTCTCTCTCTCTCTATATATATATATATATATATATATATATATATATATATATATATACAGTATATATATATACTTGCAGTAGCTCACATGTATTTGTGGGATCTATCTATCTATCTATTTCCGGACGCCGTGATCCCCAAAAGGGTGGCCACGAAAGAAATGCCCCAATGCACCCCTGTCCCCAGTCAGTCGAAACCCCTCCTCCCATCCACCACTGCTTTCGCTCATATATTTCTTAACTGCATCCTTCCACCTCTCACTCGGTCTACCTCTCCCTCTCTGTCCCTACACTTCACTCTTGTACACTCTCTTAGTCATTCTATTGCTTCCCATACGTTCCACATGGCCGAACTACCTCAAGGTGTTCTTTTTTATACTTTCCAGCACATCTATATATACAATATATATATATATATATATATATATATATATATATATATATATATATATAGTACATATATATATACCGGTAAATATATATATTTGTTTTCTATGAAAGTGAGGGAGGCAAAACTCAGAACTGCCTGTAGCGAGTGCTTCCCCCAAAGTTGAAAGAGTGACAGGGCCATAATCAAGAGACATTCGAGCCAAAATACCTGGACAAGCGGAGTTTGAAGCAATTTAAGTCATAGGAAGAGGGAAAGACTGATTCTGGGAGAGAGTTCCAGAGCTCAGCTGTTGAATAGAAGAAAGTCTAAGAGTAAAGTTTCACTCTTGGGTTGGAGAGTTGAACAAAGTAGGGGTGAGATTGTGTTGCAAGATGGGTACCACGTGCCCTACGTAGAAGAGGAGGTATTCACTGGGAGAGCTCTGATAAACACTGATTATTATAGTAGTGATAGAATAGCGAGAGAGATGCAACATTGCGGTGGACAGAGATAGATTGCAGAGAGTTGGTGAGTGGAAGGGAGTTAATGATACGAAAGGCCTTTCTTTCTACTTTGTCTAGGAGTGCAGTGTGAGGGGATCCTCCCCACACAGGGGCACCATGCCCCTGTACAGAGCAAGAAGTAAGAAGCTGTGCAGCGGTAAAGAACCCCTTGAGGCGGTTAAGCACACCCAGCGAGAGAGAGAGGAGGCTGCCTTAGCAAGACTGGTAATATGGTCCTTCCAAGTGAGAGCAAAAGAAAAAGAGACAATATGAATATTGAGAGAAGATGGAAGATTGATTTGTGTATTGTTGAAGTATAAGGAAAAGTTCTCTTGCAGTTCCCGACGGATAGTGAAATCGAGAAATTGTGTTTTGGAAGCATTAAAGGCAACAAGGTTTTCTCTGCCCCAATTGGAAATAGTAATTAGATCAGCGGATAAGTATTCTATGGTTTCATTATGTTTGTTTTTGAGGGATTGCTGGCTTGGGCATTCTGGAAATCTAATTGAGTAGTGTAAGGTAGAGTCGTCTGCGTATGAATGGATGGAGCTGGAGGTTCAGTTGAGAAGATAATTTATGAAAATTATAAAGAGAATGGGAGATAGGACAGAGCCCTGAAGAACACCGGAGTTGATAGGATGAGGAAGTGAACGATGGCCGTCCACAACCGCAGCTATGGAATGGCCGGAAAAGAAATTAGAGACAAAGGCACAGATGGAGGGATAGAAACCGAAGGAGGGTAGTTTAGAAATTTAAGATTTGTGCCAGACTCTATGGAAGGCCTTCGATGTGTCTCGCGCAATAGAAAAGGTTTCACTGAAGTCCCGAAAGAAGGATGACCTAGAGTTAGTAAGATATGAAAGAACATCACCAGTAGTGCGACCCTTAAGGAACCCATACTGGCGATCTGAGAGTAGGTTATGAGAAGAGAAATGCTTAAGAAATTTGGAAGCAAGAATAGTTGCAAAGACTTTAGAGATACAAGAGATGAGAGCAATTGGACGATAGTTGGAGGGTTGAAATCGGTCACCCTTCTTTGGGACAGGTTGAATGAGAGCAAACTTCCAGCAAGAAGGGAAGACGTTAGAGGAGATACAGAGACGAAAGAGTTTGCCTAGGCAGGGGGTCAGCACGGAAGCACAGTTTTTTATTACAACAGGAGGAACACCGTCTGAACTGTACAACTTTATAGAATTAAGCCCAGAGAGGGTAGAAAGTACATCTCTAGAAGAGATTAGGATATTAGGCATAAGTAAGAGAGAGGGGGGTGGAGAGGGAGGAATAGTACCGGAATCATCAAAGGTGGAGTCTCCAGCAAAAGTTTGAGCGAAGAGTTCAGCTTTGTCAGAGGAAGAAGTGATAGTTGTGCCATCAGAGTGAAAGAGGGGAGGGAAAGACGAGGAAGAAAAATTGTTGGAGAGGTTTTTGTCTAGATGCCAGAAAACTTGGGAAGAGCTAAAGTTGGATAGTTCAATGCATTTATTATTGATGAAAGAGTGCTTGGCAAGTCGAAGAACAGATTTGGCTTGATTCCGGGCATGAAACGTAGGAAGAATGATATTCTTGAGTCTTAAGGCGTCGGTACCGTTCGAATGCTTCCTCCTTGTTGCGGACAGTGTTAGAACAAGCGTGAGTAAACCAAGATTTTTTTGCATTAGACTAAGAGAAAGTAAATGGAATGTATGCTTCCATTCCCGAGAGGATTTCCTCAGTAATGCGTTCAGCATTCTCATAAAAAAAAAAAAAAAAAAAAAAAATGTCTTCGTGGTGCGATACATAAGGTGTTGATTTTCGGTGTGATCATCCTGGATTCGAATCCACGGACTGCCACATGTGTTTGTAAATTTCATTAATCGATTTTAGGAGTATGGTTGGTTGTTGGAAGGAACATAATAATATATACACACACACGTATATACATGTATTTATATATACACATGTACACGTATGTACACTTACAAACAGTTTATACATATGGACGCATACATACAAACATCGTATACATAAAGTTAACTATATATATTAATTTGAGGCAGGTGGAGGAGGGTGGGGGCGGGGTAGAGGATGAGAAGGTGGGGGGAGGAATGGGATTTTATAATATGCCTGATATAGCTGGGGGGGGGGGGGAGAGGCAGAGAGAGAGAGAGAGAGAGTTACATAGATACACAGACTGCACAGACCTTGCGGTACCTACTAGGCAGTCCGGACTTAATGCTGAAATCGAATTTGCTACAAAGTGAAAGTTAAGGATAGCAAAGCAAAAGGCTCTCTCCCCACCCCCCACTACCTCCAACCATTGGTCGGCATGAAATTATAGTTGGGGAAACAAGTCCCCCAGCAGAATGAGAACATGTTCTACTAGGAAATTTATAGTAAAGAATGAAGTTGAGAAGTACCACTATTATATACTACTGATGCTTAACCTATTTTTTGTTTTCCCTTTTAACCTATATTATTCTAACCTCCTCAAATTTGATGTCTAGGCTCCTTTTGAATGTGTCAATTGTCTTACATTGTACCTCTTTCTCTGGCAGTTTGTTCCATTCATTGACCACACGGTAGGTGAAGAAGTGCTTTGTGACATCGAGATTCGCCATCCTGGTTTTTAATGTATTTCCATTTCCCCGAGATAATGAACTATTATTGATTTTGAAAAGCGAATGAGTCTACATAAATGTTGTCAAAACCCTTTAATATCTTGAAACACTTGATTAATTGACCTCTCACTCTTCTTTTCTTAAGTGAAAACAAATTTAGTTATTTTAATCTTTCTTGATATGATTTATTTCTTAGTCACGGTATCAACTTTGTCGCTGCACCAACTTGAGTTTCTCAATTTCCTTGTTTAGATAAGGAGACCTAAACTGTACGCCGTGTTCAAGATGCCCAATACTCTATGGTTTTAAATAACGGTACTATAATGTTATCATTTTTGTAAGTAAAATTTCTTTTAATATATCCCAATGCTTGATTGGCCTTGTTTGCAGCTGCTGCACAATGATCTGAGGTCTTTAGGTTTTCAGATATAAGAACCCCCAGGTCTTTAACTAATGCACTTGTTTTGATTAGCTGGCCTTTCATCTTGTATTCATATTTTATTTTTATTACCTATTTGCAAGACCTGGCAATTGTCAACATTGAATGGCATTTGTCATTTTTCTGACCACTTAACTATTTTATTTAAATCAGATTGAAGTTTATTTCTGTCTTCTTCGGTTAATACTGAATTTCCTATCTTGTTGTCATCAGCGAGCTTTCAGATAGTATTATTTAGTTCTACATCGATGTCATTTATATAGATACGCCACAAAGCTGGCCCCAAGACCGATCCCTGAGGCACTCCACTATAAACTGGCTCCCACTCAAATTCTACTCCATTTATCACAACTCTCTGCCTTCTGTTTGTGAGCTGGCTTATTATCCATGCGTGCATTTTCCCCTTGATGCCTAACATTTCCAATTTATTCAACAATTTTTCATGCGGTACCTTATCGAAAGCCTTCTGGAAATCTAAATAAATTATGCCTAAAGATTTTGTTGAGTCGTTATATGTAAATAGTTTATTATAAAATCAATCAGATTTGTTAGGCATGACTTACTGGATCTAAAGGCATGTTGGCTATCTCTGATCAACTTGTTTGACTCTAGATAATCTTCTATCTTGTCTCTTAGCATTGTTTCCATAATTTGTCCTATGATTGATGTTAACCCGTCCAATCCCAGCGACGGCTACTAGCCGTCAGTAGATAAGTCACTCCCCAGTCCCAGCGACGGCTAGTTGTTGTTGTTGTTGTTCCCCAAGCTGCCTGGCCAAACAGCCCCAAGGCCCTGAGCAAGGCCAAGGCCATAATCGAGCGCCCCCACAGAACCTTCCCTGCCGACCACAATAAAGCCTGGGTGACCGAAGTCACTCCATGGAGGGGAGCTGAGGAGGGTGCAGAAACGCCCGGGAAACCAAAGCCCCACCCAGGGCCCTGTGCCCCTCAGCAATTATGTAATTACGTAATGAAGCCATAGAACTCTTAAATTCTGATCTAAATACAATCTCCAATTGGGGCAGAGAAAACCTTGTTACCTTTAATGCTTCCAAAACCCAATTTCTCCATCTATCTACCCGTCAGGATCTCCCAGCGGACTATCCCTTATTCTTCAACAATACAAAAATCAACCCTTCATCTTCTCTCAATATTCTTGGTGTCTCTTTATTCTTCTGCTCTCATTTGGAAGGACCATATTACCAGTCTTGCTAAGGCAGCCTCCCAGAAGCTGGGTGTGCTCAACCGCATTAGGGGGTTCTTTTCCCCAACACAGCTTCTTGCTCTGTACAGGGGCATAGTGCGTCCTTGTATTGAGTATTGTTCACATGTGTGGGGAGGTTCCTCTCACACCGCTCTCCTAGACAAAGTTGAAAGGAAGGCCTTTCGTATCATTAACTCCCGTCCACTCACCAACTCTCTGCAATCTCTCTCTCTCCGCCGCAATGTTGCATCAGCATGCATGGGTCGTCTCTCAGCACGCATGGGTCGTCTCCTACACGAAGCAGTCCGCAGCCATGGATCAAAAAACGCCATCCGAGAAGAAGCAGCAGTGACATAAATCATCCAACGCCAAGCAAAAAACAGAGGCAACCGAGGACCACCAGCGATAAGGACCGAAGACAGCGAGGACCGAGGACAGCCATGAACATAATTGTAGATCCGACAAGAACCAAAAATATTATTAAAGAGCGTTCCGTGAGTTCTAAAATAACAAATTTAAAGGTTTTCTATGCAAACGCTCATAGCATACGCAATAAATTTTCAGATTTAGAGGAGCTAGTGTTTACAGAAAATAATGATGTGATTGGCATAACAGAATCTTGGCTCAATACAGAAGATAGAGACTTTTTAGCAGAGTATTCACTTCCCGGTTATGTAATGTTTGAGAAAAGCCGAATAAATCGAAATGGAGGTGGCGTTTTACTTTATATCAAAGAAAGTCTTAACCCTACCCTCATGTCAAAACCTCAAATTGTGAACGTCAACACATCTTTTGTGCTAATAAAGAATAATAAAGGTACAAAAATAATACTTGCGTTAATATACAGACCTCCAGCTCAATCAGTGCAAACTGACCGAGAAATTTACGAACAAATTGCAGATGTAAGTAACTCATAAGATACCGTAATTTTTGGCAACTTTAATTTACCTGTGACCAAGTGGGGCGATACTCTTACTTCACACTTCGGACATGACTTGTATACGAACTTGCAAGAGAGGTCACTTTATCAATTTGTTCGAACGCCGACCCGTGGTAATAACGTTCTTGACATTGTACTTGCAACAAAAAAAGAATTAATAGAGAATTTGAATGTTGGTGATGAATTCAGTAACAGCGACCATCGTACGATAACTTTCACTTTAAAGTTTACTAGTAACGAACCAAATAGTAGCATCGAAAAAGTCCCTAATTTCAAGAAAGCAAACTTCCATAAACTTAGAGCTATGTTTAAAGAAACAGACTGGAGCTTTTTAATTAACAATAACGACATAAATACATCTTGGAAGTTATTCAAAACCACTTACATAAAAGTAGTGCAAGACTGCATACCATCGAAAATACGGCATCCAGGCCATAATAATAAGCCCAAATGGTGGAATAAAGATATTTCAAACTGCCTGCTTGCTAAAAAATTTGCTAATGATAGATTAAAATCCTCACAAAATGATGAAGAACGGGTGAAATTTGTAGAGCTACGACGCAAAGCCAAAAAGTTAATTAAGCAAAGTAAAAAGA
Organism: Paralithodes platypus; assembly: GCA_032716605.1. Classification (NCBI taxonomy): domain Eukaryota; kingdom Metazoa; phylum Arthropoda; class Malacostraca; order Decapoda; family Lithodidae; genus Paralithodes; species Paralithodes platypus. The sequence continues at coordinate 33,460,210 of CM064566.1, forward strand.
CCTTAGAGTTACATATTGCGAATCAAAGTAAAACAAACCCGAAAGAATTCTATAGTTATATCAGAAAGAAAAAAGTAGTTACTTCAACTGTTGGACCGTTAGTCGATGAAAATGGAGAATACACCAAAGACGAAGTACAAATGAGTAATGCCCTCAATACCTTCTTTGCATCAGTTTTTACAACAGAAGACCTCAGTGATATCCCTACACCATCGCCGATTCAGATTGATAATTCAGATGTTCTAAGCAATATCACCGTTACAGAGAGAGAAGTATTGAATTGTTTAGATAAACTCAAGGTAAATAAAATGCCTGGACCTGATACAATCTCGCCTAGAGTTCTAAAGGAAGTTAAGGATGAGCTCTCCAAACCACTGACATTACTATTCAATAAATCCTTGCAGTCTGGAACTATGCCTGATCAGTGGAAGCTAGCCAACTTAACACCGATATTCAAAAAAGGCAGCAAATCCCTACCCAGTAACTATCGTCCAATTAGCTTAACCTCAGTTGTATGTAAAATGCTAGAAACGGTCATACGAGACAGACTCGTAAATCACTTAGAGGAAAATAACATACTTAAAGATACTCAACACGGCTTTCGTAAAAAACTTTCCTGTTTAACAAACCTCTTAGACTTCTTCCACGATATCCTCAACCTCTACGATGAGAGTAAAGCTGTAGATATTATATATCTTGATTTTCAAAAGGCCTTTGACAAAGTTCCCCACAAACGTTTACTGCTAAAACTTAAAGCGCATGGAATACAAGACGGTGTGTTGAAATGGATAGAAAATTGGCTCAGCGACAGAAAGTAAAGAGTAGTCATAAACGGTAAGGCATCTAAATGGACCAATGTAAGTAGCGGGGTACCCCAGGGATCGGTACTAGGACCAATTCTCTTTCTAATTTACATCAACGACATAGATGAGGGTCTCACCTGTACAATCTCAAAATTTGCTGACGATACAAAAATTGCAAATAGCGTACTCTCAAAAGAACAAGTTGACGATATGCAATACAATCTAGATAAATTGTCATGTTGGGCCCAAATTTGGCAAATGAGTTTCAATGCGGATAAATGTAAAGTACTACATATCGGATACCTAAATGAGAAAGCAAACTATTCGATGAATGGCACTCAGCTTAAGAATATAAACAGAGAAACCGATCTGGGAGTAACAATATAGAGTAACCTAAAACCGAGTCAACAATGTTCAGAAGTTGTTAAAAGGCAAGCAAAATAATTGGCTTTATAGGCAGGTCATTTGAGCATAAATCCAAAGAAGTTATCCTAACCCTTTACAATTCCTTAGTCCGCTCTCTTCTGGAATACTGCGTTCAATCCTGGTGCCCTTATTACCAAAAAGATATAAACAAGCTAGAACGAGTTCAACGTAGAGTTACCAAAATGATACCTAGCCTAAAGAACAAACCATACGAAGAGCGTCTTAGAGAATTAAATCTATTTCCTTTAACCCAGCGCAGATTAAGAGGTGACTTAACCCGTACAGCCCCAGCGACGCGCCTGACGCGTCGGCGATGTATGTAACGCACAGCCCCAGAGACGCGCCTGGCGCGTCGCCCCAATTGCGCCGACCGTGACCTCAGGTGTAGCCACTCAAGAGGGCTCAGATTTGTATGGGAACTGTGTACGTATCCCACGCACCCGTGCCGATGGTTGAAAACTCTCAAAGTCCACGTGCGTGCGCGCGAGCGCGCAATAACCTGGTTTTTTGGGATAATTGCCTTCAATTTTTTACTCTTATAAAATCCGTTTTCGGGGGCTCTGTAGGACCATTTTTTAAGCTTTTTGAGCGGTTTTTCGTGGTTTTTCCTTCATTCCTAACCCATTCGCTATTGTTTCTGGAATAAAACCATTTTTTGAAAACCGGCCGGGTTCTGGTGCGCAAACATTACAAAACTAGCCGGGGCTCCACGGGTTAATTCAAGCGTTCAAAATCATCAAAGGCATCGACAATATGGACTGTAGTAAGTACTTCACTATCGACCAATCTAATTACACGCGGGGAAACGGTTGCAAAATTATTGGTAAATCTTTTAACTCACACGAATCTAAGAATTTCTTCTTCAATCGAGTTGTCAACTTGTGGAATGGGCTTCCCCGAAACATTATAAACTGCATCACCGTTGATTCATTTAAACTCCACCTAGACAAATATCTCGCATCAAACCCGCGACTGACTGCGTTTGTAAATGAATAACTTTATTTTATCCCCCCCTCAGTTACTAACCGATCTGTCCCCTACTAACTTCCTAATCCTGCCACGGACATTAGTTCCAGGGCAGTAATTCCCTTTCCAATGTTCCCTTACCCACTCTAAACCACTGTTTGGGCACTTGATCCTCAGTGTTTTGGAGGACAAGCAACCTAGAAGGGTCACTAGATCTGTTGTTGCTTGATTTCCTTAGTACTCCTTTGTACTCTCTCGCTATTCTATCGCTACTATAATAATCAGTGTTCCTCAGAGCTTTCCCAGTGCATACCACATCCTTTATGTAGGGCACGTGGTACCCGTCTTGCAACTCAATCCCATCCCTACTCTGTGCAACTCTCTAACCCAAGAGTGAAATGTTACTCTCAAACTTTCTTCTACTCAACAGCTGAGCTCTGGAACTCTCTCCCAGAATCAGTCTCTCCTTCTTCCTATGACTTAAATTGCTTCAAACTTCGTGTGTCCAGGCATTTTGGCTCGATCGTCCCTTGATTTTGGCCCTTGTCACTCTTTCAACTATGGGGGAGGCACTCACTATAGGCAATTCTGCCTTTTGCCTCCCTCAATCACATAGAAAAAAAAAATAGCGGATAATGTATCACATGTTTTGAAGGAAGCAGGAGTCGAAACAATTAGAACAGGAAATGTCACCATTGGTAGTATTGTGAAAATAGTAAATAAACGCAAAAATGACAACAGCGAAGCAGGTGTATACAAAATACCATGTACCACATGTAATGAAGTATAAATAGGCGAAACGTACCGAGGCCTACAGAAAAGAATAAAAGAACATGAAACCGATATGCAGAAATTTAGGTTAAGCAACGCCATGGTCATTCATAGACTAGATAACGGACACAGAATGAAATATAATGAAGCTAGATTGATAAAATGTGAAACAAATACTGTTAAACGTAGATGCTTTGAGTCAGCTCATATCGTAATGAATGATACCATGAACTTAATAAAGGTTCCTTTTCACTAGCCAAACCACTTGCATATTTATTAATGAGTCGAGAACCAGACTAAACTATTTGAACATTTCATGCTGTTGTTTTTGTTGTATTGTTTCCTTGTGGTAAGAGATATATTTTGATGACTATACTCCCCTACTGTATGTTATTCCTGAAGAAGCCTACATGGCGAAACGTTGAATAAACTGAGTCCGTGCTCTGCATTTGTCTTAATTCCCACATTTGTTGCAGCCAATGCTGTTTCTTCACTACATAGTAACTTCTTTATGGTTTATTTAGATTACACCAAATTCGCTGGAGTGGTTGACCCGGGTATAAGAATGATAATTTCAAATTATGAGACACATTCCGCAAAGGTAAAGATAAAGGTCAAAGGTCAATGCAAATGATATATATAATTTCTCCTAAATTAATCAATATTTGTGTTATCAAAATATACATACATACTTGAAGTCTTGATATGTCAATGAAATGTTCATGCAAAAATAAATATTTCCTCTCTTAAAGGTCAAGGTCACAGGTCAAAGTCAAAGTTCAGTTATTAAAGCTGATGTTACATATTATAGGAATTTCACCAATAATGCTCTCCTAGATGTTGTTTATACAGACATATTATTAAACAAATATCAAATATGTATTTCAAATTTCAAGGTCAAATGTCAAGGAAAAAGATCAAAATCAGATACATTAATATTACATATGAACCAAATGATAGATTTTTGTCAAACTTTACAGAAATATCAAAAACACATATACAAAGATCAACAAATACAAAACTAAAGTAATACTATAAGAACAAGGTCATAGATCACGGTCAATGTTAAGGTCATTATAATAAATGATTCATGGTTTATTCCAATTTAACCAAATTCACTAGAGTGGTTGACCCTGATATACAAACTATAACTACAAATTACGAGACACATTCTGCAAAGGTCAAGATGAAGGTCAAAGGTCATTTCCAAATGTATTCATAATTACTCCTAAACTAATCTATAATTGTTCATCAAAATGTTCATACATACTAGAATTGTCAATGAAATGATCATGCAATGCATATATATTTCCTCTCTTAAAGGTCAAGGTCACAGGTCCAGGTAAAGTTTCAGACATTAAAACTTGTGTTGAATGTAATTTTAATTTCTTCAATATTGCTCTATTAGACTTTGTAAGTATAGACATTTATTGAATAATTACCACATATATATTTCAAATTTCAAGGGCTAAGGCCATGTAAAAAGGTCAAAATCAGATATATTAATAGTACTTATGAACTAATAGATAGATTTTCGCCAAACGTTGTATAATTATCTAAAATACCTATACAAAGGTCAACCAATACACAAATATAATATTACTAAAATGTCAATGTCAAAGATTAAGGTCACATTTTTAGGTTAATCTATCAGATTATTTAAGTTTTACTCATATTTCACCAAGTTTGCTGAAATATTTGACCATGGTAAAAATTATAATTGTAAATTATCAGACACATTCCACAAAGATCAAGATAAAGATCAATTGCCACTTCCAATTATATTCATAATTTCTCGTAAATCAATGAACAATTGTTCATCAAAATTTTACGTACAAACTTGAATTGTGAATGAAGTTGTCATGCAATATATTTATGTCATCTTGCAAAGGTCAAGGTCACAGGTCAAATTCAAAATTCAGTTATTAAAACTGATGTTAGAATTATTGTATATTTCACCAATTTTGCACTCCTAGAAGTTGTTTGTATAGATATGTTCTCAAACAAATACCACATATATGTAATTCAAATTTCAAGGTCAGAAGGCAAGGAAAATGGTCAAAAATAGATTAATATAAATTTCTCCTAAACTAACCTATGGATTCTCACCAAGTGTAACAAACATATCCAGAATGTGTATGGAGAGGTAAAGAAAGAACACAAAAATATATATTACTCAAAGGTCAAGGTCACAGGCAAAGGTCAAATTTTAAGGTCGATGCATTAACTTTTTACAATTAATTAAAATTTAACAGAATTTGCACAGATGGTTGACCTTAACATTTAAATTACAATAAATTCCCCAGGACTGCCACATGTGTTTGTTAATTTCATTAATCGAGTTTAGGAGTAGAGTTGGTTGGTGGAGAGAACATAGTAATTGAAACCATGAAGGTCAATATATAGGTCAAAGGTTGATTCCAGCTATTCTTATAGTTCCTGCAAAAATAACCAATAATTATTCACTGAAATGAAAATGGCCTTGATTTGTTAATGGAAAGATCACGAAATAAGATATCTTCCCACTGAAAGGTTAATATAAAATTTCACGGTCAAAGTTCAATTATTACATATTTTTATTATATATATTTAAAAATAACTTGTGATAATTGTAGTATATATCTATGTATATATATATATCCGGTATATATATATATATATAAATATATACAGTATATATATATATATATATATATATATTATATATATATATATATATATCCGGTATATATATATATATAAATATATACAGTATATATATATATATATATATATATATATACCTGGTATACATATATATATATATATATATATATATATATATTATATTGAAGATAAATATGGTTATGGTCAACTGTCCGAGGAAAGGTCAAAATTATATTGTTTTATATTGTCTTCCTTAACTGAAGGATAAACGCTCATAAAAACTTACATTTACATTTGTCATTCGTATTCAAAGGTCAGAGAAGAATTAAATTCACTATTCATCAAAGGTCAAGGTCAATAAATTATTAAGTTCACTATCTGCCACCTATTTATTAAATTTTTAAAACCTGTACCAGCCAACTTCAAGATAAATATCTAAACTATCAAGGCATAAGATCATATATATGATAATCCAGGTTCGAATCCGGTGGATCACATAATATTATATGCTTTCATTAATTTAATTGTAGGTGTTTGATGTTGAGGTGAAATTAATAAAATATAGATTATCAGCAGGTTCAGGGATATTTCTTATCGAGGACAGTCTATATGATGTGTGCCCATGAATATATTTTCCAATCACTTAACCCGGGTAATGAGAAAATGCCCTACGGGCTAGGGTACTTATTTGTGAATTTCTAGCTTTGGATTCTGACAGAATTAATTAAGTTTACTATATAAAGCATTATTTTTTTCAATGTGCTTTTACTTTACATGTATGATGAATATATGAACCTTGAAGAGCGATAATATAAGTGGGAAAAGCATTTGAGTGGTGAAAATCGCAAATAGTCGCCACCCGGTCGTATTCTCAGGCGGGAGGAAGCGAGACATACAGTCTCTTCTAACTAGGTCTCTGACTCAACTGAGCCAAGCAGGAGGTGCCTCAGTGTTATATAACGACTCTTATGCAACCCACTTGTGCTGCATTACCGCGGGAGAGAAATTCACGCAATAAATAATAGATAAATACGGAAACATAGGTGATAATTAAAGGAGGGAGGGGGTAATAAGGTTGGGAAGAAGGGAAAGGGGGCGGGTGAGAAACATATGGATGAGTGGTAGGAAGTAGTAGAGGGGAATTGTCTCACCTAATGATATATTCCTTTGTTTTACGAGCCCCTAGGTTTTTTTTTATTTTTTTTATGGTCTTGCTTCCGTGAGGCCTATCGCGTTCGCTATGGTGGCCCTTCCGTGAGGTCTATCGCGGTTCTTGAGTTAAACAGTAGGCTACCGTAGCGAGGTTGGGAATATATACATGATTAGATTATTATCCTATAGAGTTATTTACAATGCTAAAAAAGGCATTAAGGACCTGGTTCTCGAACAAGTGTGTAACACTGACAATCCCAATGGGAATTTCAACCTAGCTAGGCGAGTTTAAAATTACAGTAGGGATATTATAGGTGAACAGTGTGTTAGAAACAATAATGGGAAGATTGTGTATGCAAAAAATGAAATCAGAAAAGCATGGAAGGCACACTATGAACGATTGCTAAATGTAGAGTTTGAATGGGATAAGGAACAGCTTAGTATCAAAAAACCAATATCTGGATCCCCTCCTTTGATAGCACCAGCTGTAGTGAGCGACGCAATCAATAAAATGAGGGACGGTAAAGCTCGAGGGTGCTCTGAAATTGTTGCTGATATGATAAAAGCCTCAGGGGAGACTGGTGTCAACTTAGTTACTGAGTTGATAAACACCATTATTAAAGATGAGAAAATCCCAGAGGATTGGCTCAAAAGTGTAATAGTAAATACATACAAAGGAAAAAGGGATGCGTTAGATAGAGGAAATTATAGGGGCCTGAAAATGCTTGCCCATATCATGAAGGTCTGTGAGTGAGTCTTTGAGGGTTTGATCAGGCAAAGCATCTCCATTGATTATATGCAGTTTGGTTTTATGCCAGGACAGGGTACAACCGATGCTATCTTCATAGTTAGGCAGATACAGGAAAGTTACTTACTAAAAGGCAGGGATCTTTACTTTGTGTTTGTAGACCTGGAGAAGGCCTTTGACAGGCTGGCTAGAGATGTGCAGTGGACTATGAGGAAACATGGTGTGGAAGAGTGGTTGGTGCTTGTGATAATGAAGATATATGAGGATTCGCGAAGTGCGGTGAGGGTGAAGGGTGTACTGTGTGATGAGTTCGCAGTCCGTGTTGGAGTCCATCAGGGTTCAGTGTTAATTAAGCTCCCTCCTCTTTATTATGGTCCTGGAGGCACTGTCTAGAGTTTTTAGAGGCGGACTCCCGTTGGAACTGTTTTATGCAGACGATTTAGTCCTAATAGCTGACAGTATGCAAGATGCTGAGGCCAAATTCAGAGAATGGAGAGAGGGCATGGCGAGCAAGGGTTTAAGAGTCAATATTAACAAAACCAAGGTTATGCATTGTAGATTGAGACAAGACAATGTGGAAAAGAGCAGTGCATACCCATGTGCAGTGTGTGGAAAGGGTGTGGGCGTTAACGCGATTCAATATAGCATCTGTCGACGCTGGGTGCACCATGGGAATAAGCGCTGTACTAGAATAAAGGGACCCCTGCCGAAGGATAAATCAGACATAGAGAAATTTGAGTGCGTAGTGTGCAAAGGCGAGCTTGTGTAATGTGATGATCCTGTGGCTGTGAATTTTGGAAATGAGTTATTGGAGCTGGTGAACAAGTTTTGTTACCTAGGAGATACCATCTCTGCCGGTGGTGGGGCCGAGGCTGCCACTGTCGCTAGAATTAGATGTGGCTGGGGGAAGTTCAGAGAACTGCTGCCAATCCTGACCATGAAAAGAATGCCTCTCCCCCTGAAGGGAAAGGTGTATGCCTCATGTGTTAGAAATGCAATCACATATGCCTCAGAAACATGGGCCGTTAGAGTAGAGGATGTCAACAGAATGGAATGTAATGAGAAGAGAATGGTGAGATGGATGTGTGGGGCCAGGCTACAGGATAGAATAACAAATGTTGAGCTGAGGAGACGTTTAGGTATAAAGAGTATTAGCGAGGTGATGCGTACAAGTAGACTGGGATGGTATGGACATGTGGAGAGAATGGATGAACAAAATTGGGTGAAAAAATGCAAGTCTGTGATTGTGGAGGGAGCTGCACCAAGGGGTGGACCGAGGAAGACCTGGGATCGGACTATACGTGCTGATCTCAAATTAAAAAACTTGACAAGTGAAGCAGCCCTTAACAGGGTTGCCTGGAATGCCGCCATTAGGACAAGAGACTGAAACTGCACGTATGTGTGGAGCACCCAGTCTTAAAATGTTATGTATGTATTATGTATATATTCGAGAATGGATAATAAGTCGTAAGCTTGTGTATGCTGCTCTGTGATACTTGTCAGTAATTAATTACTTTGTTATTACTATTTGTTAACTGCCATGGGTTAGGAGAGATAAATTGACTCCCACCCTCGCCTCTCTATCTGCCGGAAGATGTCTTGGAATACAGACGAAAACTTGCAGCTCCGTGTTTAATTTTTCTAGCAAATACAAGATATATATATATATATATATATATATATACAGTATATATATATATATATATATATATATATATATATATATAATATATATATATATATATACATATATATATATATATATATATATATATATATATATATATATATATATATATACAGTATATATATATATATACTGTATATATATATATATATATATATATATATATATATCATGAATAATTAGAGGTAGAATTCTTGTAGTAAATAGATAAATAGAGAAAGAACTCACAAAGAGTAAATTAGAAACACTGTTGATTTATGTAAGGTTGTCTCCCCTAGATGGGCTGCCAAACAAGGCTAACGTGTCCCATCCACCTGGATGGATGGAATTCGTTAGCCTTGGTCGGTTGGCAACCTATTTAGGGGAGACAATCTTATATAAACCGGGAGGATGGGGCTTGTCACCCATGTTCGGCAGCCCATCTAGGGAAGACAACCTTACATAAACAGCAGTGTTTAAAATTTACTCTTTATGGGTTCATTCTCTAGTTATATATATATATATATATATATATATATATATATATATATATATATATATATACTGTATATATATATATACAGTATATATACTGTATATACTGTATATATATACAGTATATATACTGTATATATATATATATATATATATATATATATATATATATATATATATATATATATATATATATATATATATATATATATATATATATATTTATTTATCTACAGTATTTATTTATTTATTTATTCATTTATTTAATACATATACATACTCCATGTCAGTGATTATGGGTATTTTGGGCGTGAAATGAAGGTCTGTTATCATACTGTAGATAGGGACGGGAACAAAGAAACGGAAGGAGGGGAGAGCTGGGGAGGGAAAAAGAAAATTGAAGTAAAGGTGAAAATGACATACAGGTGAGAAGAACACCGTTGGAAATGAAAACAACGTAAAGGAGAAGTGAAAGTAAATGAAAACAACGTAAAGGAGAAGTGAAAGTAAATGGAAACAACGTAAAGGAGAAGTGAAAGTAAATGGAAACAAATAATATTAAGAGGAAGCTGAGGAGATGATCACGATAAAGGATACACAATATGAAAGATGATGATGAAGATAGGGAGAGGGAAAGCGAAACAAGAAGAGCAAAAGAAAATGAAGATGTAGTTGATGAGAGGGAAAGATAAATAAGAATGACAATAGCATAAGAAAGGGAAGATGTAGATGAGTTGGAAAGAGAATGAAAAATGGCAATATGAAGACAATTAGCGTGACAGCAATAACAGAAGGAAGATGTAGATGGTGAGAGGGAACGAGAAAGAAGAAAAGGAAGATGTAGATGGGAAGAGGAAAGAAAAAGAAGGTGTAGATTGGAAGAGGGAAAGAAAAGGAAGATGTAGATGGAAAGAGGGAAAGAAAAGGAAAATGTAGATGGGAAGAGGGAAAGATAAATAAAGATAGCAGAAGAAAGAGACGATTTAGATGAAGATTTAGATGAAGAGTTGGAAACAGAAAGTTAAATAGCAGAACACGGAAGATTTTGATGAGTGGTTGGAAAGTTAAATAAGAATACAATTAATATAAGATGAAGAAAGTACACAAATATTTCTTTTTTGCTAACCATGACCTAATGTAGGGTGTCATAATCATAGCCCTATGGAAGAGGTATATATAATAGTTGGGTATATTGATAGTGATTGACCTTTCTATATTAGGTAGGTTAATTACTACCTATATAACGGCATAGTATTATGGACACTATAATTACTTTTCATAACTGCTATAGACCTATAATATTTTACAATGCATGCACATTTCGAAATAAATGGAGGTTACAAATATAATTGAATTAGGAGGAGAAGAGAGGTGAGAGGATAGCGTAGACCAGTAGAAGAATAATAACAATAGGATGACAATGACATATAAAAGGAGTATAGAAGTGGAGGAAGAAATGAGATTCACATATCATAAAAACATGGAACTTACGATCCAATTAAGGTGGTCAGGATTTAATTCTAGTAATGGTAGTAGAACCCCAAGAAATAATTTAAAACAAAACGAAAATGAAGGGGTATCTAAGAGAAACTGAAGATGATGTCATGAGGTGGGTGTCACACAGTAGCTGTTATCGTCAACTTTCGATGATCATCATTTTTCCGGCAACGACCTTCTGCAGTAGTAGACGAACAAAGCTCAAGATAAATGAAGTTAAGGGGGGATGAGCTCATGTATTTGCTTGCTTATTAATCTTCGTATAATATGTTAGTTTCCTCCTTACACTTCCATCAAGCTTTAAAAAACATCCCCTTGACCCCCCTTCAAGATAAATGTGTACTTTTTTGCGATATAAGAATGTCCCGGCCGAATGCCGGTTCTTCTTAAAATTACTGGCGAGCGATACACTTAAATGGCATGACAGGTCTTGATATAGATAAAGAAATGGGACGAAAGGTCTTAAAATCGACAAACTAATGGGGCTAAATATGAGGGAGAAGGGGGCCAGAAAAACTAACCATCCCCCCTTAAGAAACTTAATTATTTTAATAGTTTACTTCATAAGCTGCAAGATCATTATCGAAGGTCAAGGTTGAGGGAAAGCGCGCTCGTGTGATACCAGCTTTACGAATACAGTATTAGGAATAAAAGCCGAGTTGAGATTGAAGAAAAGAGGCAAATTTCTTTTGAGAAGGGATTTGGGTGGCAGAGGTCAGATTAGAGAAAATAAAAGTAAAAAAAAAACTAATTAAGATACACAAAATTGTAAGAAGAACAGAACGAAACAAACAAACGAAACAAAGAGGAAAGGTTTACTAAAAAGAAAAACTTGGAAATGATGATGACTTACTAATACCGTATTAGGAAAAAAGTCGTGTTGCAGTTGGAGAAAAGAGATACGAAAGGGAAGTATAAAAAGAAACGAAATGAAAGGAGATAACCAAGTAAAATTGAAGATGATAGTGTCTTAAAAATACTGTATTAGGAGAATGCCTTGTTGCTGGAGAAAAGGGGCTTATTTCTCTGAAGAGGGGAAATGGAGGGCAGAAGTCTAATTATATCAGATTCGAGAAAGTTTAAGTGAAAATATAAAAACCAAAGGTAGAGATAAGGTAAAACACATTTACGGGAAATGATGATTGCTTTCAAATGCTATATTAGGAAAGAAGTTGTGTGTAAGTTGGAACAAAAAATATTATTTTATAAAGAGGATCGACGGGAGGATGATGTAGCATACATCAAACATATATAGAACGAAACGAAACTAAGCGAAAACGAAATGGAAAGAGAAAATAATTAAAAAGAGATTGCCGGTGATGATTATGACTTAGGAATACCGTATTAGGAAAATGTAGTGTTGACGCTGGAGTTAATAGGCTTAATCAGCAGCGGTTCTTCCATCAATGATACGATGCCAATAATCATATTTGGAGCCATTTGCTGACTAGCAAGGCCTTCATAGGGACACTGTGCTGGTTCAACGAAGGTATACCAACTTCTTAAGCGACACCATTTCAATACCTACGAAACTTAATTTTGAATCCGATACCACTAGGAAGAAAACAAATTTGTACTCAAGATTGCTTAGCGTTGCGTTTCCCGTTCCTTAACCGAGACGCTCTGTCTCTCCACCCTGAACGCATTTCAACTTCTGGATCAGCGCCCGGAACGACGATTGCTTTTTTCTCTCTCTGTCTCTCTCTCTCTTTAGGATCAGTATTGGGGCCAATTCTCTTCCTAATCTACATTAACGACATAGTCACCTCTTAAACTCCGCTGTGTTAAGGGAAAAAGATTCAATTCCTCAAGACGCTCCTCATATGGATTGCTCTTCATACACGGTATCATTTTGGTAACTCTATGTTGAACTCGCTCCAGTTTGTCTATATCTTTTTAGTAGTAGGGGCACCATGACTGAACGCAATATTCCAGAAGTGGACGGACTAACACATTTTAAAGAGTGAGGATTACATCTTGAATTTATGCTTAAAAGATCTGCCTATAAAACCTATAATTTTGTTTGCTTTCTTAACAACTTCTGTACATTGTTGACTAGGTTTTAGGTTACTCGATATTGATACTCCCAAGTTTATTTATCTGTCTACACTCTCTAGCTGGGTGCCATTGATTGACTAGTTTGCTTTCTCATTTTGGTTTCTGATGTGAATTACTTTGCATTTATCTTCATTCAAGCTCATTTGCCAGATTTTAGCCCAATGTGACAACCTATCTTGATTGTGTTGCATATCTTCAATATGTTCATTTGTGAGTACAGTATATACAATTTTTGTATCATCTACAAACTATGAGATTGTACAGGTTAGACTGTCGTCTATGTCGTTAATGTAGATTAGGAAGAGAATTGGCCCCAATATTGATCCTAAAGAAAGAGAGAGAGAGAGAGCTTTCGTCATGTCGAGCGCTGGTCCAGAAGTTGAAACACGTTCAAGGTGGGGAGACTGAGCGTCTCAGTTAGAATAAGGTCCTCCTTTTGCTAAAAAATCTCATGTATATAAGTGACAACCATCCACCTTCAATTCACTTTAAGAGACACTCTTTTTGATGGCGGTTGCGATGGGTGATCAGGTCTTGAAGTTGGTGGCAATGATACGATCCCCACGATGCTTATCCTTTGCTCCACGATTTAACTCAGTTGAGATTGCACCTGATCCTTTATTTTTTGCAAAGAACAAACATGCGGAACATGTTTTCACAGTTTTTAGTAGCCGCTCTTAAGCGAGGGGTTGCTCATCATACGTTGTGTCCAGCGAAACATATGTCTCATTAGGCTACATGATTGTTGCGAGCCCGATCAATGACTCTCATCTATGGTTTTTGCCAACTACTGTATATGGACAAGATTGAAAAAGAAACAGGCTGAGGCAATAATTGTTGATGTCATCAGAGAGGCAACCCGGGGTTCTTTGCTGAGCTCACGATTTAAGAAAATGGACAGCTTCAATCTGTTTCCTCCAAAATTATTGTTACTAAGCTCTGGGCGGCGCCTCATACTTTTCTCTCTTGATACTTGTCTGTTAATTTGGAGAAGCCTTACCTTCCATGTGTGGCACTCCAACAAAGAATAAATTAAGACAGATATGTATATAGCTCGTTCCTATTAAGATTAAGTACACAACAAAAAACGGGGGACCTGGGGAAGGAACCTGGCTCTGCTATCTAAATATAAATATGTATTCTAACCCGGGAAATGCGATAAGCCTCACGGAAGGGTCACTATAGCAATCGCGATAGGCCTCACAGTATTAAGGCCATTAAAAAACTTTCCAAAACACCCCAGGGGCTATCAAAACAAAGGAATACATTATTAGGTAAGATAATTTCCATCTCTTAGATCCTAACACTCATTCGCATATGCCCCCTCCTCAATTATCAGCTGTTTTCCTCTTATTTCCCTGATTTATCAGTTATTTTCTGCACAAATTATTCTCACACGGTCTCGAAGACACAGGTGAGTGATTTAGAGACCCTATATTAGTGTAAGATCTCTCCCGGAAAGCTCAGTTGGTTGCTAGACATTGCAAAGGGAGGATGTTTGTCTCTCAGCTTGCCGCCTCATAATACTATCGGGCAGCGAAAATAAAAGTATTTCACCCCCAATTGCTTTTCCCACTACTTTTATCGCTCTTCAATGTTCATATGTTCATCATATAAGTAAATTATATGCACATGGAGAAGGAATAATGCTTTATATGGTAAATATATTGAATTCTGTGAGAATCAAAGGGTAGAAATTACCCGTCCTGGACACTTTTCACTACCTCAATTTTGCGTTCCTCGGGTTAATGGTGTTTCCTATACAGTTGTTAGGCCATTGTTGGACCAGCATAGTGTCTCTATAAAGGGCTTATGAGTCAGCAAATGGCACCAAATATGATTATTGGCAGTGTGTCATTGATTTTGGAGCCACTACTAAATATTAGGTTTTCATCCATCCTTTCGGGACTCAAACCTATAATTAATTTCGAGAGGGAAAATGGATGGACAATGTCTGTGTGTCAGATTGGATCTTTTATGGGGTTGAAAACAAGCATGGTCAGAAAGATGGTACTTAGCAGTAATTAAGTAAAGGATAGGCTAAATACAAATATAATCAGAACGAAACGAAACGAAACGAAAACTACAGTAAGTGCAAAGAGAACATTAAGCAAACCTAAAAATTATGATGACTTATAAATAAATTAAACAAAGATAAATTAGTGATGGATAGAAATGGGAAATTATGATGTCAGATGATGACTTAGGATAAGTCCGCGTCGATGCTGGAGAAAAGAAACTAATTTATTTTGAGAGGTATAACTGAATGGCAGAAGTCAGATTATTAGATTTGAAAAAAGTACAAGAAAATATTATGATTAAGATAACGATAAAGGTATAGAAAAACGAAGTAAATGGAAACAAACGAATTTAATAGAAAGTCTAAATTAAAAGAAATAGAAACCTTTTTAACGTTAGGGACACCGTATTAAGAAAAGCCGTGTTGACGCTGGAGAAAAGAGGCTTATTTTTTTCAAGAGGGGAAAGGGAATGAAGGAATCTCAAGAGTCTGGCTGGAAAATTGGAAAATATAGGGGGTGAAAATTATTACCATGGAGTCTTTTTAATTATTTGTTGGCGATTAGTTAATAATTTCCTTCAGTAATATTGGTGTGAATAATAAATATGTTATTTCATTTCCATTCTAGATAAATTAAAAAAAATATTTGGTTTTAAGTACATCTAGAAATAAATGAGTTTCAAAAAATAATGATGATGAGGAGGAAAAGAAAAGAGAAAGAAGGTAAACTGACTGATAATGAAATCGAAGGAGGGCGATTCAGGGAAGGATGTAAAATAGAGAACAAACACAAATGACTAGCGAAAATAACTAATGCCGATTCAAAGGGTAGTACCTAAATATAGTACAAGC
The DNA here is from genome assembly GCA_032716605.1 of Paralithodes platypus. Lineage (NCBI taxonomy): Eukaryota > Metazoa > Arthropoda > Malacostraca > Decapoda > Lithodidae > Paralithodes > Paralithodes platypus. The sequence goes on from CM064566.1 coordinate 33,476,310, forward strand.
TCACATGAAATATAGACAATAAAGGGAAAACGTTAAGTAATAGTTAAGTATAAGGGTTAAGAAAAACACAAAAGAGAAATTTGGGAAAATAACAAATGACTCAATCTATCTATCTATCTATTGCCTGATCACGGCGATCCCCGAAGGGGTGGCCACGAACGAACCGCCCCCATGCACCTCTGTCCCCAGTCAGTCGACGCCCCTCCCCCCAATCAGCACCGCCCTCGTTCATGTACTTCCTCACTCCATCCTTCCACCTCATATTCGGTCTACCTCTCCCTCTCTGTCCCTCGCTCTCGTACACCCTCTTAGTCATTCTCTCACTTTCCATACATTCCATATGGCCGAACCATCTCAAGTTGTTCCTTTTCACACTTTCCAGCACATCTACCTCCACACCACACCTCCTTCTTACTTCCTCATTAGTCTGTCTATCCCTCCATGTAACTCCGCACGCACTCAATGAGAATGGTAAATATTAGGGTAAAATGAGAAGGACAGGAGTGTGGTAAGATGAGCGAAGGCAAGCGAGTAAATGTGTAGATGAAGGTAAAAACAATGAAGAGTAGGACGAGAGAAACGAAAGGAGTGAAGGGGAAAATAGACAAATATGGAGATGGTGATGATTTATGAATAACAGGAAAGGAGTAAGTTGAAGCTGCTGGAGGTACGTAACTTTTTCGTCCCGAGATGGGACATTGAATATGTCAGGATATCAGATAGAAGAAAATGAGGATAATAATGTTTAGGACAATGAAGAGGATGATAGCAATTAACCCTCTCTTTTAGAGATAGTCTGTTTGGGTGACCCATGTTTCACTACATTAAATGGGCAATTTGAAGACGTTTTGCCCCATTACTATGGCGGTTTTAAGAAATTTCACCCCATTTAAGTATGGCTTTTGTCGACGAGTGATTGCGAGCAGCAATTTAGGGAAACACGGCCTTCGACCGGGATACTTTTCTACTGAAAAATGTATAGATTTGGCTTGAAGAGGGGTCTGAGGGACGTTTTTCTTGACTTGAAGCGGACTGGGGAGTCGTGTTTTTAGTTTCGGGTGCAAACTAAGAAGCCATAATAATTATAAATAAAACCCGTCATAATAATCCCCCAAGTCGTTGGACTAGCTATTGTTAAGAGAAGAATATAGTTGTTGTTGTTGTTCCCCAAGCTGCCTGGCCGAACAGCCCCAAGGCCCCGAGCAAGGCCAAGGCCATAATATAGCGCCCCCACAGAACCCTCCCTGCCGACCACAATAAAGCCTGGGTGACCGAAGCCACTCCATAGCGGGGAGCTGAGGAGGGTGCAGAAACGCCCGGGAAACCAAAGCCCCACCCAGGGCCCTGTGCCCCTCTGTAATTATGAAGAGAAAGTTGAGGGGCAAAGGAAAAATGTGACGCTTTGGCTTTCAATCTCGGTACATTGGGAGGTCAATCCACGGAAGAGACGCCGTCACTTGAGATCTAGAAAATATATAAGTAAACGGAACAGTCAGAGTAAGCTATGGGTATGGCAGAGATCGCTCAGTTCTCACTCTGATAGACCAGCCCATCACCATATTGTTATGTACAGTACTGTAATTCTAAATATATATAGGTCAGTTGCTGAATTGTGAACAAGCTCACTGGAAGCCAAACGAACCGATACGAGAAAAACACGAAACAAAACGAAATGAGGAGGCGAAGGAATATGAAGAAAATTGAAGGTCTCCAAAATATATATTTTTGTTTTCATCACTCGTATCAGCAATTTGGTTATAGATCTTTCTACCAATGAGTATTGATTGTCCAGGGGGGCTATATGATAGGTCAAGGAGTATCTTTCCTTGACGCTTCTTTTTCAATTGAACATAAATTATATCAATGGTATCATTACGAGCACGAGCACGGAATGAAGATCTTTCTTGATGTACAGCAAAAGGGTCTCCCTATACTTTTGTTGATCTGACTACATTCAAACATTGTGTTTCCAGGAATATTGTATTTTTGGTAATAGTCTCTTTTTTCAGTGTTTAGCCATGATTCGGTGATACATATTACATCACTTTTGTCTGATAAAACAATGTTTTTAAGGTTTGTTATGAATACTTCAAGCACCTTCAGAAGCTACAATTATTAACCTGGAAAGAGTTATTGCAGTGGGATGATGAATTTGCTTGATTATTGGAGTATATAATGTTCACTCCCCGACCAATTATGTTTTTTGTTTGAAAAGAGTAAACTGCACCATTAAAAAGTCGTCAAAGTCGCGCTGATTCAGCTTGGTTCAAGTGTCTCCATCAAACAGATGGAGTTTCCAGAAGTAGTTAACCCATGTATTGATGAACTCGATTTGTTCCCCAGAGCAATAATTATGGAGGCAGTTATTTAGGCTGAAGGCCTTATTGAATAATTTCATACTCAGCTGATTCTCTGGGGAGGACACCTGAAACAATAATATGGCATGACCTACTATTGAAATGTTGTATCATCCTCCAATACTTCTCCAGCAGTTCCTCGGACTGAGTGTGTTCACATCATTTGTGGGGGGCTGTTCAGCCAGGCATCTTAGGGAACGACAACAACAACATAATTTGTGCCTGCATGGATTAGGTACAGGGCATTATTTTGGCCACCATTTGTGACAGTATGTACGTCAGTGGCAATGTCGTCTAGTTCTGCTCCTGGGATACAGAAGCATTTCCTGGTTTTGGAGGCTATTCCACACAACTCTGGGAATTGGCCTCAGACTATGCAGCCTCCGAGCAGTCTGATTTCACTAGAATCTTCCTCTTCTTTGGCCTAACTTCGGAATTTATTGAAGGTTGTTACGGGGAGAACAATCTTCTTCTGTGGGCATATATCGTTTCACGGCACAGATATCATCTTGTGGCAGGAGAACATTGTTTGGGGTAGTCAGGGTATGTACTGCGTCAATCCTTGATTCAGCATCCAAATTCCGTGTGGTTGAAGGAGTTTCATTTCCAATGTTAGCACTTACTAATTCCTCAAAAACATTTACCCTGCAAGTTAGTACATCTATGAAGGGTGGGGCCTTTCTCGAGGTCTGTGCTTTGGATCCAAAACCTTCAGTTCATTGCATTTCCTACATGGAAGATTATAGTGCCGAAACGTCCGCTACATGAGCCACAAATAAGCAAATTAGGCATATTTTTATAAGCGAGAGATATATTAATATACAGTACATAGATATATTAATATACAGTACATAGATATATTAATATACAGTACATAGATATTGAGAGAGAATGTGAGAGTGAGGTTTGATGGACAGAGAGCGAGAGTTACATAGATACATAGAGTTACATAGATACACAGACTACACAGACCTTGCTGTCCCTACTAGGTAGTCCGGACTTAATGCTAAAATAGAATTTGCTACAAAGTGGAAGGCAAGGAGAGAGAGAGAGAGAGAGAGAAAGGGAAGGGTGGGATGGGGAACGAAAGATAGGGCTGCAGAGTAGCGGAGAGATATGTGGGTGGCGGGGGATGGAGGGGGGAGGTGCCTGGCAGATGCTGATAGGAAAGGCTACTAGTATATATATATATATATATATATATATATATATATATATATATATATATATATATAATTATATATATATATATATATATATATATATGCATATTTTGATTGGTGGGATGTTGGTGTGTGAGGGAATGGGTGAGTGTGAATGAGAAAGCGATGTAGGGTATCGAATGAGAGAGAAAGACTTACAGTTAAGTAATCTGGATAAGTCAAATGTGGAATTAGTGATGCAAGCAGATGGGGCTGGAAGGGTAAGGTAAGAGTATGGGTCGAGGAAGGGTAAAAGGTCCTTCTCACATCAAGGAGTTCGGAGAAGAGTCGCTAGGAGTGTCGACTCTGTGCTACTCCGGGGAAAATGGCACAGAGTGAGACAAATTAATCGAGGAAGACGGGGTAGAACAGAGTAGGATGGACTAGAATGGAGTAACACTCTGTCCTACTCCGTTTCGTAACTGAGTTCATCAGGTGTGTGATGGAGTATTGTTGGAAATATATGCCGAGTGCATCAGAGTACAACAGAGCCAATCTAAGTATAAAGGAATGTAAAAGAGTACAATTCCGTTCACATACAGAGTAGTACAGAGTCACAAGCCAATTTCCCCACCTCAAAATCCATTTATTAGTATAATTCAAATGTATTCAATAGTTTACCTCTTTGACCATGAGGACCCCAGAACATGAAAGTATTACATTAAATGAAATATTCATTGTAAAACAAATCAAAGATTTATCAAGAAAAAATATAAAAGAAAAAAAGGATAATGAAATGGAGGGAATATGAATAAAAGAGAGAAATGGAGGGAATTAAATGAGAGAGGCAGAAGATAAGAAAGTATGAAACATAAGGAAATATAAATAAATCGAGAGAATATGAATACAAGTAAATTATCGGAGCGAACGAAACTATACACTGGCCATTTAATATAATTCAGAAGGATTTCTCCCTATAGAAATCAGTCATTCATAGCCCGAGTGGCCTTGAAAAGTATTGATCGCAGGAAACGGGAAAATGAATAAACAAAGAAATGGATGAAATGGAATGAAGGAGAGAAAGCAAGAACAAACGTGAGAACCTTGGGCAGTATTATGTATACGAATAGTGTAGAACAGCAGTGAATATGAAATATACGAAAGGGAGAAACGAAAGAAGAATATAAAATAAAACAAATAATATAAAAGTATATTTTATTCATTCATAACCCGAGTGGCTTTGATCACAAGCAGAAACCAAACTAGACATGTTAAGGAAATTGAATAAACAAAAGAACTAGAGATGGGGAATGAGGATGGAGAGAAAGTGAGAAGGTAAAGTAGGGCCTTTCGCAGACGGAATGTGAAGGAGTAATTTGGAGTTTAGTGGAGTATGATCAAGTGGAAGGGAATTGTTTGGAGTTGGAAAGAGTTGAAACCGATTCTAACAGATTTTCAAATTCGGGACTGAAATCTTTAAACATGTGAATTTTTCTGAGCTGGGCCACACTGGGACGGACTAATCAGAGTATTCAGGGATTCCACAGAGTTTCTTCAGGAGTCCATGGAGAGTCCATACTGAGCCGCCACTCTGTTTCACTCTGCAACAAACTCCTTGATGTGATAAGGTCCCTTAAGGATTATAGGAGGGAGTGAGGGAGGGTCAAGGTGGTGGGCAAACACCTGTGGTTTTAAATGGTCAATTTCCAGCATTTTACCAGAGAATATTAGATACTCAATACACATAAATAGGTCCCAGATCTCTTCGGAAATGAGAATTTCGGAGATGGACCTACTGTAGGTTTAATGAGAGGTAGGATGGAAGAAGTCAAGGTATCAAATTGTAGAGGATGAAGGTGATATGAACATTAACAGTAGGAGGAACACGTGCAGTGGCATATCTAGGGTGGGGCAGGTAGGGCACGTGCCATGGGCGCCACTTGAAGGGGGGCGCCAAATCGTGTTTTTTTTTTTTAGTAATAACCTAAAATATCCTAACTTAACCTAACCAGGGTATTTAACTATAGTGCAAATCTAATATCAAGTATTATGCCTAAATACCTATCCTATCCATTCGTCATTAATATAATTATATAATAGGCTATGATGATGAATAACGCCATAACGTGTTTTTATAATTATGTACAGTTACTACAGTAATCACAGTAGGCTATATATATTTTAAATACAATTACATTTTAGCCTTTTAGGCAACGAATTCCTGCAAGCCATTGCCTAAACATATCAATAGACAATAGTTAAGTTATCCCTCTTAATATGTTCGGGGTGGTTTTCTTTAGTTACCGGTATTATATTTTATGCAACGTTGAATGGTGTATATATGTATTGATATTCTGGATTATTTCTCATTTGACTGATTAGTTAATAGTAAAATATTGTTAGTACTTCGAAATATACCGGTAGTTGTTGGAGTCAGTTTGAAGCATTGATACTATGCTACATCATACACCTCTTAGTTGGTTTTCCTATCCCCATCGTATTGAAGAAAAACAGGGTTAAACAAAAACATTACGAACTATGCCAAAAAGCTGGCTTTATGGGGCCATAACTGCACAAAAATGCTCCCAGAAGCCTATGTGTATAGGACATTTTTTACTCATGAATACCTAATCTTTCACAACTGGAAGTATTTGACAAACTCGCGGGACACCCTGTATATACATATATATGTATATATATATATATATATATATATATACATATATATATATATATATATATATATATATATATATATATATATATATATATATATATATATATATATATATGATCATTCATTATTTAGTGTTTCAATTACCTAAATATAGCTTTGAATATGGCTTTAAAATGCTCCTAGAATTGCTCATATTTCAAAAAAAATCTCGGGGGGGCTTACAGCGCCCCCCCGAACCCCCCAGCTAGAGAGGCTTGCTGCGCTCGCCACCGCTCGCTGCGCTCGCCCCAAGCCACCGGGGGGCGCAATTCCCGTCCTTGCCCTAGGCGCTATCTACCCTAGATACGCCCCTGAACACGTGGTACAGCTACACAAGAAAAGGATTCTTGAGAAAAACAAGGAGCAATTTACATTTGAGGGTAAATATAAGAGAAAACTAAGACCAAAGCAAAACAAAAGGGAATGATAAGAACATATATGTATAAGACTTCCTCAAAGGGTAAGAATTATAGGTCTGAGTCCTGAAGAGAAATATGAATACCTATTATTTAATAGCGGCTCTTGATTCAATGACGTGCTGCCAATATTCATACTTGGTTCCATTGCTAACCTAGCAAGGCCTTGCCTTGTCTTATCTTGTCAGGGGGATCCGCAGAGGGCTGCTCACGGACAGCATGATATGCAGGGGTTGTGCAGGGGAATTAGGAGCAAGGGATAGGGTCGGGTCAAGGATTAGGATGAGGGAGATATATTAGTGATCCTATTTCTAAAGGAATCAAGAGTGGGGCGATTAACTATGTGAAATGGGAGGTGATTCCACTCTTGGATGCTACAGGGCCTATAATTTATTGATATTATTGTGAGTGTGTGGATCCCAGACGGTGTCGTAATATTGTAAGTGTGGCCGAACTAATGATTTGAAAGCTTGAATGTTTATGTTTGCGTTACACATAGTGAGATTCCTGCGAAGGAAGCCCAGGGCCCTATTAGCTTTTGCTCTGATGCTGCTTGTGTGTGTGATCCACCTCATGTCCACTGAGATGTGGACCCCCAAATATTTGTGGGAGGGAACGGTATCTAAGGGGTATTGTGAAGTTTGTAAGAGAATGGGATGGTTTTGTTGGAGCGGGTGAATATCATCTGCCGCTTGGCTTCCCACTGTTCAAGCACAGTTTAGTCATTTTGTAGTCGGAAGCAATCGTCCCTATTGATAATTGGTCGATAAAGTAAGCTATCATCTGCAAAAAGTCTAGTAGTAGAAGTAAGAGATAGTGGAAGGTTATTATTATATGAAAGGAAAAGTAGGGAATCCAAGACGGTGCCCTGTGGGACCCCAGAAATTACAGATACAGAAGAAGAATGACAGCCCTCGAGAATAACACGTTGCTCACGATTAGTTAAGAAAGTCTTAAGCCAGTGAAGAAGTGGTCCTCGGATTCCATTTCGGTCTAATTTCGCTAGACGACAAAGTCAAGTACTATGGCATCTACTTGTCTAATTTTGGGGTCATTAAGGGATCGGGAAATGTCGTGTGTGGTCACCAGTAGCTGAGTTTTGCACGTACTCTTGGGTCGAAAGCCGTGCTGTGTGTCAGTAAGTATATTTAACCTATCCAGATGGTTCATAATATGTCAGTGGAGGATATGTTCTAAAGTTTTGCAGGGAACTGAGGTTATTGAAACTGGTCTATAGTTAACGTGGAGGGTTCTGTCTCCGGATGAAAAAATTGGTGGAACGTTTGCCAAAAGCCAGTCATTGGGAATTTCTCCGATGTCTGTAGCCTGCGAGAATATAACCTCCAGAATAGGAGCAAGAATGGTAGCATTTTCCTTAAGTATTCTGCAGGGTATATTGTCTGGTCCAGTCACTTTGTCAACGTCTACCTCAGATAATAGTTTCTCGATTCCACGGGTGTGTAAAGTCTGTGGAGGTATTGGTGGGTGTAGTGATGGTGACAGTTCCGGCAAGTCTGATTGGTCATGTGTAAATACTTACTGGAACTGTGAATTAAGTGCATGTCTCTTGTGAGAGTGTGACCAGGTACTCGTTGTGTTGTAATGTCGAAATAGCTTTATGTATTATTCACATTATGAATTTAAGAAAGCAAAATAACTTGTTTGCATTATAGTTAAAAATGACAAGAAGAAGGAAGATATAAATAGTGGGCTTGAATATGTCAAGGAAATAACTCATTCGATGAGAGATGTAAACCTGATAACAGACTCCCACAAATTTATGCATCCAATTCGTCTGGAAAAACTGGACCGTATATTATCATCTCTGGCTGAGCAAGTGAGTACCATCAACGACCTGCTTCCCAAGATCTTAGACATCAAAACAGAAGTACTAAACACTGCTGAATCTATTAGAGACATACAAATTGATATATGTGACTTACAAAATAAATTCACCAATGCTGTAAATGGAAGCAAAGAAGCTACGACGGACATCACCATCAATGAAATCAATATGCTGGAATATTTTGAATCATTAAGAAATCCTGTGGAGCTTAATAACTCAAGTAACATTGGTAATGACATCATGGGAACGAGAGAGGAAAGACTAATGAATTTTTCTGGCTGTTATGGCTGGGAGTGAAGACAATGGAGCGAGGAAGAACACTGCTAGCGGACGTTATCGATCACAAAGGACACATCCTATTGATGAAGCTGTAGGCCCCACCTCTATTGTCAAGAGTGGTGGTATGACACAACAACAAACATCGGTTGGCGAATGAAAGCGGAAATTGGAGAAGTAAGAAGAGGAGAAATCGGAGTGGGTGAGGGTATGGTGTGTAGCAGCCCCGCCCAGCCCATCACAGACTGTACCACTATCTATCAGTGCTATCAGTATGAAGTCACTACCTCCACCTGGGAAAGCTGCTCTAACAGAACTCTTGCAGCCAACAGGAGGATCCATTTGTCCATGGAGGATGGATGGTTATTACAGCAGGGTGGTAGGAAAGCAACACTGAACAGGAGAGTACGTACTACCGGAATCAAGGTCTCCTGCAAGCAGGCAGGTGGTAAATTGAGAGCAGCAACGAGGTCTGTCGATATATTTATCTGCAGAGTTTCCAGACATTTTGATTCTGAAATTATTAGACAATACATTGATGATGTTTTTTAGAATTCAGACATTCTCAGTCACATAAATTGAAATTAGAACTAAGCCTACTGAATATAAAGCTTTTAAGGTAAGAATCAAACTCACTGAAAGAGATACATTATATAATCCAGATTTATGGCCAGAAAATATTATAGTAGTTGATAAATTTCATAACACATCCAAGAGGGGCTATGATAGAAATAATCAATAATTATTCACAGGGTAAGCCTTAATATATATGTCTTTGGTCTTCACGTATTTATATATTATACATTTTCAATGTTATTTTTAACTGTATCTTTATAATGGATTCTAGTAATGTTAGGCTATACTCTTCAAACTGCTGATCACTTGGAAAACCATAGAGTTAGTTTGGGAATTAGCATCATGCAATTATGATTTAATTTGTTTACTAGCAAAATTTGTAGTGGATGATAAACTTAACAAGCTAGATATTATTGATGACAAATATTGAATGTATAAGAATCGGAGCCACATACTCAGAAAAAGTGTTAAGGTCAAGAGTGATCATCCAGGCAATGGGCCAGAGAGTCAATAATACTAGGGTAACTGTCAACATTCTGAACCATTTGTCATAGATGAACTTGTTCAGAACCGACAGGTCGATGACCGGATGGCACTTGTAACTGGCCCGTTATGGGACTAGGAACAACTGGGGAAGTATAAACATTGTTATTTGGGCTGGCCGGAATAAGAACTTACACTTGAGCATCTCCTCTATGAGTGACTCCACCTTCAGTTAAACAGTGAAGTAAATGTAGTGGAGGGTTGACCCTTTCCGTACAACATTTCTTTCTCATGTGTTTCGAGGCTATGCCTTGAAACATGCCCGGAAGTTGTCTATGACCAATTTTGAAACCGTTTTCAAAAGCTGGTCCGAGAAATTCACTATTGTTGCATCCACCTGAGGAGTTCATGACGCTGTGCGATTTTCTGTGTGGCATGTCAATTTTGGGTTTGTGAAGGTGTGCAACTGTGCCTGAGCTGTGCAAAGGAGCTGTTGTATGTTGAAATGGATGTGACCGTTGCGAGCTCCCCTCGAGGAAGGTAGTCCCCTATGGTACCTGCACCTGCGGCTCAGACCACGCCCCGATCTGAAGTACCTGGTGTTGGGGAGTTAGTGGTCTTGTCTTTGGCAGATGTGTTAGTACATCTTTTCTTCACCTTACAAAATTTCATATTCCGTGATTGATTAGCCTTAGATCCAAAAGGTGCAACCTCAGGGTTTAGCAGTTGGCCATAAACCTCAGCCCAAACTACCGAGGACATAACACCTGTGGTAAAAACATCCAACTGGATAACACGATCTCTAATATCTGACTGCAACTGACGACACCGATGGACTCATAGGTCCTGGTGGGCACTTACAGAATCCAGGATTGTGTGGCCCACATCCCCTAGTGTAGTAATGAGATTGACAAGATGCAAACTCCATACCAGCCTGAGTGCAGTTTTCGTATTGTCATCGTAAAGCGCATCAATAATAAATTGATGTACAGCTACCAACTGGCGTGACATTTTTAATTGAGATAGCAATCGATACACTCTCTGATGGAGGCAGTTGTCTTTGTATAACATGACCATGGAAGGGACAGAAAACAGATTATACAGATGGGAAAATGACAATTTGAGTGCCTTAAGAAAATTAAAAAGTTCATCTGATACACTGTCAGGCTGAGCCATCGGGAGTGAGCAGAAGTGGTGATCTTCTGGATGTAGTGGGTGGGATATTCCATCGGGTAAAGATTTAGCGTACTCTCTAGCCTCTTGCTCCCATTCTTACCATTGGCCCAACCAACCAACCAAATTCAGCGGTCATGTATTGGAGAGTTTTGACATCATTGAAACCATCAGACATATTAAAATTGGAAAACAGTTTATATGAGGAGGCTGAGGGTAAGGTGGGAGATTGATTGTACATAAAATATTCCAACTGGTTGGCCGTCGGGAATGGCTGTATGAGTACATCTAACACTTCACCATTTTCATTCTTTACTCTAAATTTGTGAGACTCACTCACCTCAACTACCCAGTATCTGGGCAGTTCCCTGATCCCGATATAGCTTCTGATTGTTGGGGAGCAACTATGGGAGTCTAGTGTGTATCTGGCCCATATAGTAAGGGCATCTTTAGTTTAGGCAATAATGTTCATTTATGTAGGAGGGGAGGAAAATTTAAATGAGAAACCCAAGGCCTGCAGCCATGAAGGGTTACGAAGTAGGGGAGGGTGCCACAGTTGGTGACTTGGCTTTAGGAGAGGGAAGTTTGTCTAGAACTGAAATATTAGGCAAAGGAAGAGAGGTTCTGCTGGGAACACTTACTTGGGAAACTGAGAATTGCATTTCCTGCCTTACATCATTTAACACTTTAGTCATCAATATTTGGTGTTCCCACATAGCCTTGATGGACGGAAGTAAAGATCCTTCCCTCTCTGATGAGCCCGGCTGAGGTGAATGGGGGCTGCTCTGACAGCCGATGGATTGTCGGGGTCGTGTGTAAAGTGGGAGAATCAGGACAACGATACTGACCCGGAGTAATATGGGCTGGTAACGCGTCATCGGGCCATGATGAGGGCGAAGTTGAGATTCTTCCTCATCCTCCCACTGTTGCCCTCCATCATCTTGGGCGGGAGTTATGAACTGCAGAAGGGGCTCTTGCCTACCACTAAGTAGAGAAGACTGCCATAAAAAATCCTGAGATTTGGGCATAGATATTGGCCTGACTCCAAGCACTGTCTTTACAAGACACTGTTTCATGACTTTCGGGTAGACTCGGGCCCGAGGAGACCCAGAGTTATCCCCAGGGAGCCATGGTATTATTATTTAAAGTGACTATTATTACTCTGTGACTATGATAAAACGCTTGCAAAGCCCTTGCGAGAGGTGTCACAGGCCTTTTCGTAGGTTGTAGGGAGCCTATCAACACGGCACCTAGGTGGAATCACTCTAGCTGAGGATCATTGACTGGAGGTAGAACTGTGCCTGGAACCCTCTACAGCTGAGTCCCTCAAAGATGAACCCTTTTTGCATGTGGAAAAACTGGTTTCTTTAGTAGACCTACGAGTATGCTTATCCCCACTGCCCTTGTCAAACTTATCCTTTCCTGTCTACCTGGAGTCCAATGAACTCTTATGCATGGTATTTTTATGTCTGCTTGATGCCGGGGACGAAGGGTGCCAGCATAGACTCGGCAGGAGCTGGTGTGATGTTGGTGGATACTGGTGCTGGAGAAGGCAATTGAGACGGTTATGATTTCTTCCTGGCAGCAGGTATGTCTGAAGAGGAGGTCGACCTCTTTTTCTCAGTCTTAGAGGGTTGTAGTACCTCTAGCAGCTCTGGGTCACAGATGGTGGGAGACTTGGGCACTCATTGAACCATATGGCGAGAATGATTGACTTAGTATTCGCATGCAGGATGGTCACCGGCTTGAGAATGTTGTCTTTAATAGGGCAGCATGATTCACACAGAGATGGCACCCAATCACCTTTAGATTGTTTGACACAAGAAGAGCATCACAAACAGTATTGATGGGCTATCAGTGCCAGATGTGGGCAATTATCAGTCTTTCACATGGGCATTAACTCTCTCACTCCAGGCTTAATGTGCGAATGACCCCTCTCCTTCGCGGGTTAGACTCATATTATTTCGCTTGCTACTCCTATTTCTTTTCATTAGGCATATATTTTCTCTTTCTTACTCTTAACCAAATAGAGTTACTATAATTATATATATTATATATTCCTTATTGCCTAATCTTCCTTTTCACACTGAAAAAGAGTTGAAGTGTCTAGGTTACTTGTGGCCAGAGTAATGACAAGATAATAAAATGTGGAGTGTATGGGTCCGAGGCGTCCTTGGTGTGGGATATCTTGTCCATCGGGGCATACGGAAGCAAGGACTGGGAGTGGGATATCCCGCCACCCGGAGTCCATGAGTTAGGACCGGCATGTTGGGGATGGAGAGGAGCCAGACGTTGGTGCAGGATTCCGCGGCGCGAAGCGTACGTGTCGGGTTTATAGGGTTATAGTGCGAGACCTTGCCCTACCCTTTTATGATAGTTGATTGAACAGCGGCGCAATATGCACTTATATGATTCTTAGGACTGACCTAGAGCATGCCCTTCAGAACCCTTAAGTTCCGATGACGTGCGATGCACTGAATGGGCTTATGAGGCCCTCGCGCTAGCCCTTTACCACAGCGGAACTGATTGTGTTACCAGCCCTATAACAAAATCAACATCCATGGTCCACATTGCCAGAAAAGTAACTAACCAACTAGCTCGGAGTTCTGATATGCTTAACCCAGGTACTGCGGCCAGACTCTTAAGATCCAAGACCTGAAAAAAAACTTTTAAAACACCCCATTGGCACTCAAAACAAAGCAATTTGTGATTAGGTGAGATAATTCCCCTCCATTACTTTCTACTACTCCTACACATGTGGCCCCCCCTCCCCTTTACCCCCCTCCTTAATTATCCTGTATTTTCCCTAGTTTTCCCGATATTTATCGAGTATTTTCATGGGAGGACGGGTAGGGGAGAGGGGGGAGGATGGAGGATGTATAACTCCGACTTTCTAAGCCAGTCTGAGAGCTCCCCTCTAGTCTCGGTACCATGCTAGACACAAGAGAGGGACCCATACACTTCACATTTTATTATCTTGTCATTACTCTGGCCACAAGTAACCTAGACACTTCAACTCTTTTTCAGCGTGAAGAGGAAGATTAGGCAATAAGGAATATATAATATATATAATTATGGTAACTGTATTTGGTTAAGATCACACATGAGATCACACATGTTTTTAACCACAGAGGGAGGGTGTTTCTCTCTTGCCGGTCAATGTCAGATTACGACCGTGGGGCTAAAATATACGATTTTCACCAGCCAATTGCTGTTACCATTTGTGTTATTGCTTCCCAATGTTTATATGTTCATATTAAAAGTAAAATAGGCACATATGGATAAATAATTATGATATAATATACTGTATGGTAAATTGATGATTTTTGTAAGGAATGTACTAAATATCTTCGCATAGTACAGCGGGTAAGCTAACCTATTGTGCATTTTCTGATAAAAGCACCAATTTTGGCACAGAGGTAGACCAATATATTATGAACAAATTTGGATGTGGAGCCATCACAAAACTGCCCCCTGGCGGCCTTGGCGGCCATTTTCCAAAATGGCCACCAGCAGACACCCAAAAGACACACAGAAGTTAGATAAAGTTTGCTGCTGAAGGTTTTAGTGAATGTTTATTGAATGTTTTGAATCAAGACATGCCAGATAGCTCTTAGTCACATTTTGGGAGATGCTGCTGATATTAATTAACAGATTTAGGCTAATTGCAGATCAAATGGCGACAAGGAAACCCATGATCAGGCATCCAATGCTGACATTCCTTGTGAATAGGCTAGATTCATTTAAGTTGTGGAAATGTTATCTGACCTTCCTCTGTCTGTCAATAGCTATTCATGGACACTGCCCACGCCAATTAAGATGCCAATTAACAAAATTATTAAAACAATTATGCTAATTACATCGATAATACAACAACAATAACAGAACCAGATAGTGATAATTATGGTGGCTTGCTCTCATCAGATCAATCCTGGGCAAGTCAAATGTTATACTTCTGTGGTCAATGGACACTACTACATTTAATTATCATGTTAATTAACACAATCTGCTAAATGCAATATGCAGATAAGTTCACTGTTTTACAGTACCTGTGTACTGTCTGGAACAGTTCAGAATCTTCATCTTAAGTTTGCGAGTTCAGTTCTGAGAGCACTCCCCGTCGCAAGCACACAGTGGTGTGCATTCCAGACTGGCCTTCTTGCACTTGCACTTCTTGATGCAGCCCTTCTGGCATTTGCAGGAGACAAGCTCCCGGCAGACCTTGGATGCCTCGGGGAGCGTTGTCCAGAGAGGTTCGTACATGTCGCTGGTCTTGATCAACCCCAGTCGGTTGGTGATGACAATGTTGGTGCAGGAACCAGGGCCTGACCCCAGACATGTCCGCCCTGGTATATTGCTCGACGGATGTGCTGCTTCAGGGCTGCACTTGTCGGTGGGATCAGCTGGACATTGCTCTTCTTTGCAAACAGTTTGCGGCGTGCCTTGTCGATATCGGTTCCGGTGCTTGTTCTGTCGTAAAGCAGGATGATGAACCTCTCGATGGTGTGCATGGCATCTTCATCAATATGATCCGGTGCAGTAGAGAGGTCAGTGAGTGTCTGGGTCAGCTGAGGTAGCGCTGTTCACACTGCCCATGCTATCCTCTTGCCATGTCCGGCGAAGCAGGAGACCGTGTCGCAGCCCGTCAAAGCATGAAACATCGGTAGTGCCTGTGCTTTCTCAGGGCCCAGAGCCCGCGCCATCTCATGGGCTGCCAAGAACCGGAAAGCCTTGCCCGTGCCAAAGGACACCCACACTTCGGCTTCCTCCTCCAGGGTGCGTGCCAGAGCCACTGCCAGGACAACAACATCATTGTCAACTGTGCGGATGAGGATCTTCTTGTGGCCATTGTGAGCAGCGTGGGCGATATGCAACATCATGCGGCTGTCGGCTTCTTTGTGGTTGCAAGGAGCCAGGGCTGCAGTATCTATGAGCGGTGGCTTGCTCAAGACATCATCTCCTTCAGTGATGACCAGCTCCTTGTCTGCAAGCTGGAATGAGTCGTGAAGGACGCCAGAGAGGAAGCTGAACAGCTCCGTCTTGTTCTCGTCGACTCTGAGGAAGCTGGCCCAGTTCCCGGGGATCGTTGCACCACCCACCACTCGTCTTCTCACCCCTTTTCCGCGCTTGGCTCTTGCTGTACCCTTCAACGAGTCTGTATTGTAGCGGTCCCACACCAGGTCCAGTCGTGTGGCTTGATGGAGTTTTGAGAGTATATAGGGCACAAAGACCTGCTGTGCATACTCGTTGAAGCTTTTTGCTGTAGCTGGCTTCAGCATTTGGATGATGACCGCTCCATCTAGCACAATGCAGCTGGTTGGAGGAACCTCAGACTCGGGCTGACTGAGGTCTTCTAGACAAGCGAGAAGATCACTCTTGACACCCAGCTGGATGCCACCGCCATCTGATAGTGCAGGGGGGCAGGCTTGGTTTTCATGTTGGAAGAATTCCTCTAGATTCCTATCCCGGTTCTGGCACCCGATATACAGACGAGAGAACAGGTCCACGTCATTCTTCAGGGATTTCATCTGCTGCTTGCCCTTTCCCGGAGGTTTTGAAGCAGGCTGACCGAAGATTTTCAGCTTGTTTCTGTGGATGGCATCTCCTATGGGTTTCGTTCTCTCCACCAGGCGTTCTCTGACGAAGTTGTCAAACTGCAGCTGACCCACTTTGTGTGCATGACGGAGGGCATCTACAGCTCCAGGTGGCGCGATCTCCTTGGTGTCGAGTACCAGCAGATCTTGATTCTCCTCTTCAAATGGATTCCCGAAGTCTTCCATCACATTGACCATCGACTGTACATCTTTCAGGAAAGCAGTCTGCACACTTGCTGACTGGTCATGGTGCCTTGTGTCTTGTGGTCTGCTCCCCGGGTCAGTTTCATCGTGGAACTGTTCGATGAGCGTGGCAACCTCTGGTCCTGCAACCATCCACCGTCGTAGAGCGCTGGGGTTGTCAGTCAGGCCCACTGCACCTCCGTCTCCTTTGATGGCAGCAATGTTCTGCTCGTGGGCCTGATCGACGGGTATGGCGGAGAACGACCTGTTCTTCTTCTGGACGGTGAAGTTCCCAGCTCGGAATTCCTGGGCTATTTCAGGGTGTGTCGTCGGCAGTTCCACCATGTCTCGCAGATGCCCAGGAATCCAGCGAGCGTAGTTGGTGTGATCCAGGGCATGGAACCACACTGCTAGTTATCTCAGGGCATCTACATACATCGCAAACGACGCTTGGCGCAGAGAGCGCACGTACACCAGGACCGTCACCTCCAGTTGCAGGACAGTTGCCCAGTAGTCGAACTGGGGGCAGGTTTCCGCTTTTTGCTGGCACCAATCGTCGAACTCCAGCTGTTCGTTGCGTGCGTCACCCAGCTGGTCAATGTAGTGGTTGTAGGCGTGCTGCTGCAGGGTGAAGAGGGCTGCTGCTGTCACTTGATGAGCCCTCCTGGTTCGACTGACATGGGATGCCCGCAGGAAGGAGTCCGCTGTCCCGGCACTGGTGATCTCTGCCTGAACCAGTGCTTGCACCCATCTGCTCCCTTGCAGCCAGTCACCAAGGGTCTTCAGTGCTGCCATCTCGATATGAAGACCGCCGAAGAGGACGACAAACTTCTCTTCACCATACTCCTGTGGCCACTTCCACTGGATTTGCTTTGCCAAAGCAAACAGTAGCTGGTCGAATGTGACCACAGGAGTCTGGCCAGGGTTGAGATGTTCCCCTGCAATCTTGACCACATCCATGAAATGCTTGATCATAGCCACGGTGTGGGCGCTCTCCAGGAAGAGTGGGAGCAGTGCGGTGGGACAGATAGCCCGACTGGCTGGCATGTCCTGCTGGCTTGCGTGGTATGCAGCCCATGAAGTGTTCTCCACTGGAGAAGTTTCTTGTAGGGCGACTTGGGTGTGCTTTAGCCAGAGATGCTCTCTTTCAGCATGTTGCTTGAGGCCGCTGTTGGTGCTCAGGGATGTCACGCTGGTAGCCGGCACGGGGGTGTTCTTGATGCTGCCGACGGATGGGACATCTGTATAGTAGTGCGGCAAACGGTCAACTGTTTTGAGGCCTCTTTCGTTCGGCCCTCCGAGGATGATGATGCTGCGGTCAATGCCGGCCCCAGGGACCGCAGGGTGTTGCATGAGGGAAATAGCAGTCCCATGGAATGACTGCTTTACTGTGGTGGAACTTTGGTTGTGGTCGATATTGTCTACCGCGGCAGTCGTGAAGACTCAGCCTCTCATCTTGGGAGGGCAGACTACTTGCTCCTGGTGGTAGAGGCGGCAGGCACTGTTCCCCAGCTGTGTGGAAAGGGACAGGACCCGATCATAGGAGATAGAAATCCCCATGTGTGCCATGTGTGTCAACGAGCTCCCTCTTGCGTGTGTGTGCATGTAGCATTAGGCCGATGTAGGTTGGAACTGGCGTCTCCTGCGTGGTGGCGTGCCTGACTGGGCGAGGCGTACTGCCTGTGGCGGCCCGTCGGTGCATAACGCTGTTGAACTTGAGGAGCTGGGCGATGCTCAGTGCCGCTGGTGTTGTGCTTTCACTCTGGTGCTTGATACTGGGACCTTCCAAGATCATAGTGACCAAGGCAAGCAGCATGGGTGGCACGGAGTCCTGTTGGCATCCTGCAGGAAACCCGTTGAACACCTTGGCATCTCCGATGATGTGGCGTCTCACAATTTGGGCAGCACGCGCCAGGTGGACAGCATCAAGGTCTCTGTCCAGTTCACAAGCCTTTGCCAGGGCATCGCCGAGGTCTTCATTGAATGCAAGCAGGACATCGCGCCCCTGGTGCTGTGCACACATGTTAGGAAAGTGAGCAAGCAGTCTCTGCTTAAGACGGGTCGTGTGCACCCTGCCCTCATGCTCGACTCCCAGCTGTTCCATCCTTGACGTGTATAACTGCGCCAGGTCAGCAAGTTTGAAGACCGGAGACGTCTCGTCATCCATGTGAGCTTCTTCAATAAACACCACCAGCTCTGCGAAAGCAAGTCGTGCTATTGCGTGTTCATCGTCTGTACCTTTGCCCGCCATTTCCTTAATCTTCCGTGCACGATTGTACAAGTTCAGGAGACAATTTCGGTGGTACTTGGCCTCCTGTGCAACCATGTCCCCAGCGTTCAGTTGCGTCAGGAGGTCCATGTCGTCCAGAATCAGTGCGCACGATCTGACACGCGAGTCCAGTTGGAATGTCGCAGCTTCATGAAGACCAGCACTACCAGGAGCTTCTCCGCAGAAGAAGCATTTCACTTCTTGCTGTTTCGTCTCAGTACTTGATGGTCGTGACAGATATCGAGTTCGCTTGCGGGCAACAACTTCCTCTTCTTCGTCGGGGCCTATTTTCAGGTGCATCTTCTCAGCTCTGTCTAACTTGGTCTTGTTATACCTCAGCCTGCAGGTCTTGTGGTATCGTGCATTGTTGGCGCTCAATGCTGCTTCAACGCCACTGCCTTCATCTAATCGGCTCAACAGAAAAGAGTTGGGGAGCAATCCAAGCTCATTGAACCTTCTCAGATGTCCAGCGAGAATGCTGTAGCTGCTCTCCTTGTCTTGGCGTGTATTCTGGGATGGACTTGTCAGCGACTCTGGCGTCGTTTCTTGGCATATGAAGCATAATGACCAGTCTGTCTCTGTTGCTGGCTGGGCGGAGGTAGACGGAGCTGCTTCTGCACCACGAGGCTCAACGAGTTTGAAGCTCTTCGACATTGTTCTGGAAATGGAAAATGACAAAGTTGTATGAAAGGAGCACTCAGAATCCAAGTGAATTAGGACATGTTCAATTGAGAGATGTTTGTCATGGTTGTTATGCTAATCTATGAATAATTCAATAAATCGATAATAAGATAAGATTCTAAAAACACATGGGCACCTTTCTTTGTTGTTAAGTACTACCCTACATTAGCAACAACACGCAACATAATGTTTGCACAACATTGCAGATTCAAAACAATAATTTTTTCCTGCACATTTACTCAGTACATCTCATTCACCTAGGGATAAGTCTTCCTCGGCAGCCACATGGCGGCCATTTTGGAAAATGGCCGCCACGGCCGCCAGGGGGCAGTTGGGCGATGGCTCCACATCCAAATTTGTTCATAATATATTGGTCTACCTCTGTGCCAAAATTGGTGCTTTTATCAAAAAATGCACAATAGGTTTGAATATCCTAGGTAAACCGCCCCACTATAACGCATGGTGACTGTGATAACTTTAAATGCACAATAGGTTTGAATATCCTAGGTAAACCACCCCACTATAATGCATGGTGACTGTGATAACTTTAAATGCACAATAGGTTTGAATATCCTAGGTAAACCGCCCCACTATAACGCATGGTGACTGTGATAACTTTAAATGCACAATAGGTTTGAGTATCCTAGGTAAACCACCCCACTATAATGCATGGTGACTGTGATAACTTTAAATGCACAATAGGTTTGAGTATCCTAGGTAAACCGCCCCACTATAACGCATGGTGACTGTGATAACTTTAAATGGAAGCCAGGGAAAGGAAAAGGAGGCAAGTTATTACCAATGCAGACCTCAATTACAGTGTTTCTCATTGTATTCTCTTTGAGCCTATAAACTAGTAGTCACATGTGGTATATTAAATAGGTTACTGCATCAATATATATATATATATATATATATATATATATATATATATATATATATATACCGGTATATACATATATATATAGAGAGAGAGAGAGATACATACATATATGCAGTCTATATAATACTATTATATACAATAGGTTTATTGTGAGAAGGCAAAAATAATATGGTTCTAACACAAATAACCTAGTGAGGAGGCACAAAAATATGGTAGCGCAGCGTAGGGCCGAAGTCAAGTAATAGGAGTTTACTATACCGTGACAACCCCAACATGGACCGAATCACTACATATCATCCCATCCCAGTAATCAGACATCGAAACGCCAGCGTAGAGAGAGGCCTCTTGAAGACGTGGTAGTAAGCGACAACCCCTCAGTAAGTGAGGCAGACAAAACGAAAACCAAACCTAATTTTGTTGCTAATTCTGTCGGCCCCACAGGCCGAAGTAGGCAGCCCTGTAGAAGAACCTGGAAAGCTAGGCTTACACAAGCAAAGCTAGCTAAAATATTATAATGAATAATACAACACTTAAACAAATAGTCTTGTATCCCAACTTTATTCACATAGGGGCCAGACTAGGGTTCCCTTAAAGACTAGCGAAGGACAAGAAAAAACAGGTTATTAATGTACTCTGACTAGTTGAAATACCAAGCAGCTTTAACACTTTCCAAATATAACAAGAACTCGCAATGGAAGGGATGAGGACGGTCAGAAAAAAAAGACAAAGAGTGCACTAAGGAGTGAAGGGACACACGTTACTTTGGCCACTTGCTAGTCTGGAAGGAACGAGCTAGCTTAAGGGAGAGGAACACGTTGCTAATGATAAGCGCAAGTAACAAAAGCTTAATACTTCTGCTTTATTATTATTATACTGTATATCTTTATAGCAATATTTGATTCAAAGGACGTTCCTTATTTTTTTTAACGGTGTCGCATATGAAGTTGGTAGATCATTGTGGTACCAGCGAGTTGTTCTCTATGAAGGGCTTACTACTATGGGTTTCAGAGGCCGTGTGGCATCGTTTTTCTGGAATAACTTATTAACACTCAACGAGCGGCCTAGGCGGTATATTTGACCGTGCCGCCCAGCATTTTTTTTTTACCATAAATGGGGTTGTTTCCGTGCTCTTTTTCATGCATAAACAAGAGCCAGAGTGTAATACAAGTATGTATCCCTGAAAGGGCGTAAATTGAGCTTTCCAATGACACCCGAACCATCCTTCTACGATCACTGGTTGTCTTGCAACGATCGTGCAATCGAAGGGCAAAATCGCTAAAATACGGTCATTTTGTTACATAATTACGTGTGTAGCGAGTGAGAGAGGGTGGAGTAGAGTGGAGTAAATGTCAGTGGGCCCACGACAGTCGTGGCGAGCGGTCATGAGGTAACCTATGCTCCTCCCACCGCTCGGCTCTCTCTCAGAGCCAATATTGCGCCAAAATTGCACACAGACTTAAGTCGGGCCCCGCCACATTGTCCAGCTTTTTAGATACGGACTTAAGTCGGGCCCGATAGACAAGGGTTAACAAACAGTTGGATCAGTATGATATTTTGACACTCTTTGTCTTTTTTTTCTGACCGTCCTCATCCCTTCCATTGCGAGTTCTTGTTATATTTGGAAAGTGTTAAAGCTGCTTGGTACGGCCTTGCATCATTAGTTCCACTAATTTCTTCTTATCTTCATAACAGAAAAATACGTGTAATGGTAGATGGCCTTTATTCTCAATTTCACTCAATAAATGCTGGTGTTCCCCAGGGATCAGTTTTGGCCCCAATTCTGTTCCTCATTCATATCAATGATCTCATATCTACCACTCATAATCCAATACATTCCTACGCAGATGACTCAACACTCCACAGTTCCTTCACATTTACCAATTCTTTCACCCAACCCAATCTTATAAATTCAAAAATAAACACTGCAATTTCTCTGAACCAGGACCTTTCTAGAATTAATGGATGGGGACAAAAGAATCTAGTTTCCTTTAATGCACAGAAAACCAAATACATTAAATTTTCTAACCGACAGAATCTCATAATTTTTTAATTATGTAAATATTCCCACTTCCCCTAGTATTGACATTCTCGGTGTAACATTAACTACTAACTTGAGCTGGACACATTATGTTAGAAGCATTGCTAAGAATGCCTCTAAAAAACTGGGACTCCTGTACAGAGTTCGAGAATTCTTCACTGACGAGCAGTTGGCCGTGATATATAAAAGTCATGTGCGTTCTCATATGGATTACTGTTCACCTCTGTGGGGTGGAAGTGGAGTGGTTGCATTGAGGCAGTTGGACAAAATTCAAAATAAAGCTATTAGATTAATCAATAACCCTGCAATCACACAGGACCTTCCTACATTATCCATACAAAGAAACGTTGCATCCCTTGCATTATTCTACAGATATTTTCACTGCAATTGTTCCGAGGAACTTGCTTCAATTGTGCCGCCTCTCCACATCTTTCCCCGTAGAACTAGGGCAGCTGAGAGCGCCCATGAATTTACACTTTCTCCTCCACAATGCAGAACTTCTGCTTATCAGAATTCATTTATCCCCAGAGCTACTACTCTTTGGAATTCACTTCCCTCGAATTGCTTTCCACAAACTTACAATCTACAAATGTTTAAATCCAGTTGTTATAAACATTTTATGAATGGAGGATGCCTTTAGGCACATGGACCTTTTTGTTTTATCTGTGTTTTTCCTTCCTCCGTTCATTGTCTCTTAAAAAAAAAAAAAAAAAAAAAAATACCGGTAGCTTTTTTCACACCGTCCCCTAATTTTTGTCAGTATAGTGCATTACCAAAAGTGTAGAAATAAGCCACTTGTCCCTGTGTCATGAGGTTAAAGTCGCACATTAATGACTAAGAAACGGACAAGGCTACCGTGGCTTACCTGTGAGAACCACCAAACCATTATTGCTCCTCCATCAAACACGGTAGTTATCAGCCACCAACCAACCCTATTATCGCCTATAAATTCAAGTTATCTGTCAATATCAAGTATAAATATACAAACAGTATGTATTTTTGTATATTTATACTTGATATTGACAGATTACTTGAATTTAAAGGCGATACTAGGGTTGGGTGGTGGCTGATAACTATCGTGTTTGATGGAGGAGCAATAATGGTTTGGTGGTTCTCACAGGTAAGCCACGGTAGCCTTGTCCGTTTCTTAGTCATTAATGTGCGACTTTAACCTCATGACACAGGGACAAGTGGCTTATTTCTACACTTTTGGTAATGCACTATATTGACAAAAATTAGGGGACGGTGTGAAAAAAGCTGTGTCAAAATATCATACTGATCCAACTGTTTGTTAATAGGTTATTCCC
This sequence comes from Paralithodes platypus, assembly GCA_032716605.1. Classification (NCBI taxonomy): domain Eukaryota; kingdom Metazoa; phylum Arthropoda; class Malacostraca; order Decapoda; family Lithodidae; genus Paralithodes; species Paralithodes platypus. The sequence goes on from CM064566.1 coordinate 33,500,250, forward strand.
GAAAAACGATGCCACACGGCCTCTGAAACCCATAGTAGGTTAGCAATGGAGCCAAATATGAATATTTATTGACAGTACGTCATTGATGGAGGAGCCGCTATTAAATAAGTAAAATAGGAGGCTTGTAAGAAATTAGGAGGGAAATTAAAAGAAAGAAGATGAAGGAAGAAGAAGAAGAGAGAACAAAACGAAAGGTTAAAAATGGGAAGGAGAAACTGGAAGAATGATGATTTAGGAGTAATAGAGACCTGAGGAATTGATGCTGGAGGAGAAAGGCCTAAGGCAGAGTCACACGTTGCCTTTTTCTGGTAATATGTTTGTATTAACCCTTTCAAGCCGAGGTTTTTCGAGAGAAAGTGGATGAAAAAAGTCAGGGTATCAAATAGAAGAAGATGAAGGTTATATGGAATAGGAGAAGGAAGACGTGTATAAAGCTAGACACGAAATGGAGTCTTCAGGAGAACGGCAGGGAACAATTTACGTGGGAGGGTGAATAAAAGAGAAAACTACAAGAAAATAAAAAATACAAAATAAAAGAATAAGGATAATAGGAAGCCTGTGAAAATTGTGGAGCAGGAGGAAGAGAGAATCGAAGCGAAACAGTTACGAAGAAGGGTAAGAGGAAACTGGAATACATTGCAGAAGACTCTTATGATGATTTACGGTTAGTAGGGGGAATAGATGCTGGGGGAGAGATAGGCTTACAGTCCGTCGAGACCCTTTGGGAGGGATAAAAATACTCTGGTTATCGAATCGGAGAAAATGAAGGTGAGGAAGATGTGGGTAAAGCAAGAAAGGAATCAAAAGAGTCTTGAGGAGAACGACAAGCAACAATTTAATTTGTAGGAGAGGACTATGATGAAAAAAATAAAAACATAATACGATTAAAGAAAATAGGAAGAATGAGAGCATTAAGAGAAGGAGAGTAAAAGGGTAGACGATGACAGTGGAGAAGGAGAAGGAGAGGAGAGGAGACGAATAAGGGGAAGGGGAGACAGGACAAAAAATGGAGATGACGATTTGGGATTAATAAAGATTGACGCTGGAGGAAATAGGCCTAAGGCAGATTCACACGTTACCTTTTTCTGGCAATTATTTCTCGGCATTTCTAGTTTTCTACATGTTGCGTTAACCCTTTCAACATGATAATGCCTTTCCTCTTCTTGTTATAACAATTGTTAGACGATATCATTCAAACAGCAAACCCTTCTCTATATCCTCCTACTATCTCTATCCTCAATTCAAAGCCAAAGGATGATGTTGCGTGTACACTCGACCAAAAAACAATCTTTACACGACGCTCTAAACATTCTGGAATGGGGTCGACATCTTATGATAATACCTCACAGCGTATACATCCACAGCAATATTACTTGCTCTCGCGTTCCCAACTTTTACTTTTCTAAATTCTCAACTATCTGGCTTAAGCTATCTTGTTACTCTCTCACTAAATATATCTCTGCTGTTTAGCTGTCCCCTAATTCTATGGACTATCCAAAATTCTTTGACTATCTTATTTCTAAAGTGGAGCACATTCTATCCATTTCTCCCTTCTCTGAAATCTCAATCTTAGGAGATTTCAATGTTCACGACCACCAATGGCTCTCCTCTTATTTCACTGACCAACCTGGTGAACAAGCGTACATAATTTCTAACAACAATTTCACTTCTTCGTCTTTCCCTCCTCTTTTCCACCAAAGCTGAACTATTCTCTTAACAATTTTTCGAAAAAATCCACCTTGAATGATTCCAGTGCTATGCCTCCCTCTCCACCCCACTCTCACTTACTTATGCCTCCATATCATAGTCTCTTCTAAGGATGTTGTTAGATGGTCCACCATCGTAAGTTTAATTTAGTTAATTTATGTCCATAAATGACTATGTTGTTATCTATTTATCTATCTATTGCCTGACGCCGTGATCCCCGAAGGGGTGGCCACGAACGAACCGCCCCCATGCACCTCTGTCCCCAGTCAGTCTACGCCCTTCCTCCCAACCAGCACCGCCTTCATCCATATACTTCCTCACTCCATCCTTCCACCTCTCTTTCGGTCTACTTCTCCCTCTCTGTACTTCCACCTCGCTCTCGTACACCTTCTTAGTCATTCTCTCGCTTCCCATACATTCCATATGACCGAACCATCTCAAGGTGTTCCTTTTCACACTTTCCAGCACATCTACCTCTACACCACACCTCCTTCTTACTTCCTCATTCGTCTGTCTATCCCTCCATGTAACTTCACACGCACTTCTCAAGTAACTCATTTCCACCCCTCTCACTCTTGGTCTGAGTCTCTTCTCAAACGACCATGCTTCATGCTTCGCTTCCGTAAGTCAGTGTCGGGATTACCGCACTGTCATACAAGTACTTCTTCACTTCCATACTGACCACCCTATTTCTTGTTATTGCTTTCAGCGTTCCTACAACCCTCTTCCCCTGTTGTACCCTCTCCCGCACTTCTTCATCCATAGTCCTATCTTTACTCAACACACTGCCCAGATAGTTAAAAGAGCTGACGATCTCCATAGCCTGACCGTTCAACTTCACCTCACACTCTGTGACTTCACCCCTTTTTGCAATGGTCATATATTAACATGGTGAATATATATTACTGTCTTGCGGTAACTTCAATACGGTGTGAAGCAGTAATCGACCATACAGCGTGAAGCAGTGATCGATAATATCCATATATTATCGTCTGATTTAAATTCATATTATTTCGTTCAATTACATGGTCTCTTTGATTTTCCCATTCTCTAAACTGTGATGAAATTATGTAACCCATTTATTATTAATGAGCTTTTTTGGTATATTTATACAGTACTCTTATAATATATTATGCGTTGTATAAGCATTTTGTATTTAGTTGTTTAATCCTATATGTTCATACATGCCATAGTAGTATTATGTTAAAGGAGTTACGTAAACGAACCATCACCCACGCTGGGTAAAACAAGTAGCTCTATCTGGTGCCGGCCTTAGTAAATTCAGGCTGTAGGAAATGAGTCCGATTCCAACTAGTAGAGGAATAACAGCTACCTCTCGCCTTTCTTTTTAGTGGCATTTGCTTATTTAACCCTTTATTGGCGGCGCGCAACTTTTGTCGTGTGCCATTTTCAGCACGTAATGTTGCAGAGAGAGAGAGCTGAGCGGTGTGAGGAGCGTAGTAAGGCTATGACCGTCGCACACCACCGCGGTGGGCCAACTGAAGTGAAAACCACCCTTCCTTCCCCCCTCACACTCGCTACACAGAGAATTATGTAGGGAAAGTACCTAATTACATGGTTTTTGCACTCGTGTTACGCGATCGTTGCAAGAAAACTATCGGTCGTACAAGGATGGTTGGGGTGTCATTGGAAAGCTCTGTTTATGCCCTTTCAGGGATAGATACTTGTTTTACGCTCTGGGTCTTATTTAGGCATGAAAATGATCACGTAAACAACCCTATTTAGGGTAAAAACACCCCGCTGGGCGGTACATATAAATTACCGCCTAGGCCGCTCGTTAGGTGTTAATTCTTTACTTATTCATTGCCATTATTCTTTATTTATTTATTGGCATATTAACATAACATCAGACGGATTCTAAGGGGTGTGTGTGGTTTGTTTGTCCCTCGTATTGTGACGCATTTTCTCTGTGTTTTTCATAAATATGTTTCTTCTCTTCTGTGTTTAGCTCAAGCCGCAGCCTTGGCCAGTATACTTCGGTATTGGTGGAGGGGCAAGACAATTATTCCTCGCTGGCATAACAGCTTTAGTATTATATTTTATTCCTGCAGTGGCGTGTGTTAATTACTAACCGATCATTATTTCTTCTATGCTCATTATTTTAGCTAGGGGTCTACTCTATTGGGATTGCCTGGTTCGAAGTAGAGGGTGGAAGACTTCAATAATCTTTCAGTTACAGGGAGGATTACTTCGGCCCAGGCCAACTGATAGACTGGACAAAAATAGACTATGCCGTTTTATATTTGTGATACAGTGCGCTGCAGGTGGGGAGGTGATATATATACATATAGAGGAGGTGTGGTGGAGTGGTCATGCCACTGGATTGGTAATCCAATGGACCCGGGTTCAAATCTCGATATGTCAATGGGAAGATATTATTGGGATTGAATTTGTACTGTACCTAGTATCAGTGCATTACCACAAAGCCCACCGAAATGCCAAAAAAATACCCTCATTATTCCCTGATTAAATAACACTGTATGAATATTCCCATATTCAACATATGTTACAGGGGGACAATGCCTAGTGAGTTCACTGCTCAATAGGTGGCGTTCTGAGAGTGAGGGTATGAGTCTGGAGGGTGAGACGGTGAAGCACTTGAGCGAAGCAACCAGCCGCTTCAGAGATGGAGCTGCTTCGAGCCATGATGGATGCTTCGCATGTCTCACTCCCCAGACTGGAACAAGACCTCACGGGCTTCACCGTGTTGAGCGGTGGAATGTACAGGCTCTCAGCCTATGCCCTAGAGGGAGTAGTTGGAATATAGAAAAAAAAAAAAAAAAAAAAAAAAAAGTAGGCTGTGTTTGCCTACCTGGGTATTATTTCTCTGCTTAGCACGAGCACTGGCACAATTATAATAACCTGTTGAGTTGAAGTCGGCTTAGGACGCCTCAACGATTGGTAGGATTAGTTTAGGAGGGTGGTGGTTGATAGATGTTTGTTTGATCCTTGCTTCATTCGTTTATGCTTGATACTTGCTTCATTATTTTGGCGTTCATTGTTGACATGTATTTACCGTAATTTTATTAACGAAAATTAAATCAGAGCTTTCTCTTTTTTGTGCAGCTTAGAAAGGATCCTCCTCAGTATTGCTATTCGGTACTGAGTGTTGATGATAGATGTGGCTCAAGATATCTTTTCACCACCACTAGGGGTTCCAATTTTTGCATTGTTTGTATAACGGAACCAGTTGGGGGATTGTCTGCACGTTTGGTCCCCAGAGAGCCTGGAAGTTGGGAGTGAGCTCTGTTCTGTTGCGATAGGCTGTATTACGAGTTGAAGCTACGGAGGTGCTGAGTATTTAATTGTCTGTGTTAGTCCAAGGACTAGAAGCCTATACTGTCAGTCGTAACAATGTACTCTCAGCCCTCTCTGAGCTTAATACTAAGAAGGCATACGGATCGATCGGATGGTGTTCCTCATGTTGCACTAAAAAACTGTTCTTCCGTGCCGACTCCCTGCCTAGGCAATCTCTTTCATCTCTGTCTTTCCTCTAACATCTTGCCTTTTTGTTGGAAGTATGCTCTTATTCTACTTGTCCCAAAGAAGGGTGACCGCTCTCAACCCTCCATCTATCGTCCAATATCTCTAATTTCTTCCACATCGAAATTTGTTGAAACTATTTTTCACTCAAAATGTCTTAAGCATTATTTTATCTTCCCATAATCTACTTTCAGATCGCCAGTACGAAGTCCTTAACACTTTGGCTGCGGGCATATTTCAGCCATATTAGGGCTCATTCAGGCACTTCTGATTGAAAACTAGAAGAAAATAGCTTTAAAATTACACCAAATCGAGCTTCCTAGCTCGCGGGCTTAACCCGCAGCGCTACCATAAACATTCGCTAAAATGAGCAATTATCGCTAATGTCACGCTACATTTGCCTTTGGCAGCACTGTATATTTCGCGAGACTCTGATTCAGACTCCTCAGTGCCGCGGCCGGCTGGCTGGGGGAAGGACGTGTGGCCTGTTGCGCTCCCGCTCCCTAGCACTCTATTCTACAGTCTTTAAGGGGCTTTAAAAGCCTGTAAATATCTGTAAATTGCCATGGCGTTCGGGAATGTGTCCCGCAGGCAATGGGTTGAGGGCCGTTCTACTGGTGATCTTCTTGCTTATTCTACTAACTCTTGGTCATCCTCTTTTTGGGACTTTGATGAGACTTTATATATTGTTATAGGGATATTGAAAGCCTTTTTATAGAGTCTGGTACAAGTCTCTAATTTCCAAACTACCGTCCTTCGGTTTCTATCCCTCTATCTGTGCCTTTGTCTTTAATTTCTTCTCAGACCGTTCCATAGCTGCAGTTGTGGACGGCTATCGCTCACTTCCTCAACCTATCAACTCCGGTCTTTCTCCGGGTTTTGTCCTGTCTCCAATTATCTTTCTAATATATATTAATGATCTCCTCAACTGTACCTATAGTCCTATCCACTCATATGCTGATGACTCTCCCTTACACTATTCAACAAATTTTTCACATCAACCCAGTATGCAGTCACTCCAAAACTCAAGTAAAAGGGCCATAGAGCGCCCATCTTACGACCTATCATTTATATCTGATCGAGGCACAGAAAATGTTGTTACTTTCAATGCCTTCAAGACCCAATTTCTCCCTCTATTTCTCCATCGAAATCTTCCACAAGACTTTCAATTATTCTTCAACAATACATAAATCAACCCTTCATCTTCTCTCAATACTCTAGGTGTATCTTTTTCATCCGACCTTTCTTGGAAAGATTATATTACTACTCTTGCTAAAACAGCTTCCTAAAAGTGTGCTCAATCGTCTCTGTGAGTTCTTTACCCCCCTCAGAGCTTCTTGCTCTGCATCGAGGCATAGTGTGACCCTGTATTGAGTAATGTTCGCATGTGTGGGGGGGCTCCACCCACACCATACTCTCGAAAGAGTAGAATCCAAAAAAAAAATGCTTTATCAACTCCCTACCTCTTACTATTTCCCTACAATCTCTTTCTAGATGCTGCAATGTTGCATCTTTTTCACTCTTCTATCACTATTACAACAATCAGCGTTCTTTCAGAGCTCTCTCAGTGCATACCCCCTCCTTTGCGGCGAGTGCAAGGTACCCGCCTTTCAACGCAGTCCCACTCCTATTCTGTCCACATTTCCAACCCAAGAATTGGCAAATTTTCTCAGTCTTTTTTCTAATCAACAAGTGAACTCTGGAACTCTCTCCCTAAATCAGTCTTTCCTCCATCCTATGACTTATGCTGCTTTAAACTTCATGTGTCCAGGCATTTTGACGCAAATATTCCTTGAATTTTGCTCTATCACTCTTTTGGCTTTGGGGGAGACACACGTACATACAACCTGCCTTTTGCTTCGTTCATATAAATAGAAGATTTCTTTTCTTTTCTTTTTTTTAGTAGATATAAACATAATAATACATAATACATGGTGTAGGCCTACTCTCTATAATGGTATAAAATATTATTGTATATTGGTATGTTTATCAGTGAGCAAGTGTGACACAGGAAGATGCTACAGGAAGGTATTCTCTAAGAGAGGAGGTAATGAAAAGAAGGTCGATTAGTTTCAAGGGGTTGCGATAGAGAGAGATGGTTTAGATAACCTGGCAGCTGCGGAGAAACTCTTAAGAGGTTTTACTGGGTGGCTGCGGGGAGACTCTTAACCTCTCCGCGGCGCACAGGGGGTTTTCTACAGGGTAAGACTGTGCGCACCTATGATGATTTTGGGACCCATTGCCAATTTCGATAAAAAGTACATCATCGTGTAGGGAATGTTTGCGTGCATCGGCCCATATATATTTGACCCCCCAAAAAATGTCTGGGGGTGGTGGGGGAACGGTCCGTAGTTGAAAAATGTGGAGCGAATGGCACCGCGCGGCTAGATTGTCATCGAGCGGCGAGATTTCCCTGACGAATTTTCATGCGCCCAGGGGATAGAAGGAGAGGGAGGAGGGGGTGGGTTACCGCGTATTATCACGTATATCTCCTTTTTTGAGCCCTTTTAGGCTATGTAGAGTATGTATACGTGTGTAGGCCACCCATATAACAATGAATATGCCTCATAGTGACCAAAAATTGCAATATATATAAGGGAATTATAAGATAATTTTAGGCGGGAATGAAGATGTGTTGGAGGTTTGGCGGCAATTTATGAGCTGAGAGTGTGGTTTACGCCATACATATCACTTATATCTTGTACGTAGAGCACTGTCATGCTATAATACAGACTTGTACGTATGTATACGTGCCATATATCAAAATATATACCGCATATAGACCAATTCATGCGATATTTACACACATTATCAATGAGTTTCTATGCGTGAACCAAGGTGTGAGTGAGTTGTGCTGGGAATGAAAGGGGGAGAGGGTGTGTTACGCCATAAATATCATGTAAATCTTGTATTTAGAGCACTGTCATGCTATAATAAAGACGTGTACATATGTAGGTATCCCATATAACAAGGAATATACCGCATATAGCCCAATTGATGCGATATTTACGCAAATTGTGAATGTGTTTCTAGCAGACGGAAGCCTGAAAGGGTGGGTGGGGGTGGCTGGGTAGGAGGGAGGCTAGCAGGGAGGGAGTGAGTGAGTGAGTCATGGAGAGAAGGAAGGCAGGCAGATCTCTAGATAGATAGCCAGCTGTGTGACAATTGTGGACGCGCCCGAGGCGTATTGATGTCTTGGGATTTTGAACCTTATGTCTACCAGGTGTCTGGTGTTTGTTGCCACCAAGAGTTTTACAATAACATGAGTCAGGAATGGAGAGAGAGAGAGAGAGAGAGAGAGAAACTGAGACATGCGTATGTCGTACGTATAAATGGACTTCAGAATTGCATTTTTATGCAAGCAGACATTGCATTTTAGACACATGTGAAGTACCACAGAAACATGTAGGCCATTGACTGTAAATAAAGTACTATATTATAGACCACCAGCGATGGTGGTCAGTAAACACAGGCAGAATGCCTTTTGTGATAGAGGGCTAAATATAGACTGGTGTCTCCTTACACTTGCGAAAGGGTAGATTGCCACCAGAGAAACGTATACTTATTTATTTCCAAGTAATATGCAATATAAATGTATATTCGAGACCTACTGCAATTATTTGTATGACAGTCATGACTATGTATAATCCAATATACGCGCGTAGGCGAGACATAAGAAAGCTGGTTGAGCAATTTTCGACACCCACACAGTTATTATTCATTTTTATTTACAATATTATACAATACAAATGTATTTGTGAAGAGTATTTTATCCATTATTGTATTTATACAAATTTTGTTCCCAGACAGAGCTGCTGTTGCTGGTGTAGCTGGGGCATAAAGGAGCGGCAAGGGTCACCGCTTGACCGTGTGAAAATGAGTGGAGTCACACTGAGAGGGGCAATTTTGCTGAGTGTTTGGGCAATTTTTGACAGAATAAAGTTATATAATTACTAATTCTTGACAGAGACAAACTTTTATAAACCTTGGCATGATATAATTGATAATCCCATCAATTTACAAACGTAAATTGGTGGGATAATTCATTTTTTTTTGTATATTGTCATTTCGATTGTAGACACGAAGTTTTGAATGATATTTGGTATGAGCTCCTGTGGCATGGTTGGTAAGGTCGCGGACTGGAAAACTCAAAGTGTGGTAGGGTAGTGGGATCGAATCCAGGAGGGGGTTATGGGGAAGGTTTTATATTGTCTAGAAATTTTTTGATAAAAAAAATTGTTTACAAGATCATGCCATTGTATTCAAACAATATGAAATATTCATTGAATATATCATATTGTAAGAATACAATGACATGAACTTGTTTTTTTTGTTTTTTGTATTGTTTTATTTTATTATCTTAGTAGGTTTGACAGGATTTATTGAAACATATTTATTTTTGTACAATTCATTTGAGGTAAGAAAATAATTATATACACATTACTTTGGCTAATAACAAACATGTATATTGATATACTAAAAAAATTAGGCATATTACATGTAAATCTTTGAAACTTATAAACTAAATAATGAAACATACAATTATATAATGTAAAAGCTATATCACAGGGACATCTTTGGAACTTATACATTATATAATATATATGTTACATTATGAGGTAGCGTGATCAATTAGGTGAGGTCAGGTAAGGTAGGGCGCGAGTCCAGGACAGGGCGGGGCAGGGGGCGAGTCCAGGGCAGGGCACGGGGCGAGTCCAGGGCAGGGCAGGGCAGGGCGACACTCAATCATTCTTGAAGGTGTGGTAGTCCCTGAAGCAGTCACCCAGGCAGAGTGGAACTTTGCACTCGGCGCACATTGAGGTGACTCTTTTGGTGACATGGGGATTCCTGACACTGGTGCTGCAGACGGTGCACTGCGCCTGCCTGCGACGAGTGCCAAGCATCTCAGTGTTGATTGGGTAGTGTCTTTCGACACCCAGCTGGATGCGGTCAGGAACGTGATCCCCATGCCATGCCGTACGTCTGTGAGTGCCATGTGCCATACTTCTCCAGGAGTTGGTATGAGACGTTGTAAACGAACTCCCGGAATTTCAGCTTCTGGTTTGGGGCCATATCCTTTTTCACCAACCACAAGTTGTAGGCGTTCAGCATCGTTATATCAACTAGGTGGAGGAAGAGCTTGTGATACCACTTCACAGTCTTCCTCAGACACTCAACGCCTGACAGCTGACAGTCAGACTTGTCCACCAGGCGCATGTTCTTGGTATAGTCCACTACCATGTCGGGCTTGTAGATGGTCTTCCTGGTTCGGTAGTGGATTTTGCCAGAATCCACCTGGGCACCTGTGTGGACGGTGGAAAGCAGGTGGACGTCTCGCTTATCCTTCCACTTCAGGGCTATCAGTTTCCCACACTTCTCGAGCTGCTTGAATTTCTGCCCCTTTCGTCGCCTTCTTCGCACATGCCTCTCGCGGTGTTCCTGGGCCAGGTCGTCTTCTGAAGGTGTGTCACTGGAGGAGGCATCTGTGAGAGGAATGACATCACCTGTGAACTTTGGCATAAACTTTCTTGTCTTTCTGACAGTCCCACATGACCCCGTTTGGTTGTCATGAAGAAACTGGCAGAGAGCAGGAGAAGTATACCAGTTGTCAGTGTAGATGATGTGGCCTTTGCCCAGGTAAGGTGCCAACATTTTCCTGACGATGGCACCTGACATGCCCATGGGGTCATTGGCAGCGGCTCTCGGTATGTCAATGTCAGTGCCTGTGTACACGATCATGTCAAGCACTATTCCAGTTTCGCAGTCACACAAAACGAAGAGCTTGATTCCGAACCTATGCCTTTTCAAGGGGATATACTGCTTGAAAACAAGACGTCCTTTGAAGAGCACGAGCGACTCATCAATCACCAAATTGAGGAAGGGGTAAAAGTATTTCCTATACCTCTCCAACAACATGGTGAACACATCCCGAACTTTCCATATCCTGTCAATCCTGTTAGGATTTTCGTTGTCTGCAAAGTGCATAAATCTTAGCAGCAACAAAAATCTGTCACGAGTCATGAACTTATTGAAAGTTGGGGTGGCGATGAGAGGGTCGTGCTTCTAATAGTGTTGCAACACATGCTTCTTGATCAGAGGCATGAGGAACAACAAGGCAAAGAACGTCATAAATTCTTCCACAGTCGTATCCACCCAGCCTCGTATTCTCGCTTTTGGAGAAAGGAAGTCCAATCTGCCAAACACCCACCAGTAGTAGGCGTTTGTTTGGGCAACGATGTACGTCATTACCTCCATATCGAAAAAAGCGAGGAAGAAGTCGCTTTCGTTCGCTTGATCGTCACAGGGCCAGTCGTCAGTTGTTCCTGACGTCCCAGGATTGAACTGGGGCACGTCAGGTACAAAATTGACCCCGTCAGACCACTCGAACGAAGGCAGCCCAGAGATCGGAATGTCGTCTGCGTCGCCTTCATCGTCTGAAATATCGCTTCCATGGTCGCGATACAGCACTTCATCATCATCACCCTCCTCTTCACTTGACAGACGATGCCCTTCCTCATTCTCGTCACCGACGTCGGACTCACTCCCACTGTCCACTCCCAAATCCCCCCACCCTTGGTCCCGTGCTAGGGCTTCGTCGTCGAAACCCGGGCTGCCAATGTCCTGCGAATCACCATCAAACAGCAGGGCGGCATACTTTGATGGTGTCAGAGTTTTCCAGGTCACTTTTGCACGTGCGGGAGTCTTATGGACAGGGACAGCAGAGGCGGTGGCAGGGGCGGCGGCAGGGGCGGCGGCAGGGGCAGCAGTGGTGCGTGGCCTTGATGGCAAGATGATGGTGGTGCCTGTCGCCCTTCTCTCTGTTTCTTGGGCAGGGGCGGCATGGGTGGCAGGGGCAGCAGGGGCAACAGGGGCAGCAGGGGCAACAGGGGCAGCAGGGGCAGCAGGGCCGGCAGGGACACCAGAGCCAGCAGGGCCAGCAGTCGCTTTCCCTCTCCCTTTCCCCTTCCCCTTCCCCTTCCCTGTTCCTTGGGCAGGGGCGGCAGGGGCAGCAGGGGCGGCAGGGGCAGCAGGGGCGGCAGGGGCGGCAGGGGCAGCCGGGCCAGGGGCGGCTGGTGGTGGTGGTGGTGGTAGGGGCACTGTGGCTGGCGTACGGGTTCTCTTCCCTACGCCCGTGCCTTTAATTTTTCCTGCCCCCGCAGGTTCTGCAGCCCTAGGGCGGCCTCCTGCGTCGCTGGTACCGGTGGTAGGGGTGGCAGGGGTGGCAGTGGTGGCAGTGGTGGTGGTAGTGGTTGTTGCAGTGGCCGGGGTCGTGGTGGCAGTGCCCCGAAACACCAATGACCTCTGTACCTTTGTCGTGCTTGCACGTGTTTTTCGTGCTTTGGGTGCAGGTATTTCGTCCTCCGAGGTGTAGGGCATGTCGTACTGGTAGGTAGGGTCTTTAGCAGCCACCCTCTACCTTCCACGGCGGCTAACACCACCAGAAGGAGGGCTGGTTGTGTCATCAGGGAGCGAGCGTGAGGGACGTGTGGGCTCCATGACTAGTGCGTGGTTACTGGCGCGGTGGTGCTTGCACGAGTGCGGGGCGAGCGTTTTGCGGGGTGGTGTCGAGAGTTGACATGTAGTACTATACCCACACCAATTTTCAGCCGCCTGGCTATAAACGCGCGGTTTTGGTACGCGTTCAAAAGCTCTGCTCTTAAGAGTCTCCCCGCAGTCCGCCGGGGGAACTCTTAAGTCTCCCCGTAGCTCCCGGGTTAAGATCCTGGGCCTAAAAAAAAAACATTTAAAACACCCCAGTGGCACTATAAAAAAAAATAAAAATGGTGTTTAAGTGAGATAATTCCCCTCCATACCTCCAATCACTCCTTCACAAGTGTCAAAGTCCCCTCCTTCTCCCCTTTCTCTCCCCCTTCAATTATCACCTATTTTCCATGTCATTCCCTTATTCATTGGCATATTTTTGTGTCACCATCTCCAAGCCGGTTCCATGGTGTTGTCATGTGTGTTGCGTAAGGGAGAGACTGGGAGAGTGTGAGGGAGTAACTCAGTAAGGTTTCAGCCCTCGAGAGGAGAGGGTGTTCGGCCGGCTGGCTCACATTTGATGAATGAACCGCTCGGTAATAATTCGCGATTTTTACCATCCAAACAATATTCCCACTTGTTTTATTGTTGTTACAGGTTACTATCTTCATATTAAACGTAAAATAGGCGAAGTAGGCGCATATGGATAAGTATAAATTATATTTATGGTACATTAACGATTTTAATGAGGAATTAATCAGAATCCGTACGCACAGGGGTATGGTGTATACTACAGGGGCTGCGAAGCTTAGAGGTTAAAGAAGATGAAGGTTAGGGGAAATGGAGGAGGAGAACGCAGGCAAGATGAAGTGGCGAGTAAAATGGAAGGAGATGGAAGAAGAGAAGGATAAGAAAATTGGAGTAGAAAGAGGAGGAAGTGACGGGGACGGTTGATTAGATCCAAGGAGTTGCGATATAAACTGATGGCCGAATTGAAAAGGAGGAGGAGGTAGAAGAAGAAAATGGAAGAGAAGGAGAATACAAATGTAGAAAGAGGAGGAGGAGAAGGAAGAAGAAAAGATGGAGGAGGGGAAGAAGGAACAACAGAGAAAGAGAAGATAAGAAGGCCGTTTTGTATGAGAGGATAAAGAAAGGGAGACAGTTGAATAGGTCTAAGAGGTCACATTAGAGACAGATGGCTGGGTTAAAGAGGAGGTGATAGAGAAATGGAAAAAGGTGGAAGAGGAAGATGATGAGGAGGAGGAAAAGGAATAGGTAGAGATAAAGAGGGGTAATGAGGAGGATGTTTCCTACGAGACTAGACAGCAAGTGGACGATTGATTTGGTCCAATTAGCCGCGATACAGAGAGATGATTATGTTGAAGATGCAGTAGAAGAAGAAGGAAGAATAATAGTAAAGAGGAGGAGGAGAAATAGAAAACGATATTTGAAGATAAGAAGAAGGAAAAACAGAAGTTGGATGCAAAATGGTACTATATTAAAATAAATTTACTGAATGTATGCTTCCCCACCCCACCCCCGCCAATTTTGTATTATAGGGTAGACAAATGTAAGACTATTAATACTAATTAACATTAATAATTAAATTTGCAAACAACATTGTCAGGGGTTGCACTCAGGGCATTGTGTTGGATGCAAGGACTGTGTCACGTACTGTACATCAAAAGATCATTTAACTGATCGGGCATGGAGAAACTACAGAAGGAACAAAGTGTAGCTATTTTGGCTGTGGTCATTTTAGAGTGTGTCTGTTTTGGTCGTGATTGTTTATGAATATGGCTTGTTTTGGTTGAAAAGTGTTGATGGTTTGGATGTGGCAATGTTAACCCTTTATGTACCAGCGACGACGGCAGGGAGCCGTCAGTAATGTACTTTCCTTGTAACTGCCAGTATCAGGCAGTGCCTGGTACCACGACCGTTTGAGCACTGCTCTAGAGTTGGCAACACTTCTTAGCTTATATCCAGGCTCTGCAGGATGGGAGAGCCAGTATTCCTTCATCTTTTGAGGTGGGACCTTGTTTTATATTGCCATTTTGGCAACATTGCTTGGGACTGGGGGGTGGGGGGTGGGGGGGGGGGACTTTTATTACTGTACCCTAAGGTACGGTACACTAGGGGTTAGGGAGTCTGGTGTTTTTTGTTTTGTTTAGCCATCAAGGAGTGTGACCCTTTCTATTTCAACCAATTGAACTACAACTCTAACACTGTTTGGAATGTTGTTGTTGAAGGTAAAATTGCCTATGTGTAGAGCCCGAACAATCGTGGAAGTGTTGTTGCTGAAAGTATAATGGTGTGTGTTAGATACTGTATCATACAAGCCCCAACGTACCTGACAGTGTTGTGTCAGAAATGGAAGAGAGGGAGAGAATGGGAGGAGGAAGAGAGAGAGAGAGAGAGAGAGAGAGAGAGAGAGAGAGAGAGAGAGAGAGAAAATGGAGGGAGGGACTGAGAGAGAATAGAGCAGGAGCCCGTGGGGGTCTGGTTAGCTGGAAAGGTAACCAATTTTCTTTCCCACCAAAGTATCACCTATCAATGCTAATGTATGGAACTGGACGACTGGAAGGCTTGCTGTGGTGGATGTGGCCATGACAGTGGATTTAATCCACTCCAAAAATGATCTAGATCAGCTTTGCACAGTATCCCATCCTAAATAACTGTAATAGGCATTCCATAACCCAATGTATGACACATGGTTGATGACAGCAATTTGTATTGGTGGGTTGCCCCTGCCAGCCCCCCTTAATTAGTCCCTCAAAGCTGATCTAGATCAGCTATTGAGGTAACCACTTCAAATCACTTGCAAACTCTTTTGCAGGGTCCCAGATATTATAAATGGCCACTTCCAGTAATTTCCAGTAATTTCCAGTAGTGGGGTACCCCCGCCAGCCACCATTAATTAGCCGTATCATTGTTTAGTCGTTATGAAAATATTTACCAACTTAATGGTTTCATTACCTCTACTATAATAAGTCTATTACTCTACCATGATATATACGATACTAGGCCTCTAGTCTGGTCGAAACTACATTTTCGCAGTTATATGATTATTCTACGCATTTGAATATGGCATTTACAGAGACATTTTCTATTCATAAATGACTAAGAGGAATGAACACATTAAAATCAATTATAAATGTTTATTCGCTATCAGGATATTCAAAATTAACTGCGAAAATGTAATTTTGGGCTGACAAAGTATGTATTGTAGTGACCAATGACTGCATTAATGCTATAGGCCTATATTGCGTTTAACACATCATTAAGGGGAGATGTCCACTTGAGGGATTTTTTTCTTGACCCCTTTCTCCCTCATGCTTAGCCCTATTTGTTTTCTAATTTTAAGACGTTTGCCCCATTATTTTAACGATTTTAAGGACTTTCAACCCATTTCTGTCAATTTTAAGACCTTTCGTGCCATTTAGGTGTCTATTTTATCCTGGCGAGCGATAGCGAGCCTGTAATTTAAGAGGAACCGGCTTTCAGCCGGGACATTTTTCTACCGAAAAATGTACAAATTTATCTTGAAAGGTAGTCAATGGGGTGTAATTTCAAGCTTGATGGAAGTCTGAGAAAAACACTAAAAACCTCCCCTTAAAAGTAGTTTCATGTCGGAACCCTATTATAACATGGTTAAGGATAATAACACATAATACATAATTATTGTTCTGTTTATTTAGATTACTTTATGGATATATGATGTATGAACTCCTCGGCTGAACACTGGCACAAATCCACAAGTTACACCGATCTGTGGATAACAAAAATAAAGTATTAGGTAAACATGGATAATGTTAATACAGAGCAGTGAGATATAAGAACAATTACTGATCGAGATATACGCCATCCTGGTTATTTCACGATTAACCTAATGTTTACATTGCCTGCCTTCAGCAAAATCTACCTTTCACTTGCTGTAGGGAAACTATAATTATTGGGTCGTTTCTTTCCTCATATATACATCTAAGAGAGGGCCTTGGTTTTCGGTGAGACATAAGGACCAGCATTAATCCCTCTTTCAGGCGAGATAGGAAAATATTAACTTATCATCAACATCAGCCCTACCTCCGTGAGTCCGAGTGGCGTCTGCTAAAATGAATGGTTCTTATTTGTCAACATTATTTTATTCGTCTCCCAACATAATTTATCAATATTATTACGATAGTTATCTTAATTAATTGGGAATCAAAACTAATGTGTGTGCATTTCAAGCTCAAACGTTATGCATTGCCGAATTATATAGCTAAGCTGATGACATGCAGAGATGCAGATCGACACTAACGTCATCAAGCGTATGGACGCGGCATGAGCTCTACAACAACGACAACAACAACAACGAAAGTGTTGTAGTTATCCTACACTTAGCAGGCCCAGGTATCACTATTCTTGCTCGGTTACCTCTCATGGTTGAAAGCTCGTTGGCCTGTACACTCAACCGTACCTTGAACGGCGAAGCCCGTGAGGTCTCGTTCCAGTCTAGGGAGTGAGACATGTGAAGCACTTTGGGGTACAACCAGCCCCCCCCCCCCCCCCCCGATATCTTGCCTTCCCAAGATGCACGGTTGCCCACCCTCGGTTCGAAGGAGCCACATCTCTGAAGCTGCTTCACTCTAGTGCTTCACTGTCTAACCACCTAGACTCGGACCCTCACTCTCAGAACGCCACTTATTGAGCAATGAACTCACTAGGATTGCCCCCCCCCCCCACCCCCGCCCCACTGTAGCATATTTTGAATGTGGGAATTTTCATACAATGCTATTTAATCAGGGAACAATGAGGGTATTTTTTTGGCGTTTCGGTGGGCTTTGTGGTAATGCACTGATACTAGGCACAGCACAAATGTCATCCCAATAATATCATTGATACATCGGGATTCAAACCCGGGATCATTGGATTACCAGTCCAGTGACATGACCACTCTACCACACCTGCTGGTGTTGCCTCGTATTGATATTGTAAATTTCTCTTACTTTCGGCAGGGAAAATTGACAGTTGGAAAGTCCTTTATTTATTATTGAATGAGTGTTGATACCCAAGTAGTACATAATATACTTTTGTTGCATTTCTAGCCATCTAAGTTCTCTAGTCATAGGCTGAAATATAACTGTCTTGATGGTGTAATGGTTAGAGTGTGTAAGTTCTGTATGAGATGTAATAGATTCGAATCCTGGGAGAATCACATGTTTTCATTAATTTCATTTGTGGGTTATTAGTGTTAAGAACGATGTTAAAATTAGTATCATTAGGTTCAGTAATATTTCGTAGCGAGGTCGGTCCGATGTGATCTGTGCCCCATACAATATTCTTTCCTCTCGCTTAATCATTAGGCTATTCATAGTGCAGTTGGGTGCAGTACATGATTAGATTTATATCCAGTATTTGATAAATGGATATTAATCTTAGTCATGTTCTGTACTTATAACTGTCTTGATGGTGTAATGATTAGAGTGTGTAAGTTATGTATGAGATATCCTACGTTCGAATCCTGGGAGAATCACATGCTTTCATTAATTTCATTTATGGGTTATTGGTGTTAAGAACCATATTTAAAATAATGCAAGGTGTTAAATGGTAGTATTTAGAAACACCTCCAATTGTTACTTTAGCGGCGAAGTTTTGAAGTTTTTGTACCCTTTCCACTTGTGAAGACTTTGTTGCACCCCATATTAACCCGGGAAAGGCGCAGCGACTATTAAGAGGTTTTGGTGGTGAAAGGCAATGTGACTCTTAAGATCCAAAGCCTAAAAAGACCCTTTTAACACTCAAGGAGCGGCTAGGTCGGTAACTTCTACTACCTGCCAAGCGGGTAGTTTTACCCTAAATTAGCTTATTTCCGTGCTCTTTTTCATGCATAAACAAGAGCCAGAGCGTAATACAATTATGTATCCATGAAAGGGCGATAATTGAGCTTTCCAATGACACCAGAACCATCCTTCTACGACCACGCGTTCTCTTGCAACGATCGTGCAACACGAAGGAAAAATCGCTAAAATACGGTAATTTCCTTACATAATTCCCTGTGTAGCGAAGCAATGGGTGTGGATGTGTGTGGAGGGGAGGGCAGTTGCGGCGCGGGAGCTGTGCCGAACGGTCAGAGCCAACCTACGCTCCTCCCACCGCTCGTCTCTCTCTCAGAGCCAATTATGTGCTCAAAATTGCTACCGACTTAAGGCGGGCCCCGCCACATAGTCATTGGTTCTCTAGACTGCCTTAAGTTGGGCCCTGCCAAAGAGGGGTTAAAAGACCACTCAAAACAAAGGAATATGTGATTAAGTGAGATAATTCCCCTCCATACCCCTATCACTCCTCCACATAAGTCAAAACCCCCTCCTTCCCCCTCCCCCCCTTCAATTATCACCTATTTTTCCTCTTATTCCCTTGTTTATCGGTTTATTTATCGCGCCAATATCTCCAACCCAGTTCCAAGGTCGTCTACTGCACATATAGAGAGCGTGGGAAGAGAAAGAAACCAAGACTGAGGGCTCAGTCAGAGTCAGTCTGCCTTCAGACCTCAGAGAGGGAGGATATACGTGGCGTTCGCCTCTCACCCTATGACTGGAGGGTCGGCAATCATTCGTCTTTTTCACCCCCCAAATAATATTCCCTTTTGTTTTATTGCTGTTACATGTTAATATCTTCATATTAAACGTAAAATAGGCGCATGTGAATAAGTAATAACGATATTTATCGTAAAATTACGATTTTAGGCAGGAATGAAGTCAAATATCCTCGTTTGGTGGGAGGGTTTGACCTACCAATAGCGCGCAGCTCTTGGGTTAATAGACCATATTTGATAATACTTAACCCTCAAACCGCGGTGCCTGCCATATGATGGGAGAGAGAATATTGGCCACCCCTGCGGCGCCAGTCATATGACGGGCGCCATTTTGAGGACATGAGCTATGAGAGAGAGACTGAACGTTGGGGGGACGATAAGCGGCCTGGAACCGCTCGCCACCACAATTTGGCTGTCACTGACACATATTGTGTTACATCACCACCTCCCTACCTCGCTCAACAAGGATAAAATTGGGAAAAATACCTCATTTTAGGGTATTTTTCCCTCCGGTTACACGATCGTTGCAAGAGAACCCGTGGTCGTACAAGGATGATTCAGGTGTCATTGGAAAGCTCTCTTATCACCCTTTCACGAATATATAATTGTATTATGCTCTGGCTGTTGCTTATGCATGAAAAAGAGCATGGAATAAAGCTCGTTTTCGGTAAATATACCCGCCCAGCACGACGGTGATGTAAACAAGCATGCCCGCTTTTTTTGGAGTTAATGCAAGAGATTGAACTAATAATATCCTTGTGTGTCTGCTTAACTTTTATGCAGTTGATATACAGTACATAAGAACAATGTAAACCTTTTCACTCATTTCACAAATGTGAGTAAGAAGGTTAAAGATCATGGGTATATACTTTTATGTGGTTATCAAAGTATATAACCATGATCTTTAACCCATAAATGGCACCGTCCTCAATAGAGGTTTTTCCGGTGCACTGCAACCGTTCTCAATAGATCCAGAGCATAAAAAAACCTTAGAAAACACCCCAGTGGCACTCAAAACAAAGCAATTTGTGGCTAGGTGAGATAATTCCCCTCCATTACTTGCTACCACTCCTACATATGTGTCCCCCCTCCTCAATTATCAGTTATTTTTTCTATTATTCCCCCTTTTATCGGGTAATTTTTGGTACAAATTTCCCTCATGCGGTCTCTTTAACACGGGCGAGACAGCTAGAGATCCTTGCAACAGAGAGACTTCTAGTGTAAGGCATCAGTGTCGCTTGAGAGCTCGGGAAGGGAGCATATACGCCGCTCCAGCTCTCGCCTCATGACACGACCTTGCGGCAATAATAAGTCTTTTTTACCTCCCAAATGCTATTTCCACTTTTATTACTCTTAAATATTCATGTGTTCATAATAAAAGCAAAATAGGCACATATGGATCAATAATAATTATATATATAGTACAGTACTATGAATATTTTCGTCAGAATAGAACCAAATACCTTCGCTTGGCGGGAGGGTTTGAACTAACATAGCTTCGCAGTTTACTAGTTAATGAATTGCTAGGAAAAATTTGGGTTCCATCAATCAGTATGTGAGTACCTCGTGGGATCTGTGACAGAAGTCCTCTCGTGCCAATGAACATACATTGAGTGTTTTTGGTGTTCAACGTTAAATCATTAGTATTGTAGTACTTTTTCATGACACAGGGTTTCTTCGCTTCTGTGAACTAAGTCGTGTATATCCTCGATACTACCCGTGTGAATCAATTGAGTGTCGTCAGCATATTATATATCATGACAATTGTTTATTATTTGAGAAATATAATTTACATATATAGTAAACAAAATAGGACCAAGCACAGATTCCTGAGGAACTCAATAGGAAATCTCTAGCTTGTCAGTGCCTTCATCAGGGCCCTCGTCGGCGGGGTTTGGAGGGGCTGGACAGAAGCGCTCAAGTCTCGCACCTCAGCTCCTCTCTCAACACTCCCAGTGTAAAGTCAACTCCTGGAAGTAGCTGTCAGGCGTCCTCAAGATGTGCGGCCGTATCAGGTCTTACAGCTCTATCAGCTCTTGGCAGGTAGTAACTGTAGCAGGGACAGTCGAAGGCTCGAGGGCAGTCTATAATTTGTCCTTTCTCTTTTGTCAAATACATTTGTTTATTTCTTAATCGCGCCTCTTTGTGCTTCCTTAGTGCCAGTAACTACAGAATAAAAAAAAGAGGCAGTGATACGACTGAGTATATGCAAGAAGAGCTGAGCAGGATCCGGTTTCCCTGAATAGCTGCCTGGGCGGAGACTAGAAGCAATTATCTGTTGAGTGAGTCAACACTACTACTGTCTACGATAATTATAAATATTCTGGACCTTTGGGCCTGCAAAGAATTAGTTTCTGTTTTTTCTATGTGTATGCAGAAGACAAAAGGCAAAGCTGCCTGTAACAAGTGTCCCCCCCCCCCCAAAGTTAAAGGAGTGAAGGAGATCCAAATAAAAGGTACATTATGAGTCAAAATGTCTGGACACACTGAACTTCAAACAGTGTAAGTCATAGGATAAGGGAAAGACAGATTAAGAAAGAGAATTCTTAAGCTTACTTGTTGAGTAGATGAAAGACTGGGAAATTCGGTTCACTCTTGGGTTAGACAGTTGGACAGAAGAGGTGTGGGAATATGTTGAAAGGCGGGTGCCCCATACTTTTCGTAAGGGAGGAGGTATACACTGAGAAAGCTCTGAAGAACACTAATTAATATAATAGCGGGAGAAGAGTGAGAGAGAGAGATGCACCATTACGGCATGTAGAGAGATATTGTAGGGAATTAGTAAGAGGAGGTGAATTGATGAGGTGAAATGCTTTTGATTCTACCTTTTCAAGAAGTGCAGTATGAGTGGAACCTCCCCACACATGCGAACAACACTCAATACATGACGTACTGTGCCCCTGTAGGCTACAAAGCAAGAAGTTCTGGGAAGAATGGAGTGAAGAACCCATGGAGACGGTTCAGCACAACTAACTTACTGGAAGCAATAGTGATAATAGGATTTTTCCAAGAAAGTTCAGAAGAAAATGAAACACCAATAATATTGAGAGAAGAGGAAGGGTTGATTTGTGTATTGTTGAAGAGCAAGGAAGATTGTAGTTGGATGGAGAAATTTCGTTTTGGAAGCATTGAGAGTAACAAGATGCTCTTTGCCCCAATCGCACATTTAAGACTTATATAATTTTAACACATTCGATTTTCAGATAAATTGTTTAAACTGAACAAAAATTTCAAATAATTGTCACAGTAATGTGGAGAAAGGCGTCGTCTTATAAAAGTGTTTAAGAAAAATAGAGCACTTAGCAACTGTGGAGTCTTCCTGATCGTTACTGGCATCTGGATTAAAGACTTTATGTTCAATATTACGTTAACCCTTTCAGTACATTTGCTCCTTTCTTCATAGTATCTTAGCTAGCGTTAGATATTTGTAGTCAACATGGAAATTATTAAACCTATTTAGTACGACGTTTTTGTGGTTGTTATTCTATTTGTTTTATTATTAGTAGCATAGGCCATTGTTGAATAGTTTATTATTAGTTTGCCCACTAGAACAAAAAATAACACCTCCCTAGCCACTCTTCAAACTTTAGAAATAATAATAATAATACTAAAAATAAAATACTACTACTACTAATAATAATAATAATAATTGTTATAATTATACTTAAAATTACTGTTCTACTAGGGTAGTAATAATTCGACAGTTGCTTTAAAGTTTGTGTTTTATTTAGCAAACTCCCAAGAAAATCATAATCCGCATAGCAACTGATTCTCTGTTAGGGTCAAAATGTGTTCTAACTGAAGAGTTGATTACCTACGATTGCACAGCATACATTGTACTTCGGAATGATTACATTATCATTACTACCTATCTGTACAATCGCTATTCAAAGTGTTAACCTACTTCGACTCCAAGCCAAAGCACATCACTATATTTACAATTGTTGACAATACTAGAAACTATTATTACATTAATATGTCGTTGAATCACCTTAACAATATCAGAACCTATTATTCGATCAATATGTCCTTAAATCACCTTAACAATATCAGAAATTATTACTAAATCAAATATCCCTTTAATTCACCTTAACAATATCATATCAGAAACTATTACTCAATCAACGTGTCTTTAAATCATATTAAATTACCTTAACAATATCAGAAACTATTACTCAATCAACGTGTCTATATATCACCTTAACAATATTATAAACCATTATTCAATTGCATGTTCATAATTCTCCTTAACAATATCAGAAATGATTACTAAATCAGTATGTCTATAAATCATCATAACCATATCAGAAACTATTACTCATTCAACGTGTCCTCAAATCACCTTAACAGGATCACAAACTATTTCTCCATCACTATATCCTTAAATTACTTTATTAGATATTTACGCACGATTGATAGCATGCTGCCGAAGAAGTGAATATCGAATTAATATATATTGTGTCCTTGTAACAAAAAGAGTGTTTCCAAATGGTCGGGAATAGCGCCCTTTCCTGACTATAATTCCAGCAAGGTCTATCCTAATGCAAATCCTACCTCTCTATTCCACACGATTTGTGGACATCATTACTTTATTATCCCTTTATCTTTAGTTCTAGTCTCCCGGAGAACTGGGTATAGCTGACCTTTCGTCTCAGTGACATAAACTCAGTCAACTAATCTCTCTCTATTATTATTTCGAAAACACCCTGGTTTTCACTCTCAAATATTAACTATATTTCGACATAAGAGCCTGTGCTATTTCTAGCTAATTGGCTTGTGCCTTACTAACAATAAAAACTTATCTCTCAACACATCATCTATATTTCATTAGTTGTCTAATAATTGTTCTCTTTGGTTGTCGGATCGGATCGGAGGTATATAGATAAGTGAGAAAGACTATTTAAAACAATGCTGGACCAAATAAGGGATAATGAGTTGAAGATTAGTTGGAGGTCTAGATTGGAGGGCAATAAATTTACTGTGATTAAGTATATAAGTTGTCCTATAAGGACACATATATTTATAGGTTGTGGACACCAGGCCTCTCTCGAACATATCTCTCTCTCTCTCTCTCTCTATTCTAGTATTTTAACCCTTAAAAAGCGGCTCACCACATAAGTCGTTTTTAATAAAGCTGGACTATGTGGCGGCGCTCGACATAGGTCGAGTGGCAATTTCAGCACGAAATGTTGCTGAGAGAGAGAGACAAGTGGTGGCAGGAGACTAGCGAGCGTATGACTGCTCCAGACCACCGCGGCGAACCTACTGACACGAATCTCAGCTCCCTCCTCCCTCTCTCACTCGCTATATACGGAATTGTATCGGGAAAGTGGCTAATTACCTGCTTTTTGCACTCGCGTTGCACGGTTATTGCAAGAAAACTAGCCATCATAAAAGGATCGTTATGGTGTCATTCGAAAGCTCTGTTTATGCCCTTTAAGGGATAGCTACTTGTTTTACATTCTGGGTCTTATTTAGGCATGAAAATGATCACGTAAACAGCCCTATTTTGGCTAAAAACACCCCGCTGGGCGGTACATATAAATAAACCGCATAGGCCGCTAAAGAAGGGTTAATAGCTGGTAGGAATCTGCTCTTTTAATAGCTGGTAGGAATCTGCTGTCTTCTTCATAGGCTTGCTTTCCGCCTCAGCTTGGTGCTGGAGGTCAGGAAATATGGCTGGTTTTATTCTCCCATGGTGGTTGGGAAGATTAAAAGGAAGGTCCTTTAGCTCTTGTCTAGCGGCGCCGGACTTAAGTCAGTCTAGAGAAGAAAGGACTATGTGGCGGGGACTGACTTCAGGCGGTGTGCAATTTTGAGCAATAGTTGGCTCTGAGAGAGAGACGAGCGGTGGGAGGAGCGTAGGTCGGCTCTAACCGTTCGGCACGGGTCCCGCGCGGCAACTGCCGTCCACTCCACACACATCCACACTCACTGCCTCCCTAGACAGGGAATTATGTAAGGAAATTTCCGTATTTTAGGGATTTTTCCTCCGTCTTGCACGATCGTTGCAAGAGAACGCGTGGTCGTAGAAGGATGGTTCTGGTGTCATTGGAAAGCTCAATTATCGCCCTTTCAGGGATACATAATTGTATTACGCTCTGGCTCTTGTTTATGCATGAAAAAGAGGACGGAAACAAGGTCGTTTACTGTAGGGTAAAACCACCCGCTTGGCGGGTAGTAGAAGTTACTGACGGGCCCGCTCGTAAGGCGTTAATATATGGTAGGGATCTGTTGCTGCACTTGATTTCCCCCTCGGTTTGGTGTTGGAGGTCAGGAAATATTTCTGGTTTTATTCCCCCATTGTGGTTAGGAAGAATAAAGGAGGGGGGGGGAGGGGAGCAGCCTTGTAACGAGAGAGGGCAAGTGTTACCCAGGCGAGAGCCTGTGTCTGGCTGCTGTGGCTCCACCCACCTCCCTTTATACCCACCCCGGCTCAATGCAGCCCTGTGATTGGCTGAGACATGCGCCCGGGCAGGTTTGTGTTGGCCCGGCCGGCCGCAAAATATTTGTTTAGTCGTCAGTTTAGGCAAACCGGACACGCGGCACCACTGTACACTCATAAGTTTGGCATCACTGCCCCACCATAATCATATTACATTAGATTAACCTAACCTAACTTAACCTAATATAATCTAATTTTATAAAACTAAAATAACAAAATAAAAATATAAAATACACTAGATCCTAACCTAACCTAATATAATCTAATTTTATATAACTAAAATAACAAAATAAAAATATAAAATACACTAGATCCGAGTGGGCTCAAACACTGGTTTTCCTGTTTATGTGGCCTGACCTCTACCGACTAAACTACTAGGTGACATGCTAACAAAGGTTTAAAGGCTATATTTAAACGCGGTTGGGCCTGGGCACCTCTCTCTCACTCTCTCTCTCTCTCTCTCTCTCTCTCCCCTTCCTTCCCTTCCATCCTTGGCGTCATGAGTTATTCTTCCTCTTAGGTTAGGTTAGGTTAGGTTAGGTTAGTCTAATATAATATGATTATGGTGGGGCAGTATTGCCAAACCTCTGAGTGTACAGTGGTGCCGCGTGTCCGGTTTGCCTAAACTGACGACTAAACAACATTTCGCAGCCCGGCCGCTTTGAACTGTAAAAGCTTCCACCTGTCTGTTCTCATCTTCGTAATATCTTCCCGGAAGCTTATTTGTGAAGTTCTTTAGCGGCTGACGGGAGTAAGAGGGTGGCACCAAATATGTTCAAATATGCCTGTTTTCTACTAAATTGCCCGCTCGCTATCGCTCACCAAGAATATCGACACTTAAATGGGTTGAAATGTCTCATAATCGCCCAACTGATTAAGTGAAGCGTCTTAGAAAATATCCCAACGAATTGGGATGAAATAGGACGTAATATTTAGAAGAACAAAATCTTACACCAGATGCGGTTATGGTTAAGGCGTTATACTTATACAATATAATTAAGATGGTTTTAGTCCTTTGATTCCCAGAAGTTCTTAGTAAGCTGAATGTATATTGCGTAATGCTACTCTAATACAATATGGGTATGAAAGGGGTATATAACGTATCCATTATAATCTGCCGTTAAAAGGTAAACCATTATCAATAAAAGTAATAATCTTCAATCATACCCATTTTCTACTCTTGATTTTTAACAATGTAGTAACGTAATCGTATTGACAGACTTTATAATATAAAGTGGCCCTTAGTTGGCACCATTTCTGGACCCTTTTCTATCGATATCGGCATCTGGAGTGAAGACTCATTATTTATTCCATTCAGATACTACCACACCAGAATCAAGCTGGCGTCATAGGAAAAGGTTTGTCAGCAATTTGTGTCTGGCAGCTTCAAAATTGCTATTTATTATTATTATTATTATTATTATTATCGGAAGTCAGTCACCTAAAATATTCTACATATTGCCGTGAAAAGTTGCTCTTCAAAAACTACTTTGAAATGGGCTCGTGCAAAACTGCCTTTTAAATATATAGATACTGAAAGAAATATTCGTGTTGCTCTCCCTTAAACTTAAGCAAGGCTACCATTACATTATTTAATTCAGGATTGGAAGGCACTAATGGAATATTGAAAGGTACATGAACGCTTTCCTCCATTAATTTTTAGTATATAGAGGTAATTTGTAAGTTAAAATGAAGTATTAGCCGCATTAAAATAATAAATGACGCTATCCTATTGCAAGGGTTAATGGATACTGAATAGAAACCGGTGTACAGTAATACTCGTTAATTTCCTATGTGTATTTGGTAATCTTCTCGCTATTTTTAGAGTGATGATAGAGAGAGTGAAAGCGAGCCTTAAGGTGACTTAGACAGGTGGACATAACCATAGAAATAATAACAAAAAATCGAATATAATGCAACCATGGGACCGTGAGAGAGAGAGAGAGAGAGAGAGAGAGAGAGAGAGAGTGGGGAAACAATAGAACAAGTAAATGAGAGAATAATTAATTATTGGGATAAACAATAATTTCATTGGGAGGTGTTTGGTGTTGGGAGTGAAATATATATATTGCATTATATATATAAATATACAAATATTTACGGTATATATATATATATATATATATATATACCTGTATATATATTAAGAAAGGATAACCAAAGTTGCAATAAACAGCATCGTCTCTATTTCTGCCAAACGTTTCGACATGGATTATGTCATCTTCAGTGATTTCAATGGAACATGCGAGAACAAGTAACTATACAACATTTATGATCAACATGAAAAATATGAATCATAAAATATAAAATTGAAAAGGTGTGGGGGTGGTGACTAGGGAGATGCATGGATATTCACAATATATTAAGCGGAGCAGCTGACTGATCATTGAAAAGGTGTGGGGGTGGTGACTAGGGAGATACATGGATGTTCAGAATATATTAAGCGGAGCAGCTGACTGATCATTGAAAAGGTGTGGGGGTGGTGACTAGGGAGATGCATGGATATTCAGAATATATTAAGCGGAGCAGCTGACTGATCATTGAAAAGGTGTGGGGGTGGTGACTAGGGAGATGCATGGATATTCAGAATATATTAAGCGGAGCAGCTGACTGATCATTGAAAAGGTGTGGGGGTGGTGACTAGGGAGATGCATGGATATTCAGAATATATTAAGCGGAGCAGCTGACTGATCATTGAAAAGGTGTGGGGGTGGTGACTAGGGAGATGCATGGATATTCAGAATATATTAAGCGGAGCAGCTGACTGATCATTGAAAAGGTGTGGGGGTGGTGACTAGGGAGATGCATGGATATTCAGAATATATTAAGCAGAGCAGCTGACTGATCATTGAAAAGGTGTGGGGGTGGTGACTCGGGAGATGCATGGATATTCAGAATATAGTAAGCGGAGCAGCTGACTGATCATTGAAAAGGTGTGGGGGTGGTGACTAGGGAGATGCATGGATATTCAGAATATATTAAGCGGAGCAGCTGACTGATCATTGAAAAGGTGTGGGGGTGGTGACTAGGGAGATGCATGGATATTCAGAATATATTAAGCGGAGCAGCTGACTGATCATTGAAAAGGTGTGGGGGTGGTGACTAGGGAGATGCATGGATATTCAGAATATATTAAGCGGAGCAGCTGACTGATCATTGAAAATGTGTGGGGGTGGTGACTAGGGAGATGCATGGATATTCAGAATATATTAAGCGGAGCAGCTGACTGATCATTGAAAAGGTGTGGGGGTGGTGACTAGGGAGATGCATGGATATTCAGAATATATTAAGCGGAGCAGCTGACTGATCATTGAAAAGGTGTGGGGGTGGTGACTAGGGAGATGCATGGATATTCAGAATATATTAAGCGGAGCAGCTGAATGATCATTGAAAAGGTGTGGGGGTGGTGACTAGGGAGATGCATGGATATTCAGAATATATTAAGCGGAGCAGCTGACTGATCATTGAAAAGGTGTGGGGGTGGTGACTAGGGAGATGAATGGATATTCAGAATATATTAAGCGGAGCAGCTGACTGATCATTGAAAAGGTGTGGGGGTGGTGACTAGGGAGATGCATGGATATTCAGAATATATTAAGCGGAGCAGCTGACTGATCATTGAAAAGGTGTGGGGGTGGTGACTAGGGAGATGCATGGATATTCAGAATATAGTAAGCGGAGCAGCTGACTGATCATTGAAAAGGTGTGGGGGTGGTGACTAGGGAGATGCATGGATATTCAGAATATATTAAGCGGAGCAGCTGACTGATCATTGAAAAGGTGTGGGGGTGGTGACTAGGGAGATGCATGGATATTCAGAATATATTAAGCGGAGCAGCTGACTGATCATTGAAAAGGTGTGGGGGTGGTGACTAGGGAGATGCATGGATATTCAGAATATATTAAGCGGAGCAGCTGACTGATCATTGAAAAGGTGTGGGGGTGGTGACTAGGGAGATGCATGGATATTCAGAATATATTAAGCGGAGCAGCTGACTGATCATTGAAAAGGTGTGGGGGTGGTGACTAGGGAGATGCATGGATATTCAGAATATAGTAAGCGGAGCAGCTGACTAATCATTGAAAAGGTGTGGGGGTGGTGACTAGGGAGATGCATGGATATTCAGAATATATTAAGCAGAGCAGCTGACTGATCATTGAAAAGGTGTGGGGGTGGTGACTAGGGAGATGCATGGATATTCAGAATATATTAAGCGGAGCAGCTGACTGATCATTGAAAAGGTGTGGGGGTGATGACTAGGGAGATGCATGGATATTCAGAATATATTAAGCGGAGCAGCTGACTGATCATTGAAAAGGTGTGGGGGTGGTGACTAGGGAGATGCATGGATATTCAGAATATATTAAGCTGAGCAGCTGACTGATCATTGAAAAGGTGTGGGGGTGGTGACTAGGGAGATGCATGGATATTCAGAATATATTAAGCTGAACAGCTGACTGATCATTGTTTAGAGTTGGTTTCATTGTATGTATGTTACGGGACTCTAATATACGAATATTTCCGTCTGAACAATTATCTATTATCTTAAAATCATTGGATCTTACAGCAACATTACAAGTATAGCCTATTTGTGATCCCTTACTGATGAGTGAGCAGAGGTGCTTATAGGAAGAGACGTCCTGCTCGACTGACCCTTGTGTTCATCGATTCTTAGCTTCAAAGCTCGTAATGAGCTCCTAATATACCCTGTTTGGCAGTTTGGGCACATGTAACCATAAACAATCGATGAGCCCAAGTCAGTCTGCAGTTTGGCTTTGTAGTTATATAATGATTCAATCCTAAAATAATTTGTATGTATGAATCTCAAATGTATTTGTGGGTAAACATTTAGCAATTGTTTTTTATGTAGGTTTTCCAATTTTGTTCACACATTTCAGAGATATGGAAGAGAAAGGTAAATTTCCACACTCGCCCGACCTTCCCCAAATGTCCCTTCAAAATTCTCTGGACCATGGCCTGTCACTCTTACTATCAATTTACTATCAATTTGGTCAGTGCCTGATCAATTGTGCTCGAACATCGTATATAAATTTACTTGTCCTGGTTGTCAGCCCAGGTATATAGGAAGTTCTGAACATGCCTTTAAAATGCAAATGTTCGAGCACATTGGTGAAAGTCATCGATCAGGTATTTTTTGCAATTGAAAAAAAAATTGTTTGGCCATTCGTAATCACGCTAGAGAACAAAACCATCCCTACACTCCTGAAGATTTTCAAACAGTTGTCCAGTTTCGGAGCCACTATGAAGCACTTATTGGTGAAAAATTACTAATTTAAAAGATCAATCCTGAACCTAAAGTTTCGCACAATTCATAATGTTTTACTTATATATCATTCTATGCAATTAGTGTCCAAAGCTTGGGAATTTGTTGTATGAAATGTTGTGTTTGGTTGAGTTGGGTTAGTTTAGTTGTCCCTTAGCTATCATGTGGTGTGGATCTCTTTTGATGTGCTTACGTTTTTGAGATTCTGTAACTGGGTGTCTTTCGTAATTTTTCGATTGTGTGCTAAATCAATTATAAAATAATTTTAGTTGTTTTATGTTCATTGCTTACACGATGGAGTTTAAGGCCAGTGGGTTATGTTTATTGTTATTGTGTGCGTATTTGGGAGCTATTTCACTAGGTATTTGTTAGCTTGTTAATTGATAGAATATATTCAGTTAGATCCATTTTTTTTCCTGTAGTATAATACTTATTTTGTATATTTTTAGGATCAGTCTGTATAACCTGAGGATAGCACCTTGTTGATGCCGAAAATTTGTTAAATAAACATGGCGTATGGCGCAGCTCTATCCCTATTATTCCTCTTGCTATATACAGTATGTATATTTATATATATATATATATATAATATATATATATATATATATATATATATATATATATATATATAGAAGCGATGCTCTCTTCACGGGGGAAGCGGAGGCGTATAATAAATAGAAAAACCAGTGCTGGGATGAACATCTTTATTGTGGGACGTTTCGGCTTACACAAAAGCCATCTTCAGCCTAAAGTAAGACAAAAAGGGCCTACATAAATATTTGCATATTACTAATGGTTAATATTTAAAACGTGTAGGAGAATTATGATTATAATTATAATTAAATTATATACTAAAGTTAAGTAGGTTGGCAACACGAAATACAAGTAAAATGTACGAAAGGGGGGAGACAATATTGAAAACAACAACAGTGTAGAAACAGTTCGCATTAACCCTTATTTAGCGGGCTAGGTGGTCTATTTGACCGTAGCACCCAGCAGGGTGTTTTTACCCTAAATAGGGTTGTTTACGTGATCATTTTCATGCCTAAATAAGACCCAGAGCATAAAACAAGTATCTATTCCTGAAAGGGCATAAACAGAGCTTTCCAATGACACCCCAACCATCCTTGTACGACCACTGGTTCTCTTGCAACGATCGCCCAACACGAGTGCAAAAACCATGTAATTAGGTACTTTCCCTACATAATTCCCTGTGTAGCGAGTGTGAGGGGGGATGGAAGGGTGGTTTTCACTTCAGTTGGTCCACAGCGGTGGTGACGGCGGTCATAGCCTTACTACGCTCCTCACACCGCTCAGCTCTCTCTCTCAGCAACATTACGTGCTGAAAATGGCACACGACATAAGTTGTGAACCACCACTTAGTCCAAATTTATTTCACACGACATAAGTTGCGCGCCGCCAATTAAGGGTTAAAGTAGAATGGGGTCGCGGAAATATAATTGTAAACCAAAGATTTTTTGAAAAATCGGAAAATGCATATTATGTACGAAATACATTAAATTAGCATGAAAGACAGTGAAACTATATAAGAAAGCCACTAGAGTAACAATATTGCAGCTGGAAATTGAAAATTAAGAAACTAATTCAATAATTCAGAGAATCAGACAAAATCACTAAGCATTAAAATATATAAAAGTGTTACAAATTAAGTTTTAATTATAATGCAAAACATATTAAAATAGTACGAAGGGGAAAACTATATAGAAAGACATTGAACTAAAGTAGAGTGTGGTTAAGGAATTAGTATAGAACGTGGACATATCTAATAAGAAAATAGAACTAATAGAAGAGAACCTACATAATAAAACTGGAAAACATACCACAAGATACTTAGAAGCAAAGTAAGGGGGTGGAAGTCTCGTGTGTGCCCAGGGTTGGGCGTAGTTTTTGAAATAAAAGAGACCCAGATAAAAGGCGTGTGGTGTCGTCTTCAGCTGTGTGAAGAATGGAGAAATCCGAAGGATGTATTGGGTGGCCTGAAGCTTCAGAGTGTTCTCTTATGGCCGAATGAGAAGGTTTTGATAGAGGGAAACCAGTTCTGAATGACCTACTCCGATGCTCCGAAATCCTAGCAGTGAGATGGCGCTTTGGCTGTCCAATATAAGTGGAATTACACCCACTACATGTGAAAAGATACACCACTGAGGATTGCAGAGATTCGGGAATTCGGTTTTTGAACTTGAAACAATTACCTAAGGAACTCTGTGACTTAAATACAACTCTTAATGATACTTGTGGATAGAAGTCCCGAAATAGATTAGTTACTTTGTTTCTTATGGCAAATTATTTTTTTCCAATGAAAGGGATTGTAAAATAAATAATAGCTTTCGGAACTGCCATATCTTCTTTGGGTGATGAACGTAATTTATTGATCTGTTTGCCGATATAAGTGTTAATGAAATCAAGTGGGATATAGGGAGAGAGAGAGTGAGAGCGAGAGAGAGGTTGGCTAGGGCTTGGGTATTGACTAAGTAGATTATAGACAATTATCGGGTTTCGGTAATCACTAGCAAGTTTTCGGATAACTTAGTTTAGCAAAATTTGTGTTTTTGTATGTTGGTTTATGTTGATAATCTATGTCTGTATTTTTAATTTAAATCCCTTCAGTTCGATGACGTCTTTTCAAATATATATTTAGGTAGAATTCTAAGACATTTCTTCAGCTTAGGAAGACCCCTTACGAATCAAAGAGGTACAAATGATCTCACTCAACCTTCAGACTCCTGGGTAGCTTTCTCAAATTAGATAAGATCATCTAATTACAGCCAACTGAATGTATAAAGTGTTATGCTAGACAAAATAAAATGTGTGGATTCACCAAACAGGGAGAAATAAATAGTTCATTATACATGCACATTACAAACACAAGGTGAATTATATATATCAGTGCAAGACAACATGTTCTGTATACATAAAATAAGGATCTCTTACTCGAGATGTTACATACATAAGCATCAATAAACAATAGTATGAATACATAAAATAAGCAATAAGGTAAATATGGAAATAAATAGTTATGGAATTATGACAGTTATACAATTCTATATCATGGAAATGGTTTCGCTAGTACACAGAAACTAAATTAATGGATACTGAATATTTACACAAAATCACTTAGTCTGCCCGCACGCCTAATAAGTAACCTATATACACATTATTTTAGAGGAATGGTGTAACTTATGGTGTTGTAGTGTACATATTTATTTACTACTATTATAAACCTTTATGTTACATATTTATGTACCACTATTATAAACTTTTATGTTGACTACAAAGTGTCCAATAATAACTAAAAAGTGTGTTTAATAGGGGATAGCAAGGGCAGCATTGTGTGTTGTGGTTACCTAGTGGAATTGAACATATACACAAGTAGGGATTCGAATAATATATAACAGAGTTACATTTTTGTTTTCTTTTAAGTGATATTCCGGGAGTAGAGGGAGGACTCAAGGATTCTCTCATGATTGAGGTTTTAAGGGGGAACTTCACTAAGGTGTCACTATTGGGGGTCTTGACAATGTTAAGCACTGTGGAAGGTCTCGAAACGCTTCCATTAATTGTTGGAGAGTCTGGAAACGTCTTCTTCTTGGAAGGTCTTGAACCGCTTCCTTGTTGGAGAGTCTGGAAACGTCTTCTTCTTGGAAGGTCTTGAACTGCTTCCTATAATTGTTGGAGAGTCTTGGAACGTCTTCTTCTTGGAAGGTCTTGAACCGCTTCCTATAATTGTTGGAGAGTCTGGGAACGTCTTCTTCTTGGAAGGTCTTGAACCGCTTCCTATAATTGTTGGAGAGTCTGGGAACGTCTTCTTCTTGGAAGGTCTTGAACCGCTTCCTATAATTGTTGGAGAGTCTGGAAACGTCTTCTTCTTGGAAGGTCTTGAACCGCTTCCTTGTTGGAGAGTCTGGAAACGTCTTCTTCTTGGAAGCTCTTGAACCGCTTCCTATAATTGTTGGAGAGTCTGGGAACGTCTTCTTCTTGGAAGGTCTTGAACCGCTTCCTATAATTGTTGGAGAGTCTGGAAACGTCTTCTTCTTGGAAGGTCTTGAACCGCTTCCAATAATTGTTGGAGAGTCTGGGAACGTCTTCTTCTTGGAAGGTCTTGAACCGCTTCCTATAATTGTTGGAGAGTCTGGGAACGTCTTCTTCTTGGAAGGTCTTGAACCGCTTCCTATAATTGTTGGAGAGTCTGGGAACGTCTTCTTCTTGGAAGGTCTTGAACCGCTTCCTATAATTGTTGGAGAGTCTGGGAACGTCTTCTTCTTGGAAGGTCTTGAACTGATTCCTTGTTGGAGAGTCTGGGAACGTCATCTTCTTGGAAGGTCTTGAACCGCTTCTTTTAATTGTGGGAGAGTCTGGGAACGTCTTCTTGTTGGAAGAGCTTGGACTGCTTCCTTTAATTTCAGCAACTGATGGGTTTGATAGCATGATGTCTATCTTTGTGAGCATCAGGCCTCATTGGTGTTTTGCTAGCATTGAGCCTAGCTTTGTGACGCCATTTGGTGCTTTGATTTTTTTTTCATTGAATTGTATTTCCTTCCAATATTTTTATGCAAAGTAAATTAAATATATTTACGATTGTAAGACTATATTAAACACATTCTGAAGTTCAATACATCTGTAATATGTTGTCTTATGTTGTGTTAGAATAAAGAATACATTACAACTGCTTTCTTTGATTGACCAAGGTTATAATATTTATATATATTGTTATTATATTGAGAAAGTATTCAAACTGTTGATCAAAGATACCAAAAATGGATACACCCAACAGGGTTCAATCACAATGGGATTAGGTAATTTTGCAGTCCACAAACATTATCTGTATATTGATCACGGGCCTCTTAATCACATTATTTGTTATTTACCATACAATACATGAATAAACATGTTTCGAACAACATGGCGGCTGTTGCTCGGCCTACTCTCCTATCCTTTACCTACAGTTCAGAACCTTTTTATATAAACCTATATTACTTAAGGGTTCATTCGATGTCTACAGTTTGTTTCACCACCACACTAACTTCAATCAATCCTTGTATAAACACCATAATTGTTGAGGATGGTATACGTTACTGACCCAAACACAATATTTTAGTTTACAACATTACAGGGATTTGACTCTGTCATCTCTGCTCCAAGGGTCACACACAAATGGCTTTAACACGATTTAAGAAAGGTGAAGCGATAGCTCAATATATAAAGTTAATGCCAGACACAATTATAATTAGCAGCATACACTAACAGTTTTAGATAGACAGAAGGAGATTTTAAGGTTAAATGGGTGAAGTTAATGGATTTCCTTGACACATATGCGCATTACGGGCAATATATATAATGTATTGAGTGAATAATAAACTTATCATGTGAGATCACTTACTAGCACTTGAATCACAGATATATCTGCACCAAGTCGTAGAAAGAAAAAACAAAACAATGCGTAGCATGACTATCGTTCATTGATTACATTTTGAACGTATTATACAAATCTCGTATAAGTAGCTACCGCATCTGCCTGAATGAGTGCTTGGGTTTCAGAATATCTTTACAATTATTAATAGTATCATTATGAAGCTTGTGCCATCATGTTAAGGTGGAAGCGGCGGTTTATGTCCAACGAACCAGCATACAATGTTAGAAAATAATGCGACGATTAACAGATATAGTTAACTAAATAATGATACGAATTTTGTTTAATAGTAAAAGGGAACTTTACAAAATCGGAAAATAATGTAATAAATCAGATAAGAAGGGAAACAAAACTAAGTAAAATCAATACTATACATAGCGTGTTTCACATGCTCGCACCCAGTCGAACGATCGATGACGTATACAGATTAATGACATACACAACAAAGCCACTCCAACACCTTCCTCTATCTACAACACCTCTTCTCTGCTATCTACACTTACCCAGCAGTATGGTTCTAGTGTACTGTCTGGTGGCGTAATGGGTTTAAAAAAAGAAAAATATATATATATATATATATATATATATATATATATATATATATATATATATATATATATAGTATATACAACTTTCTGGAAGATATTGTGTGTGTGTGTGTGTGTGTGTGTGTGACGGGTGAACAAAGAGAAAGAAAATATAGATATAGATATAAATATAGATATAGATATAGGTATACATGCATACAGTACACAATATAGTATAAAGTGAATCAACTATTATTTGAATTTTAGCATTGTATAAATAGTGAAGACAATACTAATAGACGAGTACAATGTTGTGAAATATTGCTAGACGATATAATATAATAAGGAATTGGCGGATCGATAGTTTCCTCCGCTATATATTACCCCTTCTCACATTCACCCTCCCTTCCATCCCATTTCACCCCACCTGTACTGAGCCGCAGGCTGTCT
Organism: Paralithodes platypus; assembly: GCA_032716605.1. Taxonomy (NCBI): domain Eukaryota; kingdom Metazoa; phylum Arthropoda; class Malacostraca; order Decapoda; family Lithodidae; genus Paralithodes; species Paralithodes platypus. Next base: position 33,537,652 of record CM064566.1, read on the forward strand.
TCAGGGTTCCTAGTACAAAACAATGCATTTATTAACACTCTTTAACGTAGGTGTCCACAAATGATTATGAGTGACTGTACAAGGCCAAGTATAATATTATACAAGTCGGGAATGAAAGAGGGGAGGGAGGGAGGGAGGGAGGGTGGTGTTTCTCCTCCTTCCCTCCCCTAGTTATTGATCGCCGCTTGCATCAAGCTTGAGCCGGTATCACACGAGAGCTTTTATAATCAACATTCGGTCATCAAATAATTTCTGGCAACATTTCACTAATAATTTGCACTGGTATTGGAAAGTAGACTGGTGATATATTAATTTGCACTGGTATTGGAAAGTAGACTGGTGATATATTAATTTGCACTGGTATTGGTGCACTGGTATTGGAAAGTAGACTGGTGATATATTAATTTGCACTGGTATTGGAAAGTAGACTGGTGATATATTAATTTGCACTGGTATTGGAAAGTAGACTGGTGATATATTAATTTGCACTGGTATTGGAAAGTAGACTGGTGATATATTAATTTGCACTGATATTGGAAAGTAGACTGGTGATATATTAATTTGCACTGGTATTGGAAAGTAGACTGGTGATATATTAATTTAGGTAACCGAAATATTGTAAATGTTGACCTCATAAGCTGCCAAACCAGTGTTGAGGATAAATGTTGAGGGAAAAAGCGCTCGTGTGATACCGGCTTTATGCTCATTGAAGGGCACTATCTCATTCCCTGGCACACATTTCTTATATGTATATGTATCTATATAATATTTTCGATTGTCTGTCTGTGTGTGTGTGTGTTCTTAATAGGCGGCCGCAGTTTTGGACCTGGGGAGCTGAAACTTTGCATGTGGGTGTCAATTGACCTGGGTCAGGTCATAGAGGGGGCGAGGTCTCGATCGGAGGTCGTTTCGAGGCCGAAATTGAAAAAAACAAAAAATGAAAAACATTGAAAAAAATAGCCGTTTGGGGCAGAAGGAGGCCTCCGATCGAAAAGGTGTATGGAATGAAAGTTGTTCGCAGCCCCCCAAAATGGGAGTACGGATGAGGTCAGATCCAAAATCGGAGGTCATTTAGCGGCCGAAATCGAGGTCGCCGTTTAATGAGGCACAGGGAGGTCGAGGCCGGTGATTATGGTAGTAGCAGTATTGTGATGATTGTGGTAGTAGTGATTGATGATGGTGATTATGGTAGTAGTAGTGGTGGTAGTAGTGATGGTGATTATGGTGATTACCCGGGCAACGCCGGGTACCCCTGCTAGTATAATATATTAATAAGAATACACAACTCAACCCTTCATATTCTAGGTGTATCTTTTTCATCCGACCTTTCATGGAAAGATAATATTACCACTCCTGCTAAACCAGCTTCCCAAAAGTTAGGTGTGCTCAACCATCTTTGAAATCATTCTTAATTTGTTGTACGTCTTCCCTTGAGTCGTTACAAAAGAACTTTGTCATCATCGAATCTGTTTAGGTGTTCCCATTAACATTTATACCTTGATTGTCCCCTTCAAAATTCCTAAGTAAGTCTTCCAAACACGTGAACAAATTTGATATTGTGTTATGCAGTCTATCAAATTACTGGAGTTTCAATACATGTTATAGTCTGATAATGTTCAATACATTAAGTAGCATTTCAACTGTAGGGAAATCACAATAATATCGGAATTCAACAACCGTAATTATCGTTTATTGTATTATATTGCCATTACATATGCCTTTACATACGCAACTGGGTATGGGTAGAGCCTATGGTAGTGCTTATTAACTATCAATGCACTTGTTTAACTGGAGTCGTGCCCACTGAACCACCAAAGATGAAAATTGTTCGAACCTACTGCCAATGTGTGGCTAGGACTTTAACAAAACCCTTGTCTACAATTTACCGACGTGACTGTACCAGAAACATAGGAAAATAAAATGTCAAGACGCCAAATAACGGGGTTTACATGTTAATGTGATTGTGATTTGTGTGCTTTCCAGATGGGGTTGCAATTTGTCAAATTATCTAGTTATATGTATATATTAACACTCAACGAGCACCTAGTTTTGTAACGCTACTACGTGCCAAGTGCCAAGCGGGTAGTTTTACCCTAAACGAGCTTCATTCCATACTCTTTTTCATGCATAAAGAAGAGCCAGAGCGTAATACAATTATGTATCCGTGAAAGGGCGATAATTGAGCTTTCCAATGACACCTGAACCATCCTTGTACGACCAAGGGTTCTCTTGCAATGATCGTGCAACACGAAGGGAAAATCCCTAAAATGCAGTTATTTCGTCAGTTTATATCCTGTATTGCGGGACCAGGGATATCATGGGATGTGATGTAACCGTCAGTGGCGGGACTGGGTCCATGCCGAACGGTCAGAGCCCACCCGTGCTCCTCCCACCGCTCGGACTCTCTCTCAGAGCCGATTATGTGCTAAAAATCACATACGACTTAAGGCGGACCCCGCTTTTTAGGCCTTGGCTCTCTAACCGACTTAAGGCGGGTGCCGCCAAAGAGGGGTTAATATGTACTGTATATATCATTAGCATGATGAGTTGATGACAAGAACTGCAGGCGCTGAAGGTAGGTGGCTTGTTGAATTTGCTAATGATAACTTTTTGCCCCAGTGGGTGTACGAGCCAACTAGAAGAAACAATATACTAGATCTTGTGTTCACCACTGAAGAAGAGCATGTGACCAGCATAACTGTTGGGTATCACTAGAAGGTAGTGACCACAATCTAATGGAAAAAAAAAAAAAAAAATCCGTCTACGTATTGTGAAAAACTTGTCATCTTCCGGTAAATTGTGGGGGTGAGTGAGTAAAGCCCACGTGTCTTAGACCCAATCACAGGCCCTTCTTCACTTATTATTCACAATAATACTAAGATAGGCAGGGATGGCATTTCATATCTTGCTTGTGTTTACGGAATTATGTCTGCGTTATTTATGTGTTTTCTGTAGTAGTTATTTACTCCTAAGGTTAGGATATCACTCTAGATTATCACATTATTTGAATTAATTAAACTTATCTTTATTATTCTATATTTGTTCTTTAAACTAGAAAAGTAATGGTAATTATAATTATAATGCTAATGTGATAAGTTATATCCAAACCTTAAGAGCTATAAAATATCACATAGAACACATAAATAACGTAGATATCATACAGTAAACACAAGCAAGGGAACAAACGCCGTCACTGCCTATTTAAATGTGTAAATGTGTGGTAGAGGTATTAAGTGTTCAATACAGAGCTAAACTGTTTCGAGTTTGAATATTGCCTCCGACAAGAGAAGGATATTCTTTGGTTTACCTTGCAACACCATTTACCCCTTGAGATTCATGACGCATTTTGACAGTTTATTGTGGCCCTTTTTCGACGATTTTATACAGCGTAAGAAGAACCTTTGGGATGTAGGATAAACTATAATTTATTAACCGTGATTAAATTATAGAAATATTTCTATATCTATATTAATCACGATTGACGTAGCTTAAATGATGCAGGACAAGCTATCACATGTATTATTATGATAGTTACAGACACAAATACTTATAATAAATTGACAAGTAGAATCTTTGTCATCTTTATGTGCCTTCATTTACTACCATTTCACACACACATTTGTTTTCACTCACGCCATCACCTCCATTAGTTATAATGGTGACACAAGGTTACGTAGCATTGTTTCGGTTGTAACTGTTCATACATTACTTCCAATTATGTGTTTAATTAAGTGCACGTCCGTAATTTGTTAACAAATAACCTATAACTCAAATAAACAATATCTACACTGCATCATATTGTTCTAATAATACATTTTGAAACAACTTGGGAAACTTAGTATATGGTGAAACCACAACAAACACTTCGGCTTAGGACTCTCTAAAACTTTTGTTTTCTCCCTTAAGTACCGTAAATAAAGCCCAGAGCGAAGAAGTGATTTTATATATTTCATATAATTATTTTATTTTTATTTTATTTTTCTGTTTATTTTATTTGTATCCTGGTATACAACAGGTTCGGCCTTACATGGACACTCTTCACGTATAAGCTATATACAAACACGTGAACATTGTATATATCTATCTATATCAATTAATTGCACGTGGAAGAAAGAAAATGGTACCGGTATTTCATAATATGTAACCAACCCTCGCATTAATTTTCACAGCATGAATTTAAGAAATATTGGATTGAAAAATATATTCAGCAAATTGATGGTGTATACAACTGATAGCTACAAACAAAATGAATATAACAATATTTAGGACAAATAAAGTGTACAAATAAATGCCACCGTATATTAATAAGGCTATATCAATAGTGTTCTTAGTTTAATGAAGTGTTGCATAGAAAACAAAAAACTTTACCGGTAATCTTATTGTTGGACAAGACGATAATCAAACGCAAACCATTTCCGCTGCGTGTTTAACAATACCTCTACCACTCCAGTGTATATCTAATCTCTTTGGAGGACAGCCTAATTTTATTATCACTAACATAAATACTAATTCAATGTTTTATTGTATGATCTGTTTGACCCAATAGCAATTTTGTTGAAACACCTATTAAATAATTGGACATTACATATTTAAAGTTATAAAGGGACAACAATAATCTTATTTACATTAGGTGAATTCCCACTTTTTCAGTATTTACAAGATTCCTTATCCATTACATTTATATCCTACTTCATGAATCATTAGGTTGTTGGTTTTTGTATTAGTTTCTTTGGCTGGTGTTTTATTATAATGGTATGGGCAGGAATCTCCCCATCCAATTAACGCTACGATGATGAGGTTTAACTCATTCAGTACCGGTGATATTGTTTTCATCATAATATTATTCTGACAAATATTAGACGATTGTATTAGGCTAAAGAAGGGCGTCTACTATTTGAAATGCTACATACTACTGCAAATCACACCATAGCTACCACAGCCCCTTTCTCATCTACATATAATAGTCTGAGTATAGTTACAGTGAAATATATATGAGATGTCTTCGGTACCAAAAGCGTTACTAAAATGTCTCTATTTATGACCTAGCTAAGATTTACCAAGGTCCTCTGCTCTATGATATATAAATTCACCTGCAGCGGAACGATATCCCTTAAGCTACTTCACACGTGATTAATATAGATATTAGAAATATTCGTTCTATACATTTGTCATGTTTAAGGAATTATAGTCCGTTTTGTCTTACAAATCTCCACCGCCTTATGTTCGACTTACTATTTCGTGTCAACTGCCATATTTAATATAGCCTACCCAAATGTAATACCATATATTGGCATTTTGCCTCAACGTTATGATGAAACAGAGTCGAAATTAATTTGGTGCAAATTTACCCCAGACCAGATGGCTGGAGTAAACTAGGAAAGAAGAGCAATTGGACAGAGGAAGAACAAGCTGAGAAGTGAGAAGTACAGTAGAAGACTGAAAGTTCTCGGGCTCAACCAAGTTGTTTCATTGCAAATTTACATACATGCTATCGGGAATTTAGATAAAGAGGTTAAATTACATATCACTGGTATATGAAATATCCCAACAAATAGTTATAATATAATTACCAACGAGGTATTCATGGGTGTAATCCAGTCCCCCACACGCGGCTAATTCAATTGCATGACATGTAGGAATGTTCACATAATACAATATCGATACAATGAACTTAGCTTAGAGGAGTGAGGACTGGTGATGTAGGACTGTTGTTAATATTGTTATTAGTTGTAGCACATGGTGAACTGTGGGTTGAGTCAGGGCCGGGGGAGGAGATGTTGGCTGTACGGTGTTGATTGAGATCCGATCGCTTCGCGAAATTACATATGGCTGCCGGCTCATAATAATTATAACCCATAACTTGGTTTCATAATACATCTAGAGCTGATGTAGATATTTATACATTACAGTTAATATTTAACCTAACTTAAGAATAAACTACAATACACAAAGAACCAGCCGAAATCGTACAAGCGATACGATACCGCCAAATTCAAATGTCCTATTGGACCAAAACCTGTCGGGATCATTACCCTATTCCCGACATATTGCCCGCCACCAAAAATGATATACAGGAACAAAAAAGGGACATCGAAGTCAAAGATCACCTTGTTGGATCTTTGATCTCCAAAGATCCACGGAACTCATAGCCGTCCTCCTTTTAGGACGAGCGCCACCTGAAGCCTGAGGAGGATCATCCTCCTCATCATCTGCTGCCCCACCTTGAGGAGCACTGTCATCAGCACTCTCCCGCGGAGGGGTATCAGTAGAGACGCCAGGATAATCCGGCAGTTCTACATCCTGCTCCAAGGGATATAACCTCATGACTGGGCGAGTAGTAACCCCAGTCGAAGTTCGTATTTTAGCAACCCTTATAAGACCATCAATGCCCTGGAACAAATTGATAATCCTCCCAAGCTTCCAAAATAACCTAGGACGCTCATCATGAATCAGGACGATATCCCCGATACGAGGCCATCGTTGATTCGTCCCTTTGATCTTATGAGAGTGACGCTCGCGAAGAGACAGCAAATATTCTTGGGTCCACCGTTTCCATAGATCGTCGGACACCTTGTTTACATACTGGAAGCGACGACGTGTGGCGTCAGGATTGCCGAACGTAGGGTCATGCAGATCTTCGTCATTTACGGACGATCTAGGAAAGGTATTAAGGGTTCGTCCACGTGTCATCATGGAAGGCGAAATGGGTAAGAGGTCATCAACATCTGCCGAGGTATAGGTCAAGGGCCTGTCGTTGACTAACATCTCAATCTCTATTAAGATGGTTTGCAACTCCCGTCTGGTCACCAGTGCCCTTCCTAATACCTTCTTCAAGGCAGATTTGACGATACCGATTGTTCTCCCGCAAATCGCCCCAAACCATGGTGCACGTGCTGGTATAAATCTCCATTGACAACCCTTTTCCAGTGAGGGTAGCCACAACCTGCGGGTCATCCATTAAACTCTGGAGATATTTAGAGGCCCCGACAAAACAAGTCGCATTATCGCTCATAATAATTTGAGGGAAACCATTGCGGCCTGCAAAGCGTCTTAGAGTATGCAAAAACCCCTCACTGGATAGGTCGTCAATCAATTCAATATGAATCGCTCTGGTTACCGCACATGTGAATAGGACGGCATATACCTTTATGATAGTACCGGGCGATTCCCTAACATGAATCGCTCCGGTGTAGTCCACCCCTGTTACCTGAAATGGTTCAGTCCTTTGTACCCTGAACTCAGGTAAGGGAGGTAGATCAACTGGGGAGTAAGGCTTACCCTGTAATCTTTTACAGATCGAACAGCTATTGTGGATCCCTTTAATTGCCTGTCGCATCTTAGGGATCCACCAACGTTGTCGCATATACGCCAGAACATAATTTACGCCAAAATGTAGGCAGGTCCGATGGCATTGGCGAATCAACAGTTTGGTAATCAAATGAGAGGAGCTAAGGAGGACAGGATATTTCGCAGAATCAATAATGTCCGCCTTTTGTATCCTGCCTCTACACTTAATTATGCCTCCTTCCATATATAATCCTAGCTGCCTCATTAAGTTAGAGGGTTTGGCCTTTGACTCCTTGCTCAGGATTTGATGTTCAGTAGGATAAGATTCCTTTTGTACTAAACATATTAGTTTTGCTTCTGCTGATCTAAATTCATGGAGTCTGATATGCTTCGAATCTTCACTAAGGAAAGACCCGTGAGCCCGACTTCTCATGTTGTTAATGAAACGGTATATCCATGCAAATACCCGTATTACTTGATCATAGCTGCCGTAACGTTCCCACTCTACCAACTTGTTATCCTGATGTGTAGTACTCACATTCGAACTACTTAACACATCATCTTGGGGCCGACTTGAAGGATCAGATATGTATTCCCTGAAATCCTGAGGCCATTCAGTTGGAGACGTAAGCCATGGAGGTCCATGCCACCAAATAGAGGAAGACATAAACTGCTGTGCTGAGATCCCCCGGGAAATTACGTCACTGGGGTTATCCCTGGTGCTCACATAGCGAAATGTAGCGGTAGGAACTAAGTTATGAATCTCATCAGTGCGATTAGAAACATAAACAGGTAACACTTTCTGGCTATGTACCCATGAAAGCGCTATTTGACTGTCGCTCCAGACATAGACGTTATTAATCTGTAGTATGTCTGTATAAGCATCCAGTGTAAACTTTACTAGACGAGCAGACAGAAGCAATGCAGTAAGTTCTAATTTAGGAACTGTAATCTTCTTTATAGGGGCTACTTTGGCCTTCGCTATAGCCAGCGTCGCTTCACTACCATTACATATGTATATGGCAGTACCGTACGCACTATTACTAGCATCAGAAAAGGCATGTAGATCCACCTGGTGACCACTAATAACCTGACGAGGAAGTTGGACCTTGCAACATGCGGAAAGGTCCGACCGAATCAACCGCCAAGTATCCTGTAACTCAATCGGGAGGGGCGTGTCCCAATCTAGTTTTAACCGCCACAGTTGCTGTAAAAACATACGAGCACGGATTGTAACAGGCAGCAAAAAACCTAGGGGATCAAACAACCTCGCTGACAAGCTTAAGCAGTTTCGCTTGGTCATAAGCTCACTGCCGCATGGGGTGTGACAGAAGGATATACAATCTGTGGTAGTGTCCCATTTGTGGCCTAAAAACTTCACCTCACTATTCTCAGTAGCTACACCGTCAGAAGCAAATTGACCTTTCAAAAGATCACTATTAGTGGCCCATTCTTTTAAGTATAAATGAGCCTTGGCAAATATATCACGGATCTCCCAGCATCTCTTGAGCAATAAATCTTCATTGTCTCCAGTGCCTTGAAGATTGTCCACATAGATCCCCTGCTTGATCTCATTCTTGAAGTCAGGATCTAGTCCAGCCTCCTCAAGATGACGCAAGATAGTAGCGCTGAGAAGGAACTGGGAACAGGTCGCCCCAAATAAGACGACTCTGAACCTGTAGACCAGATACTCTGAATCTAGATCCATTGGGTCCCGTGGCCATAAAAATCTTGTCGAGTCCCTGTCTTCACGATGGAGTTGAAGCATCAGGAAGGCCTTCTCAATATCGGCGACCCATGCAAACTTATGACATCTGAAGCGCAACATAATTTGCGTTAGATCAGAGACCAGGGACGGACCCGTGTACAGACAATCATTCAGGCTATAGGAGCGAACACTGGATTTAGCAGAGCAGTCATACACAATACGAACAGGAGTGGTGGAACTGTCCTTTTTAATCCCATGGTGAGCAAGGTAATGGATGTTATCCCCATACTCACTGAGATCTACTCTCTCCACAAATCCACGTTGTACCTGCTCGGCTAAAACTGCCGCATAAGTCTCGCAATAACTTGGATCCTTGACAAACTGCTTCTGAAGGCCACGTAACCTACCAAGTGCTAGATGGAAATTAGTAGGTAATTTACTCTTGTTATCATTCCAAGGGAGCCTTACCACATACTGACCTCTGCCAGAGTCATACGTTACAGTCTCTTCATACGAGCTTAACGCTAGCTTGGACTCACGATCAAGTTCATGTGGGTCAATTCCAATATTGTCCAAGTCCCATAGCTTATCTATATCAGTACATGTATTATCAGGCACATTTGGCCTAATATATTTATCTATGGGGCTTACTGCTACCTTGAGGACCGTAACCACCTCCACCTGTGTGTCTTGAGAGGAAGTGGCATAGGATCCAGAAATGGCATAACCTTGGATCGTGGGGAGCATTATTAGCTTATCTACCCGCCGATATCCAGGGTGAACCAGGTCGTAGTAATAATCAGCTCCGACCAGTAGCATAATACCATTGTTAGCAGAGAGTTGATCATCAGCCAGTTTATACCCCTTGCTTCTGAGATATTTCAAATGTGGTTGAATCTCTGATGCTATATAGAAACTGGGTAGTGTGTCGACCACAACAGCCTTGATGGGACATACCTTTTTTCTATAAACATATGAAATCTCCACAATATCATAGTCACTGGAATCTATTTCACCAGTGAAACCATGGAGACGCAAATTCTCTTGACCCTTGCTGGTACACTTGAGCTGGGGTAATGATGACCGCAGAACGAATGACCTCTGTGAACACTGGTCAAGTAAGGTGCGCGTCATTATAGTATTATTATTACTCCCCACTACTGGCAGCATCATAGTAGGAAGCAATTGACATTCTCGAGAAGCAATGGACATGGTAGATACTTTATCACCCTCGCTCTTACTTTTCTCATGTGACTCTTTGGGGGTTCTCCCCTTTTCTTTGCCGTCGTGCCGATCAGACTGGGTGCAAAGGGAAAACCAATGTTTCCCCTTGCAATACTTACAAGGTTTGATGTAGGAATTGGTGCAGGTACTGTTGAAGTGGTCTCTTGCCAGACAGCTGGTACATAACTTAAGCGATTTAACCTTGCTAATCTTCTGTGTAGCCTTAGGATACTTAGGACACTGATACCACAGATGACCGTGGACACTGCACAACTTACAACCTAATGAAATTGGCCTTTTCTGTTTAGGAGAAGTCTGTACCGGGAAAGCTGCATTAGATGGCGACATCTCCACTTGTCGGTAGTGTCCAGTACTCTCCATATTGAAGACTTCAGTCTGGTACACCTGCACCAACGCTTCCAAGTTTAGTGGAGAGTCGCTTAGTTGTCGTCTTAAGATTTCCCTTAGGGGAGAGGGTATTTTATTCAAGATATTCACACTAAATATCTCCTCCTTGGTGACGGCCATTGTCTCCATAGATCGGAGTAGGCTCTCAAAGGAGGCGTAGTACTCCTTTAGGGCCGTCACATCATAGGATGGAGGATCCAGCGTGAAGAACTTGGTAATTAACGCGGTCTTGATGACTTCCACTCTCCCGTAAGTTCTCTTCAGCAACTCCACTGCAGACTCGTAGCTGTTAGCTTCTAGCTTGTACCCATCGACTAACTTCAATGCCTCCCCTTTCAATTGACCACGGAGATATGTGAACCTTTGGATGGATGTGAGTGTTTTATGATGATGGATGGAACACTCAAAAATATCCCAAAATCCAGTCCAGGTAGCCGAATCCCCGGAAAAGGTAGGCAAAGTAAGCTTCGGCAGGTTAAAACCAGTCGCCTTTGGTGTACCGGTATCCTTAACAGAGGTTGATTCTTGGGTGGAAGATAGTCTGGCTAAGGCTGTATTAACGTCCTCAAAGTACTCAAAATCTGCCGACATTTCTTCTTTCACATCGTCAGTAACTGTTAATAAACCATATACCTGCTGAGAATAACTATCATAAGCAGCTAGCGATTTAGTAACAGTAGCAATTTTACCTTTTATCTGATCAGCCGTGGCACTTATTAAAAATTCGTCAAGATCTCTTAAACCTCTATTTAAACTTCCCTTCATCCCTCCCTTAAGAATCTTAAGTTTCTTCAAATCTGTCATCGTTAAGGTTTAATTTTAAGCAACTTAAACTACAATGAGGTCAGACTACAAACCGTTAATCGCTTAGGAATCAACAGCGGCAAACCCCCATTACTTAAGAAATTTACTCAAAAAGAATTACATAATACTTACATCCCCCTCAATATAAACTATCGAAAGGAAATCATCTAACTAGACAAAAGAATTATATACTAAATCCATTAAAAGAAAGGGTAAGGTGAAGCACTAATTATTGTAAGCCCTTTATAGGTAAGCCTAGTTGGTTAAGAGACAATCATGAGGTCTGACTATTAACTGTCAATCGCTTAGGAATTAACAAAGACCGACACTCATGACCGCCACTTTAAGCAACTAGGCCTAGGCTATTATGAAATTTAAATATAAAAGGTCACATGAGAACCCTCCCCACTAGCAAAATTAATAAAGAGTCCCACAATGACAAAACACAAGCAACACCACAAGCACACCACCAAAGCGAAATGAAAAGCCACCACAGACACCTGCAGGCCGAGACTGCCTAGCCTAGCCTAGGAGTGCGAAATGGCGCCCGACGAAATTACCCCAACCCCAAACTCCAGCCCAGCTAACCCACCAAAAAAACGCCAAGGCTCACACGCCCAAAAAACCTGGAAACCAGTCCCAAAAAAGAAAGGGACGGTGCCTAGACGGTAAAAAACACGAGGGAAGAAGCTGGACCTAAACTAGGGATACGGCAGTCGGCCAATAACGCGCGAGGCGGCAGCCATTTGTAAGAACACAAGCGTCTAGGAAGTAAACAAAACGGTACTACGGTACGGAAGCCTTAGGGCACGAAGGACCAACATTTATCGGGAATTTAGATAAAGAGGTTAAATTACATATCACTGGTATATGAAATATCCCAACAAATAGTTATAATATAATTACCAACGAGGTATTCGATGGGTGTAATCCAGTCCCCCACACGCGGCTAATTCAATTGCATGACATGTAGGAATGTTCACATAATACAATATCGATACAATGAACTTAGCTTAGAGGAGTGAGGACTGGTGATGTAGGACTGTTGTTAATATTGTTATTAGTTGTAGCACATGGTGAACTGTGGGTTGAGTCAGGGCCGGGGGAGGAGATGTTGGCTGTACGGTGTTGATTGAGAGACTAAAGGGCCGGCCTCCGATCGCTTCGCGAAATTACATATGGCTGCCGGCTCATAATAATTATAACCCATAACTTGGTTTCATAATACATCTAGAGCTGATGTAGATATTTATACATTACAGTTAATATTTAACCTAACTTAAGAATAAACTACAATACACAAAGAACCAGCCGAAATCGTACAAGCGATACGATACCGCCAAATTCAAATGTCCTATTGGACCAAAACCTGTCGGGATCATTACCCTATTCCCGACACATGCAATCCAATATTATATTTGACTGAACTGCACTTCTGTATTTGTTTATGGTAATCGAAGGGACAAGAAGAACCAGACCCACTCTCGTGGGTCCATCTATCCACTCGGAAGGAGGGAGAACCGTAGCACTCCGTTCACCACTTACAAGTGGCCTCTCCCAACACTTTAATCTCACCCTCTCCAGTGAATGGAGTATAGTTATTTATTAACATTAGTATTCAGTAAAAGAAGGAAGTTTAACAGTTAAACGTCTTTATACCATCACAATTAACCCTTCTCAATACCACAAATCCTTCATTAGCTGCATACAATTGTTTAAATATAGCTAAATACAAAATAAACGGAACCCTGGTACGGAAGGGGTTAATCTCGGAGGGAGCAGCGCTCGCTGAGGTAATTGAACGACGCCAAATCTCCTCAAGTAAGAAAATAACATGCAACTATGTGTAAAGTAATGTCACATTAATGTGTGTGGCTATGTGTTTGCGTTGACTAGTTACGCAATAAGAATATATTAGTGTGAGCTTCCGTAGTTAACCCGTGGAGCCCCGGCTAGTTTTGTAATGTTTGCGCACCAGAACCCGGCCGGTTTTCAAAAAATGGTTTTATTCCAGAAACAATAGCGAATGGGTTAGGTATGAAGGAAAAACCACGAAAAACCGCTCAAAAAGCTTAAAAAATGGTCCTACAGAGCCCCCGAAAACGGATTTTACAAGAGTAAAAAATTGAAGGCAATTATCCCAAAAAAACAGGTTATTGCGCGCTCGCGCGCACGCACGTGGACTTTGAGAGTTTCAACCATCGGCACGGTTGCGTGGGATACGTACACAGTTCCCATACAAATCTGAGCCCTCTTGAGTGGCTACACCTGAGGTTACGGTCGGCGCAATTAAGGTGACGCGTCAGGCGCGTCTCTGGGGCTGTGCGTTACATACATCGCCGACGCGTCAGACGCGTCGCTGGGGCTGTACGGGTTAAGGGGGAGGTGGGTTGACAGGCGAATACTGTATTGAGAATACACACGTAACCATATATTTTTAACTTTTAATATTCAATGCATTGAATCAAGGTACCCATTTTATGTATAGTTCAATGATCTTTTTTAATAATATTGTATTTATACAGTAAACACATAAATACATGCCTACTCCAGATATTGGGATATATTGGCTTAATTAATCATAACTTGATTGAACTATGAGAATGTAAAAGTATATTAAAGTCTCAATTGTATCTGACTTAGATAACATTATATCGTTAATATACTTACATATCCGAATGGATCATAACACCTAACATTGAGCTAGGTTTATAATAATTGGCAAATATCAACATGAACTACGTAACCTATTGCTATTTTAACGATATATTATATCATTTTAGGAAGAAGATTTGGAAAGCATGCATAAAAATACATAGATACGATGATAGAGGGAGACATGAGAGAAATTTAAGAAGGAAAAAGAGGTTATCGTGCTATTTATCATCCTATAGTTAGGGCCCTGGTTATAGTCACAGTGGTGGAAACAATCCAGGGGGAGGGGCTTACAGACGTGAAACAGGAAAGAAAGAGGAAGGGAAGGTTTGGCTGAGAGGGGGTAGTAGAGTGGGGGCGGGGGGTGTATCAATGTTACCAACACAATTCGCGATTCTCTGCCGGGCAGGTGTATCAGGACTTATGTCCACAATAGTACATACACCCAACTGCACTCTTGATAGCCTATTGATGATACGAATGGAAGGAGTAATTGATGGGGCACTTTACCACAAGGGAAGGCCTCTCGAGGAATTACTCCTGAACTTGAATAAATTCATATCATCACCAACCCACCAATTAATTAAAAAATAAACCTAGTTAATGAAAAAAGCAGCCACACGAATAGTGAACGAATACACCGATTTACACAGCCCTTAACTGTAATAAAAGGTCACCAAGAGGCTAGAAACGATTCACTAAAGGGGCTAAACTAATGAATGAAAAATCTGCCTATGCCACAAACAAAAGGCCTGTAATACCACTAACAAAAGTGCCTGTAAGCACTGAATGAGTAGAACACATTTGAACGGCTCCAACAAATTCCTTCACCTGTCAAATCAAATATAAACACCCAAAAGTACACTAAAACCGTAAAATGCAGTCCAAACTACGACAGAGTCTGTAAACTGACTTACTTTAAATTGTAAAGACTGTATGAGCCAACCGTAAAAAAATAACTGTTAGAACGACAAATGTAAGATCTATAAAATTCTTCAAAAAAATCTTGTAGCGCGTAGACAGAAAATAAGATAGTTATTTGTGTAAAAGATAAACTCAGTGTATATACAGTATATTGATATATGAATAAATACTGGATGTCCTAAATGATAAACTCTAGACCAAGAATATAACAAAATTAAATCTATCGAATTCCAAAATATATGGAAGAAAGTCGAAACGTACTGTACTAATATGTAAAAAAGAACAAAAAACATAAATGAAATATATAGAAATGGCTTAATTACCTTGCTGTTGTAAGCGAGAGGAACTTGACGTCTGAACAGCTTCAGCTACAAACCGCCTGTACGAACTTGTAATCCGTAACTTAGTACATATTATGAAACTTAACAAATCCACTGACATGACTCCGATTATACTGTATATGTATTTATTTTACCATAGATGCTACAATAAACTTAACAAATCCACTGACATGACTCCGATTATACTGTATATGTATTTATTTTACCATAGATGCTACAATAAACTTAACAAATCCACTGACATGACTCCGATTATACTGTATATGTATTTATTTTACCTTAGATGCTACAATAAACTTAACAAATCCACTGACATGACTCCGATTATACTGTATATGTATTTATTTTACCTTAGATGCTACAATAAACAAATGTGACATTACCGGCTTTTTACCGCATTGTTGGCTTGCGAGGGCAAGTAACTGTATATAAAATGACTAAATACTTCATTGACTTAAAATGTATGACTAAAGCACTCATGATATATTTCAAACACTTATGAATAAATTAGGAAGAACATCTGGGAATTGACACTGACTGAATTGAAGTGACTCTGAGATCACATACACGAAAACCGTTGTGGGGGCCACAATGGTTTGAATCGTAGCGGTTCGCGGGTGGATTACTTTTAACATCTTAAGAGCGGCCTAGGTGGTAATTTCTATGTACCGCCCAGCATTTTTTTTTTACCCTAAATAGGGTTGTTTCCGTGCTCATTTTCATGCATAAACAAGACCCAGAGCGTAAAACAAGTATCTATCCCTGAGAGGGCGTAAACAGAGCTTTCCAATGACACCCGAACCATCCTTGTACGACCACTGGTTCTCTTGCAACGATCGTGCAACACGAGTGCAAAAAAACTAAAATAAGGTAATTTCCGTACATAATTCCCTGTGTAGCGAGTGACAAGAGGGGGAGGAAGTTAGAATACAGTTCAGTACACCCGTGGTAGTCGTGGGGAGCGGTCATAATGTTACTACGCTCGTCCCACCGCTCAGCTCTCTCTCTCTCAGCAACATTACGTGCTGAAAATGGCACTCGACAGCTGTCGTGCACCGCCACATAGTCCAAATTTATTTCACTCGATATATGTTGCGCGCCGCCAATAAGTGGTTAAAAAACTGACAAAGAACCATGCAAGGAAGGTAATGAGACAGCAACGAGACAGTATGCAAGGGCGGCACAACAGCATAACGTTAATGACGAGATACGGTTGCGAATGAGTACACTATTCGCTGAACAATTCCCTGCTTTCCCTGCCCTATACCATTATATTATTTCCACCATACATATAGTGTACTTCTACCTTTTTCTTATTATACCTGTACATATCTAATTCATATGTTCTCATAATCTCATTAGGACTCGAATCATAGCGATGGCGATGCAATTGCATTGTGACAAAGAATGCAAATGCAATGCAAAGGTGCTGCAATGATTATTGGCCCATGGACATTGCTCTCAGATTTGGCCCGTTTCTAAATTTTCTGGACGATAGATGACGCGCACATCTGCCGCTGTGATGCCCCTAGCCTTGCACACAATCCCACTGTGAGTACCACGATTGCGTCTTGATTGCGACGCGATTGCTTAACCTCTGAAGTGCGCATGGGGGTAATTGGAAACGTCCCCCTGTGCTGACGTATTTGAGGTGTTTCCGTCACTAAAATATTCATTGTGCCATTAATAGCATTAATACTTATCCATATGCGCCTATTATGGGTTGATTATAAAGGTATTAACCTGAAACAACAATAAAACGAGTGAAAACAGCGTTTGGATGGTCAAAATCGGAGATATAGCCCGCGAGTTGTATAATGTATGGGTGAGGCAATCTGCTTTCCCGCCAATTTCCCCCAAGGCCACTGAGACACAGTCGATCGATACTCTCTCTCTCTCTCTCTCTCTTGCACTCGCTTGCTATCAGTGATGACCACACCCTCCAATCGGATTTCTAATGTTAGCACGAAAATATACCTCAGAATAAGGGAATAACAGGGAAAATAGGTGATAACTGAAGGAGAGGAGGAAAGTGGGGAAGGAGGGGAGGTAGAGGACTGAGATTTTGCATGGCCCAGGGGCCAAAAAAAAAAAAAAAAAAAAATAACAAAATATTTTTTTTTCGATGTCAAAAGTTGATTTTTTTTTTCTCTGACTCTTAAGAGTCTCCCCGCAGTGCGCCGGGGGAACTCTTAAGAGTCTCCCCGCAGCTCCCGGGTTAATCATGCCTTCGCATGACGGTTTTTGTGTATGTGTGAAGTACCCTAATTTTTTCTCAATAGGCGAGGCGCTCAGATGCCTCTGCGGTGCCGCTATTCTCACACACGTTCCCACTGCGATTACCACGATTGCCTAGACGATTGTGACACGATCGCTTATTCATGGCTTCGCATGACAATTTTTGTGCATGTATGAAGTACCCTTTAGTCGATGACCTGTCAATTTTAGGGCTCACTTTTCTTATCAAACCATAGAAGGCATTGGCTAGATATTTTGTAAACTACATATCGAATGGTTTCACATCATATCTGGGCGTTCCTCAGGTCATACAAGGTGTGGATCATGGAAGAGAGTTTGTCTTCAGGGGGTAACCACTAAACTATAAGAAACATCCCTGTTCCACTCTGGGTAACCACTAAACTTTAACCTGACAAGCGCGTTATTCAGGTATTTAAAAGTGGAGACCATGCAAATTAATTTGGACAACAAATTAAGCAAAATTATTTCTCCATATGTGCCTATTTTACTTATATAATGACCGTGTGAACATTGAAGAACCAGAATAGAGGCCTAAAAGGCAAATATCCAGTCAAAACCATATATTTGTGGAGAGAGTGAATGAAGGCAGGCGGGAGACAGAGAGGCCAACATCCTCCCTTTACCACCTCTTGCCAGACACTGGTCTCATTCTGCTCTGAGCAGAGTGAGACCAGACTGAGCAGACTGCTCAGTCTGAGTGATCTCTTGCGCATGTCAGTGTGAGTCACCATCATTCATGTGGGAGGAAGGATGGAAGGAGGGAAATAGAGGTAAAATATTCGATAATTGAAGAGAGGAGCAATGGAAAAAAAGAGGGAGGGGGAGGTGGGACACATGTACAGTTGGTCAAAGTTCCAGCTGACCCAACCACGCTCTGGGGCTCGCAGAATTAGCTGGCAATACTGGTGTAGTGGTGCAGGGATACCACTTGCCATTAATGTGTTACATGTGTCTGTCCTGTATATTACTTCAAATTATACTATGTAATATTCACGTTGTGAAGACTACATGCTCCTTCATTAAGTAGCAACCAGTAATGGAAACTCTTATTCCTCATCAAAAGTACAGTAAAAGATCTATTTCACCTAAATGGTTTGACCATAATTGTGCTAGAGTAACTGAACAAAAAGCAATAGCCTACAATGCATACGCAAGATCAAAAACACATGAAGCCTTAAATTACTTTAGACACATCAGAAATCATGCCAACACTGTATTAAACCTAACTAAATCAAACTTTCTCCACAAGCAGGCAAATAAACTTCTAAATAATCCAAATGAAAACAAAATATTTTGGTCTACTCTTAACTCATTCAAATCCAACTTCACTACTGCTTCATCCATTCCACCATTAAAATCTCCGACTGGCAATCTTGTAAGTGACCCACGAGGTAAAGCTAACCTTCTTGCGGATATATTCTCCACCAACTCAACCTTAGGTGAAATTAATCAAGATGTCCCTGTACTTAATTTTAATTCGCCTGAAATTCCCTCACTTAAGATCCACACCAGACATGTCAAAACTATTTTGCAGAATCTCTCAGTAGATAAGGCTCCTGGTCCAGATGAAATTCCTCCAATAGTACTTAAGAATTGCTCCTTGGTTCTCGCTCATGTATTGGCAAAATGTTTCCGTCTGTGTACTCATACCTCATGCTTCCCAGTACCCTGGAAAGAAGCAAACATCCATCCAGTTCCTAAAAAAGGTGCCTCTTCAGATCCATCAAACTACAGACCAATGGCTATAACTTCCACTCTTGGTAAAGTCTTTGAAATTATATTAAATAATCACATAATTAAGCATCTTGAGAATAATAAATTAATCAGTGATAGGCAATATGGTTTTAGACGATGTCGATCAACTGCAGACATTCTTTGCCTTCTTACGCATCAAATCAACCAAGCTACAGACCAACATGGTGAAACACATACAATTGCACTGGATATATCAAAGGCATTTGATAGAGTCTGGCATCAGTCCTTATTGTCGAAGATGTCACACTACGGCCTTGCATCATTAGTTCCCCTAATTTCTTCTTATCTTCATAACAGAAAAATATGTGTAATGGTAGATGGCCTTTATTCTCAATTTCACTCAATAAATGCTGGTGTTCCCCAGGGATCAGTTTTGGCCTCAACTCTGTTCCTCATTCATATCAATGATCTCATATCTACCACTCATAATCCAATACATTCCTACGCAGATGACTCAACACTCCACAGTTCCTTCACATTTACCAATTCTTTCACCCAACCCGATCTTATAAATTCAAAAATAAACACTGCAATTTCTCTGAACCAGGACCTTTCTAGAATTAATGGATGGGGACAAAAGAATCTAGTTTCCTTTAACCTAACAAGTGCGCATGGGGGTAATTGGAAACGTCCCCTTGTGCTGACGTATTTGAGGTGTTTCCGTCACAAAAATATTCATTGTACCATTAATAGCATTAATACTTATCCATATGCGCCTATTATGGGTTGATTATAAAGGTATTAACCTGAAACAACAATAAAACGAGTGAAAACAGCGTTTGGATGGTCAAAATCGGAGATATAGCCCGCGAGTTGTATAATGTATGGGTGAGGCACGCTGCTTTCCCGCCAATTTCCCCCAAGGCCACTGAGACACAGTCGATCGATACTCTCTCTCTCTCTCTTGCATTCGCTTGCTATCAGTGATGACCACACCCTGTAACCGGATTTCTAATGTTAGCACGAAAATATACCTCAGAATAAGGGAATAACAGGGAAAATAGGTGATAACTGAAGGAGAGGAGGAAAATGGGGAAGGAGGGGAGGTAGAGGACTGAGATTTTGCATGGCCCAGGGGCCAAAAAAAAGAAAAAAAAAGAAAAAAAAAATCGATGTTAAAAGTTGATTTTTTTTTTCTCTGACTCTTAAGAGTCTCCCCGCAGTCCGCCGGGGGAACTCTTAAGAGTCTCCCCGCAGTTCCCGGGTTAATGCACAGAAAACCAAGTACATTCAATTTTCTAACTGACAGAATCTCACTGACTCCCATATATTTTTTAATGATGTAAATATTCCCACTTCCCCTAGTATTGACATTCTCGGTGTAACATTAACTACTAACTTGAGCTGGACACATTATGTTAGAAGCATTGCTAAGAATGCCTCTAAAAAACTGGGACTCCTGTACAGAGTTCGAGAATTCTTCACTGACGAGCAGTTGGCCGTAATATATAAAAGTCATCTGCATTCTCAGATGGATTACTGTTCACCTCTGTGGAGTGGTTGCATTGAGGCAGTTGGACAAAATTCAAAATAAAGCTATTAGATTAATCAATAACCCTGCAATCACACAGGATCTTCCTACATTATCCATACGAAGAAACGTTGCATCCCTTGCATTATTCTACAGATATTTTCACAGCAATTGTTCCGAGGAACTTGCTTCAATTGTGCCGCCTCTCCACATCTTTCCCCGTAGAACTGGGGCAGCTGAGAGAGCCCATGAATTTACACTTTCTCCTCCACAATGCAGAACTTCTGCTTATCAGAATTCATTTATCCCCAGAGCTACTACTCTTTGGAATTCACTTACCTCGAATTGCTTTCCACAAACTTACAATCTACAAATGTTTAAATCCAGTTGTTACAAACATTTTATGAATGGAGGATGCCTTTAGGCACATGGACCTTTTTGTTTTATCTGTGTTTTTCCTTCCTCCATTCATTGTCTCTTTAAAAAAAAATACAAAAAAAAATACAGAAATATGTATTCTTATAAAATCGAGGAAAATATGTTGTGGCAGCCAGCAGGTTGTATATGTGTTGCCAATTAGTGGATATAATAACTTGAAAATTTAAGCAAATCTACGAACTTTGGGTACATTTTCGGGATCATACATAGCGATGCATTTGTATTTGAGATATGCTTACTTTCCCTTATTTAGTATATGTTCTAACAATGATATAGCCGAAATCAGATCTACCAATCCCAATCATTGTAAGACATCTCCTTCCTACACCAGTATTGCCAGATAATTCTGCGAGCCCCAGAGCGAGGGTGGGTCAGCTGGAACTTTGACCAACTGTACAGTATATGCAAAGCTGTAGTTGCTGGAGGGTAAACATACCACCTAATCATATATTGCTTCCATTACACTGACTGTGGGATGATTTTTGGGTTTATTTTCATAGGTTCTCTTCCATGAGGCCTATCGCATTCCATATACAAACATTTTCGTTAGGCCTATCGCGTTTCTTGGATTAAGAAGCATCCCTGTGCCACTCTCACCAACAATTCACGCTAGATACTCTCTATTCATTTTACTACTGAGTTACAAAATAGAATTTGTAGAGTTACTAAGAAGTTACATCAATAAAATTGGGACAAATCTTCGACTACAAGCCTGTTAATAATCCTCGTTGTGATATATATATATATATATATATATATATATATATATATATATATATATATAATATTTATTTACTCATTATATCTTCAATCTCGAGGTGGTGGCAGAATTTTATATACAATTAATCTACCACAGTGGCCATGAATTAATCTACAGTCATCTCTTCCCTCAGACTTCGTAGACCACTTTAAACATTTACCTCAAGCCAGTTAAGTCAATAACAATAACCACTGAGCTCAAATTAATGTTATCGATGTATTAATCAACGTATTGGATCCACTAAGGTTCATATCATTTCCCTTTATTAAGTTTTAATTTCAACACTTTGTCTAACAATTCCCCAAAAAGAAATGGTCCTTCGAACCGTTCAGTATATCTACCTTTTGCACCTACCTCCAGTTCTTCCCTTAGCAGGTGCGTCTCGTTCCTGTATCTAGCCTAGTGCTGTTTTGCCAGTTTTGTGTGTTAATTTTTGCCTACCTTCTATCTCCTCTTTGTCTAGGCCTATGTGGCGTCAATGTCATGCCAGTTCATCTCATTCGGCGGCCGCGGGTGATGTCGGGTCTGGATATGAACCCGATCGTGCCACATATGCGAAACCACTTTGTACAGTAGCCTTCTTCAGACACAGCTACATCAATAAGATATATGTAGACAAACCGATATATGATGAAACATTTTTAGTAAAGAAATATGCTGTGCCAGGAGCCAAAGTAAGCACCATAAAGGAGACAAGCGTGGGAGGATATTTTGCGGCGGGTCTGAATTGACCTTCTTAGTATTGGGGGTAAATGGTTAATGACAAAACTCATGAAGCCACACCGATTAACATTGCCCTTGCTATTAATGATTTGGTGCAAAAGATAGAACAAGGTACAGGAGATCAGTGTTTGATCATTGGGATCGTAAAGAGATTATTTCCTCGCAAATAAATGAAAGTAGACTATAATATATTCAAAATGCCGTCATTTTCAAAGAAAAGCGCCGTTTTCCTTTCAGTAAAGTCCGAAACCTTAATATGGAAGTAAATAACGAGGGAATTGGCTATAATGGCGTTCACCTGACTCCTGAGAGACAAGATCGATTGTTCCAAATGTTTTTAACGATGCAAAAGTAGTAGAATTAATTCATACAATCCAGCCAACACCGCCAAAATCAAAACTAACAGGCGGGTCATTCAACACAAGTTCTCCCTTACATATTGCACATTCAAAGACTATGATTATCATCAAAGGTTCTCTCGTCCCACTGCATTTTTTATGTACCCAGTCACTACAGATGCAAGATTGAATTGAGTTACTTCCCACCCCCTTCCCACAAACTGCACATGGAAAATTTCTGCTTCTTTCTATACTTCCGTGCCCTACTACACTGATCATGACCATGATTTTATTTATATTAACTCTTAATCCCTTGTTTGCCATACCCTCCCTCCATCTATTGAACTTTACCTCTGCTTCCTGTGCACTATCTGTGATAAGAACTAGGTCATCTGTATATAACAACTTCCATGGTAGTCCTGTTCTAAAGTCCCTTGGCAGAGCCTCCAGTACCAACGCAAACAGTAGTGGGCTCAGCACTGAATCTTGGTGAACTCCAGCTTTCACTCGGAACTCTTCAGTCAGACACCCATTCACTCTAATTGCTGCACCCGTGATCCATCATATACATTCTCATTATCACACATACTAACCACTCCTCTACTCCAAGTTACTTCCCTTGGCAAAGACCTTTTCCAGGTCTACAAAAACTATTTTTCTCTTAAGAACCTTCTTTGCAGTTGCCTAAGAATGAAAATTACATCAGTTATGCCAGGTTCCGCCATAAATCCAAAGTGCATGTCGCTGATGGCAACACTTTTCGTGATCATGCATTCAAAGACCCTTTCGCTGACTTTCATGACTTGGTCTAGCATTTTCAAACACCTATAATTTCCCCTATCTAAGGAATCACTTTTGCCTTTGTATACATACCGTAAGCATTATACATGCAATGGAATTTGATTGATGGACTCATAATGTTGAAAATAAGAAATAACCCGGCTATATCAGTGACAATGGTAAAG
Source organism: Paralithodes platypus (assembly GCA_032716605.1). Classification (NCBI taxonomy): domain Eukaryota; kingdom Metazoa; phylum Arthropoda; class Malacostraca; order Decapoda; family Lithodidae; genus Paralithodes; species Paralithodes platypus. The sequence continues at coordinate 33,561,712 of CM064566.1, forward strand.
TGATGGGAGACTACATCTGGCAGTTGAAGGCTTGAATGTCCACTATTAATACTATGATTTCAATTATTAGTTCTATGGCAATGACTACTGCTAAATCAATGAATGGCTTTATATCAATGATGGCTGCTAAATCAATATCTGGTTCTATATCAATGACTGCTGCTAAATCAATGACTGGTTCTATATCAATGCCTGTTTTTAATACTGTTAAAACAATTACTACTGTACTGCTAATACAATGGCTGCTGCTAAAACAAGGGCTACTGCTAAAATAATACTTTACAGTGTTTATGGAGAAAAAGCACAATAGATATACGCAGTAAAACACAGAAAAGCTGAAAATAGTTCCTGTAAAGACTCGAAAGAATGTTGAAACAAGATTATAGTATATTGTATTTGTGTTGTTAACCACTTCCACGCGCCGCCGGTCACCTGAAGGGCACAGATTTCTGGCTATTATGTGGCCTGGGAGCGAGGCAAGCTGTTGCAGGCAGCGCACAAGGGCCTCATCCGGATGCCACGGAGTCTGGACTCATAATGAAGTGTGAGAGAAAGTTCCCTCGCACCACTGCAGCGTTACACATAGCGAAAACTTCTCATTCCATGCGATTTTGGCATAAATTTGCAAGATCGTTGCTAGACAACCATACATCGTACAGAGATGATTCAGGTGTCATTGAAAACTATTACTGTACTTTCATGGATATTTAATTGTATTTCGCTCTGGCTCTTGCTTATGCATGAAAATGAGCAGGAATGAAGGTCTTTTCAGGCTCCACAGGGTTAAGGAAGTAGAAGAGGTTCTAGAAGGAAACAAGCTGGTCGAGAAAAAGACAATATTGCATCAAAGCAGCTCTCTAAAAACGTAGATAACTTTACAAGAACTTCTTCATGTAGAGGGTTCCAGTTTTCACCATTCCCAAGACAAGCACAAGTGCTACATTTTGACATATAATTTACCTAGGTTGGGAAATTTTACTGCGGAGATATATATATGAATATATATCACAAAATTGACGAAAACTCCCCAGATATGAGTGGCTCGAAAGTTCAAAGTTGGCTGGGGGTCATGGGTTAAGTTGATGAAATTGTTGTTTATAAATGTTTTTTAATATAATGTATTATATTTACAAGAAAACATAAAGGCTATCTACATGATTAATTATTTTCTAGAATAAGATTACCTATATGCTCAGGCCCAATCCCCATTTGGGGGGTAGCAGACTCAAGACAGAGCAAGAACAGGGAAAACACAAAAACAACATAAAACAAAAAATAAACACAGATAAAAAACACAAACTCTCACACATCCAGGAGAAGACCCAGAGACCAGGGTTACCAAGGTCGCTCCAGCACTCCCCCGGCCCCTGACCACCAGGAGAGGTTCCGATCTCGGCAGGCAGACATGCAGCGGAGCCAAAGCGACAAGCCCTCCCACCACACTTCCAGGCACACCCTTCATATTAATCGTCTCCCCGGGCCAGGCGCCTGATGGACTATTATCTAGTCCAACTTGCGCCCGACCCCTTACTCCAAATGACCACGTGTTCACTCAACTATTCACAAGCATTCTCCATTCACTCCTGTCCACCACCACTTCCCCTGCCTGATCTATAGTCATTCCTCTATCATCCAAAGCCTTTCTTACACAGTCTCTTCCTTCCCTTCTATCTCCCCTTGTACCTGACTCACATATTCTCTTTGTAAGCCTTTCATCTCCCATTCGTTCAACATGACCATACCAGCTCAGCACCCTTCTGTCCACTCTGGCTGACAAATGTTCCTGCTGCCCCACTCTCCTACGTATCTCTTCATTTCTCAATCTGTCTCTACGAGTAACTCCACACATACTCCTCAAGCAGCTCATCTCCATCACATCCAGCCCTCTTTTCTCCTTTTTCTTCAGAGCCCATGTCTCAGCCCCATACATCACTGTTGGCACAACAATTCCTTGATACAGTGCACTTTTTACTTTCACTCCGAGATTTCTCGTCTTCCACATACTTCCCATTGCTCCGAGCATATAGATAGATAGATTACCACTAGGAAATTTAACATAATGTTCACACCTTAGATCCCCTGTATTTAGTACCATTAGTTGCTTCACTTCTTCTCTCTGTTTTTATTTGTATTTATTCTTTATTTCTTTTGTTTATGTTTTTCGTTTTATATATTCTCAAGGGTGTCAAGCAGTAGAGGACGAATAGGTGTCCCTCACTACTCATGTATATAATTAGTTGTTCTGGTTGACCTAATATTATATTATGGTAATATATAAATGAGGACATAATGCCAAGTAGCATCAACTCCTCATTGCCACCTTTGTATGCTAAGATGAACATTTGTACACATATAATGTGGGTGCATATATACAAATATCAAAACAAAATCTTAACATAATATGTTTGAAGCATGAGTCACTTTGTGTGTACCTTATGACAGTTCTCCTGGGGACAGAGTCACTGCTCTGAAGGACAGGCTGATTTGGTTACTTAAATGCAATAACAACATTTACGATTTCAGGCTATAAAATGAAAGACATTGAAAATATAATCCGGTGACAAAATCAAAAGTAGAGGAAAACATGATATCATTAAAGACCTAGAATTTCATACTGAAAAATGAGAGAAATGCAAGGAATATATCGGTGACACAGATGAACTAGACAAATAAACATATTCAAATCATAGAATGCAATGTTATACGAGTGAGGTGCGGTAAAGATGGGTGCAATACTAGCGTGTGTCGGGGATGATAGAAGGACGGCCATAGTCAGCCTCCCTCCACCACCACCTTCAGCTACCTCCACCACCACTGTGTCAACTACTGCTTCAGGTAACACTCACTAATAGGCCGGGAGCCAGGACCACCCCTCAGGATGTTTTTTGCTACCTTTTTTTAACTAATATTTCCTATGTCTTGGGCTATGCCAAGAACATACTGACCACCCCCAACTCGAGGCCGTTCTCTCACAGGGGGCTGAAACCCTTAATTTCTATGTGCGCTCAACTCCGTACTATATAAGTATGGAAAATTACTTATTTGGACATCAATAAATTACCAGATTATCATTAAATTTGGCATGCACTATTGCTGCACATGCAGGAGGAGATAGAAAGCATTATAATTATAATATTGACATTTGCATTTCTCAAATAAGGCAACACACTCGCATAAAGGCAAACAAATTTCTGTTTTTGCACAATTGTCTTTGCAAATACAATTTATTTAGGTAAGTAAAATATAATGTAAAGCTTTATATGCAATTAGAAAACCTCTTCAGATTACAAAGGCTGAATTGAACCCTCATTTACATTTATAAATAGTAATTTCTGCTTACTAAGGGTAATAATATTGTTTTTTCTGAAATACTTATAAAATACCGATAATATCCAAAAAAGATTTGTGATAGGTCCTATTATATTTCATACATAATTTACAATGATTTATTGATTTACTAATGTTATTTACATTACTAAAATGTAATTCACTAGCATTAAACCTAATATTTGGTTATTTCGCTCCTGATTGGAACTTGGGAAATCTTAAAGTAAACAATATCATAAATATTATAAAGAATGTTGTGGCAAATGTTTATGGAAACATCCATTTCATAACATAAATGTACTCTATAATTTTCCTTATTTTCCATTATGAAGCTAAGTAAAGCAATTTTTAAAATGATATATACGCTTGCTGTGATAAAGATTATGTACATATAACAAACAAAACATAGCATAACAGCTTTATTTTTAGCTTTTCTGCACACCTTATTCACTATCATATTAATCATTTTCATCCCCATCATATTCATCCTCTTCAACATTAATTATGATTAATATGTATCTCATCAAAGTTATCTTCATCTACTAATACATTGATGAGATCTTTGGGAATGATATCTCCTTCGAACAATAATGGTTCAAGTTTACTTGTCTCAGTATTTATATGAAATCCAAACTCCTGAGGTGATGGTATTTCTGGATAGTGTTCATGAGCCCTCCTCCAGATGCACACTTGATAATTAACTCTCTTTAAATGCTGCAGAAGGACCCTTTTGCAAGGTGGTAAATTAGTAAGATCAAGAATGACACCAGGTCGTAGGTCAGGACTCGAACCACAAATGTGTTTAACCTTTATATCTCTGGCTTCATTAACTTGTTTTACTCGGGGACCAAATTCATAAAGTCGACATGTGAACTCTGCAATATCCATGATTACATTCTCATCCTCAAGAACCAACTTCTTTCCTACTGAAGCAAATATGTCTATGAACTTTGGATTTTGACTTAGAAGTTTGATTGGTCTTATCTTTCCCTTGCCTTTGAAAGCTGAAATACAGTCTGCACCAGTGAAGGGGCCAGCAGGACTGTATTGTGATCTTGTGCATAATTGTCAGCTAACTGATTCATGTTGATAAGTCTTTCTCCTATATCCAATAGGATGCTTTCTGTAAAGGATTTAGCATAGTAGAGGAGGATGAAGAAAATGTCAGTGTCCTTTGCTCTGACTGTAATAGTAGTAATGGGAGGCATTTTGATTTGGATGTATTGGATATAAATGACCAGTCTAACGTCAGTCTCTTCATGGCTGGAGCATATTTCTGACAAATACTCGTTCAATGTTTCTCCAGCAGATAATGTCAGTTTATAAGCTTGACCTTCTTCAATAAAGATTATAAGCTTTTCAAGGATACCTTTCATCATATCAGCAGAGCTCCAATGGCGATGAAGTAGATTGATGAACGATTTCTTGTTTTCATCATTTGTGAGACATGTTTTCCAATCTACAGGACGATGGATATTCAGTCCATCAACTATGAACCTTTCACCACTGCCTCTTCGGTCTCGCTCAGCTGATTTTGGAGAGTGGAGGCGGTCAGCATAAGTGTCTGTGCTAAATATTGTTTCAGCTGCAGCGGGGAGACTGTGCAAAATACGCTGTGATATAGTCTGCATTGTTCGGGAAACATCTTTCATGTAAAGAGAGGAGTTCCCATCCTGAATTAGTGCACATTCTTTTGGAGAAGGGAGCTGTGCATTCTCGACATCTTTGAGTAAGTAGTTCATTCCTTGCGCTTTGTTTGTCTTTGCAAAATATCCATTAATAGTTGCTATGGAATATGGAGTTGGAGTCAGGGGATAGGACATTAGGTCACAAATGCTAACTTGTATTCCATGTTGTTGTGATTTAAGCAATACCTGAAAGATGAACCCACTTGTGGCCTTGTACTGGATCTCCTTTTTGTTTGTTGCTACAACTTTCTTTGAAAGTGCAGTGGAAGACATAGTTTTATATTTATTCCTCTTGATGGCATCAAGGAATGGCACATTTCTTGTGATAAGTCGGTCATGGATGAAGTCTTCTTTCTGGGATTTGCCTTTACTTAATGTATTGAGCACATCATGCCTTACTTCTTCAGGCATTACTGCCCCTGAAGATAAACCTGTCAGTGGTTGTGAGGCTTCAAGTTGAAATGGGTTGATAAAACTCTGAAATGCTTTAATTGTTCGCTGCACTTGTTTCTCAGACTGAATTATCTCAGCAAGTCTGGTGTCTCTTTGCTGGTTCACAGACCGTTGGTTTGTCCCACTAACCATATTCCACAAGGCCTCCACAAACTCTCCTTTAGCATGAGCAGTCAAGATATGGCGTTGACTGGCATCAACATTACTGGTGATTCCACTGATTTCTGTGGAATGTGTACCAGAACCTGATGTTGACTTCAGCCACTTCATTTTATATCAAAGAAAGTCTTAACCCGACCCTCGTGTCAAAACCTCAAATTGTGAACGTCGACACATCTTTTGTGCTAATAAAGAATAATAAAGGTACAAAAATAATACTTGCGTTAATATACAGACCTCCAGCTCAATCAGTGCAAACTGACCGAGAAATTTACGAACAAATTGCAGATGTAAGTAACTCACAAGATACCGTAATTTTTGGCGACTTTAATTTACCTGTGACCAAGTGGGGCGATACTCTTACTTCACACTCCGGACATGACTTGTATACGAACTTGCAAGAGAGTTCGCTTTATCAATTTGTTCGAATGCCGACCCGTGGTAATAACGTTCTTGACATTGTACTTGCAACAAAAGAAGAATTGATAGAGAATTTGAATGTTGGTGATGAATTCAGTAACAGCGACCATCGTACGATAACTTTCACTTTAAAGTTTACTAGTAGCGAACCAAATAGTAGCATCGAAAAAGTCCCTAATTTCAAGAAAGCAAACTTCCATAAACTTAGAGCTATGTTTAAAGAAACTGACTGGAGCTTTTTAATTAACAATAACGACATAAATACATCTTGGAAGTTATTCGAAACCACTTACCTAAAAGCAGTGCAAGACTGCATACCATCGAAAATACTGCGTCCAGGCCATAATAATAAGCCCAAATGGTGGAATAAAGATATTTCAAACTGCCTGCTTGCTAAAAAATGTGCTAATGATAGATTAAAATCCTCACAAAATGACGAAGAACGGGTGAAATTTGTAGAGCTACGACGCAAAGCCAAAAAGTTAATTAAGCAAAGTAAAAAGACCTTAGAGTTACATATTGCGAATCAAAGTAAAACAAACCCGAAAGAATTCTATAGTTATATCAGAAAGAAAAAAGTAGTTACTTCAACTGTTGGACCGTTAGTCGATGAAAAAGGAGAATACACCAAAGACGAAGTACAAATGAGTAATGCCCTCAATACCTTCTTTGCATCAGTTTTTACAACAGAAGACCTCAGTGATATCCCTACACCATCGCTGATTCAGATTGATAATTCAGATGTTCTAAGCAATATCACCGTTACAGAGAGAGAAGTATTGAATTGTTTAGATAAACTCAAGGTAAATAAAACGCCAGGACCTGATACAATCTCGCCTAGAGTTCTAAAGGAAGCTAAGAATGAGCTCTCCAAACCACTGACATTACTATTCAATAAATCCTTGCAGTCTGGAACTATGCCTGATCAGTGGAAGCTAGCCAACGTAACACCGATATTCAAAAAGGGCAGCAAATCCCTACCCAGTAACTATCGTCCAATTAGCTTAACCTCAGTTGTATGTAAAATGCTAGAAACGGTCATACGAGACAGACTCGTAAATCACTTAGAGGAAAATAACATACTTAAAGATACTCAACACGGCTTTCGTAAAAAACGTTCCTGTTTAACAAACCTCTTAGACTTCTTCCACGATATCCTCAACCTCTACGATGAGAGTAAAGCTGTAGATATTATATACCTTGATTTTCAAAAGGCCTTTGACAAAGTTCCCCACAAACGTTTACTGCTAAAACTAAAAGCGCATGGAATACAAGACGGTGTGTTGAAATGGATAGAAAATTGGCTCAGCAACAGAAAGCAAAGGGTAGTCATAAACGGTAAGGCATCTAAATGGACCAATGTAAGTAGCGGGGTACCCCAGGGATCGGTACTAGGACCAATTCTCTTTCTAATTTACATCAACGACATAGATGAGGGTCTCACCTGCACAATCTCAAAATTTGCTGACGATACAAAAATTGCAAATAGCGTACTCTCAAAAGAACAAGTTGACGATATGCAACACAATCTAGATAAATTGTCATGTTGGGCCCAAATTTGGCAAATGAGTTTCAATGCGGATAAATGTAAAGTACTACATGTCGGATACCTAAATGAGAAAGCAAACTATTCGATGAATGGCACTCAGCTTAAGAATGTAAACAGAGAAACTGATCTGGGAGTAACAATATCGAGTAACCTAAAACCGAGTCAACAATGTTCAGAAGTTGTTAAGAAGGCAAACAAAATAATTGGCTTTATAGGCAGGTCATTTGAGCATAAATCCAAAGAAGTTATCCTAACCCTTTACAATTCCTTAGTCCGCCCTCTTCTGGAATACTGCGTTCAATCCTGGTGCCCTTATTACCAAAAAGATATAAACAAGCTAGAACGAGTTCAACGTAGAGTTACCAAAATGATACCTAGCCTAAAGAACAAACCATACGAAGAGCGTCTTAGAGAATTAAATCTATTTCCTTTAACCAAGCGCAGATTAAGAGGCGACTTAATTCAAGTGTTCAAAATCATCAAAGGCATCGACAATATGAACTGTAGTAAGTACTTCACTATCGACCAATCTAATTACACGCGGGGAAACGGTTGCAAAATTATTGGTAAATCTTTTAACTCGCACGAATCTAAGAATTTCTTCTTCAATCGAGTTGTCAACTTGTGGAATGGGCTTCCCCGAGACGTTATAGACTGCAGCACCGTTGATTCATTTAAATTCCGCCTAGACAAATATCTCGCATCAAACCCGCGACTGACTGCGTTTGTAAATGAATAACTTTATCCTCCCCTCAGTTACTAACCCATATGTCCCCTACTAACTTCCTAGTCCTGCCACGTTAGTGGCAGGGCAGTAGTTCCCTTTCCAATGTTCCCTTACCCACTCTAAACCACTGTTTGGACACTTGATCCTCAGTGTTTTTGGAGGACAAGCAACCTAGAAGGGTCACTAGACCTGTTGTTGCTTGATTTCCTTTGTACTCCCTTTGTACTCCTCTATTGTCATATCAGTATGACAACGGTTGCCAGGGAACAGTGATCTAGCAACACTTATTGCTCCCGCTCACAATAACTTTTCTGAACCGGGATGAGTTTCTTCAATGTGTTCAAGAAAATAACTGAAGTATGTCAGGAATCGAGCATAGTTCTGCTGATTTGAACAGAAAAACAAGTCGGGCATAATGCTTATGGCACGTCTATATCCATTGAAGTAATTCCTTTTGATGGCATTATTCAGTGACAGTACAATCCACACACAATTCATGTACTTAACCCTTTCACGCATTTATGATGCAGAGTTTGCCAGATTAGCAATAGAGTTCTCTCACTCTTATAATTACCTCTCCAAAATTAGTTTTCTGCCCACAGCTAACTCAAAGACAACTGCAGAGGTTGAAGTAACTAAACTAAATGTTTCTAAATACCCCTGATGGTAACAAAGGCTTTAAAGTATCCCCAATAGGCTCAAAATCGCGTCATATGTCCGAGAGGGTTAATCTAGAAACCCCATTTTCTTCTAACTCACCATTACTCACTGCTTGTCGAAAGGTCTGATATTTGTTTATGTGTTCACTTAGGGCCTTAGGCTATATATATCAGTTGAAGACAGTGCTTCACTCGTAGTATACTCATTAAGGGAAAGATAAGACCAATCAAACTTACAAGCCAAAATTCAAAGTTCATAGACATATTTGCTTCAGTAGGAAATAAGTTGGTTCTTGAGGATTAGAATGTAATCATGGATATTGCAGAGTTCACCTGTCGACTCTATGGATTTGGTCCCCGAGTAAAACAAGTCAATGAAGCAAGAAATATAAAGGTTAAACACATTTGTGGTTCGAGTCCTGACCTACGACCTGGTGTCATTCTTGATCTTACTAATTTACCACCTTGCAAAAAGGTCCTTCTGCAGCATTTAAAGATAGTTAATTATCAAGTGTGCATCTGGAGGAGGGCTCATGAACACTATCCAGAAATACCATCACCTCAGGAGTTTGGATTTCATATAAATACTGAGACAAGTAAACTTGAACCATTATTGTTCGAAGGAGATATCATTCCCAAAGATCTCATCAATGTATTAGTAGATGAAGAGGATGATTAAGATAACTTTGATGTGATACATATTAATGTTAAAGAGGATGAATATGATGGGGATGAACATGATTAATATGATAGTGAATAAGGTGTGCAGAAAAGCTAAAAATAAAGCTGTTATGCTATTTTGTTTTTGTTATATGTACCTAATCGTTATCACAGCAAGCGTATATATCATTTTTAAAGTTGCTTTACTAAGCTGAATAATGGCAAATAAGGAAAAGGATAGAGTCAATTTATGTTATGAAATGGATATTTCCATAAACATTTGCCACAAACATTCTCTATAATATTTAGGATATTTTTTCTATAAGATTTCCCAAGTTCCAATCAGGAGCAAAATAACCATATATTAGGTTTAATGCTAGTGAATTACATTTTAGTAATGTAAATAACATTAGTAAATCAATAAATCATTGTAAATTATGTATGAAATATAATAGGACCTATCACAAATCTTTTTTGGATATTATCGGTATTTTTTAAGTATTTCAGAAAAAAAAATAGTATTGCCCTTAGTAAGCAGAAATTACTATTTATAAATGTAAATGAGGGTTCAACTCAGCCTTTGTAATCTGAAGAGGTTTTCTAATTGCATATAAAGCTTTACATTATATTTTACTTATCTAAATCAATTGTATTTGCAAAGACAATTGTGCAAAAACAGAAATTTGTTTGCCTTTATGCGAGTGTGTTGCCTTATTTGAGAAATGCAAATGTCAATATTATAATTATAATGCTTTCTATCTCCTCCTGCATGTGCAGCAATAGTGCATGCCAAATTTAATGATAATCTGGTAATTTATTGATGTCCAAATAAGTAATTTTCCATACTTATATAGTACGGAGTTGAGCGCACCCAGAAATTAAGGGTTTCAGCCCCCTGTGAGAGAACGGCCTCGAGTTGGGGGTGTTCAGTATGTTCTTGGCATAGCCGAAGACATAGGTTATCAGGAAATATAAGTTAAAAAAAGTAGCCAAAAACATCCTGAGGGGTGGTCCACTGGTCCTGGCTCCCGGCCAGCCAACAACATTTTAGGCACGCCCCTTCAAAACGCAGTGACAGGTAATGAGGGGAGAGGTCATGGCCGCAGCCGCTATGCCTCGACATTTGTGCCGAATCACGATTCTATTTTGATGTACTGTATTTGTACTTATGTGTATTCATTAACATTACCTACCTAACATAACCTAATACAATAAGCTGGTCCTGATGTGGCGGCGTCTACGCCGTGGGGCCACCTCCCGAGGCTGCCAACCGCGGATGGCTGCCGACCCTCCACAGCCGAAGACAAAATCAACGACCAGTGGAGGAAAACCGGATGCCGGCCGCAGGGAGCAGTTTCGGGAGCCAAACCGTCACAACCATCCCCTGCCCCCTCCCTGGGGGCACGGGTCCTTGGAGCGGCTTCGGTCGCGCCGGGATTTTCCACACCTCTCACACCACACACACACATCACACAGTTTTTCCTACACCGAGAAATGACTCTCCGGCTGTCATTTCTCGAAGACTTCTTCTAGCCGGAGACATTGAGAGCAACCCAGGACCCACGTTCACATACATATGTCCAACTTGCTCAAAACCCATCACTTCGAGTCGCCATACTAAGGGTTCAGTTCTCTGCAATTCATGTGGGAACTGGACCCACTTCACCTGCACAACACTTGCCTCCAAGAAACACTACACAAACACCTGGACCTGTTCCTCATGCCCCTCCCTCTCCCAGTCAAATCCCTCGCCTAAAACCCGTCCACCTCTCCTCCCCAACCCACCTAACCTTCCCATATCATCCACTCCCCCCCTAAAACCCGTCCACTTCTCCTACCTAACCCACCTAATCTTCCCATACCATCCACATCCTCAACTCAACACACCACACCCCATCCTAATCCATTCCAACCCCCATCTCCTGCTCCCCAATCCCCACCCCCACCTCACCCATCCCAACCCCCAGCCCCTCCCTCACCCCCACCCCCCCCATCACCCCCACCCCCACCCCATCCTCGTGCAGCAGCACCCAACGTACATCGTGCACATAACATTAACATTCTTCAACTGAACATAGATGGCATCAACACATGAAACACGAACTCTCACACTTCATCAAACAACACAACATACACATTGCCATCTTACAAGAAACAAAACTCCGCACAACACAAAAAACACCCACATTTCATAATTTCACCACCATCAGACAAGACCGGGCTGTCGGCGGGGGCGGTGGACTCATCACCCTGGTACACAAAGAAATATCATACATAGTAACCAGTGTACAAACCAAATCACTCCCCCCCAAATGATAACACAACAGAAATACAGTCAATTAAAATACGCACTGGCAACAACTCCAACATAACCATCATAAACACATACATCCCTCCCCAAACATCCCCTACAGTACCAAATGAATACAGACCACACTTACAACACATCACAAACACCCCACACCCCACACATCATCCTGGGTGGTGACTTCAACGCCAAGACGTCGGCCTGGTTTGTCGACAACCCCGACACAGACAGAGGGCTGGTACTACAAAACCAAACCGATAACCTCATCATCCTTAACGACATCCATCAACATACCCATATTCCTCACCAAGCCCTCTATAACCCATCATCTCCAGACATCACCTTTTGCTCCCCAGAACTCGCCCCCACAACATCCTGGAGGGTGGTCAGAACCTTAGGCTCTGACCACCTCCCGATCATTATCACCACCAAAACCAGACTCACCCCAGCTAGCCACAAACACACATACACCAATTATAAAAGAGCTAACTGGGAAGCATTCACAAATGAGACAGAACAACACTTCACAACTCTAAACAGTACACCCATCACTAACATCAACAATGCTGTACACATACTCAATAAAACTATCCAAAACGCTGACAAGAAACACATTCCAAGAGGTAACAGAAAAAGACACAACCCCAACTTCACACCAGAAATTCAAAACCTCATCAGACAACGCGACATACTGAAACACTCCCCAGCACCCCACACACAAGACATCACACAACAAATTCAAGCACTCAACACCCAAACTAACAACAAAATACAAGAACAACAAAAACTAAATTGGAATAACTTCCTACAAACACTTGATCACAAAACAAACCCCAAAAAACTAAACAAAACACTAAACAGCATCACACTTTCCAACAGCAACACAACACAATCACATGCTGCAATCACAACAACAGACTCTACTCCTTCATGTAAACAACAAGCAAACACTCTCATCAATCACTTTTCACATGTCAGCCACCTAAAACCTCACAAAGACGACCGACGTGTCATCCGACGTAAGAGACAATTCCCCACAGACCCTGACTATACACCCTTCACCAATCACCAGACAAAGCATATCATCAACAATCTCAAGCACTCACCCGCCTGTGGCCTAGACAACATAAGCATCATACACCTCAGACACCTGGGACCACAAGGCATACAAGCACTCACTAACATATCAAACTACAGCTATTCACACAACACAATACCAGACATTTGGAAGCATGGTATCATCATCACTTCCCCAAACCCAACAAAGACCCCACGCTACCCTCCTCGCACCGCCCCATCACACTCCTTTGCTCCCCCTCCAAAGTCATGGAACGCCTAGTATTACAACTAATTACACCTGACCTACCCCTAGCTCCAACACAACATGGCTTTAGGCCACTGCACTCCACAAACACTCTTCTCACAGACCTTACACAAAGAGCTTTCGACGGCATCAATTCAGCTAGACCACCACACAGATCACTATTAGCCACACTCGACATTAGTAAAGCCTTCGATGCCATCCCCCGCCACAACCTAACAAACAAAATCTACAACACAAACATGCACAACAACACAAAACGGTGGCTGGCCAACTTCCTAGCAGGCAGATGTGCACACGTATCTTTTGCCGGTCAGTCATCTAAAATCAGAAACTTTCCAAACGGAGTCCCACAAGGATCCGTCCTATCGCCCGCACTCTTCAATCTGTACATGCACGATATAACTACACCCAATACGCCCCAAATAAACTTAGCCTCCTATGCAGATGACATAACACTCACATGCACACACCATGACCCAAAAAGAGCAACAGATCTCCTTCAACCCTATCTCAACACACTACATGGCTGGTGCACTACAAACAGACTTAATCTAGCCCCAGCCAAATCCACCGCAACCCTGCTCACAAGTTGGACAGGAGAACACGAATACATCCCTCAACTCACCATAAACAACACACCCCTAACACATACACACACACCCAAAATCCTAGGAGTAACATATGATACTCATATGACATTCAAACAGCACACCACAAACATTAAAAAGAAACTGACACCCAGACTTAACGCCCTCAGGTCACTTGCTCACACAAAATTTGGACACAACAAAGAAACTACCACCACAGTATATAAACAATACATAAGATCAGTGATGGAATACGCAAGCCCAGCCTGGGCTTCTAACCTAGCTGAAACACATCATAAGACCTTACAGACTATTCAAAACAAAGCCCTGAAGATCATTACAGGCTGCACAGCTACTGCACCCACAGATCACCTACATCAAGAAACCAAAATCCTCAAAGTCAAAGACCATCTGGACATGAGAGGCACTCAATTCCTGGCAGCAGCCTCCACGAACCAAGACCACCCACTAAACTACATGGCAACACACCCACAGACACCAAGAAATATCAAAACAACACCCAGCACACGGTATCACACACAATTATTGTCCTCTCTCCCTCCCTGCCCACCCCGAACCAACATCCAGAAGCACATCCATACTCATATCTCTCACCGATCCATCCACTCACTCACAGACAACACACAGCTGCATGCACGACCTCCCGAAATCCATCCTTCCGAATCCTCCCTTCCACGCGAGGACAGAGTCCACCTGGCCAGGCTGAGATGCGGACACCATCCAGCTCTCCTGAGCTATCAGAAGAGACTGGATGACTCCGTTGTCGACGCCTGCCCGGGATGTAACACAGCACCCCATACCATTAAACACATCATAGAAGACTGCATTTCACACAACCACTTACGCCAACAACACAATCTACACTCAATGAGAGCTCTGTGGGAAAGCCCGATCGTGGCCATGGCCTTTCTCAGGGACTCGGGGCTGTTCGGCCAGGCAGCTTAGGGAACAACAACAACAACAACAACAACAATAAGCTTAAGTAAAAAATACTTTATAATAAATCGTGATTAGGCGCAAATGTAGAGTAATAATGGCTGTGGATATGAGATCCAGTAATGAGTGGGCACGGCTGAACTGTCTATGTGGCTGACACGGGATATACAGTAATTGCCATAATAGTGGATAGGAACTCACTCTTAGCTTCCCATGGATATATTAAATGGGGGAAGGAGAGAGTAAGATCCTTCTCATTTTAAAACGGTATACCATACTGCATGTTTCGCTACAATAAAACTCACTTGAAGCACGTAAATTGTGGAAAGTCACCTAGCTCTCAGGAGCAATAACAACTCTTAAAATGTTTACATCCACTTCTAACTCTGATGATGGAGCTGGTAGCAGAACCATCCCTGCACTTTTAATGGCCTCCAAGTAGCAGAACTATTCCACTCACTTCACGGTCACTGTCTGGAGACCATCCCCTACAACCATCTTGTCTAACCTAGCTCCACCTTTGAAGAATGCCCTTTCATGAGTTAAACTCAAGACTCCTCTTATCTTGTAGCTTACCTTCTATACCACTGTCTTTCTTATGTATCTATTTAGCATATGTAATTCACATGATCAAGCTTTCTTTCAGCTGCTTCTGCGTATTGCACACTGCCAAGGGTGACCTGTGGCGTAATAGTAGCATGTTCGATGCATAATCTAAAAGTGTTTGTTTTGATTCCCAGACACGGAGATAAGGATGAGCAATCTCCTTACACCCGATACCTCTGTTCACTTAGCAGTAAATATGAAGCTGTAGTTAGTAGACATTTGTGACATCCCATCCGGGAAAGTAAACTGTGGTAAACTGGATAATATACAGTAGACCCTGTGTACTAGTCTGGACAACTCATTTGAGCTAACCAACACAGGCTCCAAAGGACAATGATATGGTGATGAGCACCGCGGCCTTGCACAGCCTATTGTAAGCCCCTCCACTATACTTGACACTGCTATTTATCACATCCCACCATTGTGCTACCACTCATCGTGCTAAAGGTTACCTTCATATTGTTCAGGTATATTCTTAACCCCAGGATTTGTTGTAATTTTAAAGCCTGCATGGAGTAGGGGTAGCATTCGAAACACGTACACGGGAGGCCTGGGATCGATCCACCACTGGGTGTATGTTTAAGGTATATGACACTCACCCCCATGGCCTCCCAACCCCTCTCAAGCATAAGTGCAATAGATCAGTATCGCATTTACAATGTGAATGCTAGCTACTGATTAGCATTATCGAGCTAATTACACTGGTAACAGACACAACTCACAACCATTGCCACTACAATAATACAATCACTTTAAACATGCATTTCATTAAGAACATTAAGAATTACTGGGGAAAATAATTTCACTCTCCAAGGTTGGTATACAGTATATCATAGCCTTCCGTCTCATTGACTCACGTCCACTCAACAATTATCTGCAGTCTCTCTCTCTCTTCACCACAATGTTGCATATCTCTCACTAAGCTACCGCTATTACAATAATCAGTGCTCCTCAGAGCTCCCTTAGACCACCTCCTCTTCATAGAGCACGTAGCACCCGTCTTGTAACACAATCCCACCACTACTTTGTGCAACTCTCCAACCAAAGAGTAAAACGTTATTCTCAGTCTTTCTTCTATTCAACAGCTAAGCTCTGGAACTCTCCCAGAATCAGTCTTTCCCACTTTCTGTGATTCAAATTGCTTCAAACTCTGTGTATCCAGGTATTTTGGCTCGAACGTCCCTTGATTTTGGCCCTGTCACTCTTTCAACTCTTGGGAGGCACTCGCTACATGCAGTTCTGCCTTTTGTCTCCATCACTCACATAGAAAAACAAATAGAAATTATCCATCTTTTTTCCTGGAAATTAAACAGCCATTTATTGAAAGCACTATATAAGCACTGTAAACAACAAGAATGATCTCGATCAAGGGCGGCAAAGCTCTTATTTAGGCCACCTACTGAGCAATATAGATGCTGATTTCAATAGGTTATGGGGGGATGAGGGGAGAGGAGCAAATCCATCCTGTATCCAATGGCAAACAAATAGTTTATACTATTTTATACTATGAAAAACCTGTACATCAGAGTATTTTAAGATCAATGGATAATGGGGAAAAACAAAATTCTGAGTGTTGTTACTAATGAAAACCACTGTATATTAGATGAAAACTAGCTAAAACACAAACAAAAATTAATGAGAAAAAAGGTGGCCAGTTTCCTTGATGATTACCCCAAGATTCTCCAAGATCCCTTCTCTATTATGTGACCAACACTAGATCAGCAGCATATTCATATACTCTTATTTTTCTTTTCTCCAGGCAACACCCGCAGCAAAGTGTCGCTAAAACCTGGTCGGAGTTTAATGGACTGGGTGCGGCTGGGTCACTCCGGGGTAGACCTGACGGGGGTAGGGGGCAAGGTGGCCGACATCACTCCACAGCAGCTGGCCAAGCACAACAAACCCAAGGATTGCTGGATCGCGCTAAAAGGTCAGATTACTGAATTATACATTTGATTTTGGGTATCCCCTGGGGAAGGGGCCTCTGCAGCATGTAAGACATTTCCCCTGTATGTACTATGTAGAAGAATGTGACCAAACGGGACAGATCGATCGGACTTGTTAGCCTCAGAGAGTCTAGGGGAAGGAAGCCTCTGAATAATATTAAAAGCCTTATGTCTTATAGGGTCAAGGCCAGTTTCACTGACAATAACTGCGGTAGGCAATAGCAAGAACATGTGGTCACTTGAATTGTGTACTATAAGCCTGATGGTGGCCGAGCTCTACTAGTGGTGGGGGCCCTAAAACCCTGTTAAATTTCTGCTATTTGCTGATGTTGCTGTTAGTCCCCCTTGAGGGTACAGGGCAGGTGGTTTCCAGGATGCTTTGCCACCTGGTAGTGAGAGTCTTGTACCTTGGAGTAGGGTAGCTTCTAGTTGTAGTGCCAATCTATGCTTGGACAGTTATCCCTACAGCTAGCACTAGTACAGGACCAACTGAAGTGCTGGCGCTAGTTGGCGGTGGGTGTTGGTTGGTGTTGGACTTTGCCTTATTAAGCAAAAATAAACACCAACGATGAAATACAAGAACAATATTAAAAGTAAGCCTGTGAAACCAGAGACACCTACAATGGAAGGAATAAAAGGCAAGGCATGAACATGGCAAACATTAATTGTATGAATGATTGTCGATGGTATTTGAGAGGAGACTAGTGGATGTGTGCTCTGTAGTATGATCTGTGTGAAAAAGGGGGTATCAGCTATATGGTTAATTGATAGGAATGATAGATATACATTTTATTGTCAGAGGGAAGAACATGGAGTAGGTATATTGGTGGCTCAAAGGTGAGTACATTATACACCTGAGACGAAAGAGTTGAAAACCAGGATTTGGCCTCTAAAAATGCTTGTTGACAAGAGAATTCTAGTGTTTGTGTGTGTGCATTATGCACCACAGACTGAATGGAGTTTGAAAAAAAGAAAGAAAAAAAAATTGCCTGTAGTATGAGTTACTGCGTATGGCGTTGGAACTATACTGTATAACAGACTGACAGTGGCTGGTGATAAAAATGGCTACGTGGGTAAGCAAATATTGTACAGTCATGGGCATACGCCATTTCAAATCTTTGAACCTTTAAAGCCAAGTTCTGAAGCATCTAGGCTATAATGAAGCATTGTATGGTCTTGTTTCCATTCGATACTTATTCAACTGGGTGCATCGCCATTTATGCTCTAGACTATATAAGGTTATGAGGGTGTGCATGGTGGACATGATTATGGTGTGAGGAACGGTGACCATGAGGAAATTTTAGAATTTAGGATACATACATATTGTACAGTACATATGTACAGACATATTTAATGACTGCCTCGTCCCCAGCAAGTTTGGTTACAGTATTACGTCTTAAATGGCGGCACTCCAGGCGGCCCTGTTATTGGCTACTCTCTATTGTCAGGTTCCTTATGTTGAGATCAGACCGAAGTACCTGATCCCATGACTGTCTAGGTCTACCCCTATGCGCAGCTCCCCCCACGTTCTTAGTTCTTCAACCAGTTTTGATCATCCATTCTCTCCACGAGTCCAAACCAACCTAGCCTATTAATACGCATCACCTCACTGATACTTCTAATGCCCGATGCCTTCTTAGTTCCTCACTCGATGCACCATCCCTGGGGTTTGCTCCACGTATCCACCTCACCATTTTCTTTTCATTCCGTTCCATTCTATTAATATCATCCACTTACAGGTGGATGAGACTCGTCAGCTTTTGTCGGCGACCCATCTAGGGGAGAACTATAATATCTTCCAAGGATGTACTTTTCACCCTCTCTGGGGTTAATACTAAGAAGGCGTATGGACCGGACAGTGTTCCTCCTATTTACTCAAAAGCTGTGCTTCCGTGCTGACTCCCTGCCTAAGCAAATTCTTCCATCTCTGTCTATCTTCTAACGTCTTTCCTTCTTGCTGGAAGTTCACTCTCATTCAACCTGTCCTAAAGAAGGGTGACCGCTCTAAGGTTTTGAAACTATTCTTGCCTCAAAATTTCCTAACCTACTCTCAGACCGCCAGTATGGCTTCCTTAAGGGCCGCTCTACTGGTGATCTTCTTTCTTATCTTACTAACTCTTGGTTATCCTCCATTCGGGACTTCAGTGAAACTTTTTCTGTTGCTCTAGACATATCGAAGGCCTTTGATAGAGTCTGGCACAAATATCTTATTTCCAAACTACCCTCCTACCGTTTCTATCCCTTCATCTGTGCTTTTGTCTCTAATCTCCTTTCGGGCCGTTCAATAGCTGCAGTTGTGGACGGCCACTGTTCACTTCCCCAACCTATCAACTCCGGTGTTCCTCAGGGTTCTGTCCTATCTCCAATTTTCTTCCTATTATTCATCAACGACCTTCTCAACTGCAACTCCAGCCCCATTCACTCATATGCTGACGACTCTACATTACACTATTCAACTAGCCTTCCACAAAATTATTCACAGTAGAAACTCCACAACTTACGTAAGGAGGCCATAAAACACCTATCTTTTGATATCTCTATTATCTACAATTGGAGCAGAGAAAACCTTGTTACTTTCATTGCTTCCAAAACTCAATTTCTCCATCTGTCTACTCGTCGCCCCTTCCAGAAAACTATGACCTACTCTTCAACAACATACAAATTAACCCTTCATCTTCTTTTAATATTCATGGTGTCTCTTTTTCTTCTGATCTCTCTTAGAAATATCATATTACCACTCTTACTGAAACAGCTTCCCTGAATCTGGGTGTGGTCACCCGCCTCCATGGGTTGTTTACCCCTGCGCGGCTTCTTGCTCTGTACAGGGGCACAGTGTGTCCATGTATTGAGTATTGTTTAAACGTTTGGGGAGGATCCTCTCACACAGCACTTCTAGACAAAATAGAAAAGAAAGCTTTCCGTCTTATTAACTCATGTCCACTCACCAATTCTCTTCAGTCTCTCTCTCTCTTCGCCGCAATGTTGCATCTCTCTCACTATTCTACCGCTATTACAATAATTAGTGTTCCTCAGAGCTCTCTGTGTAAAGTATACTACTCCCTCTTGATAGAGCATGTAGCACCCGTCTTGCAACACAATCCCACCCCTACTCTGTGCAACTCTCCAACCCAAAAGTGAAACTTTATTCTCAGTCTATCTTCTATTCAACAGCTGAGCTCTGGAACTCTCTTCCAGAATCATTCTTTCCCTCTTCCTACGACCCAAATTGCTTCAAACTCTGTTTGTCGAGGCATTATGGCTTGACCGTCCCTTGATTTTGGCCCTGTCACTCTTTCAACTCTGGGGAAGGCACTCGCTACAGTCAGTTCTGCCTTTTGTCTCCATCACTCATAGACAAAAATACAAAATAAACCGGGTAGATGAGACTTGTCAGCCATGGTCGGCAACTTGTCTAGGGGAGTAAACCTTATACAAACCATTATACAGTACATGCTGCCTTGCATGTTAAGCCCCTTTGGACAAAGGCTAGGCCCTCAGTTAACAGCTGTGGTAGGGGGATGGCTGGAGCAGGCAACCCACGTAAAAATGCTTCAAATTCTGCCTAATGGCGACTTGCTGGTATGGAGGGACATATCTCAGGCCTAGCTCTGGCCTCCTAGGGGTGCATCTTGGCCTGGGGTACCTAGAGGGCATAATGTTCATTGACTGGCACTTTCTGCCTAGTAGCACATTTGCCTGAACCCAGAGGTAGCACACCGGAAAGCTGCCCTATCACATGGCGACTAGCTGGTATGGAGGGACATATCTCCATATATTCTCCGTATATAGTCGTCTTCCCTTCATGCTGGAAGTTTGCTCACGTTCAACCTGTCCCAAAGAAGGGTGACCGCTCTCAACCCTCCAACTATCGTCCAATTGCTCTCATCTCTTGTCTTTCTAAAGTTTTTGAAACTATTCTTGCTTCCAAATTTCTTAAGCATTTCTCTTCTCATAATCTGCTCTCAGATCGCCAGTATGGCTTCCTTAAGGGTCGCTCTACTGGTGATCTTCTTTCGTATCTTACTAACTCTTGGTCATCCTCCTTTCGGAACTTCGGTGAGACTTTTTCTATTGCACTAGACATATCGAAAGCCTTCGGTAGAGTCTGGCACAAATCTTTAATTTCTAAACTACCCTCCTTCGGTTTCTATCCCTCCATCTGTGCCTTTGTCTCTAGTTTCCTTTCCGGCCATTCCATAGCCATGGTTGTGGACGACCATTGTTCACTTCCTCACCCTATAAACTCCGGTGTTCCTCAGGTCTCTGTCCTATCTCCTATTCTCTTTCTAATTTTTATAAATTATCTCCTCAACTGTACTTCAATTCCCATCCATTCATACGCAGACGGCTCAACCTTACACTACTCCATTAGTTTTTCAGAACGCCCCAGCCATCAATCCCTCCACGACAAACGTAATTTAGCCATAGAACTCTTAAATTCTGATCTAAATACTATCTCCAATTGGGGCAGAGAAAACCTTGTTACCTTTAATGCTTCCAAAACCCAATTTCTCCATCTATCTACCCGTCAGGAACTCCCTGCGGACTATCCTTTATTCTTCAACAATACAAAAATCAATCCTTCATCTTCTCTCAATATTTTTGGTGTCTCTTTTTCTTCTGCTCTCAGTTGGAAGGACCATATAATCAGTCTTGCTAGGGCAGCCTCCCAGAAGCTGGGTGTGCTCAACCGCCTTAGGGGGTTCTTTTCCCCTGCACAGCTTCTTGCTCTGTACAGGGGCATAGTGCGTCCTTGTATTGAGTATTTTTCACATGTGTCACCACACTGGCCACTAAAGAGGTTTTGGAATCTGTGTAATCTGACAGAAAGACATCTAGGCCTACTGCCCTGAGTTGTCTAGGTCTACATGCAGAAGACATACAGTACATACGAATTACAAATTTTACACTCCACCCTAATACTAGTGAAGTAGGCTATGGAGGTAACTCCCAGCCCCAGCCAATGGGAAATCATATAATATTTGGTGATCCAGCTCCTATATACTGTACTGTCCAAAACCTTTGGTTAATATTTAAATCATATAATGCCACTTGAAAATGTAGATAGCTAGTGAGGCTAGTCTAGTTTTCTCCAAGCTCCATTTTTAGGTCTCTTACTCTCTTCCATCACTTCACTTGCGTCCTTATTGTATCATCTTTCCAACATGCGTTTTGCTGCAGACAAAATTTCATGCTTGAGATCTTCACTGTTATAGAAGAAGCATTACAAAATATTAACCAAAAAGGCAAAAACCAGGTAATTTAGAGAAACTTATATCTGTACCTTGCGACCTTGCCGTCTTCCCCCCTCGAGTGTCAGTGTCAACAATGAATTCGCATTCGATTAGCATAAAAATATCGATATATTTTTTATTTCCTCTTGTGGGTCTCATGTATATAGATAATATAGTAAATTACAGTAATGATTATGTAACTTTAAAAAATGATCCAGAATAGCAGTAAAAGATTACATATATAATATTCAATATTGCATTAAATAATAGGTAAACTGGGGCAGGGCAACCAGTTACGAAAGAAAACCATGGTCCGAAGGTAAATACAGCGGTAACTATTTAATTATATAGGCAATGGTCAGAAGGGGCATCTGAGGAAACGCAGGAATTTAATGTGTGTGTGTGTGGGGGTGGGGGGCTAGATCAGTAGATTTTTGTGCCCTTTTTTCAAAAATAGGGATTAGGTAGGCTTTGTATTTTACATTTTTTCTTTTGTATTACTAACTTTGGGAATTGGGGGCCCCCTAAATGCTGGGGGCCCCTGGCTGCAGCCCAGTCAGCCCCCCCCTTAATCCGCCACTGCATGTGTGGGGAGGTTCCTCTCACACCGCTCTCCTAGACAAAGTTGAAAGGAAGGCCTTTCGTATCATTATCTCCTTTCCACTCACCAACTCTCTGCAATCTCTCTCTCTCCGCCGCAATGTTGCATCTCTCTCGCTATTCTATCTCTACTATAATAATCAGTGTTCCTCAGAGCTTTCCCAGTGTATACCACCTCCTTTACGTAGGGCACGTGGTACCCGTCTTGCAACTCAATCCAACCCCTACTCTGTGCAACTCTCCAACCCAAGAGTGAAACTTTACTCTCAAACTTTCTTCTACTCAACAGCTGAGCTCTGGAACTCTCTCCCAGAATCAGTCTTTCCCTCTTCCTATGACTTAAATTGCTTCAAGCTCCGTGTGTCCAGGCATTTTGGCTTGAACGTCCCTTGATTTTGGTCCTGTCACTCTTTCAACTATGGGGGAGGCACTCGCTATAGGCAGTTCTGCCTTTTGCCTCCCTCAATCACATAGGGAAAAAAAATAAAATAAAAAATTGCATACCTGCGGTTGGTTGTGCTTGGGTGCACCGAGGCCCCTACGCTCTGCCCCTAAAATGAACTTGGTATGGTCTCTGGGAGACAACCACCTGTTGAAGCCTGTTGCATCAGAATGGGTGTCGGAATTGAGCTGCAGAGCATAGAGACAAGCGATTGGCCGTACTGTAGACCCAGTTGCGGTTTTATTCTGTGCCATACACTCCACAAAATCTTTCCCTACGTACTCCTCTAATATGCAGCCAAATTTCCAATACAATCAAGGACAGTTTTCATGACTGAGCACTACATCTCCGATCGCAGGTGCAGTCGAGATACCATGTTTGTAATATGTCACTCCCTCAATAATAACACCCTTTTCAGAAGTTCTTGATGATCTTGGAAATATACTGGTATCGCTGTGTTACCGTTGTTTGCGTGAACGAGGGATCATCTATTTCCATATCAGCATGTAGATCAGGGGAAAAGAAGTCAATGCTTTCCCATAGAGTAAGGCGTAAAATGGTAGGGGTTCTTGTAGGTCAGTATAAACCAGGGTGCTTTACTCGGTATAAACCTCCACTAGCACTTCTTTTCTCACAGCAAAGTGATGACCAATGGATCCTCAATAAGATCCTTCAGATATTTAGAAGCTTAATCAAGCATGAGAGCGTTGTCACTAATTATCATTTGAGAGAATGATTTTCTGGCATGAAACTTCCTGAAAGCCAACATAAATTTTTGACAAGACAATGCGTCATGTTATCACATATCTTTAGATAAACCACATGTGATGTAGCACAGCTCGAAGAATTATGAGACTCTTGAGTTTGAAGGCGTCGGTACCGTTTTAATGCTTCCTCCATATTGCGGACAGCAGTAGAACAATCGTGAGTAAACCAAGATTTGTTTTTGCATTAGTCTGAGAGAAAGAAAATTAAATGTAAGCCTCCGTGCCTGAGATGATTACCTCGGTAATGCATTCAGCACTCTCCGAAGGTCCCCAGCAACGGAAGCCAAAATTATTCCATGGGAAATCAAAGAAGTACTGCCGGAGAGCCTGCTGTTTCTATCTGTGGTAGATGTAAGAAATTTGTGCAACTTTCGCTGACTCCCGTGAATCCCTGTAACTAAAGCGTTTCTGACCCAAGAATGGCATGTTTTAGATACTTCAGCGTTGTCCTCTTGATAAAAGACCTTTGTGATCCCTGATCCAGGAGTACATGACAGGTACAGTGGGCAAGATAGTAGTATTCTTCTTGGTTTCCAAAGTTAAGGCTGTAGTATCCTTACCACTTTTGACTTCCTTATTATTTGTTGATGACGGATATAACTTGTTAAAAGTAAGTCCATTACAGTGGCTACAGGGTCTAAGATATGTTGCACTTGCCTACACTTGCCAATTCTCTCGTGATCCTTACCCAGACAACTCTTGCACAATTTGAGCTTCTTAGCCTGTGCTAAACAACTCTTGTTGTTCTGGTATTTATCACAATAAAACCATTTGTGTTTACTGCGAGAACATATCCTACAAGTCAATAGTGTTTTTGTTTGTTCCCTGACTCTTTCCCTTTGCTCCCACAGTCATATTTATTGTCCTTTCATACCATCAATCACCCCTAAACTTCTACCGTTGTTTAACTGCATATTGCTAATTTCTTTACTCAAAGAGGTTTTCAATTCACCCAACTCGAAGGATCTGACCTTGTCTAAGACAGTAAAAGGGAGATTCTGTCTTATGATTATGACTATCATTTCATCAATAGCCAATCCAAGCGAACTGATGGATCGAGTGTGGCATTCCATTTCAGCATGAAGCTCACTAACTTCCTCTAATTTATACCGAGGTTCATATAAACTTAGTAGTTCTGATACATGTGCCACCTTCAGCTGCTCTTTGTTACCATAAGTCACTTGCAACAGTTGTATAGCCTCCCCATAACTATCACCCACAACCGCAAACCCCTCCATTAAATTTAAAGCCTCACCCTCCAGTTGCCCCTTCAAATAATTGAATAGTGGAATCATGGACATTGGACTTGAAAATATCCTTAAAAGAAGATCCATTCAGTCAAATCACCCCCAAATCTCGGCAGGCTAAATTATGGAAGATATACGGAGTGGGATGAGTAGGTCTGGACGCTCTGTCGTTAGTCTCGGCGACCGGTCTTTTCGACGCTATGGCGGTTCACAGTGCACTTTTAACCTTTAACCTCTGGACTGCGGTCAGACTCTTAAAAGGTTCTACTGGGCGAATACGGCCAGACTCTTAGGATCCAAGGCCTAAAAACAAACTTTTAAAACACCCCAGTGGCACTCAATTTGAGATTAGGTGAGATAATTCCCCTCCATTACTTTCTACCACTCCTACACATGTGTCCCATCCCCCACCCCTCCTCCCCTTCCCCCTTTTTTCCCCCTTACCTTTTGATACCTTTTGATGTGTTCGCCACTCTTCTAGCGGCACCAAGGAGCGCGACTCCCCTCATTATGGGTGGTGATTTGGTGCAGTAGACTGTTTGAAGCGACAGCTCGCTCCCTTGCGAGGATGAGCTCGTCTGGCACTTTTTGCAGTTCGACATCTAGGGCTCTCTTGAAGTTGTCTAACGAGATGTCCCTCATGTCTCTTACTCGCCGTGGGAGTTTGTTGAAGAGACGTGGGCCTCTGTGTGATAACCAGCCCTCTCGCAGAGAGCCCATAGCACCCCTGTTATTCATCCGGGGGATTTCGCATTCCCAGCCTCTCCTATCACTGAATTTCATGACTATCGGAGTATGTAGGTTTGGTACTAAACCCTCTGCGATTTTCCACGTGTATATTATTAGGTAACGTTCTCTTCTACGTTCCAGTGAGTACAGATTCAGTGCTCTTAAACGCTCCCAATAGTGTAGATGTTTTATCGAACTTATATGTGAAGTGAAATTTCTTTGTACACTCTCTACGTCATTTATTTCACCTGCTTTGTATGGGGATGTTAATACGCTAAGTATTCAAGCCGCAGTAGCACTAGAGATTTGAAGAGCGTTATCATAGGCAATTCACCGCGTGTTTTAAAAGTACGCAGAATCCAACCTGTTAGACGTTTCGCAGCCGCCACTTTGACCTGGTTATGTACTTTGAAACCCATATTTTCAGACATTAATACCCCAAGGTCTTTCACACTGTCTTTCCGTTCTATTATGTGGTTAGATTCTGTTAAGTAATTTGTAATTTCTTTAACACCATTATTATCTCCGTACCGTATTAATTGGAATTTTTCCTCATTGAATTGCATGTTATTTTCCCTGGTCCACTGGAACACTACATTCATGTCTTCCTGCAGTCGGCCCGTGTCCTCTTGTGTGTTTACTATCTTGCTTCTCAATTATCAGTTATTTTCCCTATTATTCCCAATATTTATAGACCATTTTCGTGGGAGAGAGGGGGTTGGATGGAGGAGTGTATCTCCGACCCTCTAGGCCAGTCTGAAAGCTCCCTTTACGCTCAGCACCATCCGAGACAAGAGAGAGTGAGGGTGTTTTTCTCTCGCTGCTCAAGGTCAGATTACAACCGCGGGGCTAAAATATACGATTTTCACCAGCCAATTGCTGTTACCACTTGTTTTATTGCTTTCCAATATTCATATGTTCATATTTAAATTAAATAGGCGCATATGGATAAGTATTAATTATATATATGGTAAATTGACGATTTTAGTCAGGAATGAATGAGAATACCTTCGCATGGCGGGCACTTTCAAGTACCATAGCTGCGCAGCTTATGAGTTAACTCCCAAAAAGCAGGATTTACATGATCGTATTGCTGGGCGGGTATATTTACCGAAAACGAGCTTCATTCCATGCTCTTATTTCATGCATAAGCAAGAAGCAGAGCATAATACAATTATATATCCATGAAAGGGTGATAATAGAGCTTTCCAATAACACCTGAATCATTCTTGTACGACCACGGGTTATCTTGCAACGATCGTGTAACCGGAGGTGAAAATACCCTAAAATAAGGTATTTTTCCTGTTTTTTTCCTTGTTGCGCGAGGTAGGGAGGTGGGGATGAGGCATAGTACGTGTCAGTGACAGCCCCAAGGTGGTGGCAATCGGTCTGAGGCCAGCTATCATCCCCCCAACCCGCGGTCTCTGTCTCATAGGTCATAACATCCTCAAAATGGCACCCGTCATATGAAGGGCACCGCAGGGGTGGCCAATATTCTCTCTCCCGTCATATGACGGTCACCGTCGGTTGAGGGTTAATATAACTTCATTTTTACTAACACTATCTAATCATTATGACACTATTAATATTCCTCTTCCTTAGAACTATACTCAAAGTAGCCAATACTTGCTCACCAAGGGTATTTATTCTATCATGGGTGCTCTGAATGTTCTCCCATTGAGATTCAAACTCATCGAGTGATACAGTAGCAATAAAATCACCCAAATTAGATTTCAGTCTAGCCATGGCCCCCCTATATCCCACCCTTTGACTTTTAGCATTAATACCCTTGGGCTCATATTCATCTGGTTTGGTAGTCATGTTGAGGGGGTTAATTCACAGAACCTAGAAAACGGGATGCTAGATATCCATGTGTACCAAAAATCTAAACATACAGAGGCTATTTAGGTCAACACACTCACGCCGAGTTGATTAGGATGATATTGGTGAAAAGTCAAGAGTTAAAATAAATGAATGAAGGTAATAATTATAATGATGGACAATCATATTACTGGGACTGTGGAAGGCATGATTGAGGGATTTTCATTAATATCACGCCAGCCGGCCTCTCTAAATTCTGCCTTGTGATATGGACAAGCTTTTTATCCAAGCATTCTAATTTTCTAGAGCAAATCTGGTTATTCGTGAGTTTTACTAACAGGAAGATATAAGTATTTAATATATAACTACAATCAAACACAAATGCAAGTCATACAATAGGTAGGCTACAGAATAACACTTATATTTATACAAAAAAGGATTATAATCACATAATAATATTATATTAATATGCAGAACATACAGTAAGAGTACACAATTCACAAGGCTAGGTAAGAATGAGCTTTTACTCGAGCTATAGCTAAAAGGGCGCGCGTGTCTTTAGACACATGCTCTAGAATACAAGCTGAACACGTGCATAATTTATGTGTGCAATTATATAATTATTGGGGGTTCTTAGATTAATCAAACTTCGGTTTTATTTAGAGACAAGTATATATAGTAATTTAAAATTGGAAATCGTGTTTCGATGATTATATATCAGAGTTGAGTTTTAGCGAAGTTAGTCTTTATTTGTATCAGAAGTTCATGTTTTCTCTATATGTCTTCCTATAATCTCTAGATCAAGTTAATAAGAAAAAGAGCATTTATTATATGGGAATAACTAAAATAAAGGTGTGCGCAATCAGGGTTGAGTGTTTTTCGCAATTATTTCTCTACTAATTAATCTTCGAAATTACATTGAAGTCGATCGTAATAACAAGAAAATTAACTAATGAAGCAAAAGGATATAATTGTGTGTTTTGTTCTCCCTGAAAAGCGAGTAAACTAAATAGCAAAAGGGGTTTTTAACAATTGGACACTACTATTAATTTAATTTAGTGATTTCCCTGGTGTCGGAGGGGGACTCAGTGATTTTCCTTTTGGGTGGCGTACTGGACTTCTATTATGAAGGCCGATTCACACGGACAAGTTTTTGTCCTCAGTCCCTTGAGGGCTGACAATTGGGAGGAAAATCTCGCCGGGTGTCATATTTCACTGGGGAATTCAGGAAACCAACTGGTTGATTTTTTGGACATTCACAGCCCTCTGTTCACTGCGTATATATCTGATACAATGACTTGACCGCCTTTTTGGCCACCTTTCGTACCACACGAAAAATAAAAGACGTTGAGTAATGCGTGTTTGTTTACATTCATACCATTCCACTTCAAGAAACAAAAACTATTAAACAGGGCATATACGAAGAAGATATATGATACTATTCTGAGATGATAAGAAGAAAGAAGAGGTAAAGATAATAATTACAGAAATATGAAAAGAAGGATACAAGTCGGTCAACTCATTCACTTGATAATAACAAAACAAATAGGGAGGCAATCTCACTAACCTAACATCAACCAGTCGTGTATACCACTATATCCCAAGCACCAACAGATGCATTAGGTTTATCTTAAGTTTATTCTTAAGTATGTCTGCCATAACAAAATGCATACGATCTTGTGAGTTGGTACAATATCCACTGTTAATATTTTACTATAGCTTGCCATCGTCCGTTTTCTTTTAATTGCTCCCATCATGATTGTATAGCCTGGGCCTACCATTTGCGACGACTTTGCTTTTTGTTCTTGTCTGATTATAATATTTTGTTAGATTAACCTAACTTAACTAACCTAATATAATTATATATAACAAAAATAACAAAATAAAAATATAAAATACTTCGGATCCTAGGAGGATCGAACGCTTGTTTTCCTATTCACGAGATCTAGCCCGTACTGACTGCGCTACGAACAACATGTCAATTATGGTGTGAAGGCTATCTTTAAACACGGTTGGGCTGCGGGAGTGACCATTGAAGAACGAGAGGGGTGGAACAACTAGAGCTACCTCGTGTATTTATCTCACCCCTGCTAATTATAACCACCACCCTGCACCCCTGAGACCCTCTACACACATGAGTGGTCCAAATATGCACTCATATCACTATGTAAATTGATACATGTGCATTCTGCTTGGCAATTCTCCGTCCACAATCCCTACCTTTGACTTGGCTCTCCCGTGTGAACACTTTTTGAGTTTCGCCGGAAATTTTACAGCAACTCTCCCCCGTCCTGGAAGGATGGGAGAGAGAATTGGAAACAAAAACTGACCGTGTGAACCGGCCTTGACACTTGTCTTTCTTGAGTGCCTGGTTTGGCCTGGACTTCTTTTTGGTTGAACTTGCAGTCATCTTTCATTGCTCTGCTTGAAGGCTAGGTCTCGACCACTAACTGTGCACCGTTTCGTGCCACATGCAAAGGAAATGGTAGAGGTGAGTCTCGGTTGCTGTTAATCTAGCCTATGACCTAGGGGTTGAGCATCGAGCCTCACTACTACGCTATCTTGCACGGGTGTTGGTATCGAATCCAACGAGTCTGTCTTTAGACAGAACTTAGCCAGTTTACCAACAGCAATTGGTGCTACCAGTTTTTGAACCTAGTAGTCTCGCACCTAGGATGGTTCCAGTCCTCAGACCTGGAGGTGCTAGAAAACTTAGCTGGCTGATTTTTGCCAGGTTGAGTGACATAGCCTGTCCTAGTTCTGCATATGCTGGTTTGTATCCTGTGCAAGCTAGAAGGGAATGATCCGATATTGTTGTTGTTCAGGCGTCTACTTACGGAATTCTTGTTTTTTGTATGTCCGTATGGGGGTGTCTGCGCATGTGAAAGGTGCGCCGGTCCTCTTTCCTTGGGCTTTATATGTCCTTGTGACACGGTATTGATGGTGGTCTGTACTGCTGCAATTCGCATTGTGGGCATAACACGTTCATTCGCATCCATATCCAAATGAACAACATCAGTGTCCAAATCATGAGAATGCAGGTTGAAAAAGACATAACGGAGCATTGTTTGAGGGCATCCGTGCTGTAAGGACTGATTGACAGAATTGTTTATGGCATGGTAGGGTGAAGGGTCAACCCGTCCTGCTCTCGAGGGTGATCATACGGCATTACCCCCCTGCCTCGCTCACCACCCTCTAGGCCAGTGGTCAGCAACCCTTAAAGCTAGAAGATCCAATTTTTTAAAGTTTCATACAAATGTTGTATTGTCGGAGCCGCAATACAAAAAAAACATGTCTCATGAAACGAAATCTACAGTACAGTACTTCAGAAATAATAGAATACTCCCTACTTCTGAACAAAACAAATTATAGTGATATTGTTCAATTTACTTGTATACACATAGCTTTGGAAAGACATATGTCTCGCTTTCTCGAAATCATAACGATTGATGCCTATAGATGTTTTCGAAGTTGAATACAAACAAAATCTAATGTTGCCTCGAATGTGTTATATGATGCATTCGTTTTCAAGGAATAATTATTATTTTGGAAGCTTAAGGAGCCACTCAAGTGTCCTGAAAGAGCCGCATGCGGGTCCTGACCCGCAGCTTGCCGACCCCTGCTCTAGGCCAAGTCCATTATTTTGTTTGTCAACGCTCTGGGCTCACTCTCATTATTATGTCGTTTCCACCGATGAACAAATATGTGATCTGGGGATGGAACAATACTAATTGGTCTCACTTCTTGGAGTTTTGGACGTTGTCTATGGTGCCCTTGGCACCCCAAAATAGGTTAGTATGAACTGGCGCTCACCAGCAGCAGTGCGATAAGACACGGGCCCTTGTTCAACTGCCTTCATCCTTGTTGCATAGAGTAGCCAAATACTTCAATCTGATCTAGCTCCAAAGCCTCGTCAGGTACAAAATCGAGGTCAACGGTCCCAGGGTCCTTGGTTCCGCAATCTGGCTTACTCATCGGCACGGCACTAAAGTGGGCTAGGCTATATTAAAGTAAGTACTAAATTCCCGAGTCTGGGCATTGTGACGTTGACCACTCCGTTAGAACCGCATGGCTTGTCCTACAGTGACTCACTAGGATCGCCAGGGCAGTGGATGGGGCTACAGTTTATGTATTAGAGTGTGCTTTATTTCATATGTAAGCTCGTGTCATGGGCAGTCCAGAAAGGCTCTTTGTTTTCGCCCATGTCAAGGCTTTATATATTTAATTGTAAAGTATATATTTTATCATTAACTAGTAATGATAGGATCTGGGAGAGAGAGAGGGAGTAGAACAGAGTGAGAGGGGGCGCGCAGTGTTTTTTGTCCCGCTCGATGACGTCACGGCTGGCTGCCTCGCGGGGGTTGGTGGAGAGAGGCCCTTACCATGCTGTAAGCTTTGCTAGTGGTTAGATGACTTGTAACCGCTGTTTTCCCACGCGGCTCGAGCTAGTGCGAGTATATATATACAGTTCCTCGCCACTCTCTCCCTCAGATCTGGTTTCTAGAACACACCCATCTTTTTCCCTTGCTATCTGTCCCCGCTCCGTACCTGAGAATCTTTTCCTCTGCCTATCTCTCTCATTTTCCATATCTTTCACCACCTTTTATTAATAATATACCCCCTCTGGTTAACTCTGCAAAATTAGCTTCATGCTGGCCAGTTGTATTGTGTGTTAAGGTCTGATATAGCCTATGTATGTTAGTTGTTAAGATAAGTGGATCACGAAGCATTGGTTGGCATTTATATTGTTTAGTACTGCTTCCTTTAGTTATTAGTGTTCTGCTGGATTAGATAATGCTAGACTAGGAGTCTGATATTATAGGTATTGTTTCCTATGAGTGCTGGCTTCAGTTAAAAGCGGCACGACATACCTGAGAACTGGAGTTGATTGAGTAAATTCTAGTCTGTGTGCCATTGAGAGTAGAGCATGCACGAATGAGGGTTCTTTGCCTATACCATTCTGCACTGTTCTAGTCTCGATTGTTTGTCTTTGAGGTACGCCAGGAGAACGCTTAATACTTCGGTATTAAGGTTTCTCAAGAGAGCTACCCTTCATTATAACGTAATATTTGACGCACAGACTTGAGATTTGCACTAGGCTATGCAGCATGCTATGCGCACCAGTATCTCGTATCATTGACTCTAGCTAGACTTTATCAGTCACAGTAGACATTAAGTATATTAACCTAATTACTCTTTTTATGCATACCCATTTATGA
Source organism: Paralithodes platypus (assembly GCA_032716605.1). Classification (NCBI taxonomy): domain Eukaryota; kingdom Metazoa; phylum Arthropoda; class Malacostraca; order Decapoda; family Lithodidae; genus Paralithodes; species Paralithodes platypus. The sequence goes on from CM064566.1 coordinate 33,595,141, forward strand.
TTACACAAGCATTTCGCAGCCTAGTTTGATGTATTGAGACACAAACGACTTAGGCTCTTTTTGTTGATAGGAATACTGCATTGTCGTGGCGATTATTATTATTGTTGTTGTGTTTAGGATATTCTTGGCTCTGACGGCATTATATATATTCTGCCTTTTTGTGTGCATAGCCTGCACGAGCATTGTTCCGCTGCCTGCCTTTTTGGGTTCCATTTCCGATACGAGCATCTTTATAGCATCTAACATTTAAAGAAGATTCCTTGTTAGTGCTGAAGGACTTTAGTGCACTTTCTTTCATGCAGGAGTGCCTGACATTTATTGATTAAAGTAACGTAAGCTGTAACTTCTCTTACCACCTTACTTTGCATACCATAACCAAGCACCTTCGGTTATAGGTAGTAGTAGGCTGTTTTCACATAACATTAAGCCTAGAGTAGACGCACATTTATTGAGAGTTTGATAGCCTATTATTGCATATAGAACTCTGTAGAGTATTTGTGCTCTTTGTTCACTGGGAATATACATCAGAGGTTGGAGCTAGCGCTTTCCGTTGTAACATTTATGCCATTACTAGTCCAATGAATAAGAGCCCTGATATATTTGAACCCCAGTCGTAACAAATGGCGACCTTACCTAGGATTTGGTGAACCTACATTTATTAGCAGGGAACATTTGTTGTTTTGGAGAATATTTTGCGGGGATCAGCAAGAATAATTTTTTTTTTGCAACATATTATAGCCCTTGAGTATTTCCGAGAATTGTTGTGTGTATATTGAGGTATAAGAGTTTGGGGTGCTTCTTTTCTGAATATTGTGGTGAGAAATTTTTGTGAGCATCATGTCTTATACCGGATCAGAGGAGAATGGAGACACAGTACGTAATGTCGAGACTGAGGAACAGCAGCATGATGAAAGGGTTAATCGGGTGAACTGTGAGGAGGATGCTAGGATATTTTTGCAATGGCCTGTTACTGCCGAGCGGTTGGAGGGTATGGAGCGGTACGGTCTTCAATGCCTGGCCACAGCTATCGGTCATGCGGGTACTAGCGGCATGACCAGGGATAACTTGATAACGTGTGTACTGGGCAGGGTGACTGGTGAGCGAGATGGGTTGAGTGCTCAGAGCCCTTCGGCCATGCTTCCCCTACACTCGACTCCCAGCCATCCCAGTAGTTTGCCGACCCCGGGTACGCTTCCACAGTTGGGTGGTGACTGGCAGGGTGGGTTGCCCCTGGGGGGACCACCGGTAATTTCAAATATTGTAGCACCTTCACCTCCTCAACGGTTATCTCCAGAATTATTGTTTAAGCTCGAATTAGCTAAGCTTCAGCATCAGCAGCAAATAGAATTAGCCAAGATAGAAGAGAGAAACACTATTAGTCAAGCAAAAATCCAAGCCGAGTCGACTAGGTACTGTGCCGACATGGATGTAGAGAAGTCGCGTGTAGAGACAACGGGACAGCGACTTGGGGCTGGTAACCGTGTTCATGAGCAGTCTCTCTCGCACTTATTGAAACTGGTTCCGGTGTTTGATGAGAGTGGTGTAACAGAATTTTTCGCACGCTTTGAGAAGAAGTGCCAGGAACACCAGTGGCCAGAGAATAAATGGGCAGCACTTGTATCCTCTAGATTAATAGGCAAGGGTCTTAAAGCCTACGATGCGTTACCTTTGGAGTTATGTATTGTGTACGAGGATCTCAAGGAGGCTGTCCTGAGGGCTTACGAACTGCAACCAGAAACGTACCGTTTGAAGTTCCGGGGTGTAACTAAGGGAAGAGATAGCACGTTTTTGGAACACGCCCGGGACTTGTCCGATGCTATGGGAAACTGGCTCCGATCTGAGAAGGTAACAACGTTTGATGGAGTTAAGCAGTTAATGATGTTGGAGCAGTTCTTTAAGAGCACGGGCGGTGATCTAACTTTGAACTTAAAGGAGAAAAACCCAAGAACTCTAGTAGAAGCAGCAGAAATGGCTGATCTACGGCTGTCGTTGATTCGGGGTTGCGGGTCCTCACAGAAGTACGATGCAAGTGCTAGGGACCGTTATCCTCCCCCTCCCCGTAGCAATGACACATTTAAACCAAAGAGCAATGAAACTAAAACTGAAGCCAAACCTACCACCACACCGTATGTGAAAAGTCAGGGGCCTTTTACATCACAGTATAAGCCGAAACCGAAATTTATGTGTTTTAGGTGCCACCAGGAGGGTCATAAGGCAAATGAGTGCCCTAGTCGACCTCCTCCGGCAGCCGTGTCTTTTGCTCACGGCATTGGAGTGTTCAAGAGGACATCGGAGTTTGTTAGAGGCATTTCTTCCGAGGTAAATACACTGCCAGTGCAGAAGGATCCGGAAGGCTTATTCCCTGTCCGTGATGCCTTTAGTGACCACAGGGGACTCGGTTGTGTGGAGTGGGGGGGTAGAAGACATGAGGTGAGAATTTTGCGTGACACTGGGGCATCGCAAACACTGTTGAGAAATTTCACTGGTAAACCTGTCAATACGGCGCGGGTGGTTGTGGTTCAGGGAGTTAATGCGACAAGGTCATACCCGCTTGTAAGAATGAAGGTGGAAGTTGATGGTGTGACTCATGACCTGGATGTAGGAATTGTGGAGAAGTTACCTGTTGGGGGCGTCGACCTCCTTCTTGGCAACGACTTTGCGGGGCCTACTTCTGAGGCTCCACCCTTAGTCGTTGTCGAGAAGCCGGCCGACGTGAGTAGGGAGGAGCAGGAGTGGGTTGGGAAGTGTCCGGGGCAGCCTATGGAGTGTGTTGTCACCGGAGATTCTGCATCCAGGGAGTCACATTCTGGTCAACAATCTTTAGATCAGCGGAGGAAGGGTACCGAGAAGGGGTTGAAAGTTGATGCGGTTGAGAGTTTAGTATCGACGGACCTTCTCGGGGACTCATTATTAGGACCACATTTCGAGTCTGGAGAGGACCCAGTAACTGTTCCTGAAGGGGCAGAGGATGGGCTTAAAAAGACGAAAGAGTTGAAGGAGGACAGTGATGCACAGTCGGGAGATGTAGCAACAAGGTACCCTGACGCGTACCCTATGAGAAATGGGTCGGCGAAAACGGTGGTCCGAAGCTTGCTTGTGTATTTTTCCCGGTATGGTTACCCGCAGGGGATTCAGTCAGTCCGGGGACCCAACTTCACTTCTAGCCTCTTTGTACAAGCAATGCCGCAGCAGGGGATTGTTGGGGTTGTGTCATCTGCATATCATCCGGAGAGTCAGGGTGTGTTAGAGCGATGGCACTCAGCCTTGAAATCTGTGCTTCGTTGTTGTTGCTTTGAGAGTGGGAAGGATTGGGATCTTGGCCTGCCATGTGTTTTGTTTGCTGTGCAGGAGGTACCTGGGGAGAGTTTGGGATTCAGCCCAAATGAGCTCGTCTTTGGACACCGTGTCATCCATATGGTTGAAGAAGTATGGGAGGGCGCAGAAAAACCTTGTTCTATGCTCAAGTGTGTCCTCAACAGTCGAGAACGGATGTTGCGCAGTCTGGAGTTGGCTGACCGTAATTTGACTAGCTCTCAGGCCCTCAGGAAGGACAGGTACGACCTCAAGGTTGAACTCAGGGAGTTTCACGTGGGTCAGGAGGTGTTGATTCTACTGCCCCTTGTAGGTCACCCCTTATCCGCGAAGTACGCTGGTCCTTATAGGGTGGTGGAGGAGCTATCGGACCTGGTTTACTTGGTAGCCACTCCAGACAGACGGAAGCGCAATCAGTTATGTCATGATAATCCCATGAAGGAGTATGGGAGGCACCCCCCTGAGCCTCTCACTGTGCCTGTGATGACGTTTAGCAGTCAAGGTGGAGAAGGAGAACGGGACAGTCAAGCTCAGGTGGAGGATAACTGGAAGGATAAGAAGTTCAAATGGGCGCCTGAGTGTGAGAAGGTGTTTAGGGAAGTAAAACACCTGTTGTGCACTCACCCGATCCTCAGGGCCCCTGACTTTAGCCTATCTTTCCAACTAGCAACGGAGGCTAGTGGTGTGGGGGCTGGTGCCGTCCTTGTGGAAAAGGACGATGATGGGCTGGAGCATCCTGTTAGTTTCTGCTCGGAGAAGTACAATTCGGCCCAGGGGAGCTGCTCTGTTGTCAAGGAGGAGCTGCTGGCGGTTGTACTTGCTCTGAGGCATTTCGAGGTCTGTGTTCCAGCCTATGGTCCGGTCGTTGTAGTTTACCCAGATCATCACCCTCTCAAGTTCTTGGACCAGTTTCACAATCGGAATATGAGGCTGACCAGGTGGTCACTAAGGTTATTGGTATATAACCTGGACATACGCCATATTGCCGGTTGTGACAACGTGGTTGCAGATGGTCGTTCAAGGGTATATGATCCTGGGTAGATTGACACACGGGTAGCCTCCTGCTTTAGTTTGAATAGTATTTTGCGCTTGGTGCTTGTTGGCTCGCGGTTGTAGCCCAGCGTATTGGGTCGTAAAGCAGGAGTTGAGCGTTTGGTATAGAAGAAAAAACTAGGCTTGCCCCTATAGTGCAGCCGAAATAAACAAATTATAAACATAAAAATCAAATAAAAACTCTTTCTTTGATAGTTGAATTTTTTTAGTATGTTATAGCAGTAATTCTGAGTTGCACTCCTCTCAGAATGCTGGGCTAGAGAAGCTCGCTCTTGAGGAGCATAACTACATATGATTTGACCTATGGTGTTGGGGAGGGTTATAATTTTGAAAAATGTTTTGTTGAAGAACTGTGCCAGATATTTTATTGCCGCTGGGTGATGGGAAGTGGAGATATAGCATGGGTTCTAACCATCAGATTTTTGTGAGCCTTGGGGCCTCTGAGAAAAATCTTGGGGGGGGTGTGACGTTGACCACTCCGTTAGAACCGCATGGCTTGTCCTACAGTGACTCACTAGGATCGCCAGGGCAGTGGATGGGGCTACAGTTTATGTATTAGAGTGTGCTTTATTTCATATGAAAGCTCGTGTCATGGGCAGTCCAGAAAGGCTCTTTGTTTTCGCCCATGTCAAGGCTTTATATATTTAATTGTAAAGTATATATTTTATCATTAACTAGTAATGATAGGATCTGGGAGAGAGAGAGAGGGAGTAGAACAGAGTGAGAGGGGGCGCGCAGTGTTTTTTGTCCCGCTCGATGACGTCACGGCTGGCTGCCTCGCGGGGGTTGGTGGAGAGAGGCCCTTACCATGCTGTAAGCTTTGCTAGTGGTTAGATGACTTGTAACCGCTGTTTTCCCACGCGGCTCGAGCTAGTGCGAGTATATATACAGTTCCTCGCCACTCTCTCCCTCAGATCTGGTTTCTAGAACACACCCATCTTTTTTCCCTTGCTATCTGTCCCCGCTCCGTACCTGAGAATCTTTTCCTCTGCCTATCTCTCTCATTTTCCATATCTTTCACCACCTTTTATTAATATTATACCCCCTCTGGTTAACTCTGCAAAATCAGCTTCATGCTGGCCAGTTGTATTGTGTGTTAAGGTCTGATATAGCCTATGTATGTTAGTTGTTAAGATAAGTGGATCACGAAGCATTGGTTGGCATTTATATTGTTTAGTACTGCTTCCTTTAGTTATTAGTGTTCTGCTGGATTAGATAATGCTAGACTAGGAGTCTGATATTATAGGTATTGTTTCCTATGAGTGCTGGCTTCAGTTAAAAGCGGCACGACATACCTGAGAACTGGAGTTGATTGAGTAAATTCTAGTCTGTGTGCCATTGAGAGTAGAGCATGCACGAATGAGGGTTCTTTGCCTATACCATTCTGCACTGTTCTAGTCTCGATTGTTTGTCTTTGAGGTACGCCAGGAGAACGCTTAATACTTCGGTATTAAGGTTTCTCAAGAGAGCTACCCTTCATTATAACGTAATATTTGACGCACAGACTTGAGATTTGCACTAGGCTATGCAGCATGCCATGCGCACCAGTATCTCGTATCATTGACTCTAGCTAGACTTTATCAATCATAGTAGACATTAAGTATATTAACCTAATTACTCTTTTTATGCATACCCATTTATGATTACACAAGCATTTCGCAGCCTAGTTTGATGTATTGAGACACAAACGACTTAGGCTCTTTTTGTTGATAGGAATACTGCATTGTCGTGGCGATTATTATTATTGTTGTTGTGTTTAGGATATTCTTGGCTCCGACGGCATTATATATATTCTGCCTTTTTGTGTGCATAGCCTGCACGAGCATTGTTCCGCTGCCTGCCTTTTTGGGTTCCATTTCCGATACGAGCATCTTTATAGCATCTAACATTTAAAGAAGATTCCTTGTTAGTGCTGAAGGACTTTAGTGCACTTTCTTTCATGCAGGAGTGCCTGACATTTATTGATTAAAGTAACGTAAGCTGTAACTTCTCTTACCACCTTACTTTGCATACCATAACCAAGCACCTTCGGTTATAGGTAGTAATAGGCTGTTTTCACATAACATTAAGCCTAGAGTAGACGCACATTTATTGAGAGTTTGATAGCCTATTATTGCATATAGAACTCTGTAGAGTATTTGTGTTCTTTGTTCACTGGGAATATACATCAGAGGTTGGAGCTAGCGCTTTCCGTTGTAACATTTATGCCATTACTAGTCCAATGAATAAGAGCCCTGATATATTTGAACCCCAGTCGTAACAGCATCAATTGTGATGAAATTATGTCAAAGTAAGTTACAAAAGACTGAATTAGGTCACTAAGCGATAATACAAACGGGAGAAACACTTACTTCACATAAACCCCACAAGTATCCTAATTAGCCTAGTGCTAGATGAGATGGAAAGACAAAGGGAGCAAGGTAGATGTGAAACTCACCTGAACGTCAACTAAAGGAATGAGAGGAAGAAAGGGTGAGATTGCAGAAATGTTGGAGAGACGTAGAGTTACTGTATAAAGTTAGACTTAGGAAACCCAGTGGAGAGGGGAGTGTGATAAGTGGATAAATGGAAAGAATGAATGCTATAAGTATGGAACGGAAATTAATGTAGTACAGGAAGAGTGGGTTTCCTGGTGGCAGAGAGGTGGGTGGATTGTGTTTTTGATATCAAAGGGTTTAGGTAGAGTTGTAAAAGAAGAGTTTTGTAATGAGCTACTAGGGGTGGTTGTCGGATGCAAGGAAGTGGAGGTGAAAATTGTGGAAGGGGACCTGTGTTCGGGCTCATGCTGATGGATATGAGGGTGTGCACGGAGGACAGATGTATGGTCGAAGATACCTGGAGAGTCAATACATAGTGGAGCTGTGTTGAAAAGGGGATGATGGTGTGTATCACCATGATCAATAAAAGGAAGAGTCACCTGATAACATATAAATCAGGTGGCTCCAGTAGCCAGATATACTACTTCCTGATCAGCAAAACTGACAGGAAATGGGTTGGAGACACTAAGATAATTACGGGTTAAAAATTAACTCCCCAACACAAGCTCCTAGTGTATGATATGTACCTAAACAGAGTTCCTGTGAGAAAGAAAATACATTTGTCAAAAATGAAAGTAAGATATTGACCATGCAGGGGGGACACTGCCCCCCTCACAACTTACTGTTATCAAATATATGTCGCCAGCAGTAGGCAAAGAACAGCTGGCTGCGAGAGAATTAGACGCGAATGTAACTGAAGTAACGGGGTTGAGTAAGGCATGCAAGATTCGTAGCCTGCAGGAAAATAGAAAGGACAGGAGAAGAAGCCAGCAGGAGAAATGGGAGTATACACAAGCTTCCCATACTTTAGAAGAAAACAGAGCAGAGAAGTTCCCCATTACCTCAGGTCATTCCCATTCTCTAAAGACCAGGAAGTTAGGTCAGTCTCCCATACAAAAGAGTGGGAAACTGGACCAATCACCAGCGAGCTTTCAAACCAGCTCGACCTATCACCAGCCTCCATTCGACCAACAGCCTGACTTGCAATATAATGAGCAAATGTTTATGCAAGTTAGGCATCGGAGACCGGAATGCTATAGAAACAAGTGGTGATGCTAGGATCTCTCTTGCAATACCGTTCCGGAGAACTAAACATCACCCCGAGAACCTAGAAACTCACGGAGATATTAACTTAACCTTGAATAACCCCTGATTATCATAGAATCACGAAAGTTACAATTATCTCTGACCTAGACCTCGTAACCACAACGAGGGTATTAAATACAATACCTGATACAATACTTGATAGGAGTGAGTGAGAGCACAGTGAGAGCACACAGGTCGGTTGAGCTCCTCAAAAGAGGGGATTTTCGGAGGGGTGTCGTGGGGCTGAGTGACCAATATACGTATCGGCGATGATACGGTGTTTCGGCACATAGTAAACAGAACTGGTTTCTTGCTTAAACATCGCCCACAAAGCATATTTAGTTTAATCTTGAGAGTGTTATTACCAGTATCAGTGAGGGGACAAGGAGCCGTCAGGCACTAGCCCAGCCCAGCCCAGGCACCATAAACCTCCAGCAGTGACCACAAGGTGAGTGAGGTGACCGTTTATAGGGCAGGCAGTTTCACCCTTATGGTTCCCCACCATAGGCCTCATCTTCCATCTACCCCAAGGACCTGACCCTCGGTCCTTCAACTTCTCAAACAATTCTAACCTTTATGAAGTATTTGCTATAAGGTCCATTTTCATTTCCCTCTCTCTAACCATTTAGAAAATACTTGCTACAAGGTCCATTTTCATTTCTCTCTCTCTCTCTCTCTCTCTCTCTCTCTCTCTCTCTCTCTCTCTCTCTCTCTCTCTCTCTCTCTCTCTCTCTCTCTCTCCTTTTTATCCTTAACATCTTTCCATCCACTTTCAATCACCGCACTTAACCGCCTCATTGCTATTATTTTTTTGGTTATCTATAACTTCAGATCGCTTTTTATCATTTTAGTTATTTGTTTTCCTCTAACATCTTTCATACCCAACCAGGCCAGCCCCCTCTCCAGCTCTCTCTCTCTCTCTCTCTCTCTCTCTCTCTCTCTCTCTCTCTCTCTCTCTCCTTTTTATCCTTAACATCTTTCCATCCACTTTCAATCACCGCCTCATTGCTATTATTTTTTTGGTTATCTATAACTTCAGATCGCTTTTTATCATTTTAGTTATTTGTTTTCCTCTAACATCTTTCATACCCAACCAGGCCAGCCCCCTCTCCAGCTCGCTTTCTTTCTCCCTCGCCCCCGCCCCTGCTCTCTCTCTCTCTCTCTCCCTCTCTTAACATTTTGTACAATTTAATAATTTTTCCATAACTGCTGCCCTAGATCCGGTTACCCACTCAGATCCTGGCTCTCGCTCACTCTCTGGCTCTCTCCCTATCTTGATGTTGACAGCATTAGTAATATCCTAAGCATTTATTAATACTCAACATCAGGGTGGCGTCGCCAGTGTAAGTAATCATAGGATATAATTGGCGTGCTTCCTTTCAATCAGTTAGATATTTTAGTTGTACCGGTGCCCAATGCCGAGGATTTATACATTTAACCACTTAGCTTTAGGAGAAGCAGGCCAATTGCCCATCAGAAAGGTTGACTATGATATGTGATGTTTTTTTTGTTTTTGTTTTTTCATATCCCATCAGAAAGGTTGACTATGATAAGTGAATTGTTATGCATCCAGCCAATTATACATTAATAACAACAGCAATAATCTAGATATGTGCCAGGAGAGATTTCCCGGGGTTCTGAAACAAGGGAGACATGGTAGAGATGGAAGCACCACGGGAAGATCAGGAGGACGGCTTGGTAGAGGCAGAGGAACGGATAATCTTGGAAGACTATGGCCTAGCAGATACTAAGTGTCTTAAGTGCGGAACAACCAATGCAAGAAAGAATTCGCGAAAATGTTCCGGCTGTCTTAGATCTATTCATTTATCTCGTGCTAAGCTGACAAAGAAAACATCAGGAGAACAACCAAACTGGAAATGTCTCGCATGCCCAGGGCCCACTGCAGAGCCAACCGGGGCAACACCGGCAACACCGGTCGCCGACTTGACCCAACTGGTGACCAAATGGAAAGCGCGGATCCAGGTCCTTGCCCGGGTACCTAAAGGAGCCAGAATCCAAGTGGCGGAGGCCCTTACAACCATCATAAAGCAGGCCCTACAGCTCAAGACACCCCTCGCATGGGCACGGCTCCTGGGTTTCTCCTATGGGGCCCTCCGAAAACCACCCAGAACCAACATACAAGACCATCTTCAGGTTTCACTAGCCACCAGAGTGAAACGTCAAGTAGCACAGTATATGGATGGAAACAAACTGGTGGAACCCCCCGAACAGCAACCAAACAGGGCCCAGAAGCACCAGGACAAGGAAGAGGAAGAGGCTGAACAGCTACGTAAGAGGGTCGCGGCGAAGCTGGCGGATAGTGACATCAAAGGGGCCGTCAGACTGTTGTCCTCTTCAGAAGGTTTTGCTGGTCAAGGCACCGAAGTTGTTGAAGCCCTACAAGAAAAGCACCCACCTACACCCAGGGACCTAAACCTCCCCCCTGCCCCAAATGACCAGATGCGCCAACCTTTAGTTGTCACGAAGGAGCAGGTGGTCGCCGCAGTGACTTCATTCCCAGCAGGCTCAGCCGCGGGCCCAGATGGTATCCGACCCGCCCACCTCAAAGGCCTCTTGGGTCAGGGATCAGGAGCTGCTGGGGAGGCACTCTTGGAAACCCTCACCAAATTCATCAACATGGTTTTAAGAGGGGAAGTACCCGACTGTGCCACACCCCTATTTTTGGGGGCATCACTCTGTGCACTGGCAAAAAAAGATGGCGGTGTGCGCCCAATAGCAGTAGGGAACACCTTCCGCCGCCTTGCCACAAAGGTGGGTTTGAAACCACTCTCGAATGGCCTAGGTCAACACTTAAGACCAGTTCAACTAGGTTTCGGAACTCCAGGGGGGTGTGAAGCTGCTGTACACGCAACCCGCACCTACCTCAGCCAAGCCCAAGAAAAACAAGTGCTTCTAAAGATTGACGTGCGGAATGCATTCAACAGCATTCGCAGGGATGTCTTCCTCCGTGCAGCTCAAGAACACATCCCCACTCTGTACCCCCTACTTTGGCAGGCTTATTCCAAACCTTCAATCCTGATTTTTGGCGAGACGGTAATCCCATCAGAGACCGGGTTACAGCAGGGAGATCCAGGTGGTCCTGCTCTTTTTCTCAATAGGGGTGGATGCAGCAGCTAACAAAGTAAGGTCAGAGCTGAATGTATGGTACCTGGACGATGCAACCTTGGGTGGGTCAGTAGAGAACGTTCTAACCGACCTAAATAACATCATAACTGACCTCGGCCAGGCCGGGCTAGTGATAAATGCCACCAAATGTGAACTTGTTCTCCTCAACCACACACGTGAACAAGGAGAAGAGACTCAGGCCCTGTTCCGAAACATATTGCCAGATGTAAAGATCCTTCAGGAGCACCAGCAAACCCTATTAGGTTCCCCACTAACTCTGGCAGCAATCCCACCAGCACTTCAAGTTAAAAAGGAGGAGCTTCAACGTCTCGTGAGTCGCCTGATACACATCGATGCCCACTCAGCTCTGGCCCTGCTCAAGAACTGTTTCTCCATCCCAAAACTCCAATACCTCCTGCGCACATTGATGACTTACACGAACAATGGCGGCCTCCAAGAATTAGACAGCATAATCCGAGAAGCAGTGACCAGCATCACCAACGTGGAATTTAAAGAACGGGCCTGGACACAAGCCACCCTTCCTGTCCGCCTCGGGGGCTTGGGCATACGGAGAGCCTCGGATATTGCCTCCCCAGCCTTTATCTCTTCCCTCATCGCGACCATCGACCTCGTATTGTCCATCCTTTATTCTAAACCCGGAATGACACTTAATGGGGACGTAACAGCAGCGATTAACACCTGGAAGGGAAGTACAGAAGTAGAGGAGGAGCCTCAGGGTACCTCCAGGAGCAAGCAGAAAGCGTGGGATACCATCTCGGCGAAGAAAACTCAAGAAAATCTCCTAACCAATGCAGACCAGGTTGCAAAAGCACGCGTCCAGCAGCCGCCCGTTCGGAGAGTGGCTTGTGGTTACACGCCATCCCCTTCCCACCTCTTGGAACTCACTTGGATGCTAAAGCGCTCCGGGTCGCCATCGCGCTCAGAGTGGGTGCGGCAGTTTGTCACCCACACACTTGCAAGTGTGATGGGAGGATGGATGCTCAAGGTCACCATGCCTTGTCATGTAATTACAACGCAGGCCGCCTGCCAAGACACTCTGCACTAAATGTGCAGAGTGCTAACTGTGCATCAATCCTCGAACCACATGGACTTCACAGAGAAGACGGCAAACGGCCAGATGGGATGACCACTTTCCCTTACAAGAATGGCCGGTGCCTCGTGTGGGATGCCACATGTGTTGACACTTTCTCCACAACCAACGCCGCCAGAAACGCCGACGAAGCAGGTGAAGCCGCCCGGATAGCAGAAAATAAAAAGCGAGAAAAATATCAAGCCATCGCCAGAATTCATCAGTTCGAGCCCCTGGCATTCAAAACTTCAGGAGTCTTCGGCCCTACCACCCTTAAGATGGTGAATGAAATAGGCCGTAAAATCAGAGAAGTTTCAGGAGAACCCCGGGAAACCCTCTGGCTCAAGCAAAGACTAGGGATGGCTATCCTCCGGGGCAATGCCACCAGCGTCATGAGCTCAGTTCGACAGGACTGGGCCATGCCACTGCGAGAGGCCCCGGCAGGAGTGGTGTATCCGTAGTCTTTCCACAGTAAGGTAAAACAAAACATAAACTTTATTTGTATGTAACATGTGTGATGCACATTAATAAAAGGGGATGTGTCGGATGGTTGAAAGCCACAGTTGCTCGCGCGTTTGGGGCTAGCAACACGTATTATGAAAGACATGCATCCTCCTTCATTCACTGTCCCCCCCTTCACTCACTCAACCCCACAATTTGCCGGAGGATAACAGGTTTTTCACAATACGTAGACGGAGGTCTTTTTAAAAAAAAATACTTAAATTGATTATGTACAAACCTATAATCACAATGTATTTTTAGACTTTGCAAATTACATCACAACCATTCACTATGTCCTTCTAAAGTTGAGTTACTATAAGTTAAACCTAAGAAATAACCCGGACATAGTCTCACTGATATTAAAGAAGGTTTGGGTCAAGCACCTCTATCCTAAGTAATATTCCTAAGGCTGAAAAGCACGGAGTATCTAACTGAAGTAGAAACTGCCTCCCCCTCCCCCTCGAGACTACAGCGAGACCTGCTGTGTTCCTTCTGATGCCAGGACCTTGGATTCCTGTTAGTGAGAGGCAGTTCCCCCTGAAGTCCAGACAGCCGAATCTACGATCCACGTCGGCCAGACTTGCACTCGAACTACTACCCTCTTAACCTACCCTAAGTGTCTCTGAGTGTTTTACATTGTGATTATTGATGTGAAGGTAAGGTAAAAATATGCAAGTATTCCAGTGCTAATTCTTATGTAGATCTGTGCCCAAGATCGATATTTATTGCGTTATGTATTAATCCTTCAGAAACCATATTAATTATTGAGTTAGATCTGTGTCCAAGATCTAGTTTTAACTTGTGTCTAACATCTTATAAATCATATTACGCATACGCTACATACTCGTGTTAACTGATGTCCAAGCCGAATACTCACAGATGTTCCTTGTATATGTCCATTCTATTATGTATGTAACAAGTTGAAGTTGAAGTGTATATGGTGTATCTATTCCTTACTCAAATCTAACTTTTACCTAGAACCTACGCTCAATTTCATATTTAATTAAACTCGGATTCAAATTCTTTAGAAGAAATATTGATTAAAGTTATAAGCTAAATCCAATTTTTTGAGAAACCCAATTCACACTTTGTGATCCTTTGTATTAACTTGTTCCTTCGTGAATAACTTATTTACTTATTCTATTATGAAATAGATCATTTCGATCCATTTCGTCTAGGAATTCTAGTGCTATATAGATCTATTATCTAATTATCTCACAATCTCGAATACAACGCTAATTCGTTCTGTATTCCTTATAGGAATCTGTTAACTAGTTCAGAACTCCTTCATACCTTACCAGGTATTTCTATCCAAGTGCAACTTTGTCGTGTGCGCCATATTATACTATTATTATTATATAACTATTAGTTATAGGAATCTGTCAACCAGTTCAGATCTCCTTCATACCTTACCAGGTATTTTTATCTAAGTGCAACTTCGTCGTGTACGCCAATTTTATACTATTAGTATTATTATAACTATTAGTACACGCTATTTTATTAATGCGTTTCTTAACCTACTTGAGTCAAGATATTATATGATTCATGTTAGGTTGTATTCAATATTGAATTCTTATTCAGTATATCTAAATTATTAAATCTTAATTCCTCGACCCATGAGATTATTATTACATATGCAAGTTAAGTAATTGTATATTCATAATATATATGTTCTCACAATAAGCCAATTACATAATTAATTGTCAAAACAATTCAGCTCCCTTCTCCTTTTTAAATTAAAGTATTCCTCCCACATTCAAGATAAACATCGCATTAACCGCACAAGTTATCTTCCGCACCTCAGTCTAGTAGATGACCTGTTGACTTACCTGGTCATATTTATCTGCGCGCAGTAGCCTTTACCCAACCTGTGCCCATCTCGCCCCGCGCTACCGGGCGATGACTATAGAAATCTTTGTGCGGTTATCCATATTGCTTAAGCCAGAATGTTTCATGCGTATTTAGAAATTTCATTAAACCTTTCTTGAGATTATCAGAGTACCTCACGATAGACACTCAACTCACATAGATATTATTATCAAGGAGTTATTCTATGTATATGTATGTCTATATATAATTGCATATTTCCCCAATAATACTATCCAATATTTCATGTTCAATGATAAGCTAATAAGAGACATATTGTACTCTGAATATATATAGTGAGTCACTTACTATTATTGATAGTAGATAAGTGAAGCTTACATTCATTATTCAATGTCCATATACTGTATATGTTGATAATAGACATCTGATACTCTAAACAATATACTGTATATGTTGATAATAGACATCTGATACTCTAAACAATATACTGTATATGTTGATAATAGACATCTGATACTCTAAACAATATACTGTATATGTTGATAATAGACATCTGATACTCTAAACAATATCCCATGTTTCACTTGCTATTACTGATTAGTAGCTAAGCGAACCTTAGTATCACATGCATTATTATTGAATAAATAAGAGTATACACTTATCTATTTGTATTTATTGTGTTTATTACAACCTGATTGAGTACATAATTGTGAATAAGAACGTGTTTGATGTGTTCCTGTTGAGCATATATTGAGTTTAAAAGTTCATAGTTGGATTTGAATGAAGACAATAACGAAGCTAAGTTGTATTACAACCTGGCATAACAGTATCCACGAACGAAATGTAAACACAGACACGACCGTTAACACAACCCTTACCATAACATTTTATGAACTCATAACTTCAGATCATTAACTCTTATCTTATCAAACCTGTAATCAATATTAGTCAATTAATATTTATTGTTTTCAACATAACTTGTGCTAAAGAAATTATGAAGTGTAATTACACCATGACAATTTTCCCTCCCAGGGAAGGTGTACAACGTAACAGCCTACCTGGAATTCCACCCCGGGGGTGAGGATGAGCTCATGGGAGGAGCGGGGATCGACGCCACCACACTCTTCAATGAGGTATGCTCATTTATTATGGTGACCGAATATCACAACCCATATTCAACCACTGCCAACTACACCAGGACCAACTAAACCAGTGACTATTTGATACCGTAACCTAACTTAGCTAATTTATCCTGACACTTCTGTTTAAGTTTGCAATGGTTTAGATCTCTTAGTTGAAATGTCTACTGGTTGAGTTGTCCGGTCACCTTATGTTATGTATTTATGGGTCTTGTCCGTGATACCATGTGTTAAAGAGAATTTACACGAAGGCTTTTTTCAGTAACTATTGATTCGCCAATTTTTCGCTACACATTTAGACTATTTTTCACTGGTATTGGTAACTAGATTGATGGTCAATTATTATAGTTGACAGAATGTTTATAGTATTTCAGAAGTGGGCAGATTAGAGGTGTATAAAATGATCTCCGAGAATAACGCTTATGTAATTCTGCATTTAGTCTTGATTACAACTAACCAGACACCGGATACTCAAAGCGTTTATGACGCCTTTACTTCTTCTGATCACCATGTCCTATATACCGACATCCAAATGCTAGCACCATTAACGGGGATGGGGGAATTTATTGGCTTATTTGTATATACAGTATATATATTTATAATTTATTGGCTTATTTGTATATACAGTAATTATATATTTATAATTTATTGGCTTATTTGTATATACAGTAATTATATATTTATAATTTATTGGCTTATTTGTATATACAGTAATTATATATTTATAATTTATTGGCTTATTTGTATATACAGTAATTATATATTTATAATTTATTGGCTTATTTGTATATACAGTAATTATATATTTATAATTTATTGGCTTATTTGTATATACAGTAATTATATATTTATAATTTATTGGCTTATTTGTATATACAGTAATTATATATTTATAATTTATTGGCTTATTTGTATATACAGTAATTATATATTTATAATTTATTGGCTTATTTGTATATACAGTAATTATATATTTATAATTTATTGGCTTATTTGTATATACAGTAATTATATATTTATAATTTATTGGCTTATTTGTATATACAGTAATTATATATTTATAATTTATTGGCTTATTTGTATATACAGTAATTATATATTTATAATTTATTGGCTTATTTGTATATACAGTAATTATATATTTATAATTTATTGGCTTATTTGTATATACAGTAATTATATATTTATAATTTATTGGCTTATTTGTATATACAGTAATTATATATTTATAATTTATTGGCTTATTTGTATATACAGTAATTATATTTATAATTTATTGGCTTATTTGTATATACAGTAATTATATATTTATAATTTATTGGCTTATTTGTATATACAGTATAATTTGTATATACAGTAATTATATATTTATAATTTATTGGCTTATTTGTATATACAGTATATATATTTATAATTTGTTTTAGTTTCCTCCCTAGACCACCATCAGGATTAAAACACATACTCCCCAAGACCCTCCTTCAAAAATATGTTTGTACATAATTTTTTCGATAGAAAAATGTTCCGTCCGAAGTCCAGTTCCCCTAAAATAACAGGCTTGCTATCGTTCGCCAGGGAAAAAAATCGACACCTAAATAACACTAACAGTTGTAAGCAAGGAATAGACTTGTAACTCCTTCACCACCATGACGTATGTTTACCTTTCATTCGGGCTAACATTAGACCATGGTATGCACTTTAACAAGGACCTATGTTATTAAGGGAGCCCACCTCGAGGTTTGTTCTCTCTCTCTCCCTGGGTTGTATTGATTCGGTCCCATTCAGCATTCTGTTTTAAGACGTTTATCCCCATCCAGGTGTCAATATTTTCCTGGTGAGCGGTAGCGAGCCAGCATATATATATTTTTGTTTTGAAAGAAAGCTAATTTTGTACATTTTTCGATAGAAAAATGTCTCCGGCGAAGCCTGATTTATCCATACAATGCTGGCTCGCTATCGCTCGCAAGGAAGATATCGACACCTGGATGGGGATAAACGTCTTAAAACAGTTGGCTGAATGGGGCCGAATGGATACAAGCCAGAAAAAGGGAGAAAAGGAGAGAAAGAGAAACAAGCAGGTGACCCCCCCCCCCTTAAGACGGTTTAATGACATCGTAATTACCCATTTGAGTCCTACTGTAGAGGTAGATTATAAACTAAAAGAAAAACGTCTAAAGCTAACCAGAATATGATGAAAATAACGTAATGGGGGTGAAGGTGTTGCATTGATTTAGAATGTCTCTCACCTCACCTCGCGCATTTATTTGTTCATTTAAATATCTTTTCATGTATATTTTTAGTTTCCTCCCTAGACCTCCATCAAGCTAAATATGAACACCTGAAGACCCACCTTCAAGATACATTTGTACATTTTTCGATAGAAAAATCTCCCTGCTAAAGGCCGGTTCCTCTTAAATTACATAAGAACATAAGAACATAAGAAAATGGGAGTCTGCAAAAAGCCGATCGGCCCATACAAGGCAGATCCCTGTCACACCCTTCCCTAATTACAAGGCCCAATTATAGACCCATCTCACTAATACCTTGAGTACTGACCCCACCAAAACGGTCAGAGATTAACACAAGATTACGGGGGTCTGCTGAGCGCCGATTGGCCCACACCTGGTAGATCCCCCTCACACCCAACCCATCTCGTCCATATGCCTATCTAATTTTATCTTAAAGCTCCCTATCGTTCTTGATCCCACTATATCACTTGGTAGCCTATTCCACCCATCTACAACTCTGTTACCAAACCAATATTTGCCTATATCTTTTCTGAAACGAAATTTATATAATTTGAAACCATTTGTACGAGTTATTTCGCTATCACTGAGCTTTAGTACATTTTTCATGTCTCCTTTATTAATTCCACTAACCCACTTGAATACCTCTATCATGTCACCTCTAACTCTGCGTCTCTCTAACGAATGTAAGCCTAATTTCTTCAACCTTTCTTCATACGGAAGATTTCTAATATTATGGATCATTTTTGTCATTCTACGTTGTACTCTCTCCAATGAATCTATGTCCATTCTGTAATAAGGACACCAAAATTGAACAACATAATCCATATGGGGTCTCACTAATGACAAGTAAAGTTTTAAGATAACATCAGCAGTTCTGTTACTCACACTCCTAGATATGAACCCGAGAATCCTGTTTGCCTTGTTACGAACGCATATACATTGTTTTCTAGGCTTCAAATCATTGCTAACAAACACACCTAGATCTTTCTCACAGTCTGAGTTTTCTAATTCCATATTAGCTAGTTTATATTTAAAATGTGTATGCATCTTCCCTATCTTTAATACCTTGCATTTGTCAATGTTAAACTTCATCTGCCATTTTACTGACCATTCGTGTAAGGTATCTAGATCCCTTTGCAGACACTCTATATCTCTAACTGAATCAATTTTTCTCCCCATTTTGGTATCGTCTGCAAATTTACTTATCCTACTAGTTATACCTAAATCAAGGTCATTTATGTATATAATAAACAACAGAGGACCTACTCTGTTGGTGTCCCCCTGGGGGACACCACTCTTGACTGATCCCCATTCTGACTTAGTACCATTTATGCTGACTCTCTGCTTCCTACCAATTAGCCATGACCTAATCCATCCTAACAACGCCCCACCTATTCCATGTGCCTCAACCTTTCTCATCAATCTCTCATGAGGGACTCTGTCGAAAGCTTTACTGAAATCTAAATATATAATATCATATGACTTGTCATTATCTACTGCTTCATATACCTCTGAGAAAAAACTAAGCAAATTAGTAAGGCAAGAACGTCCCTGAGTGAATCCATGCTGATAAGAATTGATTAAGTTAAATGTTTCTAAGTCGTTTCTCATTTTCCTAGCAATAATTAACTCTAGTAGCTTTCCTATGATTGAAGTGAGACTAATGGGACGGTAATTGGATGCTATTGATTTATCACCTTTTTTGAAAATCGGAACTACATTTGCAAGCTTCCAAGCTTCTGGAACTATACCTGTTTCTAATGAATTGTTAAAAAGAAATGTTAATGGGTAACTTAACTCATCTCTGCATTCTTTTAATACTCTAGCATATACCTCATCGGGACCAGGCGATTTCTGAGGTTTCAGTCTGTCAATTTCCTTAAGCACATCATTTCTACTTATAGTAACCGTACTTAACCTATTTTCTATACTATCGCTATATACCTTACGGACTTCTGGAATCTGTGCCAAATTTTCATTAGTGAAAACGGATAGAAACTGACTATTTAATGTACTGCACATTTCTAAATCATTTTCTGTCATTTCTCCTATCGAAGTTTTAAGGGGGCCTATTTTATCTCTAACTTTAGATTTATATAGCTGGTAAAAAGCCTTAGGGTTATTTTTTGAGTCATTGGCTATCCTGATTTCATAATTTCTTTTGTCTGTCCTTATACCTTTTTTAACCTCTCTTGATAGATTCTGATAGTAAGCAAGTAGGTGAATTTCGCCTTTCTTAATTTTTCGATATATTCCTCTCTTTTTTCCTAGAAGGTCTAATAGTCTATTATTCATCCATTTGGGTTGGTTCTGTGTTGATCTAAATTTTCTTTTGGGGATATATTTATTTTGCGCATTGTGGAGTGAAGAAATAAAATTATTATATGTAGCTGTCAAATTATCCTGAGTTAAGACAGGTATCTGAGAGAGAGTATGTTCATTAGCGCACATGGGTCCCCTTAATAGTTTAACCATAGGATCGACTCTTAACACCTTACGAGCGGCCTATGCGGTTTATTTATGTGTACCGCACAGCGGGGTGTTTTTAGCCAAAATAGGGCTGTTTACGTGATCAAAGGCTCTTCTTAATCCACCATAATTGGCTTTTCTGAAATCTGGGATAAGTGTCATATTCTCTTTAGCCTTTCCTGTCCTTTGTATGTTAAAATAAATTGATTTATGATCACTATTTCCTAGTTGGTCTCCTATCTCTACATTATTTATCATTTGTTCATTATTACTGAGAACTAAATCGAGGATATTATTACCTCTAGTAGGCGAGTCTATGAATTGAAATAAAAAACTATCCTGTACCGCCTCAATAAACTCTTTTGAATCTGAGTCGCCGATTTGATGTGTGACGCTCACCGCTTCCCCCAGAACCGCATGGCTTACTCGCTAGGACTCGCCAGGGCAGAGAATGTAGCTACAGCCTACCTATCATTGTGTACTTTCCTTCTCGAGAAAGCTTGTGTTGCAGACAGTTCAGAACTGTTCTTTATTTTCGTCTGTCACAATCCTTTCTATTTTATTTAGTCAATTGAAAGTATTGTGTTAAGTAGTTGAATGATGGAAAGGCGAGCGGGAGAGAGAGAGAGAGAGAGACCAGGTGGTGTGACTTGGTGGTGAGTGTGGCGCGTGGCTGGCCCCCTTACATAGGCCTCGCGGGATTCGTTGCCTCCTGCCTAACACTGCCTACTAGGCGGCTGCTTACTGGGCGACTGTCGCGCACCCTCGTGCCATTCCTGCGAACTGGGACTCCAGCGAGGCGGCGGTCCCTGGGAATATCCTTGTCAGATCCTTCCCAGACAGCATACTCTAAGCATCTCCCATGAACTGTTCCACACTCTTGTCTTAGAATATTTCTCTCCTACTGCCTCTATCATTTCCACTACTTCCTCACCTTTTATTAATATCAATCCCCCTCTGGTTCCCTGCATTCACACCTTGAATTGGTGGCCAGACTGTATTATATGCTGGATCTCACATTTCTTATGTACTAGGCTAAGGTTGAAGAGAGTCGTTGTCTTTTTGGGAGATTGTATTGCTCGGACTGTCTCCATCAATCACTAATGTTTCTACAGGGTTAAATAATGCTAGACTAGGGATCAGGTACCTTGCTGTTGGTGTTTTCACTGTGTGTAGGCTACTTTTGAGCTGCACGACACTACGGATTCTGTGGGTTACCTGGGTGGATCTTTTGTCTGTGTACCTTGGAGTTTAGACTGTGTAGTGCATGAGGGCTGCTTGCCTAATCCACCCAACACTGTTCTAACTCTATTTGCTTTTACTTTTGAGGGTCGCCAGGAGGATACTCGATACTTGTGATCGAGAATCCTCAAGAGAGCACCCCTTCATATTAACGTAATCAGGCCGCACAGACCCAAGGTCCACACTAGGCTAGGAGCTGCCTTGCTCCACCAGAATTCTGTACCTTTGTGCATCCCAGCTAGACTTTATTAACCCGGGTAGACATTAGCTGGATTAGATCATATACTCTTTTATGCATACCCATTATTTCTACACAAGCATTTTGAGGTCTAGGTTGCTGTAGAGAGACACAACCAGCATAGACCGGTTTTGTTAATAGGAGTACTACTTTTTCGTGGCGAGCATTATTACTGTTGCACCGCTTATAATATTCTTGTGTCCAATAACATTATAGGTCCAGCCTTTTTGTGTATTTAGCCTACACGTGCATTGTCCTGCCTCCTGCTATTTTGTGGTTCCATTTCCGATACGTTCTTCTTAGTAGCATCCGACATTATTCAGAAGATGACTTGTTCGGTGCTTGAGGACTTTGCAACACTTTCTTTCATAAAGGAGTGACAGATATTATTGATTAAAGTAACGTTAAGTAAACCTTCTTCTTGTTTGCATTAGATCACTCTTGTGATTTAATTAAGTTAACTATCTTTTCCTTGTGTACCATAACTAAGCAACCATATGTTATAGGTAATAGGCTGTTTCAGAGAACATCAGCCTATAGTAGAAGCACATAGATACTGAGAGTTAAGATACCCCGCTATCGCAGATATAACTCTGGAGGGTATATGTGTTCTTTGTTCGACGGGATTATATATCAGGGGTTGGATCTAGCGTTCCGTTGTTGCATTTATGCCAGTCTAGTCCAATGTATAAGAGCCACTGATTTATACGAGACCCGATCGTAACAAATGGCGACCTAGCTCAGGATTTGGTGAACTGACATATAATTGCAGGTTATTGTGCAGATTTTTCTCACAGTTTAGGCAGTGAACATTTGTTGATTTTGTGGAATATTTTTTGAGGACATGCAAGAATTATTTTTTTAGCAAAGTAATATAGCACTTAACCCGCTGAGCCCCGGCTAGTTATAATATTTTGTTCACCCCAGTCCCAAGCCATTTTCACTTATTTTTTTTGTTTGCTAAAATGGAAGACAAGGATGAGAAATGAAACAAAAAACAAAAAAAAATCACCTCTGACATTTTTTTGGGGGGGGGGGGGGCCGGGGGGGGTGGGAGGGGGAGCTTCAAAAAAATTTGTTGAGCCAAAATGGAAGAGATTGGTGAGAAATGAACACACAAATAAAAAAAAACTCATTTCGGTCATTTGGGGGGCGGGGGGGGGGGGTTTCAATAGTTCGTCTCCCCCGCATGACCACCCGCCCGGGAGCACTAGGGTAAAAACTGAGTATGGCATTGTACGGCATACATCCTAAGGAGTATCTCACATAAATCTCAAGCCTCTAGCTCCCATACGACCGGAGTAATGAAGGTTCAAAGTGGCGGTAAACTAGGGGTGTAAACTATCCCCACTAAGCCCACCACCACCAGCCACGCTGCTGTCTCGGCCCGCTCACACCTACTGGCCCGGCTCCCCCACACACTACGGTACCGCCCCCTCCTATTCTCCCGCCATTTCCTACCTTACGAGCCACGTAAGTGTTTTTTATATGTCGGACGCACGTGATGCGTCGCTGGGAGTTGGTGATCAAAGACTGCCGACGCAACACGTGCGACGCTGGGTCTCAACGGGTTAAGCTGTCTCCGAGAATGTTTTATTGTGAATATTGTGGTATAAGAGTTTGGGGTACTTCTTTTTTGTGTATCAAAGTGAAAAATCTTCAGTGAGCATCATGTCTTATAGCGGATCAGTGCAGGATGAAGACACAGTACGTGATGTAGAAGCTGAGGAGCAGCAGCATGGGCAGGTTGTTAACTTGGTGAACAGTGAGGAGGATGCAAGGAATTTTTTACAATGGCCTGTTACTTCCGACCGGTTGGTGGGTATGAATCGGTACGGTCTCCAGTGCTTAGCCGCAGCTATCGGTCATGTACGTACTAGTGGCATGACCAAGGATGACCTGATGACGTGTGTGCTGGGTTGGGTGACTGGCGTACGAGGTAGGGTGAGTGCTCAGAGCCCTTTGGCCGAGCCTCCCCTTCACTCGACTCCCAATCCTCCTATTGAGTACCGACCCTGAGCACGCTTCCGCAGGTGGCTAGTGACTGGCAGGGTGGTTTGCCCCTGGGGGGATCACCGGGAATTTCTAACATCATTGCATCTCCTCCTCCTCCTCAAGGTTTGACCCCGGAGATGCTCTTTCAGCTCGAGCTAGCTAAGATAGAAGAGAGAAAAGAGCTGGCTAGGATGCAGCAACAGACGAGGGAAGCTGAGCTTAGGAGTGAACTAGAATCTACAAGATACCGTGCCGACATGGATTTAGAGAAGTCTCGTGTTGAGATGACGGGACAGCGACTCGGTACTGGAAACCGTGCGCATGATCAGTCTCTGTCGCACCTTCTCAAACTGGTCCCTGTATTTGACGAGTCTGGTGTCACAGAGTTTTTCAATAGATTTGAGAAGAAGTGCCGGGAGCATCAGTGGCCTGAAGTTAAGTGGGCGGCCCTTGTGTCCTCTAGACTCGTAGGTAAGGGGCTCAAGGCTTACGATGCACTGCCTTTGGAGTCCTGCGTTGTTTATGAGGAGCTCAAGGAGGCTGTCCTGCGGGCATACAAGCTACAACCCGAGACATATAGGTTAAAATTCCGGGGTGTGACTAAGGGGCGAGACAGTACCTTCTTGGAGCACGCCCGGGACCTGTCCGACGCTATGGGAAACTGGCTCAGATCAGAGAAGACAACTACATTTGATGAGATGAAACAGTTGATGCTTCTAGAGCAGTTTTATAAGTGTACGGGCGGCGACTTGACTTTAAACCTTAAAGAGAAGAACCCAAGAACTCTCGTAGAAGCAGCAGAGATGGCTGATCTTCGGTTGTCACTAATTCGGGGGTGCGGCTCTGCACAGAGAAACGATGTAGGCGTTAAGGAGCGTTACCCTCCCCCTCCCTGGAATATGGACACATATAAATTTAAAAGCAATGACACCAAGACTGATCACAAACCTAGCACCACCCCGTTTAAGAAGGGTCAGGGGACTTTTACACCTCAGTATAAGTCCAAGGGGAAATTTGAGTGTTATCACTGTCACAAAGAGGGGCACATGGCAAAAGCTTGTCCGAGCAGACCTCCCACGGCGGCTGTGTCATTGGCTCGCAGCATTGGGGTGTTCCAGAAGTCTTCTGTGTTTGCTGGAGGCATAAGATCAGAGGATGGAGCACCGCCAGTGAAGAAGGATCCGGAAGGCTCGAACCCTGTTCGCGATGCCTTTTGCGACCATAGAGGGCATGGCTGCGTGAAGTGGGGGGGCAAGAAGCACGGGGTACAGCTTTTGCGTGACACAGGTGCCTCTCAGACACTCTTGAAGAATTTCACTGATAGACCCATAAACGCGGCGCGGGTAGTTGTGGTGCAGGGAGTTAATGCAACTAGGTCATACCCGCTTGTTAGAATGGAGCTTGAAGTTGACGGTGTGACTCGCGAACTGGATGTGGGAATCGTGGAGAAATTGCCTGTTGGGGGCGTCGACCTCCTTCTCGGCAATGACTTTGGGGTGCCTGCTTCTAAGGTTTCACCCTTAGTCGTTGCCGAGGAGCCGGCCGACATGAGTAGGGAGGAACAGGAGTGGGTTGAGAAGTGTCAGGTGCAACCAATGGCGTGTATTGTAACCAGATCTCTCGCATCCAGGGAGTCACAGCCTAACCAACAGTCTTCAAATAAGCGGAGGAACGGTCACGAGAAGGTGCTGAAAGCTGATACGGTGGAGAGTCTAGTACCAGCAGCACTTCTCGGGGACTCAGTATTAGCACCGTTATTAGAGTCTGGAGAAGCACCACCACCTGTCACTGAGAGTGTAGAGGCAGGGTTTAAAGAGACTCAGAGGCAGCAACGGTATACACGGAGAGAGAAACGGGATGCAAAGTTCGATGTTGGGGGAGGGCATGAGTTGTTTCGCAAACACTTAGACAGGCTAGCTCCCTCAGATATTCGCAAATTGCAGCTAGAAGACCCGGAGGTTCTAAAGTGTAGTAACGGTGCTGTCGAACTCGAAGAGGACAGGGATGCAAAGTCTGGAGATTTGTTTTTCATTGATGGCATCTTGTATCGGCGATTCCAAGACCCGCAGAGAAGTTGGGAGGGTGGGTCAGGAGTGGTAGACCAGCTGGTCGTACCGAGGGTATGCAGGGATAGCCTACTTAGGTTGGCTCATGATGTACCGCTGGCGGGACACTTGGGTGTCCGTAAGACGGTGGCGGCTTTGGGGAAATGTTTTGGTGGCCTGGTTTGAGAGCACAAGTGGTGTCATGGGTGGCAATGTGCAGTGTGTGCCAAAAGGTCGGGAAACCTAACCAGAGCATTCCAAAGGCTCCGTTACACCCAATTCCCGTCAGTGGGCCTCCCTTTAGTAAAGTAGTAGTCGACTTGGTTGGCCCCCTCCCCCCCACAAGTAGCCGGAAATAAATATCTCTTGACAGTCATGGACGTAGCAACTCGGTACCCAGACGCATACCCGATGAGAAATGGTTTGGGGGATAGTCACTGTAGTGTCATCTGCTTATCACCCAGAAAGGCAGGGGGTGTTAGAGAGGTGGCATTCCACTCTAAAAAGCATGCTTCGCTGCTATTGTCTTGAGAACGGCAAGGACTGGGATCTTGGCCTGCCGTATGTGTTATTCGCTGCACGAGAGGTACCTGGAGAGAGTTTGGGGTTTAGCCCTAATGAGCTTGTGTTTGGACACCGCGTCAGAGGGCCTCTCCACATGGTAAAGGAGATATGGGAAGGCACCGCTAAACCATGTTCTATGCTTAAGTATGTCCTTGAGAGTAGAGAATGAATGTTGCGTAGTCTGGAGTTGGCTGGCAGCAATCTGGTAGGCTCTCAGGCCCTCATGAAGGACAGGTACGACCACAAGGTGAAACTCAGGGAGTTTCACGTGGGTCAGGAGGTGTTGATACTACTCCCTCTTGTAGGTCACCCCTTATCCGCAAAGTACGCTGGTCCTTATAGGCTAGCAGAGAAGCTCTCGAACTTAGATTACCTGATGGCCACTCCAGACAGGCGTAAGAGGAATCAGTTATGTCACGTCAACCTGATGAAGGAGTATGTGAGGCGCCCACCTGAGCCTCTCACTGTCCCCGTGATGACTTTCAGCAGTCAAGGTGGAGAAGGAGAACGGGACAGTCATGCGCAGGTGGATGACAACTGGGATTATCATGTTTCTGCAGATCAGTGGGTGGGAAACACGAGACAGGCGGCTCATGAGGCTTTGCAACACCTACCTGAGCAACAGCGTGTGGCTGTCGAGCGCCTATTCTGTTTATACCCTACTGTATTTGCGGAACACCCAGGCCTCACTACTCATGAGGTGCACGACGTTGACGTCGGAGACCACCCACCCTTCAAATCAGTGCCCTATAGGGTGCCCCCTATTAAACTTCCGGCCCTCCGGGCGGAGTTGGAGTATATGTTGCAACAGGGACTGATCGAGAAGGGGGCGGTAAAGTGGATATCTCCCGTAACGCTGCAACCTAAGCCGGATGGCAAGGTGCGCTTCTGTGTTGATTACCGCAGGCTAAACGGCTTGACTCCCACCAACCCCTATCCTCTTCCCCGGGTCGATGACTGTGTAGACAAGATTGGCAGGGCCAAGTTCTTGACCAAGGTGGACCTGGTAAAAGGTTACTGGCAGGTGCCTTTGTCTGAACGGGCGAAAGAGGTGTGTGGTTTTGTGGTGGATGGTGCTACATATCGTTGTAATGTCATGCCGTACGGTCTAAAGAACGCACCAGCGACCTTCCAAAGCTTGATGAACGAGTTAGTGGCTGACATTCCGAACTGTACCGTGTACCTGGACGACGTCATTATCTACGATGACGATTTCAAGAGCCACTGTGAACATGTAGAATCCCTATTTAAGAAATTAAGCGAGGCAAACTTGGTGGTCAACCTGGGAAAGTGTGATTTTGTGCGGGCTACCGTGCAGTATCTGGGGTTCATGGTGGGTTTGGGCCAGGTGTGCCCCCCACAGAACAAGATATTGGCTATTAACCACTTACCCAGGCCGTCCACCAAGAAGCAGATCATGAGGTTTTTGGGCATGATTGGTTACTACCGCCGCTTTATAAAGGGCTATTCTACTGTGCTGGCTCCTCTGACGGACCTATTGGCCAAAGATAGAAAGTTTAAGTGGGCGCCTGAGTGTGAGAGGGCTTTTTTGCTAGTAAAACACCTGTTGTGTACTCACCCATTCCTCAGGGCCCCGGACTTTAGCCGACCATTCCAGCTGGCAAATGATGCCAGTGGTGTGGGGGCTGGTGCCGTTCTGATGCAATCAGACGAAGATGGGCTGGAGCACCCAGTCAGTTTCTTCTCAAAAAAGTTCAACTCGGCGCAGAAGAACTATTCAGTAGTTGAGAAGGAACTGCTGGCGATTGTGCTAGCGCTCAGGCACTTTGAGGTGTATGTTCCAGCCTATGGACCAGATGTGGTGATCTACACCGACCATCACCCCCTCAAGTTCCTGAATCAATTCCATAACCGGAATATGAGGCTGACCAGGTGGTCATTAATGTTGCAGGAATACAACCTAGACATACGCCATATTGCCGGTTCTGAGAATGTGATTGCAGATTGCTTATCGAGGGTGGAAGACCCGGGGTAGATCACCACAAAGGTAGCCTCCTACTTTGGTTTGATTATTATGTTTACGTCTGGTGCTTGTTGGCTCGCGTGTGTAGCCCAGCGTATTGGGTCGTAAAGTAGGAGTTGCAGTGTTGGTATAGAAGAAAAAAACTAGGCTTGCCCCTGTAGTGCAGGCGCCATAAACATATTAAAAATATAAAAATCCTATAAAAACTCTTTCTTTGATAGTTAAATTTTTGTTAAGTATGTTATAGCAGAAATTCTGAGTTGTACTCCTCTCAGAAGGCTGGGCTAGTGAAGCTCGCTCTTATGAGCATAACTATGTAATTTAATCTATTGTGTTGGGAAGGGTTGTTCATTTTTATAATTTGTTATTTTGAAGAGAACTGTGCTTTACATTTCATTGTCGCTGGGTGGCTAGGAGTGGCGAATTTTGTATGGGTTCTGCGTGTCAGATTTAGAGCTCATAGTTGGAGCCTCTTAAAAATCTTGGGTGGGGTGTGACGCTCACCACTTCCCCCAGAACCGCATGGCTTACTCGCTAGGACTCGCCAAGGCAGAGAATGTAGCTACAGCCTACCTATCATTGTGTACTTTCCTTCTCGAGAAAGCTTGTGTTGCAGACAGTTCAGAACTGTTCTTTATTTTCGTCTGTCACAATCCTTTCTATTTTATTTAGTCAATTGAAAGTATTGTGTTAAGTAGTTGAATGATGGGAAGGCGAGCGGGAGAGAGAGAGAGAGAGAGAGACCAGGTGGTGTGACTTGGTGGTGAGTGTGGCGCGTGGCTGGCCCCCTTACATAGGCCTCGCGGGATTCGTTGCCTCCTGCCTAACACTGCCTACTAGGCGGCTGCTTACTGGGCGACTGTCGCGCACCTTGTGCCATTCCTGCGAACTGGGACTCCAGCGAGGCGGTCCCTGGGAATATCCTTGTCAGATCCTTCCCAGACAGCATACTCTAATCATCTCCCATGAACTGTTCCACACTCTTGTCTTAGAATCTTTCTCTCCTACTGCCTCTATCATTTCCACTACTTCCTCACCTTTTATTAATATCAATCCCCCTCTGGTTCCCTGCATCCACACCTTGAATTGGTGGCCAGACTGTATTATATGCTGGATCTCACATTTCTTATGTACTAGGCTAAGGTTGAAGAGAGTCGTTGTCTTTTTGGGAGATTGTATTGCTCGGACTGTCTCCATCAATCACTAATGTTTCTACAGGGTTAAATAATGCTAGACTAGGGATCAGGTACCTTGCTGTTGGTGTTTTCACTGTGTGTAGGCTACTTTTGAGCTGCACGACACTACGGATTCTGTGGGTTACCTGGGTGGATCTTTTGTCTGTGTACCTTGGAGTTTAGACTGTGTAATGCGTGAGGGCTGCTTGCCTAATCCACCCAACACTGTTCTAACTCTATTTGCTTTTACTTTTGAGGGTCGCCAGGAGGATACTCGATACTTGTGATCGAGAATCCTCAAGAGAGCACCCCTTCATATTAACGTAATCAGGCCGCACAGACCCAAGGTCCACACTAGGCTAGGAGCTGCCTTGCTCCACCAGAATTCTGTACCTTTGCGCATCCCAGCTAGACTTTATTAACCCGGGTAGACATTAGCTGGATTAGATCATATACTCTTTTATGCATACCCATTATTTCTACACAAGCATTTTGAGGTCTAGGATGCTGTAGAGAGACACAACCAGCATAGACCGATTTTGTTAATAGGGGTACTACTTTTTCGTGGCGAACATTATTTCTGTTGCACCGCTTATAATATTCTTGTGTCCAATAACATTATAGGTCCAGCCTTTTTGTGTATTTAGCCTACACGTGCATTGTCCTGCCTCCTGCTATTTTGTGGTTCCATTTCCGATACGTTCTTTTTAGTAGCATCCGACATTATTCAGAAGATGACTTGTTCGGTGCTTGAGGACTTTACAACACTTTCTTTCATAAAGGAGTGACAGATATTATTGATTAAAGTAACGTTAAGTAAACCTTCTTCTTGTTTGCATTAGATCACTCTTGTGATTTAATTAAGTTAACTATCTTTTCCTTGTGTACCATAACTAAGCAACCATATGTTATAGGTAATAGGCTGTTTCAGAGAACATCAGCCTATAGTAGAAGCACATAGATACTGAGAGTTAAGATACCCCGCTATCGCAGATATAACTCTGGAGGGTATATGTGTTCTTTGTTCGACGGGATTATATATCAGGGGTTGGATCTAGCGTTTCCGTTGTTGCATTAATGCCAGTCTAGTCCAATGTATAAGAGCCACTGATTTATACGAGACCCGATCGTAACAGATGCTGCCAATCAATATTCGGAAAATTAAAATCCCCCATAATACACACATTGCTAAACCTTGATGCTATTTTCACTTCCTGCCATAAAGCTGTACCTTCGTTTCTACTCATATTTGGTGGTCTATAAATAACTCCAATAATTATGGTCTCACTACCTTCGCTAACCTCTACCCAAACACTTTCGTTATCAGTATTTAGTCTAATACCTGATTTAATACAGCTTTTTAAAGAACTGACAAACACTGCTATTCCGCCGCCCCTCCTACTTGTTCGGTCGCGTTTAAACAAACTATATCCTGGTATATGGAATTCTGCTAAAAAAAATCTTGGTTCCGTATTAATCCATGTTTCAGTCAGTGCTATAATGTCTATATTTTCGTTGCTAACAAGTGCTCTAAGTTCATCCATTTTGTTACATAAACTCCTACAGTTTGTATAATATAATCGCAATGAATTTATTTTACTGGTATCGGATTTACCTTTATTTCTAACTGAATTCCCATCTTCTGTTACACCTTCAATATTTCTACTAGCAGTACAATTAAAATCCTGTGACTGATATTTTCTATTCCTATCTGATGTACCAGTACGGCAATTTACCCTATCTAGACAATTATTCTTACTCATATTCTCAGGCTTTATTTTCAGCGAAACCCCGTGACAATCCTATCTATTGACCTAGCTAAATTTGCCACCCCTAGCCGAGAAAGATGAACCCCGTCCTGTGCGTACAACTGATTTTTACCATAGAAACGGGTCCAGTTATCAAGGAATGGTATTGCATTTGCATTGCAGTATTTTTCCAGCCGACAATTGATACCAATTGCCCTAGATGACCATTCCTTGCTGACCCCTCTCCGTGGCAAGATACTGTGTACTACAGGTATGCCTCCCTTCCTCCTAACTTTATCTAACACCTCCCTGTACTGCCGAAGCAGTACTTCCGTCCTACCTTTACCAACATCATTGCTCCCTGTACTGAGACAGATAATGGGGCTATCTCCAATATCTTTCATGATGTAATCAATTTCCTCTAACACCTTCCCAACCCCGGCACCAGGCAGACAGACAAGCTTCCTAATATCAGTAGAGGTGGACCTAGCTAAGTGTCTGACCATGGAGTCCCCAACAATTGAGAATGACTTGCCTCTCCTTGTCGATGACCTGGTAGCAGCTGTGGCAGCGGCAGGAACTCCTGGGGCAGCAGTTGAAGGTACTCCTGGCGGGGCAGCAGTCACAGCATTCCCTGTGTTTGGAGGCAACTTACTTACCTTTCTCCTGGTTTCCTCGCCGAAGGAAGCACTAGCAGCCTCACCATCACATTCGTCATCCAAGGTGATGAACTTGTTGCTGAGGGCAACTGGCCGCCGTAGAAATTTGCAGGTTGTTGCACTTGTTGGAACAACTGTCCAGGGAGCATCACGATCCCTAACAGCAGTTGCACTATCGTCACTTTTTTTGTCAGCCAAAGTCAGCTTTAAGGCCAAATTCTCGTCTTTGAGAGACTGCACCTCTCTCTCCACATTATCCAGCCTTTCTTGCAAAGCTGGAGAATATGAGAGGAGGTAGCAATCTCGTCAACACCAGCCATTTTAAGAAAGCGTTAACACTATCACCACACTATGGGCAAAGATAATTCACTGGGAGTCACTAGGGACAGGTCCTCACTCAGCAAAGGTCAGGCAGGTACTAAAGGCTCGCTATCGCTCTCCAGGAAACAATTGACACCTAAATGTCGCGATAAGTCTTAATATTGACAAAGAAATGGGAGTTAAAGATCTTAAAATCGCCAAACTAATGAGGTGAACGTCATAAACTCCGAGAACTAATGGGGCTAAGCATGAGGAGGAGGAGGTCCCAGAAAAACGACCCATCTCCCCTTAACTTATGGCATCTTTGAGCAACCAGGTCCAGATGGCTACACTCCTCATGCGGATCTGCCTCTTGTACTGTGTCTAGTCACTCTTTCAGTATCATATGGGCTTTTCACATTTTTCTTGCTGATACTGGACACATTTATACATCTTAGGAAGGACATCTACCATTCATTGGGTTTAAATCTATGTGAGAGTTAAAGGGATACCTATAACTCTCACAGACCCTTTCTAGACTTATTAAAATTGTCTAATGCTGACCATAAGACATTTAAAGAATGCATCATAGTGAACATAGTGGTGGTGGGATGATGAAGTAGTAGATGCCATCAGAGAATAAAGGAGACATTTTAACACATTGGAAAAAGGGAGGGAGTAGGGACTAGTGCTTAGCAGGTAGGCGCAAGGCTAGAAGGGAGGTTTATAGAGCCAAGAACAAACAAATGTCATTTATGAGTTGGCTAGACAGATGATAAATAGTAATAAGGATGTAGCAGGTGAAAAATGCATCAATAATGAACGAGGTGTGGTGGTTCATACTGAGAACGAAATCAGGGAAACATGGAGGGATCACTATGACCGGCTGTTAAATGTGGAGTTTAAATGTGGAGTTTGCATGGAATAGGGAACACCTGAGTGTTGTGGAGCCACTGCCGGTTCCCCCTTTCCCTGGATTAGTCATACAGCTGTCAAGTGCAATAAATTAAATGACAAAAACGGTAAAGCCGCAGGCTACTCAGGCATTGTAGCCGAAATGTTGACGGCTTCTGGTGAGGTTGAGATGTAAATGGTAGCACAGCTGATAAACGCAGTTGTAAGAGAGATAAAGGTACCTGACAACTGGCAAAAGAGTGTGATAGTGAATATTTTCAATAGTTAATGTGACTGGATAGGGGCAATTACAGAGGACTGAAAATACTCGATCAAGTTGCATTGCCCTCTGACCCTTGACCAGTGCGGACGTCCCCAGTGACCGCTAGTGTACTGTTTACCCTTAGTGAGGTCCTAGTGAACTTTCTTAGTGATGGCTGTTGTTGAGGAGTCTGCTGTCTCCTCCCATACTCTCCAGCTTTGTCTTGCTTTGCAAGAAAGACTGGAGTGTGTGGAGCAGGAGATTCAGTGTCTCAAAGATGAAAATTTGGCCTTGAGACTAGCTATGGTGGAGAAGAAGTGTGAGGCTACCGGAAGTGTTCCCAGGGATCGTGAAGCCCCTTGGAAAGTGGTGTCAACAAGTGCAACGGCCTGCAAGCTGAAAAGGCAGCCACTCAAGACCCACAACAACTTCAGCACCTTGGCTGATGAGAGTGATGGCGAGGAAGTGGCGATCATCGAGGCAGTGAGAGGGGAGGGGGGGTGGGGGGGAGTCTGCTGCTGTTGCTGCAACAACTGCTGCTACAACTGCTGCTACACGCCGACAACGGAAAAAAGCTAAGTTCATTGTCGGTGATTCAATGGTTAGGTACCTTGACGGGGCTACTAACACTAATGTTAGTAAAGTTGTCTGCCTACCTGGAGCCGGAGTCGGGAGGGTGGTAGAGAAGATGGATGGTGTCCTAGAAGTGGGTGGGGAGGACCCCATCATCTTCATCAATGCGGGGTCCAATGACATATGGAGATGCAGGACTGAGGAGTTGCTGACCAAGTACCAGGAAATGCTGGAGAGGATCAAGGAGAAGGGTGGATTTCCTGTGGTACACAGTATCCTGCCAAGAAGAGGGGTACGGAAGGAATGGTCCTCCAGGTCTATTGGTGTAAATAGCCGGCTGGAGAAGTATTGCAAGGCAAAGTCAATACCATTCCTAGATAACTGGACCCACTTCTATGGTAAGGATGAACTGTATGCCCAGGATGGAGTACATCTTTCTCGACTAGGAGTTTCGACCTTAGCCAGCTCACTGGACAAGATTGTTGCGGGGTTTCGTTAAAAAAACCTGGGTGTGTAAGTAAAATACTGTCTCCATATGGAGCAGGTACTCCATGTGACAAACCAGTGAGTAAAATAGAAATAATCAGTCAAGATAGTGCGGATATAGTGATGTGTAATAGTTGTATCGATAACACTACACATGTAACTGATAGTAAAGATGAGAATACTGATAGAGTAGAATTTCCATCTAGAGCTAGTAGTTCAACAGGAAATAATAAGTTAGCTAAACACAATATAAAATTAGTTGCAAATAAAAGTAATAGGTTGAGGGTATATTATACAAATTGTAGGAGTTTATGTAACAAAATGAACGAACTTAGAGCACTCGTTAGCACAGAAAATATAGACATAATAGCACTAACTGAAACGTGGATTAATACAGAATCTAGGCATTTTTTAGCAGAATTTGATATTCCAGGATATAGTTTGTTTAAATATGACCGAACAAGTAGGAGGGGCGGGGGTATAGCAGTGTTTGTCAGGAGTATATTAAAAAGCTGTATTAAATCAGGTATTAGACTAAATAATGATAATGAAAGTGTTTGGGTAGGGGTTAACGAAGGTAGTGAGACCATAGTTATTGGAGTTATATATAGACCGCCTAATATGAGTAGAAATGGCGGAACATCGTTATGGGAGGAAATTAAAATAGCATCAAGGTTTAGCAATGTGTGCATTATGGGGGATTTTAATTTTCCGAACATTGATTGGCAGCACCAAATAGGCGACTCCGATTCAGTCGAGTTTATTGAGGTAGTACAAGATAGTTTTTATTTCAATTCATAGATACGCCGACTAGAGGTATTAACATTCTTGATTTAGTTTTCAGTAACAATGAACCTATGATAAATGATGTAGAGATTGGTGACCACCTAGGAAACAGCGATCATAAATCTATTTATTTTAATATATAATGGACAGGGAATCCTAAAGAGAATACGACACTTATCCCAGATTTCAGAAAAGCCGATTATGGTGGGCTAAGAAGAGACTTAAGGGTGGACCCTATTGTTAAGCAATTAAGTCAGGATATGCCAGAGTTAAACTTGCCACCTACATATAACCAGTTTATTGCTTCACTCCACAATGCTCAAAATAAATATATCCCTAAAAGAAGATTTAGATCTACGCAGAACCAACCAAAATGGATGACTAATAAGCTAATAGATCTTATAGGAAAAAAGAAAGGAATATATAGAAAAATAAAGAAAGGCGAAAATCATCTACATACAGTATATACTATCAGACTCTATCAAGACAGGTCAAAAAGGAAATCAGGAAAGCAAAAAGAAATTATGAAATAAGGATAGCCAGTGACTCAAAAAATAACCCTAAAGCTTTTTACCAACTATATGAATCTAAAGTTAGAGATGTAATAGGCCCCCTAAAAACTTCAATAGGAGAAATAACAGAAAATGATTTAGAAATGTGCAGTACATTAAATAGTCAGTTTCTTTCCGTTTTCACTAATGAAAATTTGGCACAGATTCCAGAAGTCAATATGGTATATAGTGATAGTATAGACAATATGTTAAGTACAGTTAGTATAAGTAGAAATGATGTGCTTAATGAAATTGACAGACTGAAACCTCAAAAATCGCCTGGTCCTGACGAGGTATATGCTAGAGTATTAAAAGAATGCAGAGATGAGTTAAGTAGCCCATTAGCATTTTTATTTAACAAGTCATTAGAAACAGGTTTAGTTCCAGAAGCTTGGAAGCTTGCAAATGTAGTTCCGATCTTCAAAAAGCTGATAAATCGATAGCATCCAATTACCGTTCCATTAGTCTCACATCAATCATAGGAAAGTTGCTAGAGTCTATTATTGCTAGGAAAATTAGAAGCCACTTAGAAAAATTTAACTTAATCAATTCTTCTCAGCATGGATTCACTCAGGGACGTCCTTGCCTTACTAATTTGCTTAGCTTTTTCTCAGAGGTATATGAAGCAGTAGATAGTGACAAGTCATATGATATTATTTATTTAGATTTCAGTAAAGCTTTCGACAGAGTCCCTCATGAGAGATTGATGAGAAAGGTTGAGGCACATGCAATAGGAGGATCGTTGTTGGGATGGATTAGGTCATTGCTAATTGGTAGGAAACAGAGAGTCAGCATAAATGGTACCAAGTCAGAATGGGGAGCAGTCAAAAGTGGTGTCCCCCAGGGATCGGTATTAGGTCCCATGTTGTTTCTTATATACATAAATTACCTAGATTTAGGTATAACTAGTTGGATAAGTAAATTCGCAGACGATACTAAAATGGGGAGATCAATTGATTCAGATAGCGATATAGAGTGCCTCCAAAGGGATCTAGATACCTTACATGAATGGTCAGTAAATTGGCAGATGAAGTTTAACATTGATAAATGCAAGGTATTAAAGATAGGGAAGATGCAAACAAATGTTAAATATAAACTAGCTAATTTAGAATTAGAAAATTCAGACTGCGAGAAAGATCTAGGTGTGTTTGTTAGCAATGATTTGAAGCCTAGAAAACAGTGTATAAGCGTTCGTAATAAGGCAAATAGGATTCTCGGGTTAATCTCTACGAGTGTGAGTAACAGAACTGCTGATGTTATCTTAAAACTTTACTTGTCATTAGTG
The DNA here is from genome assembly GCA_032716605.1 of Paralithodes platypus. Taxonomy (NCBI): domain Eukaryota; kingdom Metazoa; phylum Arthropoda; class Malacostraca; order Decapoda; family Lithodidae; genus Paralithodes; species Paralithodes platypus. The sequence goes on from CM064566.1 coordinate 33,632,314, forward strand.
AGACCCCATAATTATGGATTATGCTGTCCAATTTTGGTGTCCTTATTACAGAATGGACATAGATTCATTGGAGAGAGTACAGCGTAGAATGACAAAAATTATCCATAATATTAGAAATCTTCCGTATGAAGAAAGGTTGAAGAAATTAGGTTTACATTCGTTAGAGAGACGCAGAATTAGAGGGGATATGATAGAGGTGTTCAAGTGGGTTAGTGGGATTAACAAAGGGGACATGACAAAGAGAAATTACAAGTGGGGTACCTCAGGGATCTGTGTTGGGACCACTGCTGTTCGTTATATTTATCAACGACTTACCTGAAGTTATAACTAATGGAAGTGAGGTATACCTGTATGCAGATGACACTAAGCAGTATAGAAGAGTGAGGAGTAAGGAAGATGTGGGTTTGCTTCAAGGAGATGTGGAGGACATGAAGGGATGGTCTGAGCATTGGTTAATGCCTTTTCATCCAAAAAAATGCAAGTACATGCGGATTGGGACAAGCAAGATAGACAAGGTAGGATACAGTATGTATGAAACGATGGAGGAAGTGAATGCAGAAAAGGATATAGGAGTAGTGATAGACAATAAGTTAAATTTCTCAGAACATTTAGCGGAAAAGATAAACAAAGCCAATAGAATTGTAGGGCTGATAAGGAGGACATTTGTGTCACTTGACGAAGAAATCTTCAGGAATCTCTATACAGCGCTGGTTAGGCCGCACCTGGAATATGCGAACCAGGTGTGGGCTCCATATATGGTAAAGGATATAGAAGCAGTGGAGAAAGTGCAGAGGAGAGCTAACAAGCTGGTACCAACGTTGAAGAACGCAGGCTATGAGCAGAGGTTGAGGACACTGGGGCTTCCGACACTGGCATATAGGAGAAAGAGAGGGGATATGATAGAGACTTTTAAGATAGTGTCAGGAAAGTACGATGAGGATGTGTGTGAAGGTATCTTCTTGATGCGGGAGGGAACAAGAACGAGACGACACTCTAAGAAAATTTACAAAGAAAGAAATAGGCTTGAGAAGGCAAAGAGCTCATTTTGTGATAGAGTGGTAAATGAGTGGAACGCACTGCCCCAGTATGTAGTCGATTCCGAATCAATAAGGGAGTTTGAAAGAAATCTTGATAAAGCATGGGGAAGACAAGATTTGAAGTTTGATTTTAAAACAAAAATACAGAATAGTAAAAATGTTGCGTCTGCTACCGCCGCCGCCAACACCGTGAACGACCGCAGCAGTGCAAGTACTGGTGCTGAGCTGGATACACAGGCCTAGTTTGCCTTTTTCCAGAGGATCTACTGTAAGAAACTGTAAGAAAATGACAAATGTACTAAAGCTCAGTGATAGCGAAAGAACTCGTACCAATGGTTTCAAATTAGATAAATTTCGTTTCAGAAAAGATATAGGCAAATATTGGTTTGGTAACAGAGTTGTAGATGGGTGGAATGGACTACCAAGTGCTATAGTGGGATCTAAAACGGTAGGGAGCTTTAAGATAAAATTGGATAAGCATATGGACGAGAAGGGTTAGATGTGAAGGGGGATCAGCTGGGTTGGGCCAATCAGCGCTCTGCAGACCCCCATAATCCTGTGTTAATCTCTAACCGTTTTGGTTAGATGATCCTCAGGGTATTAGAGTGTTGAGCCTATAATTGGGCATTGTAATTGAATTGGGGTTGTGTGGGACAGGGATCTGCCTTGCTTAGGCCAATCGGCTTTCTGCAGACTCCCATTTTCTTATGTTCTTATGTTAAGTTATGAAAGCTTATGAGAGAGTATTTGAGGGAATAATTAAAGAGAGTGTGGCCATAAACTAGATGCAGCTCCAGGAGAAGTACCTGGGAAAAAATAAGGAACTCTATTAAGTCTTTGTGGATTTAGAGAAAGCCTTTAATCCTTTGGCTGCGGCTATGTTTGGGCTATTTAGGGCATATTCAGGCACTCCTGAATGATAAATCAAGCATCTGCATTAAATGAAGTGTATTCTGCCGAAAACTAGGCGAAAATAGCTTCAAAATGACACCAGAACGGACCGTGTGGTCTGGTTCACTCACAGTGGTCCCAGTGAAACGCAGGAACCCCGCTATTATGTAACACTCGCTCGCTTGGCTACACTGATGAGAGAGACAGAGAGAGACTCGCCCGAGACACAGCCTAGCTCAGTGAGCCGCTCGGTGCTCTGAGGGTCGGAGGTGGGCCCCTCACGCTCCCACCCACTGACACTCAAATTTTACGTTTTTGACAGACTTTTAAAGCCTGGAAATTGCTGTAACTTGACAAAACATTCCAGAACGTCACCCGCAGCGAAAGGGTTAACAGGGTGCCCAGAGAGGTTGTGCAGTGGGCCATGACGACATTTAGCGTGGATGAGTGTTTGGTGTGAGTGGTAATGAAGATGTATGAGGGCTCCTGAGTGGCGGTGAGGGTGAAAGAAGAGCTGAGTGGTGAGTTCTCGGTAAATATTGGAGTGCACCAGGGTTCAGTTCTGAGCATGCTCTTGTTTGTCCTGGTCTTGGAGACACTGTTGAGAGAGTTCAGGTCGAGTCTGACTAGGAAGCTGCTCTACGCAGATGACCTGGTGCTGATCGCTGACTGTGCAGCTGAAGCTGAAGCAATGTTCCTAAGGTGGCGGGAGGGAATGACAGATAAGGGATTAAGAGTGAACGCAGGCAAGACAAAAGTCATGCTAAACGGCAATGAACGCGGAACAGTGGTACATAGTGGTAGTTCCCTTGCCCTGTCTGTATAAAGGGGGTTGAGTGTAATTCTGTCCAGTGTTGCACTTGATAAGGATGGGTGCATAAGAGGTGTACTGGTTTGAGGGGCCTCTAGTTGCGGGCTATTAAATTTGAATGTGCCATATGAAGGGGTATTTCGGCAGTAATTGATCCACCTAACATATTGGCTCGGGATGTGCACCTGGAATGTGTTAATAAGTTCTGTTATTCGGGCAATATGATGATTGCTGCTGGCGGTGGGGCTGAAGCCAGCTCAGTCGCGAGAGTTGGAAGTGTATGTAAGAAGTTCAGAGAGATGCTGCCATTACTGACCATGAAAGGGCTCTCCCTATGTCTAAATGGGAGGTTACCTGTATATAGTACTTGACTTAGAAGTGTGGTGGTTTAAGCTAGCAAAACCTGGCCAGTCTAGTTAGAAGATATAAATAGGATGGAATGAAATTATATGAGCATAGTGAGATAGATATGTGGGTCTGCTATGAAAGACAAAACCCCCAATGTAGACTCAGAGGTCATTTAGGCATTGAGAATATTAGTGAGGAGATCTGTAGGAGCAAGCATAGATGGTATGGACATGTGGAAAGGATGAACGAGAATAATTAGGTTAAGAACAGCAAATCTATGAACGTGAAGGGAGTAGCAAGGAGAATTAGACAAAGAAAGACGTGGGATCAGGTACTGCACACTGATCTCACAATCATCAGACTGACTGAGAGGGATACCAAAGACCGAGCTGCATGGAATGCTGCTGTAAGGTGAACAAAAAAACTTACTTATTCACGTGTAGACTACAGTCTTTAATGTATATTATGCATGTATTGTACATACATCATTTTCATGACTGGGTGGTTAACACGAGAAGCGGTTTCAGTCTCACATCATAGTGACAGTGTTCCAGCCAATCCTGTAATGGGCTGCCTCACTAATTGAGTTTATATAGTTGAGATCAGATTGTATAGTATGTTCTCCCATCTTTGTAGATACACCCCTCGATGCAGCTTCCTCCACGTTCATGAACTTGCATTTTTTCACCCAATTTAGATCATCCGTCCTCTCCACATGCCCAAACCATTAACCCTTATTTAGCGGGCTAGGTGGTCTATTTGACCGTAGCGCCCAGCGGGGTGTTTTTACCCTAAATAGGGTTGTTTACGTGATCATTTTCATGCCTAAATAAGACCCAGAGCGTAAAACAAGTATCTATTCCTGAAAGGGCATAAACAGAGCTTTCCAATGACACCCCAACCATCCTTGTACGACCACTGGTTCTCTTGCAACGATCGCGCAACACGAGTGCAAAAACCATGTAATTAGGTACTTTCCCTACATAATTCCCTGTGTAGCGAGTGCGAGAGGGTCGGGGAGGGTGGAATTCATGTCAGTAGGTCCGCCGCGGTGGTTTGGAGCAGTCATACGCTTGCTACGCTCCTCCCACCACTCATCTCTCTCTCTCAGCAACATTACGTGGTGAAAGTGGCACACGACATAAGTTGTGAACCGCCACTTAGTCCATATTTATTTCACACGACATAAGTTGCGCGCCGCCAATTAAGGGTTAAAGCTTGCTTGTATGCATCTATTCGGGAATTCTTGATACCTAACTTCCTTTTCAACTCCTCATTAGATATCGTATTTTGCAGTTTGGTCCCACATATCCATCTCACCATTCTCATATTGTTAGATTCCATTTCATATATATCATCCAATTTAATTGGCTCCATTTCTGAAGTATAAGTTTATGTGCTCGTAATACATAAAGCATTCATTTTTCCTTTCAAGTGGAGTGGAAGTCATCCCTTGGTTAGTCTATACTCTGTAGTCTAACCCTAATGCAATCAGCTGGTCTGCTATATACACTAGGGGAAACCAAGAGTTAAGGTGAAATTACACAAGTTTGATTTGAAATAGAGTTTTATAAGAATGATAAACTACTATACACTATGATAAACTACTTTCAACAAAGTTCCTAATACCAGTTCAAAGTGTATCAAAATGTTACTGAACAAATTTTTGGGAAGCTCTTGTGTATATCTGCCATTCCACAGTTGGTATGTAGCATACACGTTTATCAACATGCACGAATCGAATCGCGGCATGCACTTGGACACCAAAATTATCCTAAATTTGGCATATGCGTACAAAGATTTGACATAAACATAGTGTATTCTAAACTTTTGAAGGATTTTAGAGAGAGAGAGAGATTTAGATTTACCCATTGCCTGTGGGAGACGTTCCCGAACGCCATGTCAATTTATAGCAATGTACAGGCTTTTAAAGCATCTTAATGCCCGTAGAATCGAGTGCAAGGGAGCGGGAGCGCGACAGGCCACACGTCCTTCCCCCAGCCAGCCGGCCGCGGCACTGAGGGCTCTGAGTCAGAGTCTCGCGAGATATACAGAGCTGCCAAACGCAAATGTAGCGCGACTTTAGCGATAATTGCTAATTTTAGCGAATGTTTATGGTAGCGCTGCGGGTGAAGCCTGCAAGCTACGAAGCTCATTTTGGTGTAATTTTGAAGCTATTTTCTTCTAATTTTTGGCTGAATACATTTTATTTCATTAAAACACTTGCCTAATCAATCAGGAGAGCCTGAATGACCCCTAAGATGGCGTAAATAGGCGGGAATATGCCCGCAGACAAAGTGTTAATCATATCCAAATTTGCAATCATAATCCTGATAGTAAACTTTCCCCAGAACATACCAGTTTTATTGAAAGTTTAGTGTGCGTAAGAGCTCCCAACAATATACAGTATTCAACTTCATTTTAGTTATTATAATAGCATTTTAATATTCTTTGCATGTTTTAAATTTATTGGATTACAAGCATAATGGGGCGAAAATTTACGAAAATGGTAAAAGAAAGGAACTTTGGAGTATGTCTTGGAACCAAGCATAGTGTTTATGTATATCAACATGCGTGGATCACAACAAGCACGCGATAGGCACGGGGATTCTCGTATGGCACACACTGACTGTACAGAGAGACTTGCCTTGAGATTTAAGCCTACAAATAAGCAAACAAATATAGAAATGTAATCAAATTATCTTTGTGTCTCTCCTCCCCACAGGTACACAAGTGGGTGAACTTTGAAACTATGCTACAGAAGTGTCTGGTGGGGAAGCTGGTGGAGGCCCGACCCTTCTTCCTCAAGCCCGCCCTTCTCACACGACCCAAGACACCTAAAACCAAAGACAATAATATATCAGGTGCGTGGTGGACTAATTTGCTGTTTTTTTGTCTTTGTATTCTTTAACCAGTTCCGTACCGGCGCCGTCCTTTTAACTTTATTCTGGCTACTGTTAGACGATTTTATTCAGTTTATAAAGGGCCTCCAGCAATCAACAGGCTTTGAACTATCACACTTAGCCCTTTTTACTACCACCGATCCTTCTTAAGCTGTACAAAATCGTCTAAATATAGCTTAAATAAAATTAGAAAGACGTTGCTGGTACAGAAGGGGTGTCGGGAATAGGGTAATGATCCCGACAGTTTTAGGTCCAATAGGGCATTTGAATTTGGCGGTATCGTATCGCATGTACGATTTCGGATAGTTCTTTGTGTTTTGTAGTTTATTATTAAGTGTAGGTTAAATATTAACTGTAATGTATAAATATCTACATCAGCTCTAGATGTATCATGAAACCAAGTTATGGGTTATAATTATTATGAGCCGGCAGCCATATGTAATTTCGCGAAGTGATTGGACGCCGGCCCTTTAGTCTCCCAATAACCACCACACAGCCAACAGCTTCCCCCCGACTCTTGACTCACCTTTAGTCCACCATGAACTACCATTGATAATATATAACAACAGTCCTACATCACCAGTCCTATCAGCTAAGTTCAATATGTATCGATATTGTACTATGTAAACATTCCTACATGTCATGCAGATGAATTAGCAGTGTGAAATAGGACCGGACTCCATCTATTAACTTCGCCATATTGGTAATTAACATTTAACTATTTGTTGGGATATTTTCATGTACCAGTGATATGCAATTTAACCTCTTTATCTAAATTCCCGACAAATAATGGTCCTTCGTGCCCTAGGGCTTAATATATTGCCGTAGTAACGTTATGTTTACTTCCATGACACTTGTGGGCTTACAAATGGCTGCCGCCTCACGTTATGTTGGGCCGACTGCCCTTTCCCTAGTGTAGCCCCAGCTTTTTCCCTCGTGTTTTTTTCTAGATAGGTACCGTCCCTATACTTTTTTGGGGCTGGTTTCCAGGTTTTTTTGGGTGTGTTTTCCTTGGCGTTTTTTGGAGGGTTAGCTGGGCTGGTGATAGGGGTGGGGGTAATTTCGTCGGGTACCATTTCGCGCTCTTAGGCTAGGCGTGACCCCCGAGTGTCTGTGTTTACATTTCATTTTTCTTTGGTAGTCTGGTGTTCTGGATGTGTTGTCATTGAGAGACTCTATTTCAATTTTGCTGGTGGGGAGGGTTCTCATGTGACTTGTTTGATTCATTTTCATAACATAGCCTAGGCCTAGTTGATCATAGTTACGGTCATGAGTGTCGGTCTTTGTTAATTCCTAAGCGATTGACAGTCAATAGTCAGACCTCATGATTGTGGCTTGAGTAGCTGGGCTTACCTATAAAGGGTTTCCCTTAGTTCTTTCTTCACCTTACCCTATATATTTTGAATGGATATAGACTTTCTTTCTGTGTTTCGTACGAAATGGCTCGAAGGAATCATCCCACAGCCGCGTCAGGGAGTGGCATTGGGGTAAATTTTATACCATCCACCTCGTATAATCAGAACCCGGAAAAGGTCATGTGTATATTAGGCCACAGTTTTGTGAGTTGCCTAGGGGTCTCCCGCAGCGAACTTTACGACCCGGGTTTTGTTTTGAGAGCGTTTAGTGCCCCAGGAGCCACTCTCGATACCATAACATCAAAACCAGCGTGGGATGATCTTTTGAGCATAAGGCCCGAGATCACAGTCTTGGTGATGGGCGGAAATGATATAGTTTCTGGGGTAGTCCCACAGGAGCTGGCGACCAAAATCAAGGATTTGACCTTTGAAATAGAGGCAAATACGAACGGTCGCTACCTCGTACTGGGGATAGAGCAAAGGGTGTCTCCTCGGGGTATTCCGGCCGATGAGTATCACAAGGTCAAAAATTCAGTGAATGCTCTCCTCAAGAGGAAGCACAAGCACCTTGGTGGTAGATTTTCCCCATATAGTTTCGGAAGCCAATATATGTCCGAGGACGGCGTCCACCTCACTCATGAAGGCAGCGATCGTTTGTTAGCCCAGATCATCAATATGGTAAGGGACTATCTTGCATCGCAGTAGACAGTCTCCTCGTGGATAGCCCCAGTGTACCTTATGTTGTTTCTGAGTAGATAACTTCCTTTGCCAAGTAATTTAGATTAAGGGGGATGCAACTATTAAATAATTTTCTTGAGTTATAACTTTTCATTATGAGCGTTTGCCGCTGTTGATTCCTAAGCGATTAACAGTCTGTAGTCGGACCTCATAGTAGTTTATACCATTATTAGAATAATAATTTAACGATGACAGAATTAAAGAAGCTTAAGATTCTGAAGGGAGGGATGAAGGGAAGTTTAAATAGGTGTTTAAGAGATCTTGATGAATTTTTATTAAGTGCCTCGGCTGATCAAATTAAGGGTAAACTTGCTACTGTAACTAAATCGCTAGCCACTTATGATAATTATGCTCAGCAGGTATATGGTTTATTGACAAGTACTGACGATGTGGAAGAAGAAATGTCATCAGATCTTGAGTACGTTGAGGATGTTAATACAGCCTTAGCCAGACTATCTTCCACACAAGAAACACACCCTGCTAAGGATATCGGTACACCAAAGGCGACTGGCTTTAACCTGCCGAAGCTTACTTTGCCTACCTTTTCAGGGGATTCGACTACCTGGACTGGATTTTGGGATATCTTTGAGTGTTACGTCCATCGGAATAAAACACTCACATCCATCCAAAGGTTCACCTATCTCCGTGGCCAATTGAAAGGGGAGGCATTGAAGTTGATCGATGGGTACAAGCTAGAAGCTACAAGCTACGAGTCTGCAGTGGAGTTGCTGAAAAGAACTTACGGGAGAGAGGAAGTCATCAAGACCGCATTAATTACTAAATTCTTCAATCTAGATCCTCCATCCAATGATGTGACGGACCTAAAGGAGTACTATGCCTCCTTTGAGAGCCTCCTCCGATCTATGGAGACCAATGGCCATCACCAAGGAGGAAATATTTAGTGTAAATATCTTGAACAAGATACCCTCTCCCCTAAAGGAAATCGTAAGACGACAACTAAGCGACTCTCCACTAAACTTGGAAGCGTTGGTGCAGGTGTACCAGACTGAAGTGTTTAACATGGAGAGTACTGGACAATACTGACCCGTGGAGATGTCGCCATCCTCTGCAGCTTTCCCGGTACAGACTTCTAAACAGAAAAGGCCAATATCATTAGGTTGCAAGTTGTGCAGTGTACACGGTCATCTGTGGTACCAGTGTCCTAAGTATCCTAAGGCTACACAGAAAATTGGCAAGGCTAAATCGCTTAATTTATGTACCAGCTGTCTGGCAAGAGACCACTTCAACAGTACTTGCACCAATTCCTACATCAAACCTTGAAAGTATTGCAAGGGGAAACATTAGTTTTCCCTTTGCACCCAGTCTGATCGGCACGACGGCAAAGAAATGAGGAGAACCACCAAAGAGTCACATGAGAAAGGTAAAAGCGAGGGTAATAAAGTATCTGCTATGTCCATTGCTTCTCGGGAATGTCAATTGCTTCCTATTATGATGCTGCCAGTAGTGGGGAGTAATAATAAGCCTACAATGATGCGCACCTTACTCGACCAGTGCTCACAGAGGTCATTCGTTCTGCGGTCATCATTACCCCAGCTCAAGTGTACCAGCAAGGGTCAAGAGAATTTGCGTCTCCATGGTTTCACTGGTGAAGTAGATTCCAGTGACTATGATATAGTGGAGATTTCCTATGTTTATAGAAGAAAGGTATGTCCCATCAAGGCTGTTGTGGTCGACAAACTACCCAGTTTCTATATAGCATCAGAGATTCAACCACATTTGAAATATCTCAGAAGCAAGGGTTATAAACTGGCTGATGATCAACTCTCTGCTAACAATGGAATTATGCTACTGGTCAGAGCTGATTATTACTACGACCTGGTTCACCCTGGATATCGGCGGGTAGATAAGCTAATAATGCTCCCCACGATCCAAGGGTATGCCATTTCTGGATCCTATGCCACTTCCTCTCAAGACACACAGGTGGAGGTGGTTACGGTCCTCAATGTAGTAGTAAGCCCCATAGATAAATATATTAGGCCAAATGTGCCTGATAATACATGTACTGATATAGATAAGCTATGGGACTTGGATAATATTGGAATTGACCCACATGAACTTGATCGGGAGTCCAAGCTAGCGTTGAGCTCGTATGAAGAGACTGTAACGTATGACTCTGGCAGGGGTCAGTATGTGGTAAGGCTCCCTTGGAATGATAATAAGAGTAACTTACCTACTAATTTCCATCTAGCACTTGGTAGATTACGTGGCCTTCAGAAGCAGTTTGTCAAGGATCCAAATTATTGCGAGACTTATGCGGCAGTACTAAACGAGCAGGTACAACGTGGATTTGTGGAAAGAGTAGATCTCAGTGAGTATGGGGATAACATCCATTACCTTGCTCACCATGGGATTAAAAAGGACAGTTCCACCACTCCTGTTTGTATTGTGTATGACTGCTCTGCTAAATCCAGTGATCGCTCCTATAGCCTGAATGATTGTCTGTACACGGGTCCATCCCTGGTCTCTGATCTCGCGCAAATAATGTTACGCTTCAGATGTCATAACTTTGCGTGGGTCGCCGATATTGAGAAGGCCTTCCTGATGCTTCAACTCTATCGTGAAGACAGGGACTCGACATGATTTTTATGGCCACGGGACCCAATGGATCTAGATTCAGAGTATCTGGTATACAGATTCCGAGTCGTCTTATTCGGGGCGACCTGTTCCCAGTTCCTTCTCAATGCTACTATCTTGCGACATCTTGAGGAGGCTGGACTAGATCCTGACTTCAAGAATGAGATCAAGCAGGGGATCTATGTGGACAATCTTCAAGGCACTGGAGACGATGAAGATTTTTTTGCTCGAAAGATGCTGGGAGATCCGCGATATATTTGCCAAGGCTCATCTATACTTGAGAGAATGGGCCACTAATAGTGATCTTTTGAAAGGTCAACTTGCTTCTGACGGTGTAGCTACTGAGAATAGTGAGGTGAAGTTTTTAGGCCACAAATGGGACACTACCACAGATTGTATATCATTCTGTCACACCCCATGCGGCAGTGAGATTATGAGCAAGCGAAACTGCTTAAGCTTGTCAGCGAGGTTGTTTGATCCCCTAGGTTATTTGCTGCCTGTAACTATCCGTGCTCTTATGTTTTTTGCAGCAACTGTGGCGGCTAAAGCTAGATTGGGACACGCCACTCCCGACTGAGTTACAAGATACTTGGCGGTTAATTCGGTCAGACCTTTCCACATGTTGCAAGGTCCAACTTAATTGTCAGGTTATTAGTGGTCAACAGGTGGATCTACATGCCTTTTCTGATGCTAGTAATAGTGTGTACGGTACTGCCATCTATTTATGCAATGGTAGTGGAGCAAAACTAGCTATAGCAAAGGCCAAGGTAGCACCTATTAAGAATATTACGGTTCCTAAATTAGAACTTACTGCATTGCTTTTGTCTGCTCGTCTAATACATTTTACGCTGGATGCTTATACAGACATACTGCGGATTAATAACGTCTATGTCTGGAGCGACAGTCAGATAGCACTTTCTTGGGTACACAGCCAGAAGGTGTTACCCGTTTATGTGTCCAATCGCACTGATGAGATACATAGCCTAGTTCCTACAGCTCAATTTCACTATGTGAGCACCAAGGATAACCCCGGTGACATAATTTCCCGAGGGATCTCGGCGCAACAGTTTCTGTCATCCTCTATTTGGTGGCAGGACCTACATGGCATACGTCTCCAACTGAATGGCCTCAGGATTTCAGGGAATGCATAATCTAATCCTTCAAGTCGGCCCCAATATGATGTGTTAAGTAGTTCGACAGTGAGTGCTACACATCAGGATAACAAGTTGGTAGAGTGGGAACGTTATGGCAGCTATGATCAAGTAATACGGGTATTTGCATGGATATACCGTTTCATTAACAACATGAGAAGTCGGGCTAACGGGTCTTTCCTTAGTGAAGACTCGAAGCATATCAGACTCCATGAATTGAGATCAGCGGAAGCGAAACTAATATGTTTAGTACAAAGGGAATCTTATCCTACTGAACATCAAATCCTGAGCAAGGAGTCAAAGGCCAAACCCTCTAACTTAATGAGGCAGCTAGGATTATGTATGGAAGGAAGTATAATTAAGTGTAGAGGCAGGATACAAAAGGCGGACATTATTGATTCTGCGAAATATCCTGTCCTCCTTAGCTCCTCTCATTTGATTACCAAACTGTTGATTCGCCAATGCCGTAGGACCTGCCTACATTTTGGCGTAACTTATGTTCTGGCGTATATGCGGCAACGTTGGTGGATCCCTAAGATACGACAAGCAATTAAAGGGATCCACAATAGCTGTACTATCTGAAAAAGATTACAGGGTAAGCCTTACTCCCCAGTAGATCTACCTCCTTTACCTGAGTTCAGGGTACAAAGGACTGAACTATTTCAGGTAACCGGGTGGACTACACCGGAGCGATTCAAGTTGGAGAATCGCCGGTAATATCATAAAGGTATATGCCGTTCTATTCACATGTGCGGTAACCAGAGCGATTCATATTGAATTGATTGACGACCTATCCAGTGAGGGGTTTTTGCATACTCTAAGACGCTTTGCAGGCCGCAATGGTTTCCCTCAAATTATTATGAGCGATAATGCGACTTGTTTTGTCGGGGCCTCTAAATATCTCCAGAGTTTAATGGATGACCCGCAAGTTGTGGCTACCCTCACTGGAAAGGGTTATCAGTGGAAATTTATACCAGCACATGCACCATGGTTCGGGGCGATTTGGGAGAGAACAATTGGTATTGTCAAATCTGCCATGAAGAAGGTATTAGGAAGGGCACTGGTGACCAGAAGGGAGTTGCAAACCATCTTAATAGAGATTGAGATGTCAGTCAACGACCGGCCCTTGACCTATACCTCGGCAGATGTTGATGCGATTGGACGCCGGCCCTTTAGTCTCCCAATAACCACCACACAGCCAACAACTTCCCCCCGACTCTTGACTCACCTTTAGTCCACCATGAACTACCATTGATAATATATAACAACAGTCCTACATCACCAGTCCTATCAGCTAAGTTCAATATGTATCGATATTGTACTATGTAAACATTCCTACATGTCATGCAGATGAATTAGCAGTGTGAAATAGGACCGGACTCCATCTATTATCTTCGCCATATTGGTAATTAACATTTAACTATTTGTTGGGATATTTTCATGTACCAGTGATATGCAATTTAACCTCTTTATCTAAATTCCCGACAAGGGGTTAATAGAGTTGCTTTATATTCATAGATAAATAATCGGACAAATCAATCAGTATAAGCTTTTTCAGTACAGTTAGGTTTGGTTAGGTCAAGAGGACTATAAGGGGAGATGGGTAGTTTTTATGGTCCCCCTTCCCCTCATGTTTAGCCCCATTCATTTTTAGACGTTCGTTCACTAGTTTGGCGATTTTGAAACCTTGCGCCCATTTTCTTTGCCGAAATTAAGACTTTTCGTGCTATTTAGGTGTCGACTCTTTTCCTGGCGAGCGATAGCTAGCCTGTAAGTTTGGGAGGAACCGGCCTTCGGCCGGAACATTTGTTATAAAAAAAATTACAAATTTTTTTTGAAAGGGGGCCTAGGGGTATTTTTTTCTAAACTTAACCCGTGGAGCCCCAGCGACGCGTCTGACGCGTCGGCTATGTATGTAACGCACAGCCCCAGAGACGCGCCTAACGCGTCACCCTTATAGCTCCAGTCGTAAGTCTCAGAATGGCTCTAGATTTATATGGGAACTACTTTGGGATCCGGCGGACTACTTCCAAAACGTTTTGTCCATACGCGTGCGCGCGCGGGGACGGGAGAGGGCACCCGCCTTCTCACACCTCATGGTCAGTTTACCGCGCACCCTCTCGAGTGAAACACCATGTCTCGACGTTATAGTGCCCGCCTTACCCGCCCCTGCAGTACAGAGGAGGTCATGGATATACTGTACGACACTGACAGCCCTGATAGTGACACTGACTCGGCATTGGACGAGTCTGGAGACGAGTATGCCCCCTCCCAAGCCGAAATAAGAGAGCTAGAGGAAGAGCTTGCTCAGATTCCTGTCAGGCGGCGTAGGCCGTCACAAAGACAGCAAGGGGCAAGTGCACCTCCCCGCCGCCCACTTCCCCAAGACCCCACTGAATCCTCAGAAAGTGGGGAAGAGGTTGTTGTTGCAGATGAACCTGCTGACCCTCAAAATTACGTGCGTGTACCTGGGGAAGAACGAAAGGGATTGAAGAGAAGAAGGGGTGAGTCTGGGAGTGAAGAGGAGGTACCCCCACAACCCCGCCTGCCTTCTCCCCCACTTTCCATAATCTCCCAACTCAAGAAAAATACCCCGGGGAGGTTCTATGGTCGTCACAAACCTAGTGACGAACAACCTGGTGATGGAGAAATGGCACAACGTGGTGCGAGACAAAGGCGGTCACGTGACCCAAAACGCTCCCTCTTCCCTCCTGACCCAGAGCACGAGGGGGGGGATGAGTCACCACCACCACCACCACCACCACTACTACCAGACTCGCTGCCTCGCCATTCTTCCCCCCACTATCACCTTCAGGCTCCATCCCGTACACCCCCCCACGAATGTCTCCCTCACCTGAACCAGGCCCCTCCCGCGCCACTGCATTATCACCAGCCTCTCCACAACGCCCCGATCTGCCCCAACGCCCTGCAAGCAAACGACGTGGGCGTGTCATATCTCGCGGGCGTGCCACCCGCGGCCGAATGCAGAAGGTGAAACAAATAAGACGCCCCAGCAACGACTCGAGCTCTAGATCTAGCTCTCGATCAAGTTCGAGGTCTAGCTCCAGACCCAGGTCCACCTCTCGCCCACGCCGCCCACGCTCCACCCGCACCCGCCCAACCCGCCCCGGTGCCCCTGACGATGACCCTGATGAGCCCGATGCCCAATCTAGCGACGACGAAGGCGCTGATAGGTGGGATTGGGTGGATGGGGAGAACTATCTACCAGGACAATACCACTTTTTGGGGGCAGCTGAGGCCGGCCCTACCATGCTCAATCGTGGACCTCACACCACAAGACTGGGTGTTTTTCTGCAGTTCTTCACTGCCAACCTTGTCGGCTTGATTGTTGACCAGACGAACTGGTACAACTATTATTTTATGGCAGGGAAGGAGCAGAAGAGGAACTCGGCACGTCTCTCATGGGTGGATTTGTCTTCCGATGAGTTCTACGCATTCCTGGCACTGGTCATCCTGATGGAGGTCACCAAGAAGACGTCTCTCAGGAAGTACTGGTCATGTGATCCCCTCATCGCAACCCCCTTCTTTGGGAAAGTCATGAGCAGGAATAGATTCACGGCAATCATGGGAAACCTGCACTTTATTGATAGCCTGGCAAGCCACACCAGGAACCAGGAACGCCCCAGGAATACCAAAGACCCGATGGAGAGGATAAGACCTATATTTGAATACCTGAAAACTAAGTTTGCAGCCTCCTTCAAACCTTACCAAAAACTAATCATTGATGAGAGTCTGGTGCTATGGAGGGGGAATATTAGCATCCGACAGTACATCCCCAGCAAGCGTCACCGTTATGGCCTGAAACTGTTCGTGATGTGCGACTGCAAAACCGGTTACATCCAGGACATCATCCTTTACATGGGCAAGGTCACTGAACTGGTGGAGGAGAGGACATATGGGATATCTGGGGCCGTTGTCATCACCATGTTGGAGGGATATTTGGACAGGGGACACATCTTGTACCTCGACAACTGGTACACCAGCCCTTCCCTTGCCAAATTCCTGTATAGCAGAAACACTGGCGTCTGTGGCACCGTCAGGAGGAATCGTGTCTACATGCCAGAGCTACCCGAAAGGCGGGAGAAGGGCTCCATCATCCACCTCCAGGCAAATAATATCTTGATGCTCTCGTGGATGGACAATCGTGACGTCAATATCCTCACCAGTATCCACCTGCCCCGCTTAGAGGACACCAAACGCCGTGATAGAGCCACAGGTGAGGCGGTCAAAAAACCAGTTGCAATCATTGACTACAACATCAACATGCGGCTGGTTGACAAGGCAGACTCTGTCGTATCGTCGGTCGAGTGTGCCAGGAAGACGATGAGGTGGTATAAAAAAATATTTTTCCACCTACTCGACCTCACCCTCTACAACTGCCACATCCAATATCATGAAATAACAGGTGAAGTTGAGACGATGGAGTCGTACTGCATCGAACTTGCACGGGAGCTTCTGTTCTTCTTCAGGGAGGGTCCACGCCGCCAGCAACGTCCCGCAGCTCGTTTTCAAGCACCAGAAGGCCCCGCCAGACTGACACAACGCCACTTTTGCGATTTTGTCCCGCCCAACGAAGTAAAACCCAACCCACGCAGACGGTGTCATGTGTGTCGCAACACAGGCAGACGCACACCAAAACGGACAGACACCCGAACGATGTGTGAAGAATGTGATGTGGGACTGTGTTTTCCCACCTGCTTCAGGGATTATCACACCCTCGAGCACTTCTAAGTGTTCAAAGTGTTCAAAGACTGCGATAAAAGACGCTATAATGTAATACTAACAGTGTATATAAAAGATGCAAAAAGTGAATATAAAACAGTGTGTATATATATAATTTACAAGTGCAAAGTACCGAACAATATAAAACACTAAGTAAATTCTAAACTTATAAAACTGTGTGCAAATAATTATAAGAATAAGAGACAATAAGTGCGTAAAACAATGTATATACACCTCATAATCTTAGGTAAAACAATGAACAAGTACAAATAATTCAATGAAAAGGAGAGACAGAGTGACCTTGAGTGAAAGTGACAGCCAGACAGAGAAAGAAAGAGGGAGGGTGCTGTGGAATGTGGGTCACTCGGTCCGCTGTCTGGCCGTGTGTTCGTACGTGCGTTTTGTTATTGTCCTGAGCAAAGATGGCCGCCCAAGATGGCCGCCATCACCATGGCAACGGGGACGCTAACACTCGTGCGCACTTGTAATACTTGAATGAAGACACTTATCACACTACAACTTCAGTTATATTTACATTATGTGATATACAAAGACATTCTATGAACTCTGAAGCGCACTTTATGTCCGAGAGGTGCAAAATAAGTCATGCTGCCTGGCGGCTGGCAACTGGCTGCTGGCGCGGGAGATTTGAAATGGCGCTAAGGCTCCTCTGAGGCTGGGGACCCCCACTACCTCCCAGGACCCCCAAATGGCCTAGGTAAGTACTTTTTTTCAAATTTCTTCATGTCTATCATTATTTTCTAACACATTCTGATATAGGCCTATTTATAAAAAAAAAAAAAAAATGAAAATTGCCCGGGTTCTGGTGCACAAAAATAATAAAACCGGCCGGGGCTGTACGGGTTAATGGAGGTCTAGCGAGGAAAGTTAAATATATATGAATAATTAAATTAATAGACCAAAAAAACAGCCACTTCCCCCCTAAACTAGTACTGGCTTAGTTAGTTTTGGTCTAGTTGGCAGTAGTAGTGGTTGAGATATAGTGGCTTAAATCACATAGATTAAATGTATAGTCATTTATATTTTTTACTTTTAATTTTTTTTGGAATCAGGAAGCTGAAAAATATTAAAGACAAAATACAAGATTCCATATGACCTGCCAATTGCGTGGATCACTCTATTCAGTCACAATTCAATCCTTAATGCTTAGATATTATTGGCTGCAATTCATATAGAAGTATATAATATTCAACAACAGAATTACATGTGAAGTTGCTGGTATACCAGTGTCATAGAAGAAAGCTGACTGTTGACAGTCCGACATTCATAATTTTCAAGTTTCAATAAATTACGAGTTTGACAACCCGAAGGAAAGAGAGAAGCCTAATATTTAGTAGTGGCTCCGGAGGCAGAAAATATTAACCCATACTGTACCAGAGGGTATTATCATAAATGTACCCTCCAGTACCAGGCAGTGTGGCCAAAATGGCTTCAGAGGCAAGAGGTAACACCCTCCCACCTCAAAAGTTGGAGAAGGACTGACCCAACTAGCCTGTAGAAGCTTGCAACCAAGCTGAGAAGTGTTGCCAATGTCTCAGAGCAGTGCGTACAAGTCATGGTAGCAGCTACCGCTCGATACTGGCAGCTACAGGGACCGAATATTACGGACGGACGTAGTTTGTCGCTGGTACTGGTGAGTGACTTTTTTACTGATGGCCAACGCACGTCGCTCGTACAGTAAGTGTTAATTTGGTTTAAAATTCTGGATTCAAATATCCAGTGAAGTCCCTGTAACAAGGGCATACCTTAGCCCTAACAATCAGAAAAAAGGAAAACAAAATTACAAGGATTGAAAAAGAAAAAGGAACAAGAGTCCAGCTTATCTAGGAGCCTCGAAGCTCCAGGGCCCCCTGAGGTACCTTCTTACCATACCAAGCTATCAATTAACCCGAGGAGCGCTAATTGAGGTCTATAACCCATAAACGGCAACCGTCCTCAATATAGTGTTTTCTGGGCACTGCGACCGTCCTCAATAGATCAATGCGCATAAAAAAACACTTTAACCCATTAGCTGCGAGAGACGTTCTGGAACGCCATGGCAATTTACAGCAATTTACAGGCTTTTAAAGCCTCTTAAAGCCTGTAGAATTGAGTGCGAGGGAGCGGGAGCGTGACAGGCCACCCATCCTTCCCCCAGCCAGCCGGCCGGTACACTGAGGAGTATGAGCCATACTCTCGCGAGATATACAGCGTTACCAAAGGCAAATGTAGAGCGACATTAGCGATAATTGCTCATTTTAGCAAATGTCTATGGTAGTGCTGCGGGTGAAGCCCGCGAGCTACGAAGCTCATTTTGGTGTCATTTTGAAGTTATTTTATTTTAGGTTTGGGCTGAATATATTTAATTTCATTCAGACACTTGCTTAAACAATCAGTAGTGCCTGAATGAACCCTAATATTGCGAAAATAGGTGGAAATATGCTTGCACCGTAAGTGTTAAAACAACCCAGTGGCACTCAAAACAAAGCAATTTGTGATTATGTGAGATAATTCCCCTCCATTACTTGCTACCACTCCTATATATATGTGAACCCCCCCCTTCCCCCCCTTTTCCACCCTCCTCAATTATCATCTATTTTTCCTCTTATCCCCCATTTTATCGGGTAATTTTTGGCGCGAATTTCCCTCACGCGGTCTCTTTAACACAGGCGAGGCAGCTATAGATCCTTGCAACAGAGAGACTTCTAGTGCAAGGCCTCAGTGTCACTCTACAGCTCGGAGAGGGAGCGCCACGGCTCTCGCCTCATGATACGACCTTGCGGCAATAATACGTCTTTTTCAACCCCCAAATGCTACTCCCACTTCTTTAACACCTTACGAGCGGCCTATGCGGTTTATTTATGTGTACCGCACAGCGGGGTGTTTTTAGCCAAAATAGGGCTGTTTACGTGATCATTTTCATGCCTAAATAAGACCCAGAACGTAAAACAAGTACCTATCCCTGAAAGGGCATAAACAGAGCTTTCGAATGACACCATAACGATCCTTGTATGATGGATAGTTTTCTTGCAATAACCGTGCAACGCGAGTGCAAAAAGCAGGTAATTCGGTACTTTCAGTACATAATTGAGTATGTAGCGAGTGAGAGAGGGAGGAGGGAGCTGAGATTTGTGTCAGTAGGTTCGCCCCGGTGGTCTGGAGCAGTCATACGCTCGCTAGTCTCCTGCCACCACTTGTCTCTCTCTCTCAGCCACATTACGTGCTGAAATTGCCACTCGAGTTATGTCGAGCGCCGCCACATAGTCCAGCTTTATTTAACTCGACTTATGTTGCTCGCCGCTAATTAAGGGTTAATTGCTGTAAAATATTCATATGTTCATATTAACCCGTCCAGCACCAGCGACGCGTCTGACGCGTCGGCGATGTATGTAACGCACAGCCCCAGCGACGCGTCTGACGAGTCACCCTAATTGCTCCGACCGTAACCTCAGGTGTAGCCACTCGAGAGGGCTCAGATTTGTATGGGAACTGTATACGTATCCCACGCAACCGTGCCGATGGTTGAAAACTCTCAACGTCCACGTGCGTGGGCGTGAGCGCGCAATAACCTGTTTTTTTGGGGTAATTGCCTTAAATTTTTTACTCTTGTAAAATACGTTTTCGGGGGCTCTGTAGGACCATTCTTTAAGCTTTTTGAGCGGTTTTTCGTGTTTTTTCCTTCATTCCTAACCCTTTCGCTATTGTTTCTGGAATAAAACAATTTTTTGAAAACCGGCCGGGTTCTGGTGAACAAACATTACAAAACTAGCCGGGGCTCCACGGGTTAAAAGCAAAATAGGCACATATGGATAAGTAATAATTATATATTATATGGTACGATTTTAGTCAGAATAGAACCAAATACTTTCGCTTGGCAGGAGGGTTTGAACTACCATACCATCGCAGTTAAAAGTTCTGCCTATGCGGAAACAAAAATCCAATTCAGAGAGAATTTGTTATATTTACCAAATAAAGCAATATTTCTTTTCCATGTCCATCTATTTTACTTATATGATGAACATATGAACAGTGAAGACCAGAAAATATGCGTAAGCAGCAAATATCTAGTGAACATTGAATATTTGTGGCGGGTGAGGGTGGGTGGAGGTGAGAGAGAGACATAGGTCTAATAGCTGAGCCTGCTTGAGGCACACTGAAGGTCAGGCTCTCTTCCTGCGCTTGTGGAGGGGAGGAGGTAGTATGAGGGAGTGTTACTCACCATATTTCGTGCTTGCGAGAAAAGGGAGGATTCACAAAAAAGTGGAATAATAGCCAATAATTGAGTAGGGGGGGAGGGGGGGGGGGCAAATATAGGGGAGAGGAAGGAAGTAGTAGAGAGTGATTATACTACACATAGACTACAGTAGATCTGGACTGGACACAAAAATGGAACTTTGCAGTAAGGGACCCAAAATCAGAGATCGAACTCCCAAGTTCGAACCTCGAAACCGCGAAAATATCACATTTTCGCGGATTCGAGGTTCGAGCTTGTGGGTTCGTTCTCCGATTTTGGGTCCCTTACTGCAAAGTTCCATTTTCGTGTCCAGTCCAGATCTACTGTAGTCTATGTACTACCTAATCCCATATTGCTTACATTTGAGAGCCTGTGGCGTTTTGGGGGGTAAATTTTCATGGGCTGTCGCGTATGCTATGCAGATACTATTGTGAGGCTTATCGTGCTCGTGGGTTAAACCTAGATTGGATGGACAGGGGCATGGAACTAGGGCGAGATACTATGACGCTCAATTCTCCAGGACTGCTATCAAATATTAAGTTTTCCTTATTTGGTATTAACCTTTACAGTACCTGTGACGTTTTTCTGTATATATTTCAGATGCATTTAGACGATTTGATATAACTTACTAAGGATATATGGTAGCTAAGCTGAATAAAACCGTTTGATAGTTGCCAGAATATAATGAAAAGGATGTCATGGGAGGTCGTCAAACCTCCAAATTTCGTAGTAGTCCATCCAAATCAGACGTTCAGCTTGAGTAACAAATAAGCCAAATATAAGAAATAAAGTCAAAGAAAAGACCCAAGTAAACAAGGTAGTTTATTGAAAAGTGTTGAACTGTATGTTGCATATTATGAAAATACAGTACAATGTGTCAAATCAGCTTGCCAGAATGTGCTCGTACTCGCTAGCGATCGCCAGGGCAGTGAAATGGGCTATAATAATCATAGAACGATATTCTTTCTTTCTTAGTATTCATGATGTCACAGACAGATCAGTGGTGGTCTTTATTCTTGTCTGTGACACTTGGAAGTATTTTATATCAGTGATAGAGTATAAGATGTGTAGTGTGAATTTAAGGAGAGAGAGAACGAAGGAGGCACCGAGGTGGTATTATGTGCGTGTGTATGTACGTGTGCCTTCCTCGCTCGGGCGGAGGTTCCCACGCTCTTCATTGGCCGGCGGGCCTGGCGCGTCATATGACGCCTGCTCTTCATGACGTAGTGGTCTGTGATTGGGTGCCGCTGTCTTAGTTGGTGCTGGGGGGCTCCTACCCGCGTGTCTCTTTCAGAGCTTGGCATGGTGTGCTTCGTCCTAGACGTCCCTTGCAATCTGTCCCCAATCTAACCCCCTGTACTACTGTTTCTCTCTCTGAACTTCTTCTTTTCCAATACTTCTTTTCTTTATTCAATTACTTATCCCTTCTGGTTCTGCATACGACTTCCATAGTCGGCCAGTCGTATTACCAGTACCAGTATATGTTTTCCACTAGCTTTAGGGTTTATTAGTCATAGTCACATGGAGTCATATTATCATTGGGTGCTTCTAATTATTGAGTTGTTCTTTGTTACTATTTAATGCTAGACAGTGGAGGGTATCTTTAGTCGTGGTCTGAGTTATGTATATGGCAAGTCAGAGCCTGTACGACTTCGACGGAGTTAGGTAGCCTGTAACCCTTGTGCATATTTTTCCTTTGCGAGTGTAGCAGTATACAAGCGAAGGGCTTTTGCCTACTCTTACTTGTATGCTTGCTACCTCATTTTGTTGACCTTTGTGGAGCGCCAGGGTAAGACCAGATACTTGAGTTCTGGACTTACCAAGAGAGCCTCCTAGTCACTTAATGTAACATAAGGGAAATCTGTTCAAGGGGAGACAGTAGGCTACGAGCATGCTTGCGCTCTGCCTAGGCTCCTGGTACCTTTTATGCCACTGCTAGACTTTATTTGTAATAAAGACAGCATTATGTTTATTAACTTTAACTGCGTATGCTTTAGGAATTATTCACGTATTATTTTAGCCTAGGTTGATGCATAGTGCACAACCCAGTATGGCTGTTACTTTGGCTAAGGAAGTACTATTTTGAGTGGCAATTATTAGTGCTGTCACAGAGTTGTTGCACTCCCTTGTTTTATATATATGTATCCTACTTATTGGTGTATTTAAGATACACGCTTTGGTGTCCTGCCCCTGCATTATTTCTGTTCTATATTCGACGAGCATCTTAGAGCATCAGACGTTTTCAGAAGATTCTATATCTGTTTTCTGTAGGACTAGACTTCCAGTGTTTTCATAGAGCATTGAAGAGTTAAGTGTTGAGTACAGACTCACAATAAAGTTAACGTAAGCATATACTCCTTTATTAAATCTTGTTTTAGTTTATTTAAGCATTGTTATTACTTGAGAGCATTTTATTAACGTAAAGTACTCCTGTTGTGAGTAGGCTTTGCCGTCACCGGAAAGCCTTTGTAGAAGTGAACTAAAACCCAGTTAATTGATACCCCGTTATCCAGTAGATTAACTCTGGAGGGTTTAAGTGTTTTGTTCACCGGCGTAATAGTTCGAGGGTTTGGAATTAGCGTACCGTTGTTGCAGATATAGCCTATCATCTAGTCCATTATTAAGTGCCCTTGTTTATTTCGTAGTGCCGGTCATAACAAATGGCGACCTTAGTCCAGTTTATAGTGAACTGAATCTTGCAGGTTTTTTTTTTTGAGAAATCTTATTGCCATTTGGGGTTGAATTTATTTCTCGCAGTGTTGGCAGTGGACATTGTTTTGAGGATATATAGAACTTGTTGGAGTTTATTGGTGACCTAGTATTGCACTTAAAAACATCTTCGAATATTTTTTGTGAATAAAGCTACGCGAGAGTTTGGCTACTTTTGTCTTGACTTGAGATTTTTTTTTTTTTACTCCATCATGTCACTGGACGGGTCTGAGTATAGTGAGGGCACAGTGCGAGAGGCAGGCGAGGAGGAGGAGAAGGTGGAGTTGGTTGACGGCGTTCGGGTGGTGAACAATGAGGAGGATGCTCGGATTTTTTTGGAGGAGCCTGTGTCGGCGAACCGGGTGTCGGGGCTGGACCGGTACGGACTGCAGTGTATAGCCACGGTCTTAGGATATTCTGGTACTAGCGGTTTGTCGAGAAGTGAGCTGGTTACCTGTGTGCTGGGTGGGGTGCAGGGGGGTTCGGGTGGAGCGGGAGCTGGGGCACTTTCGTCCCAGCCCCCATTCCACTCAACTCCTATCATGGCACCCCCTCGGGTTCCGGGGCCGAGTACGTTCCCGCAGGCCGATGCCCGCTGGCGGTTGGGTATGCCTCTAGGTGACTCACGGGGTGGGTCCCCGGTAGTAGCACCCCCTCTTCAAAGTTTGTCTCCCGAGATGTTGTTTCAGCTCGAGCTCGCCAAACTTAAGCAGCAGGAGCGACAGGCTGAGCTTGAGCTCGAGCAGCGAAAGCATGAGGCTGAGCTTGAGCAGCGAAAGCATGAGGCTGAGCTCGAGCAGCGGAAGCATGAGGCTGAGCTCAGGCAGCAGCAGCAGCAGCAAGAGGCTGAGCTCAAGTTTGAGTCTGCAAGGTATTGTGCCGATGTTGACCTAGAGAAAACTTGTGTAGAGGTGACGAGGAACCGGGTCGTCCAGGGGGGTCGACCCCATGACCAGTCCCTGTCGCATCTACTAAAGTTAGTTCCAGTGTTTGATGAGTTAGGAGTTACAGAATTCTTTCTCCGTTTTGAGAAAAAGTGCCAGGAGCACCAATGGCCCGAGGAGAAGTGGGCAGCCCTTGTTTCTTCACGATTGACGGGGAAAGCACTCAAGGCGTACGATGCTTTATCCCTAGAGTCTTGCATTGACTACGAGGCGTGGAAAGAGGCTGTCCTGAGGGCGTATGAGTTGAAGCCAGAGACCTATAGGCTGAAGTTTAGGGCTGTTCCTAAGAGAAAGGAGAGTACTTTCCAGGAACACGCTAGAGAGCTGTCAGATGCATTTGAGGATTGGTTGAGGTCGGAGAAGGCAACTACTTTTGATGCAGTGAAGCAATTAGAGTTGTTAGAACAATTTTTCAAATGTACTGGCAGTGACTTGACTCTTAACCTGAAAGAAAAGCGACCTAAAACTCTGCAGGAGGCGGCTGAGCTGGCTGACCTCAGGTTGTCAGTGATTCGTGGGTGCGAGTCTGCACAGAGAGCTGAGGCAGGTAACAAGGGGCGTACCACTCCACCCCCCCCGAATTAATGACACAACTAATTACCCATTTAAGAGTACTGGTGCCAATTTTGATCCCAAGTCGAAACCCTTCCCGTTAAAGAAAGGCCAGGGCCCTTCCTCACCTCAGAGGAAGTCCAAGAGCGAAGTGGAGTGTTTCAAGTGTCATGAGAAGGGGCATATTGCGCGCTCATGTCCGAGCACACCGCCTACAGCAGTGGTGTCACTAGAGAGCAACATCGGTGTGTCTTTGAGGTCTTCCGCGTTTGCCCGGGGTAATATGTCGGTTGCGAAGTCACAGTTGGTGCAGAAGCAGCAGGAGGGCTCGTCACCCGTCCGAGATGCTTTTTGCGGTCATAGGGGGCACGGCACTGTGAGGTGGGATGGTGTGGAGCATAGGCTTGAGTTGCTGCGTGATACGGGCGCTTCCCAGACACTTATTAAGAACTTCACTGGCAAGCCTATTAACGCGGCTCGGGTTGTGGTGGTTCAAGGTATCAATGCTACGCGGTCTTACCCGCTGGTCAGAGTGGAGCTTGAGGTGGATGGTGTGACACGGGAGTTGGATGTGGGTGTTGTGGAGAAATTGCCAGTTGAGGGGGTCGACCTCCTTCTCGGTAACGACTTTGCGGTGCCTGCTTCCGAGGTTCCACCCTTAGTCGTTGCCGAGAGGGCGGCCGACACGAGTAGGGAGGGGCAAGAGGGGCTCGAGAGGTGCCAGACGCAGCAGATGGCGTGCGCTGTCACCAGTTCTCAGTCCGCTCAGGTGTCACAGCCTAATACCCAGGTTTCAGACCAGCGGAGGAAGGGTCGGAAGGAGAAAGTCGAGGCTGGTGGTCGGGTTGTGAGTTTGGACCCAGCGACACTCCTTGGTGACTCGGTACTTGCACCAAAATTGAGATCCGGAGTGGCCCCAGAACCTGTCCCCCCTAGTGACATGGTAGAGCGTGATGGCACTCCGCGACAGAGTAGTTCCCAGGTGCAACTAGAAGATCTTAGTCTTGAGAGTTGTGGGAACGGGGCTATTGAACTCGACGAGGACGGGAAAGCATGCCATGTGAACCTGTTAAAGGAGTTTGTGAGGTGTCCACCTGAGCAGCCTACTGTCCCTGTGTTGGTCTGCAGCAGCCAAGGTGGAGAAGGAGAGGGGGGCAGTGGGGCACAGGTGGAGGAAAGTTGGGATTGTCATGTCTCGGCGGAGCAGTGGGCGGGGGACACGAGTCAGGTGGCTGTGGAAGCGCTTGAGCACCTGCCTGAGCAGCAGCGTGCAGCGATCCATCCCTGCTCGGTTCATACCCCACTGTTTGTGCCGAGCACCCAGGCCTCACAACTCATGCGGTGCACGATGTTCCGCTGGCAGGTCACTTGGGTGTGAGTAAACCGTTGGCCTCGTTGTTGAAGCTGTTCAAGGTGGGCGACGAGGCTGTGGCATGGTTGTCAGGTCAGGGTCGACCCATGGCTGCTAAGGGTGGTGGTCAGTATCAGGACATTGAGCAGATTGGTGAGGTTGGCTGTGGAGTGGATGCGCCCGGTCGTCGCATAGCCTCCCAATGCTGCTCTAGTAGAATGCAACAGCCCTACCATAGACCGACTGTATCTGGCCGTGTCGCTGAAGGCGGTGATGCTGCGCAGGCAGATGTAGTCGCAAGGAATGCGGGGGTGCGCATGTACGGTATCGGCAGGGAAGCATTAGCACTTATGAACTGTGGGAGTAACTGCACAGGTGGTACAGATTGTCCCTCTCATGACCTGACTGTTTTAGGGACAGAGGTGGAGAAGGAGGGAGGCTATAGTTTAGAAACTGCGGTCTCGGCTGGGTTGTGGGAGGGCAATGAGCATGTTGTTCTTCGAGATAAGTTGCAACCTCTTGTTTCTCAGCGCCAAGAGAAGTTGTTTACTAGGCTGTGGCAGTACGTCCGCATGTTTGTTGATTCTCCAGGCCTGATGTCCGGGGGGGCACCCGACATAGAGGCTGGAGACAGTGCAAAGCTCAAATTGGGTCCCTACCGTATAAATCCTGCTCGACAGCCTGTCGGAAAAGCAGAGCTGGACTACATGTTGGAGAAGGGTCTGAGAGATAAAGGATATCATGAGTGGTCGTTGCCAGTAACTTTGCAACCTGAGTTAAGTGGCAAGATCCGTGTGTGTGTTGATTGCAAGAGTGTTGGTGCATTATCCCTGACAGACGCCTATATCTTATCCAGAGTTGATGACCCCATAGACCGCATCGGGGCTGCCTCGTTTAACACTAAGGTAGAAATAGTGAAAGGTTATTGGCAGGTCCCGTTGCCGGAGAGAGCGAAGAGAAGTGCCAGTCTTGTGATGGACTGGGCAGTTTATCAGTGTCAGGTGTTGTTTTGCTGCCGGAACACAAGTTGGATGTGTGGCATGTTAAGGGCACTGATAATGTCCTGGTTGATTGTTTGTCACGGGAGGGTATGTTTTAAGGAGACCCCTCGCTGTTCAGTCAGTGTTGGTTGGAGAGTGGAGAAAAATTAGGCTTGCCCCTGTAGTGCAAAGCTGCCAAAAACACTATTAAAAAATTATAAAAACCTCATATAAAAACTCTTTCTTTTTTATAGTATATAAGTGTATAAGTATATAACACAAGGACCCCAATGGAAATACGCCTAACGGCCTTATTGGGCTATCCTTAGTTGGAATTATGCAAGGCTAGTACATGTCATATTTGTAACAAACTATGTGGTACCAACTCTGTAAATTGCTGACTGAATAAATATTATTATTATTATTATTATTATTATTATTATTATTATTAAGTGCAGTATGTTACAGCAAGAATCTAAAACATGCTGAGTTTTTGTCTTAGTAGGCTAGGCTTGGTGAAGCTTGCTCGTTGAGCGTAATATTGTTAAGTGATACTATTATTTTGGGGAAGTGTTGTGTAGATTTTTTTCATATAATGAAGTGTTTTCTGTTTGTGATTGTGCCTTGTTTTTTACAACTTGGGGGAGTAGCTGGGTGAGGTGGGGTTGATGAGCATTCTGTCTGGTCAGATGTGGCGTTTACCTGAGGTTAAAACGTCCCACATCTTGGGCGGGGTGTTACGCTGGCCAGCTTGCCAGAATGTGCTCGTACTCGCTAGCGCTCGCCAGGGCAGTGAAATGGGCTATAATAATCGTAGAACGATGTTCTTTCTTTCTTAGTATTCATGATGTCACAGACAGATCAGTGGTGGTCTTTATTCTTGTCTGTGACACTTGGAAGTATTTTATATCAGTGATAGAGTATAAGATGTGTAGTGTGAATTTAAGGAGAGAGAGAACGAAGGAGGCACCGAGGTGGTATTATGTGCGTGTGTATGTACGTGTGCCTTCCTCGCTCGGGCGGAGGTTCCCACGCTCTTCATTGGCCGGCGGGCCTGGCGCGTCATATGACGCCTGCTCTTCATGACGTAGTGGTCTGTGATTGGGTGCTGCTGTCTTAGTTGGTGCTGGGGGGCTCCTACCCGCGTGTCTCCTTCAGAGCTCGGCATGGTGTGCTTGGTCCTAGATGTCCCTTGCAATCTGTCCCCAATCTAACCCCCTGTACTACTGTTTCTCTCTCTGAACTTCTTCTTTTCCAATACTTCTTTTCTTTATTCAATTACTTATCCCTTCTGGTTCTGCATACGACTTCCATAGTCAGCCAGTCGTATTACCAGCTCCAGTTCTCACATATATGTTTTCCACTAGTTTTAGGGATTATTAGTCATAG
This sequence comes from Paralithodes platypus, assembly GCA_032716605.1. Lineage (NCBI taxonomy): Eukaryota > Metazoa > Arthropoda > Malacostraca > Decapoda > Lithodidae > Paralithodes > Paralithodes platypus. Next base: position 33,661,045 of record CM064566.1, read on the forward strand.
TCACATGGAGTCATATTATCATTGGGTGCTTCTAATTATTGAGTTGTTCTTTGTTACTATTTAATGCTAGACAGTGGAGGGTATCTTTAGTCGTGGTCTGAGTTATGTATATGGCAAGTCAGAGCCTGTACGACTTCGACGGAGTTAGGTAGCCTGTAACCCTTGTGCATATTTTTCCTTTGCGAGTGTAGCAGTATACAAGCGAAGGGCTTTTGCCTACTCTTACTTGTATGCTTGCTACCTCATTTTGTTGACCTTTGTGGAGCGCCAGGGTAAGACCAGATACTTGAGATCTGGACTTACCAAGAGAGCCTCCTAGTCACTTAATGTAACATAAGGGAAATCTGTTCAAGGGGAAACAGTAGGCTACGAGCATGGTTGCGCTCTGCCTAGGCTCCTGGTACCTTTTATGCCAATGATAGACTTTATTAGTAATAAAGACAGCATTGTGTTTATTAACTTTAACTGCGTATACTTTAGGAATTATTCACGTATTATTTTAGCCTAGGTTGATGCATAGTGCACAACCCAGTATGGCTGTTACTTTGGCTAAGGAAGTACTGTTTTGAGTGGCTATTATTAGTGCTGTCACAGAGTTGTTGCACTCCCTTGTTTTATATATATGTATCCTACTTATTGGTGTATTTAAGATACACGCTTTGGTGTCCTGCCCCTGCATTATTTCTGTTCTACATTCGACGAGCATCTTAGAGCATCAGACGTTTTCAGAAGATTCCATATCTGTTTGCTGTAGGACTAGACTTCCAGTGTTTTCGTAGAGCATTGAAGAGTTTAGTGTTGAGTACAGACTCACACTAAAGTTAACGTAAGCATATACTCCTTTATTAAATCTTGTTATAGTTTATTTAAGCATTGTTATTACTTGAGAGCATTTTATTAACGTAAAGTACTCCTGTTGTGAGTAGGCTTTGCCGTCACCGGAAAGCCTTTGTAGAAGTGCACTAAAACCCAGTTAATTGATACCCCGTTATCCAGTAGATTAACTCTGGAGGGTTTAAGTGTTTTGTTCACCGGCGTAATAGTTCGAGGGTTTGGAATTAGCGTACCGTTGTTGCAGATATAGCCTATCATCTAGTCCATTATTAACCCATAACTAGCGGCGCGCAACATAAGTCGAGTATAATAAAGCTGGACTATCTGGCGGCGCTCGACATAGGTCGTGTGGCAATTTCAGCACGTAATGTTGCTGAGAGAGAGAGACAAGTGGTGGCAGGAGAGTAGCGAGCGTATGACTGCTCCAGACCACCGCGGCGAACCTACTGACACGAATCCCACCTCCTCCCTCCCTCTCTCACTCGCTATATACGGAATTGTATGGGGAAAGTGCCGAATTACATGCTTTTTGCACTCGCGTTGCGCGGTTGTTGCAAGAAAACTAGCCATCATAAAAGGATCGTTATGGTGTCATTGGAAAGCTCTGTTTATGCCCTTTCAGGGATAGATACTTGTTTTACGCTCTGGGTCTTATTTAGGCATGAAAATTATCACGTAAACAGCCCTATTTTGGGTAAAAACACCCCACTGGTGGCTACATATTATATATCGCCTAGGCCGCTCTTAAGGTGTTAAGTGCCCTTGTTTATTTCGTAGTGCCGGTCGTAACAGTGTATTTTCCAGAAGACATTGGTTAGACCACGCAAGTGGTACCCAGTACCGATAATTTATCTTCGCTATACTAGCAGATGAGCAATACATTTGTATTAGCTGGACGATTGATTCGGAGGGAGTACTATTAAATTGAGTCATTGCCATTCGACTGTTTGGTAAAATCTTTTTATGTAACCACTCATATAATCCATTCAATGACTAAGTCTATATAACCCTGTTTGTTTGCTGACCTTGTAACTTAGCCAATACAATCTTATTTACCTAGTTTGTGTATTATGTTATACCTTTAGTCTCCCAGTCGAATTAAGGACCACTAGCTTACACAGCAAAAATCCCATGTATATCACCTAAGTTGGTATCAGTATTTTACAATTAAATGCTACCATTATCTTCCTTTCCAGCAGACTCCACCAACTCATCCTTGTCGATGCCGTCCACTGTGCCCCCTGTGTTCGTTCCATCCCTAACTGTCCCTACAACCACGACAACAATCTCCATCCCCAACACAAACACTACCACAGCTGCCCCCTCTTCCCCATGGCCCCCTACTCCCGCCCCCCTGCCAGCCCCGAAGTACGACTGGTTCCAGACCAACATACATCTGACTCTGGTGATGTATACCAGAAGTCCAGAGGTCACCACTGAGGATGTCGTCGTTATCAAACAGGAGGATGTGAGTGATATTTGTTATCTGTACTCAAGACTCAAGACGTCTTCATTCTCCGTATCAATGGCATGACCTTCATTATGATCATCAGTGTTCATTGTCATCAGTATCGAACTGGAGGATGTGAGTGGCATTTCATATCCTTACTCTGGACTCAAGATGTATATATTCTTATTATTAAGAGCATCACCTTCATTATGATTATCAACATATTCATTATCAACTGCTAGAGGTGTATGTTTCATTACAAAAGCTTTACTTCTATGATTTTAGCAGAAGTGTGAATTATCAGAGCTCAGATACTGACTGTTTACAAAACAGTTCAACTCTCGCATTGAAAGGATCGCACTAGTAAGCTCCTATAATCTGACCCAAGCTAGCGAAAAAATTAAACCCAACGCCACGCTCAACATACCCCCAACCCTTGACTCTCTACACTTCAAACCGATGATAAGTCAAACCCCTGTATGTTCTTGTTTAACTATAAAATTCCTTCAATTACATTGTAATTTTATTTCTATCACCATGATATCGATTTGAGTAATTTGTGAAAAGAGTGAGAAGAAATATTACCCAGAGTGGTTCCCTCAATACGGTTACCCGGACGCCAAGTGTTATTATGTTCCTCACTAAAATTATAGTTTCTGTTTCTGCAATTCACATTAGAGGCATACAAAAGTCAGATCGATTAACTGAGGCATGATAACACAACACTAAAAGAAAAGCTAAGCACTGTAACCAGCATGGTCACAAGTTCACAACAACCAGGTAAACAAACAACAAATGACGGTTTCCAAATAGTATGCAAGTAACAGCAGGAAGCAAAACAAAGGGAAACAGACTCCAGATAACCCTACACAAAATAAGGGATATTGTAAACACCAATCGAGCAGGGCAATACCCAGGGGAAGCCTTTAAGGCATATGCTAAGGAGTTGCTGGAACTCCTATTTCATTTGTCTGGCTTCTCTCACTGTTTCTGTGTGTATCTCACCTACACAGAGTAATTCAGCTAGCTCTCACAAACATCTCTTCCTTCTATTTATGTCACTACACTTAACAAACACACCACACTCCTTTCCAACACACCAACATTTTGCTTATAAAATGGTGACAAACATACCTGCCTCGGAATCACCAGGGGGAGGCGACCAAAAATGCCCCCAAAGTCAATCGTCCTTCACCAGACGACCCATCAAAATGCTGTGGACCATGGCCTGTCACTATTACTATAATTTTTTGTAACATTCACATCCTTTCCTCTAACTTTCCCTCTGTTGAACACCAAGTCTCCTCCAAAAAACCTGATCTTTTCCTCACCGAGACTAAGGTGTCTGAAACAACTGCCAGCAGCACCTTCCCTGTGTTCACCTACTTTCTCTATCCTAGCTTCCAAGCCAAAGATGGATGTTGTGAGTATATGCACAACAAACTCACTGTTCCGACTTTAACTCTTTTGAATTCTTATGTCTATAGCTAAATCTTTCCTGTCACTCTCGAACTAAATATTTCTGTGCTGCCTATCTATCCCCTAACTCTAACAACTTTCTTAAACTCTTTGACTATCTAAACTCTAAAGTGGAACAAATCCTATCGATCTCCCCTCTCTCTGAAATCTCCATCTTAAAATATTTCAATATTCACCACTGCCAATGGCTCTCCTCTCATTTCACTGACCAACATGGTGAACAATTTAGCCTTCATCTTTTCTATCCTAAATTACCTAGAACAGTTAATCCAGGACCAGCACCTTACTCATTATCCTCACCGCCTTGGAGATCAGTCCAACAACCTTCACATATTTCTAGCCTCTAATTCTTCTGCTTACGCTGTAAACAGTTTCTCTTCGTTGGTCTCCTCCGATCATAACCATACCTCTGTTACTGGTCCTATCTTTCTAGTATGGCCATCCGATCCTTCCAGCCGGTGGCGCTTGTGACACTTTGGCATTGCTGACTGGGAGGCTCTACGGCATTACTTCTTTGATTTCTCCCATGGAATGATTTTTGATTTTGTGGCATAGAACCCTCGGAGTCCACTGAGCACATTACCAAAGTGATCATCTCGGGCTTGAAGGCATACTGTACATTATATTTTCTTTCTCTCAGACTAATGAACAAAATCTTGGTTTACTCATGCTTGTTCCACTACTGTTTGCAATAAGGAGGAAGAATCCAAATGGTACCTTTACTTTCAATCTCAAGAATCTCGTACTTTCTATGTTTCTGCCCGGAATCAAGCCAAATCTGTTGTTTGACTCGCCAAAAACTCTCTCATCAATAATACATTTTCTGAACTTTCCAATTCTACCTCTTCCAAAGCTTTCTGGCATCTAGCCATAAACCTCTCCAATAATAATCGTTTCTAAGGAAGTACTTTCTGCCCCTCTCTGGGTATTAAGAAGGCATACGGACCGAATGATGTTCCTCCTCTTGTACACAAAAACTCTTCTTCCGTGCTGACTTCCTGCCTAGGCAAACTCTTTCGTCTCTGTCTTTCATCTAACGTAATTTCTTCTTGTTGGAAGTTTGCTCTCATTCAACCTGTCCAAAAGAAAGGGACAGGTTGTCCAATTGCTCTCATTTCTTGCCTTTTCTACAGTTTTGAAAACTCATCTGAATTCAATACTTCTTAAGTATTTGTCTTCCCATAATCTACTTTCAGATCGCCAGAATGGTTTCCTTAAAAGGGCTGCTCTACTGGTGTTCTTCTTTCTTAAATTACTTATTCTTGGTCAGCCTCTTTCGGGACTTTTGTGAAACCTTTTCTATTGCGCTACACATATCGAAATCCTTCGATAAAGTCTGGCACAAATTTCTCATTTCTAAACTACACTCCCTCAGTTTCTATCCCTCCATCTGTGCCTTTGACATTAATTTCCTTTCTGGCCATTCCAGAGCTGCAGTTGTGGATGACTATCGTTCACTACCTCAGCAAATCAACTCGGGTGTTCGTCAGAGTTCTGTCCTGTCCCCAATTATCTTTCAAATATTCATTAATGATCTTCTAAACTATCCTATCCTTTCCTATGCGGATGACTACCTTACACTATTTAACTAGTTTCCACAATAACCCAGCATGCAATCACTCCAACACTCACGCAACGAGGCCTTAGCACTAGGTCATAGCACCATAGCCTATATTCTGATCAATCAAATATGTCCAATTGGGGCAGAGACAATCTTGTTACTTTCAATAATTCCATAGACCTTTAAAAAGTGTCTGCTAGGCAAATGCTAAAGACCTTCTGGAAGACAGCCCATAAAAAAACAAAAAAAAACAAAAAAAAACACACAGTACATGTGAAATGGAAGCAATAAGTGATTAGGCGTTATGCCTGTTCACAACCAGCTCCTGCCTTTTTCTAGCATGTGTCTTACCTCCCCTTCATCCCTACCCCCCCCCCCCCTTTCTGCCTCCATTTCACCCCTCATCAATTATCCAAATTTGTCCTTCTATATTTCCAATTATTCCTGTTTTCTGTTGAGTCAGCACTCTCTCTCCCTCCCTACACCTGCCCTTCACCTCCTCCCACCTTCTAACGTACACTGATATCGCCAGTGTCTCATGAGACCTTGGAGAGGAAGGGTCTATGTCGCCCAGTCTGTCACATGCCTCAACCCTCCCTCATCACAAATATACATTTGTTGACTGGATATTTGCTTTTTACACTTATTTTCTGGTCTTCACTGTTCACATGTTCATCGTACAAGTACAATATATGCACAAGGAGCAGCAATAATGTTTTATATGGTAAATATAACAAATTTTGTCAGAATCAAAGGTAATTAGTTCACCTACCTGTCCTTTCTATATACATAAATGGCGAATTCCATGGGTTAAACTTAGCTAAGTGTCATAATTAATGAGTTACGGCCTGTTAAGGTAATTACATTGTTTATATAGAATAATTGTTCAATACATATGAATAGATGTGGAGATTTAAGGTTGCATACATACATACACCTGGGCAGGTGTCGAAGACGGAGTTACCCAGTCTCTTCTGATAGCTCAGAAGAGCTGGATGGTGCCCACATCTCAGCCTGGCCAGGTGGACTCAGTCCTCGTGGGGAAGGGAGGATTCAGAAGGTTGGATTTCAGGAGGTAGTGCCTGCAGCTGCGTGTTGTCTTTGAGTGATTGGATGGAATGGAGAGAGATATGAGTATGGATGTGCTTCTGGAAGCAGGTTTGGGGTGAGCAGGGAGGGAGAGATGACCGTATTTGTGTGTGATATCGTGTGCTGGGTGTTGTTTTCATATTCCTTGGTGTATGTGGGTATATGTTGCTGCCATGTAGTGTAGTGGATGGTGTTGATTTTTGAAGACTGCAGCCAGGAATTGAGTCCCTCTCTTGTCCAGGTGGTCTTTGACTTTCAGGACTGGTTTCTTGTTGTAGGTGATCTGCAGGTGTAGTAACTATGCAGCCTGTGATGATTTTTAGGGCTTTGTTTTGAATGATCTGCAAGGTCGTGTGATGTGTTTCAGCTAGGTTAGAAGCCCAGACAGGGCTTGCATATTCCATCACTGATTTTATGTATTATTTGTCTACTGGTGTGATAGTTTCTTTGTTGTGTCCAATGTTTGTGTAGGCAAGTGACCTTAGGGCGCTAAATCTGGTTGTCAGTATATATTTTATGTTTGTGATATGTTGTTTGAATGTCATTAGAGTATCATATGTTACTCCTAGGATTGGGGGTGTGTGTGTGTCTGTATGTGTTAGGGGTGTTGTTGTATATTGTGAGGTGTGGGGTGTTTTTTATTTTTTCGGCGTCCAGCTTGTGAGGAGCATTGCAGTGGATTTGGCTGGGGCTAATTTCAGTCTGTTTGTAGTGCACCAGTCATGTAGTGGGTTGAGATAGGGTTGAAGGAGATGTGTTGCTCTGTCTGGGTCTTGGTGTGTACATGTCGTCTTTGTAGGAAGCAATATTTATTGGGATGCATGGGGTGTGGGTATATCATGCATGTTAAGATTGAAGAGTGCCGGCGACAGAACGGATCATTGCAGGACTCCGTTTGTGAAGTTTCAGATGTAAAATGACTGACCGGCACATGATACATTTGTGTATCTGCCAGCTAGGTAGATGGCCAGCCACATTTTTGTATTGTTAAGTTGTGGCGAGGGATGGTATCGAAGGTTTTACTATATATAGCAAGGGAATGTGCAGTGTTTAAGAAGCAATCAGCAAAAAGAGCTTTCTTATTTAAAAATTAACCGGTGGTGAACTGATCCAAAGCAGGAAGTTTCAAAGTACTTTGAAGAAAATCTTCCACATTAGAACATCGGGGCTCAGTCAAAAAATGCATATCTGGACAACGTAGCTCGTCAGCGTTTCTTCTGTGGCCATATTTTTGCAGGGTTTTCCCAGAGAAAGCATCCTAGAGGATGATGATGACGATAATGAGATGATATCCATTACAGGTGGTGCGAGTGGTCTGCTATATACAAGACATGTCCTTCACCCTACACTTAAGACTCTCCCGGGCGCTGACAGAGGAGGTGAAGGTGCGGGTGGTCCAAGGGGGCAAGGTGGAGGTGGTGCTGGGTAAGGGGCAGGCTGGCCAACGCTGGAGTGGCCTCGGGAAATCCCTTGATGGTCACACACAGTACATCAAAGTCAGGGACCAAGAGGTAAGTGGTGAAGTTGTAGTAGAGGTACAGTTGGTGACGGTTTCACCTGATGCACATATTTTTTCTTCTTTTTGTTCCCAGTGGCTTGGAGACAAACGATTATTGACCCATTGCAAACAGGTAAAGGAGAATGAGGCCAGTGCACGTATTGCAGATAAATTACTGAAGTTTGGTAAATGGGGTGAGTAATTATATGATAGGATAGTGATGAAGGAGAATGTGAAGGTGGTACTGGGTAAGGGCCAGGTCAAGCAATTCTGGAGTGGCCTCGACGGTCACATGTAGTCATACAGTATATATATACAATATATATATTGTGAGTTGTCTAAAAGCTTTCAGTCTCTCTGAAGATGGGTACATAACATAACCCTAAACGTTAGAGAATAAAGAATCATAGCTCTTCCCTGTGTTTTCTCCTCCATGTAATCCATCTGTCTGTCAATATAGAACATTCATATATATATATATATATATATATATATATATATATGTTATGCCGGGTTATAATACAACCTAGCTTAGTTCTGGGTCTTTACTCAAATCTAACTATGGACTTTTAGACTCAATATTCACTCAACAGGGTCACGTCGAACACGTTCTTATTCACAAATTAGGTACTCAATCAGGTTAAGATGACACAATAAATACACACTGGCAAGTATACACTCTTGTTTATTCAATGGACATATATGTATGGTGAAATACTCCTTGACTATTATGAGGGAATAGCAAGGCATAGAAATACACAATATGACAGGTACTTTACACAGGTAAATAGGCCGACAGTGTGGAGAGATGATTACCGTACTATTATAAGGAATAGTCAGTGATCAAATACTAATGGGTATCACACTCTAAGGTCGGGCAATGACACACAATGTATTTATATCAAGGAATAATATTATGATGGAAGTATGCACTAATAATCAGACAAACATACTCATAGATAAAACCCTTGATAATAATATATAGGAGAGTCGAGTATCTACTGTGAATTATTCTGAGCAAGTTTCAGGCAGGTTGAAAAAAGTTTATGGCTGCGCGTCAATAAGGTAGGGCAGAGCAAAAGGGAAAGTGAATGAGGGGGTGCGGGGAAGACGCTCGCTCGCGGTTGGGGGGGAGTGAAGGAGGGAGATTTAAAGGGCTCCCGCACAAGGATTATGTTTGGCTAGGTAGGTCGCTCAGGTCATATGTTTGACTGCGATGAACAAAATAGTAAATATAGTTAGTGCGATATTATTCTGATGAAGGGGGGAAAAGTGAATTATTTTACAATTAATGATATACTTAAATTAGCAGGGGAGACTTTATCTCATGAGCACACAATTAATTACTTCTTATATGCAAAGATAATCTCAAGGCTCGAGGAAGTCAGAGTTAATGATTTACATCTACTGAACTATGCTCGATAGTTGGAATTAACCTAACTGAATCAGGTAAGAGCTTGATTACAGTAGATTAGAGAACGCGTTAATAAATTAGCGTATACAAGTAGTAACAATAAGACTACAAGGTAAATATGACATACAGGACGAAGTTGTACTTAGATAAAAATACCTAATAAGGTATGAAGGAGGTCTGAACTGGTTAGCAGATTCCTATATGGAATACAGAACAATTGGCGTTGTATTCGAGTTGATGAATAATCAGACAATAGATCTACACAGAAACTAGAATTCCTAGACGAGCAGGATCGAAATTATCTATTTCATAAGAGAATAAACTAATAGTTATTCACAAAGTACACTATTAACGCAAATCAAATTCAGGCATAATAGGGGGGGGGGGGGAGACCGAGTTCAAAAATAGGTATGAAATTGAGCGTAGGTTCTAGGTAAAAGTGAGGGTCTTAGAAGGGAATTCATTCACAGTATACACTTCAGCTTCAACTTGATACACACATATAATAGAATGGACATACACAAGGAAAATCTGTGAGTATTCGGCTTGATTATGAATTTACACTATTATGTAACGTATGGGTAGAATGAATGTGGATTATGAGTTTAGTAGAAAAATTAACACTAGATCTTGGGCACAGATCTACACAAGGTTTAATCTGGTTACTACAGGATTAATGCATACGCAATAAATGAAGGATCTTGGGCACAGATCAAGCACAGAGATTAACCATGAATATTCACATATTTTACCTTACCTTCACATCAATAATCACAACGTAAGATACTGAGAGACACTTAGGGGGAGCTGGGGCGGGTTGAGGTTCAAAAACAAGTTCTGGCCGACGTAGAGCGTAGGTTCGCCTAGCCAGACTTCAGGGCTGCTTCGCACCATCAGGAATCCCACGTCCAGACGTTAGAGGCACACAACAGGGCTCGTTGTAGGCTCGAGGGGGAGGGGAATGCAGTTGCCACTTTTAGTTAGATGCTCCGGACTTTTCAGACTTAAGAACATTACCGAGGTGGAAGTGCTTGTTTTCTCAACAAATTCGTTGAGTACATGTTCGGATATTTTCTGAGCTCCAACTTAGAGTAATTCAATGTTAAAAGGATATAGTGAAATTGTGACATTAATAGTGAAGTAAATACTTAACTTAAAATTACATGGTGGTTATCAGAAGGTACCTAATCATCTAAAGTATTTTATTTAATACTCTGGGGGGAGTTACTAAATCTAGGAAGGATATAATAACAGTTCTAGTGATTTTATTATAATTGGGGGTTATTTGTGAATCGGAAATAACTCTGGTTTCCTCTAGGTTTCTGGTTTGGTCCAGAGTTCTTTGTGACAGTCTTGTATTGTAGATTCTAATGTCCCCACTTATGTCGGTAACACTCAGGCCTTTGATGTGGAATTTGCATAAACATATGTTCTGTGTACTGCAAATCTGGCTGCTGGTGCAAGGAAGGTTGGTGATTGGTAGGGAGGGTTTGAAACCTAGATGGTGATTGGCTGACCTTTCCATTCTTTAATAGGGGTGACTGACCTAGGTGACCTTCCTTGGGAGACAGAAAACGGGAATGCCCAGGTAAAGCGGGGTACTCCTCTGTTTCTTGTTTCTCCTCATCATGGGGGGCTGGTATGGAGCGGTGTCTTGGTTGTTTATTTCTTCGTTTGTCCTTCCTACTCACCTGTAGGCTGGCAATCCTACAGGTGTTTCCCAACCCCGTTCTACCCACTTCAATATATATATACAGTGAACCCTCAAACTACACGTGGGATGCATACTGTGCTGTCGGCGCGTACGTTCGTTTGCGCGTACATGGGAGTTAAATATAAATGGGGAAAATAGGTATTGGTCTGGGTCCGACCGAAAGTTGTACTATTTCTACCTTTCATCACCTAAAATCCACAAATATATAACATATTACTGTACAAATATGTTTTCATAACCTAATCTACCACACAAAATACATTTAATGTATACAAATAAGACACAAACGTAAATTAACTCACATTGGTAGTGGTTGAGCAATGCCGGATCTGCGCCATCGATCGATAGTACTGCGCCCGAAACGGATCGACCGAAATAATAGGCCTAGCCGCCTAGGCTTACTGGTAAAGTTTTGAGTCGAAAAGTAAATACACCCTGTATAGCCTATAGTTTCATATAGCCTACATAGTGTCAAGTGAGATAGTTCAATAGCTCATATACATATTAAAGAATTGGCTTCACATCATTTAGCCAGGGGAGAGCAGTGGGCTTTGAAGCGACTTTCGAAAGAAGTGTAAACAATCTCGCCTCCAACTACCGAACAGAAACAGATTTTCCATTTCCGATTTTGTTAGCTCAATAAATGATACATGCAATGTAAAACGAAGAACAGTCTTTTAATAGATTCATAATATCCTGTTGTGCTTTATAGATACAATGTACGTCATCCACGTTGGATCCAACGATGTACAGCGAACCCGGTCGGAAGATTTGCTTTTAAAGTACCAGCAGCTGATCAAGTCGTTTAAGGAGAAGTCATCAAGGATCATCGTCTCAGGAATCGTCCCCCGGCTCGGTGTAGAGAGCCGATTTTACAACATAGCCACCAGCACAAATCGTTGTCTAGCAAACCTCTGCAGGAAGGAGAACGTGGGATTCGTCGACACCTGGGACAATTTCTACTACGATGACTATTTGTTTTCGGACGATGGATTTATCTGAACCAGGTGGGAGCAGCACGTTTTGGGCGTCTTCTCAACGATGCGGTGAAGGATTTTCGGAGAAGAAATCGACTCAGCACAGTACAACCAGGAAGGAGGACCGAAGAGAGCGAGGACGACAACCTACAAAGGAATTAAATACCAATCCGTCAAGAACCGCGAATTTGGATAAAGCTCCACCAACACGACCCAAATTCAAAACCGCCAGGGATAACGACCGAGGACCGAGGACAGCCATGAATGTAAATGTAGATCCGACCAGAACCAAAAATTCGATGAAAGAACGTTCTGTGAGTTCTAAAACCGCAACTTTAAAGGTTTTCTATGCAAACGCTCGTACCATACGCAATAAATTTTCAGATTTAGAGGAATTAGTGTTTACAGAAAATTATGATGTAATTGGCATAACAGAATCTTGGCTCAATACAGAAGATAGAGACTTTTTAGCAGAGTATTCACTTCCCGGTTATGTAATGTTTGAGAACAGCCGAATAAATAAAAATGGAGGTGGCGTTTTATTTTATATCAAAGAAAGTCTTAACCCGACCCTCGTGTCAAAACCTCAAATTGTGAACGTCGACACATCTTTTGTGCTAATAAAGAATAATAAAGGTACAAAAATAATACTTGCGTTAATATAGAGACCTCCAGCTCAATCAGTGCAAACTGACCGAGAAATTTACGAACAAATTGCAGATGTAAGTAACTCACAAGATACCGTAATTTTTGGCGACTTTAATTTACCTGTGACCAAGTGGGGCGATACTCTTACTTCACACTCCGGACATGACTTGTATACGAACTTGCAAGAGAGTTCGCTTTATCAATTTGTTCGAACGCACGTAGTAACGTTCTTGACATTGTACTTGCAACAAAAGAAGAATTGATAGAGAATTTGAATGTTGGTGATGAATTCAGTAACAGCGACCATCGTACGATAACTTTCACTTTAAAGTTTACTAGTAACGAACCAAATAGTAGCATCGAAAAAGTCCCTAATTTCAAGAAAGCAAACTTCCATAAACTTAGAGCTATGTTTAAAGAAACTGACTGGAGCTTTTTAATTAACAATAACGACATAAATACATCTTGGAAGTTATTCGAAACCACTTACCTAAAAGCAGTGCAAGACTGCATACCATCGAAAATACTGCGTCCAGGCCATAATAATAAGCCCAAATGGTGGAATAAAGATATTTCAAACTGCCTGCTTGCTAAAAAATGTGCTAATGATAGATTAAAATCCTCACAAAATGACGAAGAACGGGTGAAATTTGTAGAGCTACGACGCAAAGCCAAAAAGTTAATTAAGCAAAGTAAAAAGACCTTAGAGTTACATATTGCGAATCAAAGTAAAACAAACCCGAAAGAATTCTATAGTTATATCAGAAAGACAAAATTAGTTACTTCAACAGTTGGACCGTTAGTCGATGAAAATGGAGAATACACCAAAGACGAAGTACAAATGAGTAATACCCTCAATACCTTCTTTGCATCAGTTTTTACAACAGAAGGCCTCAGTGATATCCCTACACCATCGCCGATTCAGATTGATAATTCAGATGTTCTAAGCAATATCACCGTTACAGAGAGAGAAGTATTGAATTGTTTAGATAAACTCAAGGTAAATAAAACGCCAGGACCTGATACAATCTCGCCTAGAGTTCTAAAGGAAGCTAAGAATGAGCTCTCCAAACCACTGACATTACTATTCAATAAATCCTTGCAGTCTGGAACTATGCCTGATCAGTGGAAGCTAGCCAACCTAACACCTATATTCAAAAAAGGCAGCAAATCCCTACCCAGTAACTATCGTCCAATTAGCTTAACCTCAGTTGTATGTAAAATGCTAGAAACTGTCATACGAGACAGACTCGTAAATCACTTAAAGGAAAATAACATACTTAAAGATACTCAACACGGCTTTCGTAAAAAACGTTCCTGTTTAACAAACCTCTTAGACTTCTTCCACGATATCCTCAACCTCTACGATGAGAGTAAAGCTGTAGATATTATATACCTTGATTTTCAAAAGGCCTTTGACAAAGTTCCCCACAAACGTTTACTGCTAAAACTAAAAGCGCATGGAACACAAGACGGTGTGTTGAAATGGATAGAAAATTGGCTCAGCAACAGAAAGCAAAGGGTAGTCATAAACGGTAAGGCATCTAAATGGACCAATGTAAGTAGCGGGGTACCCCAGGGATCGGTACTAGGACCAATTATCTTTCTAATTTACATCAACGACATAGATGAGAGTCTCACCTGCACAATCTAAAAATTTGCTGACGATACAAAAATTGCAAATAGCGTACTCTCAAAAGAACAAGTTGACGATATGCAACACAATTTAGATAAATTGTCATGTTGGGCCCAAATTTGGCAAATGAGTTTCAATGCGGATAAATGTAAAGTACTACTGTACATGTCGGATACCTAAATGAGAAAGCAAACTATTCGATGAATGGCACTCAGCTTAAGAATGTAAACAGAGAAACCGATCTGGGAGTAACAATATCGAGTAACCTAAAACCGAGTCAACAATGTTCAGAAGTTGTTAAGAAGGCAAACAAAATATTTGGCTTTATAGGCAGGTCATTTGAGCATAAATCCAAAGAAGTTATCCTAACCCTTTACAATTCCTTAGTCCGCCCTCTTCTGGAATACTGCGTTCAATCCTGGTGCCCTTATTACCAAAAAGATATAAACAAGCTAGAACGAGTTCAACGTAGAGTTACCAAAATGATACCTAGCCTAAAGAACAAACCATACGAAGAGCGTCTTAGAGAATTAAATCTATTTCCTTTAACCCAGCGCAGATTAAGAGGTGACTTAATTCAAGTGTTCAAAATCATCAAAGGCATCGACAATATGAACTGTAGTAAGTACTTCACTAACGACCAATCTAATTACACGCGGGAAACGGTTGCAAAATTATTGGTAAATCTTTTAACTCGCACGAATCTAAGAATTTCTTCTTCAATCGAGTTGTCAACTTGTGGAATGGGCTTCCCCGAAACGTTATAGACTGCATCACCGTTGATTAATTTAAACTCCGCCTAGACAAACATCTCTCATCAAACCCGCGACTGACTGCGTTTGTAAATGAATAACTTTATATTATCCCCTCCTCAGTTACTAACCCCTCTGTCCTCTACTAACTTCCTAATCCTGCCACGGACATTAGTTCCAGGGCAGTATTTCCCTTTCCAATGTTCCCTTACCCACTCTAAACCACTGTTTGGACACTTGATCCTCAGTGTTTTGGAGGACAAGCAACCTAGAAGGGTCACTAAATCTGTTGTTGCTTGATTTCCTTTGTACTCCTTTGTAGATACATAATCGTTTGGTACGGGAGATGCGTCTCTCTCCACAGTCAACAGTGACGACGTTGGAGGGCTTGGCGTCACGTCAATATGGCCGCCCGAAACTCTCCAACAGATACGAATCGACTCCCGCTCGTACGCTCGGCGCGTACATTCGAATAATTGAGCGTACTTTTCGATTTGTTTCCTCAATTGTGGTTCAAGCGTAGTTTTATTTTGCGTAGATAAATTGCGCGTAATTTGAGGGTTCACTGTATATATATATATATATATATATATATATATATATCGGTATATATATATATATATATATATATACATAGATATTTTTTTATTTTTTTATTTTTTTATTTTTTTATTTTTTTTTCTATATTCCAACTTACTTCCTCTCGGGCATAGGCTGAGAGCCTTAACATTCACCGCTTTACAATGAACAGTGAAGCCCGCGAGGTCTTGTTCCAGTCTAGGGAGTGAGACATGTGAAGCACGTAGAGTACAACGAGCACCTGCCATCTTGCCTTCACATAAGGCACGGTGCTCACTCATGGCCCGAAACGACCCTATCTCTGAAGCCACCTCGTTCCCGTGCTTCACTGTCTCACCCCCTACACTCGGACTCTCACACTTACACACACACAACGCCACCTGTTGAGCAGATAACTCACCAGGCATTGCACCCCTATAGCATATTTTGAATATGGGAATATTCATACAGTGCTATTTAATCAGGGAACAATGAGGGTATTTTATTGACGTTTCGGTGGGCTTGTGGTAATGCACTGATACCAGGTACAGCACAAATTCCATCCCAATAATATCTTCCCATTGATACATCGGGATTTGAACCCGGGACCTTTGGATTACCAGGCCAGTGGCAAGACCACTCCACCACACCTCCCCTATATATATATATATATATATATACCGGTATATACATATATTTTTGTCTTCATCATTTGAAAAGCTTTACAAATGAAATGGTTAAAAATTACTTCATGTCCAGGTGATTTGACAGTATAGCCTGGGGCGTCAGTAGTTAATAGGCCTAGTATATACTCAGTATACACTCAGTAGGCCTAGTACTGTACCTGGGCCTATTGTCTGCCTTTATATTGTTCCTGTTGGTGCATAATTAACAATCCACAATAGTTCACATCCATTTGTTACAATAGTTTCATAAATAGAATATGTCATTAGGAGCACTGCCTCTGTTGTTTTCCTTTTTCTATGCATATACAGTATGTAAAAGCAAAAAATATATATAGTGGATGAGACTTATTAGCCTTGGTCGGTAGCCCATCTAGGGGAGACAATCTTATAAAATAATTGGGTGCATGGGATTCGTCAGCCTTGGTCGGCAACCTATTTAGGGTAATACATTTTATACAAATCCGTACTGCTTACCTAGGGGTGAAGTAGGTTAGTGAATAGGCTAGCCACACACCGCTGTCGAAAAATAGTGCTAAAAAGATACATAGAGGGCCATGGAGTCGGACGGACCCTAAATTAAGTGGTCTATCTTGTAAGTCCTTAAATAAACTGGCACAGGTTGTCCTTCTAACAGGGCACAGGTCCGCTTGGGGACGCTTTGTGCATGGCGACCTACACAAAGTTGAGTAAGGCAACTGGAAATAGGTAGATAGATAGAAAAAAATAATAAAATAAAATCAATAAATACAACCATTCTTTTCAGACGGAGTTCATCAAGTGTCGACTGGTGAGGAAAGAGATGGTGACCCATGACTCTCGACTCTTTGTGGTTGAAGTTCCTCCCCCCTCTGTGATGCCTGTACCCACAGGCTTTCATGTCTACCTCAGGATACCCGGCAAAGGTGGTAAAATATACAGTAGTTTCTTTGTTTATAGCTGACGTTAAATTGCCATGTCTCCATCTTGATTATTCAACTATTACAAAGAGTTTGTGAAATATTCTGTAAATTATTAAAACTTGGCTACAACATGATGCAGACACATAATATTTCCAAATTAGCCCATTAAGTATTGAGATATCAGCCAATAAGCAACTACTTTTACCGTCAGTTAAGAAAAAACAGACTTAGGAAGATCTTCATTTGTTATGTGTAAGGTGGACTAGACAATCCATACAGAAATGGTTCAATTACTTTGCAAATTTAAAAAAAAAAAACAAAAAAACATAATTATATATATATATATCGTTAGATTGATCAAATTACTGTAAAAATGTACCATACCATATTTGAGATGATGGGGTTGGGAAACCAGGGCAAGGCTATGACGGTAGACACCATGATCATGCCAGGAAAGTAGCAGCCTAACAACACCAGAATAGCTGCGATCAGGGAAACGAAGAGGAACAGGAGAAGACGACACCAAGAGAAGGAGAGAGACAATAGGACCCGACCAGTTTCCCAGACTTTAATACCTGCCAGAATAGGTCAGCCTACCCCTTTTCCCAGACCTACCCATGCTCTAATCTCCGGGAGTCTACCTCAGTCTGCCCGAGAAAGGAGTTCGAGCCCGGGCCAATCACAGGGACCCCTGCTCCTCCACTGGCAGGGACAGAGACAAACGCCCAAGGCATATACCCAGCTCCAGCCCGATTTGCAATATAGTGAGGAACTATTAATGCAAGTTCCCCACCAAGAACCATTGCAATATTGATATCAATGGGAATCCCAGCACCCCCTCTACAGCACCTCCCGGGAAGACTGGGAATAGTGCAACCAAAGTGATAAATAATAAACCTATGGCCTGCAGACTAAGAGAAGCCAGATATCACGATGAACAGAAAATCATTAATTACGCAACGATGCCACCCTTTAAAAATAGGAGGGCCATATCGAGAGATCAAGACGTGAACGTGAACTGATTCCCTTCTTAAATCCAATATATACCTAGAACCTACGCCCAATTCAGGATCCTCATATCCGCGCAATTATCGCCAGAGAATACTTATAATACCACTTCCCTTATTTAAAAGTCAAGAACCCTTTCCGTTGAGTTAGAATTAATTCTTTATCAAGATACCTGATCTCTATTAGTTCTTGTGAATAATCTGATAATATACATTACTCGGGTCATGTAATTCTTTCCATACCAATCTAGGAATTCAGATTGTACATTCCTTGATCGATTCCACCTACTAATTGGCTATTGATTCTATTTATTACTTCATCTAGTAATCCATTGATTATAATACAGTAGTAATTACGTTATAATACAACGCTACAGTAGTTCTGCGTTCTTTTAGGAATTTGTTAATTTATTCAGAACTCCTTTCATGCCATCATCTATGGTATTACCTAAGTGCAACTTCGTCGTGTACGTTCATTTCTCATTGCTCCTTATATAGCTATCTCTCAGTGCTCTTTCATTTGCATTTCTTAAAGTAGTTGGTTAATTTATCCCAATCTATATTAAATTGTATTTTATCTATTCCAACTCAGTCGCTATATTTATTGTGAAACTGATTTCCTCAACCCGTGGGATTTGACCTCATCTATGATCGAATATTATTTTTCGTGTCTCGTGTGAGAGATTCTTCGCAATAACTCTTAGATAGCTGAATTCATATTTAAACTATCTTTCCCCCTAGACTCAAATAGAATTCATAATTATCTTTAGTCCCTGATTCTATATCGCACTAAAGTAAATTGTTATTTCCTGAGACTGCAGTCCATCTGACCTAGAGTCCTCAGGGCGGCACTTTTGATGGTCTCATCTGAGCGCGGCCAAATTCCCCTTTGCCCACCACGTAGACTCACGCGCAACTGAGCGATAAGTTCCATATTGTACCTTGTCTTTGTCAGAATACTTCGCGTTAGACACTTTACTCGCATATGTATTATTGTCAATGATTCTTGTTTGTGTATACTGTATATGTATCTGTCTATCATTGCGTATTTTCACTCTTCAATTACTATGTAAGTGACAAACTGACCTTCATTAGAGAGTAAAATTAGTTAACTCTCTCAGTCACTAGTTTACTTACTTGCTATCTAATATAATAGTGGAGTATAGTACCACATGACATGTATTCTATGCCATTGAATATATAAGAGTGTATTCTAACCTATGCGTTTATTGTGTTATCGTTGCCTGATTGAGTAAATACTTATCAATTCACTAAGCTTGATGTGTTCCTGTTGAGCATATTCTAAGTCTAAATATCCGAAACCCGGATTGATAAATAGATAATACTGAAGCGAGTTGGATTACAACCCGGCATAACAATATTATTATTACGATATGTTTTAAACACTATATTTAATAGTGGTTCCTCCATCAATGACGCAATGCCCACATTCATATTTGCCTCCAGCAAGCCCTTCATAGGGACACCACGTTGGTCCATAAATGGTCTACCATTTTCATAGGAGACACCATTAAAATACTTAAGGAACGTCATTTGAATCAGATGCCACTATGAAGAAAAACAATACAAAATAATATTCAAGAGTGTTATAAGCGCTGCGCTTCCCATTCCTCAACTGAGACACTCTGTCTCCCTCCCTTGAACACGCTTTAACTTCCATCCTAGACCAGCACTCGGACCGTCAACATCTCTCGTTCTCTCCTCCATGTCCTCTGTTGTACATTCGCGTCTCTCTCCAGTCATTCTCGCTTCTTTTGTAACGAGTCTTTGTTCTTTTTAAGGAGTGTTGAAGCAACTAGGAAGTGTTTAAGCTAGCTATGATATATTAGGAGAGGTGTTTTTTGTGTACTGTGCACTGTCTTTGTAGGATACCCTGAGGTAAGTAAATTGGACTCCCTGACTCTTTTTGAGATATGTTTTCTTGTATTTCTTAGCTAAGTTTACTTATGAAGGACTTGTGTTAGCTATACAGGTTTCTTCCATGAGGGCTGCACACATCGGCCTGTGTGTGGTGTCGTGTGCGGACTACCAACGTGAGTTGGGTTAAGTTTCGTTATAATTACCACACTTGGTGAGGGGTTTGTCAATTCTCTATCTGTATGAGGCCATTCTTCGTTGGTGTTATGCTGTCTGATGTTCAGGGGAAGCTCTGCACTGCCAGGTGCCATGTGGGTCGTAAAGGTATGGTAACCTATTTACTACTGACTTCGCCCCTGTCCTGAGGTAGCCTAACTTTAGTGCCTCTCCATTAGGTTGTTTGTGTTAGAAGCTTATTTATTTACACTTTCTCACAATAAACGTATGCACAGTCATGCTCTCGCTAATGCATTTATTTCTTCCATTCCCAACGGTGTGTTACCAAAAGACGTGTTACCCAAACAATAGACCCTTTGGGAAAATAGCCATTTCTTCCCAGCTAAAATCCCAAAGTCCCCTTTTGGACCCATTTCGTTCAAGCAAAAGTCCCACAGTCCCCTTTTTGACACATAAAGTGCACATGGCATATCGTAGAAATACAAAAAGGTAAACACGACAGCCTTTACTGACCTTTATTAGTGATATGATGAACGGCTCCACCTCTTGTACCCCCCTCCCCCAAACACTACAATCGATGTCACGGCGATGATGGTCCCTCAGCCTTCACCTCCGCAATAACACTCTCTTGTTCTTGATCTTCAGAACCCCAACAAGAGAAAGTGGATTCATCTGAGATGGGGAAGTGGTCACTTGAGTCCAGGTCGACATTGGGTGTTGATGGTTGCTGTTGTTCTTGATGTTGAATTTGAAAGAACTCTATGATCAAATGCTGCTGTCTGGCAATAATTCGTTCACTGAACATGTCAATATATGACTGCAAGGAACTGCTCAGCAAAGGAACGCAATTATCCGCCCTATCCCTGTTGGGATCACCTTTGGAAACTATGTGGCTTAGCTTCTCAATCAGTTCAATCATATCTCTCAGGTAGGCTGTTGATGGCTCATCAGGTGGCCTTTCTTGTCTCTCTTGTAGTTTGCCTTCATCATCTTCGTCCTATTATTCTTCCAATAACTGTTCTGTTTCTGGTGAAGGGTGAGGGACAATCATCTCTCTCACGTCTGCTTCTGTGACCTCTTGAAAACAACAACTGTCTGAGCAGCCACCACAACCATCTCAAAAGCTTTGTCACCTGACTGGATTGCACCTGGGACATCTAGTCTATGCCCAGGTAGGCTTTCTAAACCGTTGCTCCAAGCATGATGTATTGTAGCAGGTGTCAGTCCATTTCATGCTTCTACCATTGCATCCAGCCCCTGTTTATTATGTTTTTTGTTCCCAAAAGCTTAAGATACTAATTATTTCTTGATTAGGGGGTTCTGGGGTAGGGTCCAGGACTGTACTCGGGCCTGGGGTAGGCTCAGGTGCGGCATCGGCTGGTCTTGGCAGGACAGGTGAGGCTGGTAATTCATGTGAGGCTGGCGATATAGGTGAAGATGGCGGTATAGGTGAATTGTCGTCAGACATATTATCAACTCTTCCTGTGTGTCACTAGCAACATTCAGCATACGGAAAGTCTTTGTTATGGAGGCAGCCTTGAAATTAGCTATTAACTCCTGGTCTAGGGGCTGTAGGAGCAAAGTGGTATTGAGCAGCATAAAAATAACCTCTATGTTTGGATGCCGGTCAAGTAGTAGCTTAGAGTGTCTGGGTGCTTTATGTAGAAAGAATTAGATATTGAAGTTGATGTTCTTCCTTCTACAAAGTTGCTGCAAATCAGAAACCAGGTGATTATCAAACCACGCAAGACTGATGGCACCAGTCATCCAGCCCTTCTTGTTGTTTTTCCAATACACATACAACCGTGACATGTCATGGTGTTTATAAGCCCAAACTATTTGACGTGAAGAATGACATGGGGCTTTATCTGGCAAAACCCTGTAAAATTGTATGTGAGAAGAAGAGTTATCTGCCTTGAACTCCTTCGAATATATGCCAGTTTCGTCAGCATTGAAGATTTCATCCGGTGTGTAACCCTCTTTCTCAATGATGTCATGAAAAATTCAGGAAATTCTGATGCTGACTCAACATTGGCACTGGCAACCTTCCCGGCAATGCAGAAGACATCTTGACATTCTTGAGGCTATTTCGAATATGAACATAGCCATCCATGTGATGCCTTGAAGGGGGAGGAGACTGGATGTTGTACTTGCATGCAATCTCAGCATAATAAACCTTGGCTTTCTCTCTAATAATCCAACCACCCGTTGGTATGTTGCCTCGTCTTTGATGCTCTATGTAACGTAAAATCAACTTTTCTGTGGTTTCAGGACTATATTTGACACTTTAACGGCTGCAGGGTTTGTGTCGCCAGGGTTACTTTTCACCACCTTCTTAATCTTTTCTCTGTCCTTCCATATTG
Organism: Paralithodes platypus; assembly: GCA_032716605.1. Taxonomy (NCBI): domain Eukaryota; kingdom Metazoa; phylum Arthropoda; class Malacostraca; order Decapoda; family Lithodidae; genus Paralithodes; species Paralithodes platypus. Next base: position 33,683,665 of record CM064566.1, read on the forward strand.
TATGAACAGTTGACTCGTTCACACCATGTTGTCTGGCTACCTCACATTGTTTCTTTCCTTTCTCCAATTCCTTGATAATATAATTCCTCTGTGCATACATGAACTTGCGCCGAGTAGCACGAGCCACAGGGGGAGGCATCATGGTTACATAACAGTTGAGAGATCCTTCAGGGACACAAGAATATTCAGCCACATGCAGACTGACACAGATAACATGGACAGTAGGAGGGGGTCACTACTAGGTGGGGGAGGGCGAGAAGCCAAGCAGATCCGAGTGTGACGTCACCGAGCTGAGCATGACGTCCCTTGGGCGTCTCCCGAGCCGAGTCGAGTCTGCGTTAGATTGAAAGTATTCCATGTTAGAATAGAACTTTCCGCATTTAGTGTATTTGCCTTAGAGCAAAAACGCATTACTCAACAGTGCGTTAGTGAGAGCCTGAGTGTATATATGTATTTCTTGATTCCATGTGCTATAAATGTGCCACAAGTGATGCTTAGTTCATAAGCTCAAAACTATGTAATTTTAATTGTTTTCTTCTTCATTGAGTATGTTTCCAATTGGAAGACACATTGGATACACTTCAAGGTGAGGACCGCATCATTGGGGGGCCTCTCTCTCTCTCCTTTCCCGGGCGGCCGGCATTATCTTAATAGTGACTGCTCTGTGTTTGTGTTTGGGAGGGGGGCCTATATCTATGTGAGATTTTTCAGTCTGTCTGAAATCCCCCTTCTTAATCCCTTTTTGCTTCTTCACAGACCTCCGATGGCTAACTTGGATAACCTATGTCGGAAGTGCAAATCGGAAACTCGAGTGAGTCGGGCAGGGCATTTTCTAGTATTTTGCTTCGATTGATGCCGATCTCGTCAAAGGTGTGCTACCGCAGATTACTAACCTAATACACCCGGTTGTGCACAACATGCCGCAACTATTCCTATGTTTTCAAGGGCCACGACACAATATCAGATAGCCTCATAAACTTGTTAGTGCATTGCACTTTCTTGGAACTGAAGGGTAGGACTTTGATCAGACCTAATAACCCGGTAGGTGCATGTCATGCCTTGGTTCCATCAATTGTTGTAAGGGGCTAGGCCAATGTTCCCAATGACCTAATATACACTCGGTGGGCTAAAGGTTAATTTCACAATAGCCCTATAAACCCAACGCTTGCAATAACCGCAATAGGTTGTCTACAGCTCTTGATACCTCGTGAATACGCTATGTGCCCGGGTATGCTGTTTGGAATCATCGCTTACCCTAGTTGCCTTTTAAGGGTGGATATATTGGCTTTGCCTGTTTAATGTTGCCAGGACCTCCACCCTTGTTATATTGCTTGCATCTACACAGAGAACTATGCAGTCACAAGTACAGTAGGGTCTCAAGTTATGCGAGAAAATGGTGGATGAATGCGCTTGCACAGGTAAACAAACTCACAACTCAAACAATGTAGCCTATGGGAAAACGTGAATTTGGTGGATTGTCGATCCTAACTATTGGGGTAATTTTTGTTTTAACTAACTATAACTCACAATAAATCGTACATAGTTAATCAAAAGTATTTATTAGTGGCCCCTTCATCATTGACAATATGCCTATAATATAATGGCACTCTTTCAAACTCTTGCATCAGCTGTTTGAGACACCCGCCACAGGGAGAAGAGAGGCCACACATCATAAGGGTACGCTAATTCTCTTACGGAATCGTCCTTATGATTGGATACTCGCTACGAAAAAACTTTATAAAAAATAAATAAAAGAAAATTCAAATAAGAACTGCTATAACCAAGCTTCCCAACTTGTGGATGTTTTGCTGTGCGGAGTATTCCCCTGAGACAGTGTTCTGACCAGCGTCATCTCGTCCTTCCTCTCCCTGTGGCCGTGCCGAGCGGACGTGTGTTCCATCCTATCTTCATTCTGAGTTCTACTGGTCTCCTAGTGAGTCATTTGCTCATTTGTATTATCTGAGATGTTCTAGAATAGGTTTAAACCATACAGGTTGGGCGTCCCCATTGGCACGTCCACAGGAGTGTGTTAATTTAGGGTGCCGTGTGTTGGCGTCTACGTGTTCCCATGGTCACGCTCGCCATTGTTAATTTTTGTTTTTTCATGCTCGTAGCTTAGCCTTACTAGCTAGGTAGGAGGCTGTTTGTGCGGGGCACTCCTACTTTGCTACCATTAAGGTGGAGGTAGCAGTTTTTATTTGCTTTATCAGATGCTTTGGTTCAAGAGTTGTTGTTGTTGTTGTTGTTGTTCCCCAAGCTGCCTGGCCGAACAGCCCCAAGACCCCGAGCAAGGCCAAGGCCATAACCGGGCGCCCCCACAGAACCCTCCCTGCCGACCACAATAAAGCCTGGGTGACCGAAGCCACTCCATGGCGGGGAGTTGAGGAGGGTGCGGAAACATCCGGGAAACCAAAGCCCCACCCAGGGCCCTGTGCCCCTCAGCAATTATAAAAAGAAAGTTGAGGGGCAAAGGAAAAATGTGACGCTTTGGTTTCCAATCTTGGTAGATTGGGAGGTCAATCAACGGAAGAGACGCCGTCACTTGAGATCTAGAAAATATATAAGTAAAAGGAACAGTCAGAGTAAGCTATGGGTATGGCAGAGATCGCTCAGTTCTCACTCTGATAGACCAGCCCATCACCATGGTTCAAGAGTTGCTCCACGTGGTGGAGAACTTTCTAGAGTGTGCTGCCCTTTTTTCCCCTCTGGCCCGGGGCGTCGTGTGATGGCTGGCTGCTGTTCATCGCTGGTGGTAAAGGTCGCTGCACACTGACACGACAGCCCCTTCAAGACTGGCACGAACACCCACGACACATAGAAATCCTGTGTCTTGCCGAGTTTACTGGAGAACGAGGCGAAAATGGCTGGTATCGTTAGAGTCGTATCTCTACCGTATCTCTTCCGCATGACTTGATAAGACTAGCGATACCGATACGGTGGAGAAACGAATGCTACGAAGAAGATAGGAAACGTCATGCGAAGGGTACACGACTAGGCCACGGAAAAGATACGACCCAAAAGACTGCGATACAACTCAGAAGAATCGTATCGACGCCGTATCGACGCCGCGAGATGTGCAACCGGATTGAGGCTAGACGCACGGTTGCCAACTCGACCGTTGCCAATTTTCCGCACAGAAGAGATACGGTCCGCACGGTAGCCTACTCGGGAAAAAAAGGCACCGGAAAAAACGGCACAGGAAAAAAAGGCACTGGAAAAAAAGGCACAGGAAAAAAAGGCACTGGAAAACATGTCACAAATTACTGACTAAGAAAAAATGGCACATAAAACAAAATGTTGTATTAAGAAGTAATAGATCAATAAAATGTGTTTCGATGCAATATGCAATATTGCATAATGTAATTATATACAGTATATATATGGTAGTGTACTCACCATAGGTTAGGTTAGGTTAGGTTAGGTTAGGTTAGAACTTAAGAAACCGGAATTCTGCATAAGGCCGACCGGCCCACACGAGGCAGATCCCATTCACACCCAACCCATATCATTCATATGACTATCAACTTTGCACTTAAAATGTTCTTTCGTTCCTGAGCTAACCACTCACTTCCACAACTCTGTTCCCAAACCAGTGCTTACCTATGTCTTTTCTAAAGCAAAACTTATCCAATTTGAAGCCATTTGAACAAGCCGCCGTTATTAAGCCTCATACCTTATTTCTATCTCCTTTATTGATACCTTTTATCCATTTAAACACCTTTATCATATCTCCTATACATCTTCGTATTTCTAATGAATGCAAGCCAAGGATTATCAGCCTCTCCTCTTATGATAAATTTATAACAATGTGGATCATTTGCGTCATTCTTCGTTGGACTGCCTCCAGAGAGTCAATATCCATTCTATAATAAGGACACCAAAACTGAACAGCATAGTCCAAGTGAGGTCTCACATTAGGTCATGTTAGGTTAAATAGAAATATAGTGTAATTAAAGCAAAATATAGAAGTACAATAACTATAACAAATATATTAAAATTATATGATTCTTGGATAATAAATCATTTAGGAATAAATACTGGATAATAACATTATGATATATTTTCATATGCCATTTTTTCGTACCCCGAAGAATATTCAATTTTTTCCTGTGCCTTTTTTTCCCAGTGCCCTTATTTCCGGTGCCTTTTTTTCCAGTGCCTTTTTTTTCCTACATTCGGTCCGCACGGCAGGCTTACGCACCAGACGACGTTGATACGGACCATACATCTTTGATACGGACCACACGATTGTGATACGGCGAGTTCGTGATGGAGACCAGATTCAGACGATTTTTTATAGTTGCCGGGTGATTCCCACACACTTTTGAACAGCTCAAAATCTCGTATCGACCCCCGATACGTCGCTTGGACCGTGAGAGTCACCCACAGCTAATTCCCAATATCCACAATTATGTTGCTGATTTGCCGTATCAGGCTGAAATTTCTAGTCGGGAACTCGCCTGGAGGGGCTTTCGTGTCAGTGTGCAACGACCTTAAGAGTGTCGCGTGTCGTCGTGCTGCTTGCCCTAGGCCTCGTGGCTTGCCTCAGTTTAGGGGTAAATTTTTATGGCTAGGATGCATTATTGTTATTATTGTGTCTTATAATAATTACAGCCATAAGATGTGACCTTCCCTCTCATGTAGTGATATTAAGCATGACGGGAAGGTGTCAGGACACGTCCTGACAGTAATATTTATGTACAGTTGTGTGAAGCTATCTCAGGCAGACGAGTTAGTAATCACAAAGGGTTTGGGTCTTCTCCTCTGGTGGAATATTGGCTGTAATTTTTACCGGAGGCTTGCCTCGGCGAGCAGGAGAAAGCGATCCCATGAACCCGTTCGTGGTCGGAGTACCACCGCAATTCCCGGCGGAAGAGAAGGCTTCCTAAAGGGGTTTTCGGCTCAGCCGGAAGGACTCGCCTGTACGTTATATATTATCCTCCAGCGGCGGGGAAGGACCTAGAATCCGTCGTCGCGGCGGAAAGGCCTAGTTTGGTGCTTAAACTATCACCCGTCAAGCGAGGCGTTAAGATAGTTACCAAGGAACATTCTATAGGAATGCATCAGTATAGGTCAGTGATACGGAGTGTCACAGATAAGTAGTCAGAATACCTTCCAGAAAAAACCCAGACAAGGGTTTTTTTCCAGAATGATAGGAAGGAAAGTTAGAGTAGCAAGTGGCGCTAGATCTAATTTTCCGGCGTATTCGAGGTATATTTATTTTTTTATTTTTTTTTTTTTCTATATTCCAACTTACTCCCTCTCGGGCATAGGCTGAGAGCCTGGACATTCACAGCTGTACAATGAGCAGTGAAGCCCATGAGGTCTTGTTCCAGTCTAGGGAGTGAGACATGTGAAGCATGTAGAGTACAACGAGCACCTGCTATCTTGCCTTCACATGAGGCAAGGTGCTCACTCATGGCCCGAAGTGACCCCATCTCTGAAGACACCTCGTTCCCGTGCTTCACTGTCTCATCCCCTACACTCGGACTCTCACTCTTACACACACACACAACGCCACCTGTTGAGCAGATAACTCACCAGGCATTGCACCCCTATAGTATATTTTGAATATGGGAATACTCATACAGTTCTATTTAATCAGGGAACAATGAGGGTATTTTATTAGCGTTTCGGTGGGCTTTGTGGTAATGCGCTGATACTAGGTACAGCACAAATTCCATCCCAATAATATCTTCCCATTGATACATCGGGATTTGAACCCGGGACCTTTGGATTACCAGGCCAGTGGCAAGACCACTCCGCCACACCTCCCCTACATATAAATGTGTGGATGTCTTGGATTATCCTTATGAGCATTGATTCTTGAAAATTTCTTTCCAGATACCACGCAGTAACCTCGGCACGGGCTCCAGGTAGGGGGGCCGATCCCGGCGGGGGGGGGGATGGGGGGGTCATTTATTCCATCATGCCTTTCGTAACCTTGTGTTTAACTCAGACATGTATGAGCATACGTCTTTAACCATCAGCTGTGTATTAAGTGTATCACATGCTTGGGCCGATCTCGGGGGATTTAGCTGTCTAGAAAGTGCGGCGTTTGTTCAGAATTATGGAAACTTTTGTTAATTCATCGTGAACCGTATTGTCAAGTGAATTTACTAGCAATAAAAGTAACTTTTACGGCATACACGAAGGACATAGCACATAAGGCCCTTCAACGTGACGATGAGGCGCTCTGGGAATATCTTACCATAAAATCGCCAGCGCAAAAATCTAAATCATCCAGGTCCATTAGTTAAACTAAGCCAAAACCTAAAGTCCTGTCGAAGTAAACAATCAGTAGTAGTGATGATTCAGATGACACAAAGGCCCCCCGGTCGGCCCAAAAGGGCGCGGTCAGTATCTCCGCAAGACAAAAGGACCAGGTCACGGTCAAGATCTCCATTGAAACAGTCCTCAAGGTCGTCGGGTTTGTTGCGACCTCAGACCACCAAGAAAAGGAGGACATCACCTGAAGCGGCGACATCAGTCGCCTTCAGGCGGGAAGGGTTCGGGTCATAAATAGAAATCCCGTACGGAGTCTTCGTGCTCGGGGCACCGGCAATCGCCGGGTCCCCGTCCTCCTCCCTCCGTCCCTACCTCCTCCAAGCCTCACGTCCAATCTGGCAGTTCAGAGGTGGGAACGGAGGTAGCAGAGAAGTCTCCCAGGGATAGTGCTAGTGAAATAAACTCTTTGTCTCATTCACTTAGGCCAGACTTTTCTATACCACGTGTGCCTACTCAACATAGTCATACTACGGTTCTGGTTCTGGCAAAGGTTTTAGCGGATAAGTACTAAGGATACCCGGCGGGTGGAAGAGAATGATTGTGAGCTGTTAGCCATAAATTAGTGGCCTCAAAAGCCTCGAACAATAGTGTATGGCGGCACCCCGAACCAGTTTCAGTGGAAAAGTACCGAGAACACCAGGAGAGGTCTAGGGAAAGTGAAAGTGTAAGTCAGTAATCGGATGCCTCTGAGGCCTTAGATGACAATAGTGAGCGGCTACAAGCTGAACCTGTCCCATCCTCAATCCCGAACTTGAACTTCGAGTTGGGAGGGTTTTGAACGACAACACTTACTACCTGCGGTACAGCATGATCAGGTGGTAGAGATGGAATATGTTGACGATGTGCAGGAAGAAGTGGAAAACTTACCGTCTGCTCAACCTTTGCCATCGCCCGGACCTTCAGAAGTAAACTCAGTAGCTTCTAGAGATTCCAATAAAGAATATGTAACTAGGGAAGTTCTGCAAGATGTGATACATAGCATGATGCAATCTTTTCAGAGAGAAACAAGGATACTGGAAGCTCAGCCGACCATATCAGTTGCAAGACCGTTAGAATCTGCCAAGGTGGCCGCTAAAACTAACTTGCCCTCCCTCTCACTCGCTCTAGTAATATTCAGTCAACGTCAACGTTGACCACAACAAATGTTAGAGTCATAACAGACATAGTTCCTCCACCAATAGATAAAACCCCCATTAAGAAAGGCCCTATGCCGTTGCTGTACGGTCCGGACTTATCATGGGTCAACATTACAGCTCAGAATCCCTCCATTGCGCAACAAACAATCTCGGGAGAGCTTCCGGTACCAAGTGATTGGCAAATCCAAGTGAATGAGCACCGGAAACTAAGAGCTAAGGATGTTTCGGGAGCTACTCTAGATGTCTCCATCAAAGCTATTCCAAGTCTATATACCCCTAACTATTTCGTGTATGCCGCTTCTCCAGCTTTAGCACCTCCCTTATCTGCATAACTTTATGCGAACTGGTCTATGGTGGATGGTTTTAACGACATCAAAGCTCTTGCTTTACTAACACCGGAATTGGATACAATTTCGATCAGGGATGAGTCCGGCAACCCAGTCTTGCACATAGGGGAGGTGGGTACAGGTCCATGGTTAGATTGGGAGGCAGAAGCACAACAATTTGCCTCCACCATAACTAGTAAGTCTTCCCATCAGATCCCACAGGACTCTCATAATTGGTTTTCTTTGCCATTAGCCAGTGCCGGGGGTGTCCCGCAAGCTTTATTAGATTTTCTCACTGCTCCAAAATTGTCATTGTGGGAGATGCAGGAACCCTTCTCAATCCCACTCCGGCTCAATTGGATAAAGATTTCAAGTTAAGACAGAAAGCTTTAACCCACTGAGCCCCAGCTAGTATATAATAAATCTACCACCAGGGACCGGCTGTTTCTGAAAAAAACAAAAATTCCAGAAACAATAGCGAATGGGTTAGGAATGAAGGAAAAACCACAAAAAAATGTTAAAAAGGCCAAAAATTGGTCCTACGGAGCCCCCGAAAGTCGATTTTACAAGAGTAAAAAATTGAAGGCAATAACACCCAAAATACAATTTTTTGCGTGCTCACGCGCACGCGGTTAAACTTTGAGAGTTTTCAACCATCGACATGATTGCGTGGGATACTTATACAGTTTCCATACAAATCTGAGCCCTCTAGGTGCCATAGGACCGGAGTAATTGGGACCGGACCGGCCAGGACGCATGGTTTGCGTCGCTGGGGTTTAGCGTTACATACATTGTGGACGCAAACCCTGCGTCGCTGGGGCTCAGTGGGTTAAGACTAGTCTCAACATTTTTTATTAGTCGTCAAATCGCCCAGTCACTAGTGAGAACTATTCAGGCAATTACTGACTCAGATGCCATGAAGGCGCTTAATTTGTCCCGCCCCTTGATTTTGCAAAGTTCAATTCAGTCTCTAGGTGACGTCCGGGTCTGCTTCTTAGAGGCAGTCCGGGCACGTCAGGATCTACGGGTTCAATTACTTAGTAAAGAAACTACCGGAAGACATAGGTCGCCAGGTAATTCTGTCGCCAGTGTTCACTCCCACTCTAGTCTGTCCTAATACTTGGAAAACAGTGTTTAATTTAGTAGATGCTGCTAGACCGACTGCATCACCAGCGAGAAAGGAGCATCACAAATTTCCTAAACCTTATGCAAAACCTAAAGTAAGTCAGAAGGCTCACACTAGTGGGGCTAAGTATTTTCAGAGCTACAAAACTCCTTCAACGCAGAGAAGTAGTCCGGCTAGAAGCAGACAGGGTAAAAGCTCAGGTAAATGGTTTATGGGTCAAACTAAGCATAAACCAAGTGAGGGATCAACGACTGCCAAAACTAGCCAGCCGTCTACCTCTACCTCACCTAAATAAAAAAAATAGCCAAATTGAAAACTCTCTCACTCCCGGGGCCTATCGTGGGTGAGTTGGTTCAGAGTGTAGTTCTGCCAGACAAGCCCAGTCAGGGAACTGGGTCATTCCGGATGTGTCACCGGGCTTAGCCCTGGCAGACTTGGGCACGTACAGTAGTACGCAAGGGCATAACCTGGCGGTGGCTCCGACGACCTCGTTTACGTCACCACTTGAAATTAATCATGTTTCTTTAGAGGTGGAGTCACTAGTCCAGGAGATGATCACCAAGCGTATCATTGTTCCGGTCAATCCAACTTGCCCAGTTTACACGTCCATGCTTTTTCTCGTGACAAAGAGGGACAATGCTCAGATGAGGCCAGTCATAGACCTGTCTCGTCTGAACCTTTACATTCACAACGCATCATTCAGGATGCTCACTGTGAATCAAATCAGGCTAACACTTCCGCTGCAAGGTTGGATGTGTTCGTTAGACCTGACAGAAGCCTATTGGCATGTCCCAGTAAACAAAAGGTTCCAAAAATTCCTCGCTTTGAGGATCGAGCATCAGACTTATGTCTTTCAAAGGATGCCCTTCTGTTTGAACCTAGCGCCGAGAATATTTACCAAATTAGTCCGACAAGCTTTGCTACCACTATTAAGACAAGGAATCAAGGTATTGTGGTGCCTAGACGACTGGCTTGTGGTGGCGGAGTCCGAGATTCAATGCCTCAATCATGTCAATCAAATTCTAGATCATGTCAAATCCCTGGGGTTCAAGGTCAACTTGGCAAAATCGAATCTTGTCTCAACAAGGGTAATTCAGTGGATAGGTCTGGTTTGGGACACAGCACATCTAACTCCCAGTCAGAGTGTGGACAATCGGAACAGATTTCGCAGGAAACTGTTTTGTTTTCTCCACAGCCTTACTACCACGAGAGTCCCTAGTCGGCTCTCTCAACTGGATTCAACTTACTGTGAAGTTGGGCGGATTGAAAGTCAATAGGTTAATCTTGGAGGGAAACAAAAAAATTCTGCTATTGCTAGCGGGAAAGTTATGGCAAATCCCAACATTAATCCACAACTTACTAGCGGTCTAGGCGAGGCCGGAAACATTGCATTCAATCATGACGTGGATATCTCCTCCACCTACGGTATGGGTAGATACGGATGCTTCAGGGACAATCGGCTGGGGTTATCAGTCAAGCCTCGGTCATCAGGGTCAAGGGCTTTGGTTCCAATCCAAGGAGTTTCACATAAATGCAAAAGAGTTAATAGTTCCCTTAATTTTCCTTCAGGTATACGGTTACACTTTGCAAGGGAAATCAATAGCCTTTCGAATGAACAATCTGAATGCGGTTTCATGCATTCAGAAGCAAGTGTCAACGAGGTCTCGCACATTGCTAGAGTTGTCGGAAAAGATTTTTGCCCTAGCCGAAACGCTGGACATTCATCTTCACGCATCATATCTGCCGGGCGTGGCCAATGTCTGGGCAGACGCTCTATTACAGAGACAGAGCACAATAGTAGAATGGTCTCTCAAGCAAACCATCTTCAACCAGATGATTGCAGAGCCATACCGTCCACATGTGGACTTATTCGCGTCCAAGGAAAACCACAAACTTCCTCTCTACCTAATCCGCCGGGAGATTAATCTGGAGGGAGGTCCAGACGCATTGATGAAGGTTGGAACAGGTGGAATTCCATCCATCTGTTTCCGCCTCCTGATGCTTCACTCATGTGTCAAGTAGTCGACTGAGTCGAGGCGATGGTGGGAGGCGGACGCATTTTTTGAGGCTCCGGTATATTATCATGGGCACGATTAAATATCACGGAATTTCGAATACATACTGAGCGAGCGGGGAGAGGAAGGACTAGTGAAGTGTTTGGAAGATATATTGGTGTGGTGGAGGGGTGATATATATTGTGAAAAGAGTAGTGTAATCACGGGTCAGCTGGAGTTGTAGTGATTGTAAACAAACATGGCGGATGGAACGGAGGGAATTTCGGAGACGGAAGAAAGGTTAGGACGGTTTCGTGGGTTTAGGAGTACGGATAAGAAGATAGAAGAGATTAGTAATGTTGTGAAGGATCTGGAAAAGTGGAAGAGTGATACGGAGAAATGGAAGGGGGACTTTGGTGAGAAAATCAAGGTATTGTGCGAACTATGTGGTGCGTCGGGTGGGGCAGGGAATAGGCTTAGTGAAGGAAGCGAATGTAGGCCTGTTTCGGAAGTTAATAATAACCTAGAGATGGTACTAAAAAGGGTAGAGGAATTGGGACCAGAGAATATGGCATTAACCCTTAAAAAGCGGCCCACCACTTAAGTCGAGTTAAATAAAGCTGGACTATGTGGCGGCGCTCGACATAACTCGAGTGGCAATTTCAGCACGTAATGTGGCTGAGAGAGAGAGACAAGTGGTGGCAGGAGACTAGCGAGCGTATGACTGCTCCAGACCACCGCGGCGAACCTACTGACACAAATCTCAGCTCCCTCCTCCCTCTCTCACTCGCTACATACTCAATTATGTACCGAAAGTACCGAATTACCTGCTTTTTGCACTCGCGTTGCACGGTTATTGCAAGAAAACTATCCATCATACAAGGATCGTTATGGTGTCATTCGAAAGCTCTGTTTATGCCCTTTCAGGGATAGATACTTATTTTACGTTCTGGGTCTTATTTAGGCATGAAAATGATCACGTAAACAGCCCTATTTTGGCTAAAAACACCCCGCTGGGCGGTACACATAAATAAACCGCATAGGCCGCTCGTAAGGTGTTAAAAGAGCAGCTGAAGGAATACGAAGGACGATTCAAGGAAGTGAAGGAGTCAACTGCATGGACGGTGGTAGGTGAACAGAAAGTTAAGGATTTGGAGGAAATTGTGAAAGAACAAGAGGAGGAAATGAATAAGAAAAAAAACAGTTTTGAGAGTGCAGTCGTAGGAGTCATGAAGAACAAGGAGAATGTCGTGAGGGAGGCCATGGACAGGGATAGAGGTGTAATCATGCATGGAGATATAGAGGCTCATATGAATGATAATGGAGTGAGAAAAGTGAGAGATATGGAGAAAGTGAAGGAGGTCATGAAAGCTGTTGATGTAGATGGATGTGGATGGGCAGGTGGAGGAAGTCAGTAGGATAGGTAGATATGGAAGGGGGGAGATGAGACCTATAAGGGTACAGTTTAAAATCAGGGCAGTGGCAGAGACAGTGACAAATTTTAGTTGGAGACTAAACACAAATGAAGAACTGAAACATATAAGATTAAAGAAGGATTTGAGCATAAAACAAAGAACAAAAATAAAGGAACTACAGGAAAAGGCTGATGAGGAAAATGGAAAGTTGGGTGAGGAGGATAAGAAGAAGTTTTTCTGGAGAGTGAGGGACGGGAAATTGAAGAAGTGGTTTATACGAATAGAAGGGAGAAGGAGATCTGGGAGGGAAGAGAATGTGATAGAAGTTGTGGCAGAGGTGGAGAGCAAGGTGGAAGCGTCTCGGGGAGAGACAGGAGAAGAAGAAGCTGCAGACCCAGTACCGGTAGTGTGAGGGGGGGAGTAGGGCACGGACAGGAGGAGCGGGATGATGTAGCTGCTGAAGGAATGGTAGAAAGATTAAGGATTATGTTTAGCAATGTTGATGTGTTTACCCAGGACAAGAAAAGAGAACTGATATGTAGGTTGCAGGATGAAGAGAAAAACCTTACAGGAAGTAAGACCAAAAATGCTAGAATTGAAAGGGAACTGGTGGAGTATAGTTTGAATTGAATTGAATTGAATTGAAATCTTTTTATTTAGCCTTTAGTATACAATACAATTTTGCTTACAAATGATTTGTTAAAAAACAAAAATATATAATAATAATACAAAAAAATAAGGCTGAGCCTTTTGAGAGATGTCTCTCTTAAAGGCACCTGGCTATAACTCGATCTATCAAAATGCAATTGTATATAATACACTTAGTCACAGCTATGTGCCCCGGGAACTACGTGTTGTAAAGATTTTTTCTAAATTCGAAAAGGGATGTATGTAGGCAAAATATAATAACATAAAACAAATTAAATTAATGGTGATTAACCCTGAGGTCACACTCACTTCCCAGAGCTCACAGCTGATTGTTCATTATCACAATTACCCATGTAATACCATTTACAAAAATTTAATATATATAACATACATTGTACAACTATTGACTTGATGTTCAAAGGCCATACTCGCAATTATACCCACAATTCGACACAAAGACACATACGCTTCCCTAACAGTATATGCCTAATTAGTAAAGGACATACACTTTGTTGTGCATGGAATACACACTTACACCATTCATTTAGACCTATATATGAGAACATGGTAAATAATTTACTGTAGACCATAATATATCCATTTCTATACAAAAAAAAAAAAAAAAAAAAAAAAAAAAAACATACAAATGCCAACTACACATACATTATATACACCTTTACAGACAAAAATAGAAGCATGTTTATTACAAAATAGTATTCAAGCTCATTCAACCCTTTACGTGACTCTACATATATATACACACACAGCCAGCGTAAATATTATTAAAGGTTATACATTTGTCGATCTAGGTGATAGGGATGTTGTAATTATTGGTAGTATAACTGGTGATATACTTATTTTAGTAGTCACTGTTGATATCGTGTTAATAGAAAAGATTTTAATTGTCTCTTAAACCGAGATATTTCCTGCATATTTCTTAAATCTTTAGGTAATCCGTTCCACACCTTAACTCCATGATATTGTATACATGTCTGAGCTTGACTAGAAGTCATGAGAGGAATTCTTAATAGATCAGCTCCCCTTAAATTGTACCTTTCATTGTTACTAGGTGTAAACAAATCAGTTCTATCAAGGTTATGCAGACATTTAAATACGAAAAGCGCACTGCAATAAGTATTGATATCCTTAAATTTAAATAATTCAAGTTTACTAAAAAGTTCATTTGTGTGGGCATATCTTGATTTATGTGATATAGTTCTAATTATTATTTTTTGTGATTTTTCAATAGTTAATAATTTGGTTTTACTAGTTGCACCCCAAATTGTTTGGCAATATAACAACTGTGGATAGATAAGACTATAATATAATTGTTTTAGAGCACTAATATTAAAGCAGTGTCGTGTAAGGTAGAGTATGCCACATTGCTTATTAAGTTTGTTTTTCAAATCATGTATATGTACCCCACGACAGCCTGCTATCCACCACAACACCAAGAAACTTTATATGTTCCTCCTCCTTTAGTACATTATTTCCAATCTTAATTGGTGCTAAATTTTGAGCGATAGATTTATTCCTCTTAAAAATTATATACTTAGTTTTGTCAAGATTAAGAGTAAGCTTATTAGCTTGTATCCACCTTGCTATGTTATTTAGCTCATTATTGACTAAATCTATTAGGAAACGTAGATCCCTGTGTCTGGCATACAAAGTGCTATCATCGGCAAATAACAGGAAGTTAAATATAGTGCTAGAGTTAATAAAATCATTAATATATAAAATGAAGAGCAGTGGGCCCAATATGGACCCCTGTGGGACTCCATATGTTATAAACTGTTGTTCAGATTTGCAGTCTTTATATTGCACATATTGCCTCCGATTACTTAAGTATGACTGAAACCAAGTATGTGTAATGGAGGGTTTTGAGTTGTATGAGATGAATGCTATTAGAGCAGAGGTTGGAAGAGGACTGTTTATTTATGTAAGAAAAGAGCTCAAGGTAAATGAGGTGGATATGAGTATTGTGAGTATTTGTGTATTGAAATAAAATGTGCAAGAGGGTCAATTCTAATTGTCTCTATATATAGAAGCCCAAATAATAGTAGGAAGAGGATGATAACCTACTGAAAGCAATGGAGGAAATAGATAATAGAGAGAACAAATATAAGATTTTGATTGGAGATTTTAATTTGCCAAGGAACAACTGGGCAAATTGTACTACTCCAGCGGGACAGTGTAGCCTGGAAAACAAGTTTATAGAGAAAGTGAGAGATTATTTTTTAACGCAACATACTACAGAGATGACAAGATATAGAGATGGGACGCAGGCGAGTGTACTTGATTTGATTTTTAGCAATGAGGAGGATATAGTGGAACTTGTCAATGTGGATAGCCCTATAGGTCGTAGTGACCATGCCTGTATACGTTTTAGTTGCAATATTAAAACAGAGAAGGATAATAGAAGCAATACAAAAATATACATGTATGATAGAGCAGATTATGAACTGCTGAGAAGGTGTTTGCACATTGACTGGGGGGAGTACTTGAACGGTGAAGACGCTGAAGGTATGTGGAGGAAGATTAGAGTCAAACTGGAGAATGCTATATCCAAATGTGCACCAGTAAGGGAATATAAGGATAAAACAAAATTGAGGAAAAGAACAAACCCAGAATTACCAATGAAAAGAAAGCTTTGGACATTGATAAGAAGAAAGAAACGATTGTTGACTGTTAACGACTAAAAGTGTTAAACAAGAACAGGGGGTCTAGTATAGAAGCTAAAGAAGTGGATTTGGAACGTAGACAAATAAACAATAAAATAAGGTGGGAGACAAGGAGGGGGGTACAAAGGAGTACAAAGGAAATCAAGCAACAACAGATCTAGTGACCCTTCTAGGTTGCTTGTCCTCCAAAACACTGAGGATCAAGTGTCCAAACAGTGGTTTAGAGTGGGTAAGGGAACATAGGAAAGGGAATTACTGCCCTGGAACTAATATCCGTGGCAGGATTAGGAAGTTAGTAGGGGACAGATGGGTTAGTAACTGAGGGGGGGGATAAAATAAAGTTATTCATTTACAAACGCAGTCAGTCGCGGGTTTGATGCGAGATATTTGTCTACGCGGAGTTTAAATTAATCAACGGTGATGCAGTCTATAACGTTTCGGGGAAGCCCATTCCACAAGTTGACAACTCGATTGAAGAAGAAATTCTTAGATTTGTGTGAGTTAAAAGATTTACCAATAATTTTGCAACCGTTTCCCCGCGTGTAATTAGATTGGTCGATAGTGAAGTACTTACTACAGTTCATAGTTTCGATGCCTTTGATGATTTTGAACACTTGAATTAAGTCACCTCTTAATCTGCGCTGGGTTAAAGGAAATAGATTTAATTTAAGGAATTGTAAAAGGTTAGGATAACTTCTTTGGATTTATGCTCAAATGACCTGCCTATAAAGCCAATTATTTTGTTTGCCTTCTTAACAACTTCTGAACATTGTTGACTCGGTTTTAGGTTACTCGATATTGTTACTCCCAGATCGGTTTCTCTGTTTACATTCTTAAGCTGAGTGCCATTCATCGAATAATTTGCTTTCTCATTTAGGTATCCGATATGTAGTACTTTACATTTATCCGCATTGAAACTCATTTGCCAAATTTGGGCCCAACATGACAATTTATCTAGATTGTGTTGCATATCGTCAACTTGTTCTTTTGAGAGTACGCTATTTGCAATTTTTGTATCGTCAGCAAATTTTGAGATTGTACAGGTGAGACCCTCATCTATGTCGTTGATGTAAATTAGAAAGATAATTGGTCCTAGTACCGATCCCTGGGGTACCCCGCTACTTACATTGGTCCATTTAGATGCCTTACCGTTTATGACTACTCTTTGCTTTCTGTCGCTGAGCCATTTTCTATCCATTTCAACACACCGTCTTGTATTCCATGCGCTTTTAGTTTTAGCAGTAAACGTTTGTGGGGAACTTTGTCAAAGGCCTTTTGAAAATCAAGGTATATAATATCTACAGCTTTACTCTCATCGTAGAGGTTGAGGATATCGTGGAAGAAGTCTAAGAGGTTTGTTAAACAGGAACGTTTTTTACGAAAGCCGTGTTGAGTATCTTTAAGTATGTGAAGGAGAGGGAGAGAGAGATTGCAAAAAACGTGAAGGATAGTCCAAAAATATTCTGGAAGTACATTCAGGAAACGTTAACAAGAAGAGTAGGTATCCCAGAACTGATAGGAGAATTGGATGATAGGAATAGAGCAGAAACTGATAAGGAGAAAGCAAAGGTGCTGGGGAAATACTTTGGGGAGGTACTAACAGTGGAGTCGGATGATGCAGTGCCTACTATTCCCATCAAACAGGCATCGGCACTAGAACTAATAGAGTTTTCCCATGCTAGAATAAGAAGGGCTATAGAAAAAATAAACAGAAGTAAGTCCCCGGTGTCCAAACTCTGATATGGACAGTCTTACTTTAAGTATTACATTAAGTATTTAGTATTAAGTTTGTGGGATCAATGGTTATATAGAATAATTAAGAAGTTAATAATTATGTTCTATATTGGATATTGAGTAATCTATCATTCCTATGAACTTAGGTAATTATAATTGGGAGGGAAAATAAATCCCTACCTATTTGCGCATGCATGATAGCGGCGCACTTCCCGTGAAACGTGAGGGCCCCGCACTCACTCTCTACCTAGCCGCCACAACTACCACACCGTCTGCCTACGCTCTCGTGTTTCACCTCATATTTCGCCCCATTAGTGATAGTACTTAGCTCATCAATTCTCCATCTATCCATACTAATCCATAGATCATTAATCATCATTCCCATCAATCATTAAGTATAGTGGCCCCCTTCTTTATTCATCAACTCTATCCTATTAGCTAACACTCCCGTTTCACACACCATCTTGTAACATCATCACGGCTCAACAGGTCAACTAAGTTCTACAGCACTAGTTCCAGTCTTCAGGTGATATAAACTATTATATGGTATTATTATACAGTCCACTATATAATCCTAAACACGAATATCCATATAATATATGGTCCTTCGCCCGTCCTGGTGTGATCGTTGGCCGGGCCCACGTGTTTGCTTGTCTGTGCATTTGATGGCTACTCTACCGCGATTTTTTTGCTTCCTTTTCGGCCGCGAGGATTTTCCTGATTTGCCAACATGACACATGGCTTTTATAAGGACGGGGCAGCGGGAGGTAGTGTAGGGGAAGGTTTTGAGCCAGAGAGGGCCATTTACCCTGGCCTCTTTAAATAGGTGGCCATAATAAATTGGCCATTCCTATTTGCGCGAACTGTACGGAACTGTTTGACAGATCCTTTGTGGAATATAACATGCGCTAAATTTAACTAACCCATAATTTGCATTTTTTCTGATTGACTAATTTGAAAGTTCAATGAGTTGTTCTTCTGATTAAGCCTAACTAAATCTAAATGTAAAGGTATCTATTGGCTTTTCTAAATTATTAGTAAATCTTGATGTATCTAATTTAACCCTGTTTTTCAAAATGTATGTGATAGCCTAACTTTTCAATTTACATTGCGGCATCTAAATTCTAAATTTTGAAGGGTTGTATTTTGGGTTTTAATTTTAATGATTTCGGCACTTTTAATGATTTCGAGGGTACAACAGGGGAAGAGGGTTGTAGGAACGCTAAAAGCAGTAACAAGAAATAGGGTGGTCAGTATGGAAGTGAAGAAGTCCTTGCATGACAGTGTGGTAATCCCGACACTGACTTACGGAAGCGAAGCATGGACGTTGGTTGAGACTAGACCAAGAGTGAGAGCAGTGGAAATGAATTACTTAAGGAGTGCGTGCGGAGTTACATGGAGGGATAGACAGACTAATGAGGAAGTAAGAAGGAGGCGTGGTGTGGAGGTAGATGTGCTGGAAAGTGTGAAAAGGAACAACTTGAGATGGTTCGGCCATATGGAATGTATGGAAAGCGAGAGGATGACTAAGAGGGTGTACGAGAGCGAGATGGGGGGACAGAGAGGGAGAGGTAGACCGAATGAGAGGTGGAAGGATGGAGTGAGGAAGTACATGAACGAAGGCGGTGCTGGTTGGTGGGAGGGGCGTCGACTGACTGGGAACAGAGGTGCATGGGGGCGGTTCGTTCGTGGCCACCCCTTCGGGGATCACGGCGTCAGGCAATAGATAGATAGATAGATTTCGGCACTCGGCAGGCGCGTACATTTAATTCTACAAGTTCTAATGCCACTCATGTTCTGATAGTTTGCCATTTATCCTGTCGCTCGCGTTTAGTTTTAGGTCTGAACCCGAGTTTGATCGGCTATTTATCACCATGTCTTGTTATATTAGTATTTCCTTTGTTTTTTCCCATTTTATTTCTTGCCGTTGCTCGCGATTTGTGTTAGAACCCGAGTTTGATCGGCATGATAAGTATTGCAATTTGATTTCCCTCTCGCATTTGATGTTACTCGCATTTGTTCTCGCTCTTTGATTATCTGTCATTAGTCGCTCGCGTTTAGCTTTAGAACCCGAGTTTGATCGGCGGAAGATTTTCCTGTTTCGAATAAACTGTCGTAAAGGTCTGGGATTTGCATTTTTCCATTTGTTTTAGACTAAAGGTGACAATATGGAAGCTCTAGCCCAGGGCAAACGCCGTAGGGCAGGTCTTAAAGGTTCATTGACTGTCCCGACAGAAGATTTAGATGAGTTCTTGGAAACCGCATCCCGGGTAGAAGTCGAGGCAAAACTGCATAGCGTGCAGACCCCAGTGACCAAGTTTGAGGCCAATCAAGAGGTCTTGTTGCCGCTATATTCCTCAGACTCTGAATATTTTCAGGAGAACCAGGCGGATACCATTTACTTATTCGAGATCTATGGGATAATCTTCAGGTTAAAGGAGAAATTGGGTAAAGCAGAAGGGCAAACTCGATCCAACAACAAAAAGGGATCGGGAGTTAAATTGCCGCACCTGATCCTACCCACCTTCGCTGGCGACTCCACATTATGGACTCGGTTTTGGGACATGTTTCGATGTGTGGTGCATGAAAAGACTGACTTAAGAGCAATTCAAAAGTTAACATACTTAACCTCTGAAGTGCGCATGGGGGTAATTGGAAACGTCCCCCTGTGCTGACGTATTTGAGGTGTTTCCGTCACTAAAATATTCATTGTGCCATTAATAGCATTAATATTTATCCATATGCGCCTATTATGGGTTGATTATAAAGGTATTAACCTGAAACAACAATAAAACGAGTGAAAACAGCGTTTGGATGGTCAAAATCGGAGATATAGCCCGCGAGTTGTATAATGTATGGGTGAGGCAATCTGCTTTCCCGCCAATTTCCCCCAAGGCCACTGAGACACAGTCGATCGATACTCTCTCTCTCTCTCTTGCACTCGCTTGCTATCAGTGATGACCACACCCTCCAATCGGATTTCTAATGTTAGCACGAAAATATACCTCAGAATAAGGGAATAACAGGGAAAATAGGTGATAACTGAAGGAGAGGAGGAAAGTGGGGAAGGAGGGGAGGTAGAGGACTGAGATTTTGCATGGCCCAGGGGCCCAAAAAAAAAATAAAAAATAAAAAAAAAAAAATATAAAAAAATATTTTTTTTTCGATGTCAAAAGTTGATTTTTATTTTCTCTGACTCTTAAGAGTCTTCCCGCAGTGCGCCGGGGGAACTCTTAAGAGTCTCCCCGCAGCTCCCGGGTTAAAGGGTCAGTAAAAAGGTTAGGGCCTATAAATTGATAGAAGGTTTCACGGTTGAGGGTGCAAGTTACGCCCCTGCCTTTGACTTGCTTCAAGAAACCTTCGGGCACCCCGACAGGGTAAAAGCGGCACACATCATGCATTTCCATAATCTTGTCGCTCCTAAATGTCAGGCAGTAGAACTAAAGGCTTTCTACGCCACCATGGAAAGTGCCATGAGATCTATGACTAGTCAACAGGTGAGTCTGACAGAGTTCTGTGTGGTTACATTGCTGAATAAATTGCCATCACCAGTTAAGGAGACCATTAGGAGGGAGATGGGTGAGCAAAGCCTAGATTACAAGACTTTCACACAGTGTTTTCAGGCAGAATTATATAACGTGGTTGGTCAGGACTCCCCAGGAAAGAATAGGCCTGTGGCTATGGCTGTATTCGCAACACAGAGTGGTAGTAGCCAGTTCCCATGTAAACTGTGCGGTGGGAATAACTATCCCTGGTATAAATGCTTTAAACATAAAACGGGACCGCTCAAAATGAAAAGAGCTCGGCAACTACGACTCTGTGCGGGATGTCTCTCCAGTCATCATGGTAGTAATGGGTGCACTAACCCTAACATAAAAAATTATAGGTATTGCCAGGGTAAGCACTTTCACTCCCTGTGCCCAAAACAGAGAGAGGCAAGACCGGTAAGTGGAGGTACTACTAGGGAAGAGTCAACACCTACAACCTCAACAACAGTGTCTGTAAGTATGAAGAAGCAAACTGTGATCCTACCCACAGTTCAGCTGCCTGTAAAGGGTAGACACAGGAAAAGTATAAAAGTCAGATCGCTACTAGACCAATGCTCACAGAGGACCTTCGTGAAGAAATCCGTACTACCGTCCCTTTCATACGAAACCGTGGGGACGGAAGAATTACAGCTTCATGGTTTCACCGGAACTCAAACCCCTCGTGAGTATACTATTGTAGCACTGAAATATTTACAACGGGATAGGTTCCATCGTCTCAAAGCAATTGTGGTCGAGGATCTTCCCGAACATAAAGGTGAGTCTAGTCTTAGTGCTGAAATGACTAGTTTAAAGCACCATGGCATTAAATTGGCCGATTCATGCATCACAGAGACAGCACAGCTGGAGGTACTAATTGGTGCCGACTATTACTACAACATTGCATTGCAACGTCCCAAAGCTGCTCGTCGGTGCAGCTTTTTCTTTAGTAATATAAGGGGACTTCACTCTTACATCAATTCTGTACACCAATTTTTTCAAGCAGAATCCCCTACTCTCCTTTTTTTGGACAGAGACTCAATTAACATCCACATCTAACACGTCTAGATTTAATTTTCCAGGTTATCAACTGCTCCAAAATTTCAGACCTACAGGAGGTGTATGTTGCTTCGCAAAATCTGAAATTGCCCTGGAGGAGGTTACTAGTTTCAATTGTCCCTATTTTGATTATTCTATATACAAATTAATTTCTGCTGGTAAATTTAAATACATATGTTGCATCTACCATTCCCCAAATACTCCTCCAGAGCAAAGTCTTTTTGATTCTCTGTTCTCACAACTCAGTGTCCTCAACTTAAATGCTTCTTCTGAAATCACTGTGTTGGGTGATTTTAATGTCCATAATGTTGAATGGCTCACTCATTCAGCCAGGACTGATGATGCTGGTCTTGAATGTGAGCTATTTGAAGACTCATTTAATCTCACTCAACTAGTCAACCAACCCCCCCGTGTACCAGATAATCCTAATCATAATTCCCACCAAACAGATAACCTCATCATCCTTAACGACATCCATCAACATACCCATATTCCTCACCAAGCCCTCTATAACCCATCATCTCCAGACATCACCTTTTGCTCCCCAGAACTCGCCCCCACAACATCCTGGAGGGTGGTCAGAACCTTAGGCTCTGACCACCTCCCGATCATTATCACCACCAAAACCAGACTCACCCCAGCTAGCCACAAACACACATACACCAATTATAAAAGAGCTAACTGGGAAGCATTCACAAATGAGACAGAACAACACTTCACAACTCTAAACAGTACACCCATCACTAACATCAACAATGCTGTACACATACTCAATAAAACTATCCAAAACGCTGACAAGAAACACATTCCAAGAGGTAACAGAAAAAGACACAACCCCAACTTCACACCAGAAATTCAAAACCTCATCAGACAACGCGACATACTGAAACACTCCCCAGCACCCCACACACAAGACATCACACAACAAATTCAAGCACTCAACACCCAAACTAACAACAAAATACAAGAACAACACAAAAACTAAATTGGAATAACTTCCTACAAACACTTGATCACAAAACAAACCCCAAAAAACTATACAAAACACTAAACAGCATCACACTTTCCAACAGCAACACAACACAATCACATGCTGCAATCACAACAACAGACTCTACTCCTTCATGTAAACAACAAGCAAACACTCTCATCAATCACTTTTCACATGTCAGCCACCTAAAACCTCACAAAGACGACCGACGTGTCATCCGACGTAAGAGACAATTCCCCACAGACCCTGACTATACACCCTTCACCAATCACCAGACAAAGCATATCATCAACAATCTCAAGCACTCACCCGCCTGTGGCCTAGACAACATAAGCAACATACACCTCAGACACCTGGGACCACAAGGCATACAAGCACTCACTAACATATCAAACTACAGCTATTCACACAACACAATACCAGACATTTGGAAGCATGGTATCATCATCACATTCCCCAAAACCCAACAAAGACCCCACGCTACCCTCCTCGCACCGCCCCATCACACTCCTTTGCTCCCCCTCCAAAGTCATGGAACGCCTAGTATTACAACTAATTACACCTGACCTACCCCTAGCTCCAACACACAACATGGCTTTAGGCCACTGCACTCCACAAACACTCTTCTCACAGACCTTACACAAAGAGCTTTCGACGGCATCAATTCAGCTAGACCACCACACAGATCACTATTAGCCACACTCGACATTAGTAAAGCCTTCGATGCCATCCCCCGCCACAACCTAACAAACAAAATCTACAACACAAACATGCACAACAACACAAAACGGTGGCTGGCCAACTTCCTAGCAGGCAGATGTGCACACGTATCTTTTGCCGGTCAGTCATCTAAAATCAGAAACTTTCCAAACGGAGTCCCACAAGGATCCGTCCTATCGCCCGCACTCTTCAATCTGTACATGCACGATATAACTACACCCAATACGCCCCAAATAAACTTAGCCTCCTATGCAGATGACATAACACTCACATGCACACACCATAACCCAAAAAGAGCAACAGATCTCCTTCAACCCTATCTCAACACACTACATGGCTGGTGCACTACAAACAGACTTAATCTAGCCCCAGCCAAATCCACCGCAACCCTGCTCACAAGTTGGACAGGAGAACACGAATACATCCCTCAACTCACCATAAACAACACACCCCTAACACATACACACACACCCAAAATCCTAGGAGTAACATATGATACTCATATGACATTCAAACAGCACACCACAAACATTAAAAAGAAACTGACACCCAGACTTAACGCCCTCAGGTCACTTGCTCACACAAAATTTGGACACAACAAAGAAACTACCACCACAGTATATAAACAATACATAAGATCAGTGATGGAATACGCAAGCCCAGCCTGGGCTTCTAACCTAGCTGAAACACATCATAAGACCTTACAGACTATTCAAAACAAAGCCCTGAAGATCATTACAGGCTGCACAGCTACTGCACCCACAGATCACCTACATCAAGAAACCAAAATCCTCAAAGTCAAAGACCATCTGGACATGAGAGGCACTCAATTCCTGGCAGCAGCCTCCACGAACCAAGACCACCCACTAAACTACATGGCAACACACCCACAGACACCAAGAAATATCAAAACAACACCCAGCACACGGTATCACACACAATTATTGTCCTCTCTCCCTCCCTGCCCACCCCGAACCAACTTCCAGAAGCACATCCATACTCATATCTCTCACCGATCCATCCACTCACTCACAGACAACACGCAGCTGCATGCACGACCTCCCGAAATCCATCCTTCCGAATCCTCCCTTCCTTTCCTCGCGAGGACAGAGTCCACCTGGCCAGGCTGAGATGCGGACACCATCCAGCTCTCCTGAGCTATCAGAAGAGACTGGATGACTCCGTTGTCGACACCTGCCCGGGATGTAACACAGCACCCCATACCATTAAACACATCATAGAAGACTGCATTTCACACAACCACTTACGCCAACAACACAATCTACACTCAATGAGAGCTCTGTGGGAAAGCCCGATCGTGGCCATGGCCTTTCTCAGGGACTCGGGGCTGTTCGGCCAGGCAGCTTAGGGAACAACAACAACAACAACTGGACTTATTTTTAACAACCAATTCAGAAAATTATGATGTTACAGTGAGGTCCCCACTTGGATCTTCTAATCACTGTCTGATACAGGCCACCTGTCTATCACCTACCACACCTTCTCACTCTGAACCTGTTTTGGTCACTAAATGGCATTACGATAGGGCAGACTGGGAGGGTCTTCAAGGTTTCTTTATTGATATTCCCTGGACCTCTTTCTTTTCTAATGATGCACACTCCACCTTGAGCCACATACAAGATTTTGTAAAAATTGGAATGGAAACTTTTATTCCTCATCAAAAGTACAGTAAAAGATCTAATTCACCTAAATGGTTTGACCATAATTGTGCTAGAGTAACTGAACAAAAAGCAATAGCCTACAATGCATACACAAGATCAAAAACACATGAAGCCTTTAATTACTTTAGAAACATCAGAAATCATGCCAAAACTGTATTAAATCTAACTAAATCAAACTTTCTCCACAAGCAGGTAAATAAACTTCTAAATAATCCAAATGATAAAACAATATTTTGGTCTACTCTTAACTCATTCAAATCCAACTTCACTACTGCTTCATCCATTCCACCATTAAAATCTCCGACTGGCAATCTTGTAAGTGACCCACGAGGTAAAGCTAACCTTCTTGCGGATATTTTCTCCACCAACTCAACCTTAGATGAAATAAATCAAGATATCCCTGTACTTAATTTTAATTCGCCTGAAATTCCCTCACTTAAGATCCACACCAGACATGTCAAAACTATTTTGCAGAATCTCTCAGTAGATAAGGCTCCTGGTCCAGATGAAATTCCTCCAATAGTACTTAAGAATTGCTCCTTGGTGCTCGCTCCTGTATTGGCAAAAAATTTCCGTCTGTGTACTCATACCTCATGCTTCCCAGTACCCTGGAAAGAAGCAAACATTCATCCAGTTCCTAAAAAAGGTGCCTCTTCAGATCCATCATACTACAGACCAATAGCTATAACTTCCACTCTTGGTAAAGTCTTTGAAATTATATTAAATCACATAATTAAGCATCTTGAGAATAATAAATTAATCAGTGATAGGCAATATGGTTTTAGACGATGTCGATCAACTGCAGACATTCTTTGCCTTCTTATGCATCAAATCAACCAAGCTACAGACCAACATGGTGAAACACATACAATAGCACTGGATATATCAAAGGCATTTGATAGAGTCTGGCATCAATCCTTATTGTCGAAAATGTCACACTACGGCCTTGCATCATTAGTTCCACTAATTTCTTCTTATCTTCATAACAGAAAAATATGTGTAATGGTAGATGGCCTTTATTCTCAATTTCACTCAATAAATGCTGGTGTTCCCCAGGGATCAGTTTTGGCCCCAATTCTGTTCCTCATTAATATCAATGATCTCATATCTACCACTCATAATCCAATACATTCCTACGCAGATGACTCAACACTCCACAGTTCCTTCACATTTACCAATTCTTTCACCCAACCCGATCTTATAAATTAAAAAATAAACACTGCAATTTCTCTGAACCAGGACCTTTCTAGAATTAATGGATGGGGACAAAAGAATCTAGTTTCCTTTAATGCACAGAAAACCAAGTACATTCAATTTTCTAACCGACAGAATCTCACTGACTCCCATATATTTTTTAATGATGTAAATATTCCCACTTCCCCTAGTATTGACATTCTCGGTGTAACATTAACTACTAACTTGAGCTGGACACATTATATATGTTAGAAGCATTGCTAAGAATGCCTCTAAAAAACTGAGACTCCTGTACAGAGTTCGAGAATTCTTCACTGACGCGCAGTTGGCCGTAATATATAAAAGTCATGTGCATTCTCAGATGGATTACTGTTCACCTCTGTGGGGTGGAAGTGGAGTGGTTGCATTGAGGCAGTTGGACAAAATTCAAAATAAAGCTATTAGATTAATCAATAACCCTGCAATCACACAGGACCTTCCTACATTATCCATACGAAGAAACGTTGCATCCCTTGCATTATTCTACAGATATTTTCACAGCAATTGTTCCGAGGAACTTGCTTCAATTGAGCCGCCTCTCCACATCTTTCCCCGTAGAACTAGGGCAGCTGAGAGCGCCCATGAATTTACACTTTCTCCTCCACAATGCAGAACTTCTGCTTATCAGAATTCATTTATCCCCAGAGCTACAACTCTTTGGATATCACTTCCCTCGAATTGCTTTCCACAAATTTACAATCTACAAATGTTTAAATCCAGTTGTTACAAACATTTTATGAATGGAGGATGCCTTTAGGCACATGGACCTTTTTGTTTTATCTGTGTTTTTCCTTCCTCCGTTCATTGTCTCTTAAAAAAAAAAAAACATAGTGCGACCTGGTTATAAACGGGTAGGTAATTTGGTTTTACTTCCAACCAAATTCGGATATGCACCGAGTGGTTCTTATGCGGCATCCACATCCAGCTCCAATACTGAGGTTGTAACAATTCTAAAAGTGGCAGTAACTCCAGTGGACCAATATATGTCTACTGGACAGTTCCCGTGCAAAGAAGAACTGAATGCTTTGTTGGATTTAGACCACATTGGCATATCACCCAAAGAACATTCGCAAGCCGAACGGCAAGCTTTGATCAGTTATGAGGAGACAGTCACGTATGATCCAGAAAGTCTACAGTATCAGGTACGTCTTCCCTGGACCGAAGAAAAGGGACGGTTGCCCACCAACAAAGGTTTGGCTGTGGGTAGGTTACGAGGACTCCAGAAGAGGTTCATTGCTGACCCTGGTTTTTGTCAACAATATTCGCAGGTAATTTCTGATCAGTTGTCACGTGGTTTCATTGAGGAGGTTCCATTCGATGACCCTGGGTCATGTCACTATCTGGCGCATCATGGGATCTTAAAGGAAAGCAGGACTACTCCGGTTCGTATTGTATTTGATTGTTCCGCTAAGGTTAACCAGTACATGCCTTGTCTGAACGACTGTCTGTACACGGGACCATCTTTAGTACCGGAGTTAGCTCAAGTCTTGTTGAGATTCCGTTTGCATCAGTATGCGTGGGTCAGTGACATTGAGAAAGCCTTCTTGATGTTAAAACTACATGAGGACGACAGATATTACACCAGGTTCATGTGGCCAAAGGATTCTCTTCGACTAGATTCGCCTCTACAATGTTATCGGTTGCAGGTTGTATTGTTTGGCGCTACCTGCTCCCAGTTTCTGCTTAACGCGACCATCCTTAAGCATCTTTCTCTTGTTGATGCAGACCCGGAGTTGGTGCAGGAAATTAGGGCCGGGCTATATATCGATAACCTCCAAGGTACGGGGGATAATGAAAGTTCCCTCGTCCATGCTTACGATATGGCTCGTGAAGTAATGGATAATGCCCATTTTTTCCTGCGCCAATGGGCCACAAATAGTCCCGTCTTGAGAAAGGTGTTGCAGAAGGATGGTGTTGCTGCGGAACAACAGGATTTGGTGAGAGTACTTGGCCTGGTGTGGAAAACTGACTCTGATTATCTTTCCTTTGGAGTTCAGTATGCTCCTTTTGAACAGGTTACAAAGCGTGAGTGTTTAAGGTTTGCTGCCAAACTCTTTGATCCTTTGGGTGTTGTGTTGCCAGTATCAATAAGGTCTCTAATCTTTCTCCAACAATTGTGGAGACTGAAATTGGGTTGGGACGATGATCTCTCTGTGGACCTGCAAGCGGAATGGCGGGGGATAGTGGATGACATGGTTCTCTGTAGTTGTATTGAGTTCTCTAGGAGGATCTGTTTCAGAAAGACTGTTTCCCTGCATGCATTTGGTGACGCAAGCAGTGTCGCTACGGGACTGCTATATATCTAGTCAGACCAGAGGGTAGCCACTTGGTCATGGCAAAGGCTAAGGTGGCCCCCATCAAGTCCCTTTCCATCCCTAAATTGGAATTGACTGCAGTTCTGCTAGCCGCCAGAATGATTAACTTCGTTGAGAATGCCTATAAAGATAAACTTCATATCTCTGAAACCTATGTGTGGAGTGACAGTCAAATTACGCTACACTGGATTCACAGTCAAAAGAAACTGCCAGTGTATGTCACTAACCGCATCGACGAGATACATGCCCTAGTCCCGACTGCTTATTTCCGGTATGTGTCGACTAAAGAGAACCCACGTGATATGGTATCTCGAGGCGTGTCTGCTAAATGTTTGAGTTTTTCTGCGTTGTGGTGGAATGGGCCTACTTGGCTCCCGAAACACGATGGATGGCTAGAGAATATAGATCTCCAACAGCAGCCCGCTGGTATCGTGACCCAAATTGTAGGCACGGTGCCCCAAGATGACACACAGTTATGGGACTGGCACAAATATAGCAGCTATGAAAGATTGCAGCGTGTCACAGCATGGGTGATACGTTTCGTAAATAATTTGAAGGCAAACAGAAATAGCCTGCCCCCCACAGGTAGTGCTCATCTCAACGTACATGAAATTAGAGCTGCAGATAATGTTTTACTCAAATTATGCCAAAAAGAGATCTATTCGCAGGAACTTAAAATAATGGTGAAGGGTAAACAGTCCAGAAATAACTTAATCAACCAGTTAGGACTGAAGGGAGGTCTAATTCATTGTGGAGGCAGATTGAGGTTAGCGGCTATCTCAGAATCATGCAAGTATCATAAACTTCTGCCCTCCAAACATCCCTTGACCCACCTGATAATTGATCGGTGCCATCGGATCTGTTGGCATTACGGGGTCGGTCACGTACCTACGTTCGTCAAAAATGGTGGGTGCCTAAACTCAGGCAGGTGGTGAAAAGCATACTGGGTAAATGAATGAAATGTCGTCGGGTAAAAGGTAAACCCTAGGACTATGCAGGACTGCAACCTTTACCAGCCCTGCGAACCACCCCTGGAGACCCGTATAAGGTCACTGGGGTGGACTATAGCGGAGCAATCCCGATCAAGGACTCGCCGACCATAAAGGCTTACATGCTTTTATTTACTTGCGCGGTCACCAGAGCGATTCACATCGAGATAGTCACCAACCTCACTTGTGACAGTTTCCTCCACGCATTCAGGAGGTTCTGTAGTCGACAGGGATTTCCTCGGATCATTTTAAGTGACAATGCCAGCACCTTTGTTGGGGACTCTGGGTACTTATCGGACATTTGTAATCACCCTAAAGTTCAGTCCCACCTTGGCAGTGTTCAATGTGAGTGGCGGTTTATCCCGGCTAGGGCGCCGTGGTTCGGCGCTATATGGGAAAGGGCCATCGGCATTGTCAAGGCGGGGTTGAAGAAGGTGTTGGGACGTGCCTTAATTTCCTTGGAGGAATTGACTACTCTACTGTTGGAAATTGAGGCCACTATCAATGATCGTCCCTTATATTATGCTTCCGGCCACCTAGGGGATCTTACCCCAATAACACCCTCTGTGTTGGTGCGGGGTCATCGGTTGCGGGATCTTCCTGATGATAATGAAGTAGAGGATGGGTTGGAAGATCCAGACTACATAAATAAAGATGTCATTTCAGCCAGATATCAATATATTCGCAAACTGTCGAAAGATATCTGGCGACGCTGGTCTAACGAGTATCTGGTGACCCTCAGAGAGGCGCATAAGTGTAAGCTGAGACCAATAAATGGTCGGTGGCCGGGTATCGGTGATATCGTCATCATCCATGATGAGGGTCCGCGCGCTTTTTGGAAGTTGGGCCGTATTGTCGAGTTATTACCCGGTCAGGATGGAGAAGTCAGAGTGGCTAGAGTCCGGACGAAGACGGGAACATATACGCGGCCGACTGTCCGACTGTACCCTCTCGAGGGGGACATTAAGTGCAAAGAGGACTCCTCGGAGACACCTGGAGACATTCCCACAGGGGCTACCTCGACTGATCAACCGGTCAAAGTACCCAGTGGGCGTTCTAGTCGACAGGCGGCTCAAGCCTCCTGCCAAGCATGGCGGAATAAAATAGCCTCCGGGCTTTTGTAGATACTGCATTATATAAACCTGGTGGCAGGAATGTGTCCAAACTCTGATATGGACAGTCTTACTTTAAGTATTACATTAAGTATTTAGTATTAAGTTTGTGGGATCAATGGTTATATAGAATAATTAAGAAGTTAATAATTATGTTCTATATTGGATATTGAGTAATCTATCATTCCTATGAACTTAGGTAATTATAATTGGGAGGGAAAATAAATCCCTACCTATTTGCGCATGCGTGATAGCGGCGCACTTCCCGTGAAACGTGAGGGCCCCGCACTCACTCTCTACCTAGCCGCCACAACTACCACACCGTCTGCCTACGCTCTCGTGTTTCACCTCATATTTCGCCCCATTAGTGATAGTACTTAGCTCATCAATACTATTGGTACTATTGGTACATCAGCCAGGACTGATGATGCTGGTCTTGAATGTGAGCTATTTGAAGACTCATTTAATCTCACTCAACTAGTCAACCAACCCACCCGTGTACCAGATAATCCTAATCATAATTCCCACCTACTGGACTTATTTTTAACAACCAATTCAGAAAATTATGATATTACAGTGAGGTCCCCACTTGGATCTTCTAATCACTGTCTGATACAGGCCACCTGTCTATCACCTACCACACCTTCTCACTCTGAACCTGTTTTGGTCACTAAATGGCATTACGATAGGGCAGACTGGGAGGGTCTTCAAGGTTTCTTTATTGATATTCCCTGGACCTCTTTCTTTTCTAATGATGCACACTCCACCTTGAGCCACATACAAGATTTTGTAAAAATTGGAGTGGAAACTTTTATTCCTCATCAAAAGTACAGTAAAAGATCTAATTCACCTAAATGGTTTGACCATAATTGTGCTAGAGTAACTGAACAAAAAGCAATAGCCTACAATGCATACACAAGATCAAAAACACATGAAGCCTTTAAAACCCATAATTAGCGGCGAGCAACATAAGTCGAGTTAAATAAAGCTGGACTATGTGGCGGCGCTCGACATAACTCGAGTGGCAATTTCAGCACGTAATGTGGCTGAGAGAGAGAGACAAGTGGTGGCAGGAGACTAGCGAGCGTATGACTGCTCCAGACCACCGCGGCGAACCTACTGACACAAATCTCAGCTCCCTCCTCCCTCTCTCACTCGCTACATACTCAATTATGTACTGAAAGTACCGAATTACCTGCTTTTTGCACTCGCGTTGCACGGTTATTGCAAGAAAACTATCCATCATACAAGGATCGTTATGGTGTCATTCGAAAGCTCTGTTTATGCCCTTTCAGGGATAGGTACTTGTTTTACGTTCTGGGTCTTATTTAGACATGAAAATGATCACGTAAACAGCCCTATTTTGGCTAAAAACACCCCGCTGTGCGGTACACATAAATAAACCGCATAGGCCGCTCGTAAGGTGTTAATTACTTTAGAAACGTCAGAAATCATGCCAAAACTGTATTAAATCTAACTAAATCAAACTTTCTCCACAAGCAGGTAAATAAACTTCTAAATAATCCAAATGATAAAAAAATATTTTGGTCTACTCTTAACTCATTCAAATCCAACTTCACTACTGCTTCATCCATTCCACCATTAAAATCTCCGACTGGCAATCTTGTAAGTGACCCACGAGGTAAAGCTAACCTTCTTGCGGATATTTTCTCCACCAACTCAACCTTAGATGAAATAAATCAAGATATCCCTGTACTTAATTTTAATTCGCCTGAAATTCCCTCACTTAAGATCCACACCAGACATGTCAAAACTATTTTGCAGAATCTCTCAGTAGATAAGGCTCCTGGTCCAGATGAAATTCCTCCAATAGTACTTAAGAATTGCTCCTTGGTGCTCGCTCCTGTATTGGCAAAAAATTTCCGTCTGTGTACTCATACCTCATGCTTCCCAGTACCCTGGAAAGAAGCAAACATTCATCCAGTTCCTAAAAAAGGTGCCTCTTCAGATCCATCAAACTACAGACCAATAGCTATAACTTCCACTCTTGGTAAAGTCTTTGAAATTATATTAAATAATCACATAATTAAGCATCTTGAGAATAATAAATTAATCAGTGATAGGCAATATGGTTTTAGACGATGTCGATCAACTGCAGACATTCTTTGCCTTCTTACGCATCAAATCAACCAAGCTACAGACCAACATGGTGAAACACATACAATAGCACTGGATATATCAAAGGCATTTGATAGAGTCTGGCATCAATCCTTATTGTCGAAAATGTCACACTACGGCCTTGCATCATTAGTTCCACTAATTTCTTCTTATCTTCATAACAGAAAAATATGTGTAATGGTAGATGGCCTTTATTCTCAATTTCACTCAATAAATGCTGGTGTTCCCCAGGGATCAGTTTTGGCCCCAATTCTGTTCCTCATTAATATCAATGATCTCATATCTACCACTCATAATCCAATACATTCCTACGCAGATGACTCAACACTCCACAGTTCCTTCACATTTACCAATTCTTTCACCCAACCCGATCTTATAAATTAAAAATAAACACTGCAATTTCTCTGAACCAGGACCTTTCTAGAATTAATGGATGGGGACAAAAGAATCTAGTTTCCTTTAATGCACAGAAAACCAAGTACATTCAATTTTCTAACCGACAGAATCTCACTGACTCCCATATATTTTTTAATGATGTAAATATTCCCACTTCCCCTAGTATTGACATTCTCGGTGTAACATTAACTACTAACTTGAGC
The DNA here is from genome assembly GCA_032716605.1 of Paralithodes platypus. Classification (NCBI taxonomy): domain Eukaryota; kingdom Metazoa; phylum Arthropoda; class Malacostraca; order Decapoda; family Lithodidae; genus Paralithodes; species Paralithodes platypus. The sequence continues at coordinate 33,717,376 of CM064566.1, forward strand.
TGGACACATTATATATGTTAGAAGCATTGCTAAGAATGCCTCTAAAAAACTGAGACTCCTGTACAGAGTTCGAGAATTCTTCACTGACGCGCAGTTGGCCGTAATATATAAAAGTCATGTGCATTCTCAGATGGATTACTGTTCACCTCTGTGGGGTGGAAGTGGAGTGGTTGCATTGAGGCAGTTGGACAAAATTCAAAATAAAGCTATTAGATTAATCAATAACCCTGCAATCACACAGGACCTTCCTACATTATCCATACGAAGAAACGTTGCATCCCTTGCATTATTCTACAGATATTTTCACAGCAATTGTTCCGAGGAACTTGCTTCAATTGTGCCGCCTCTCCACATCTTTCCCCGTAGAACTAGGGCAGCTGAGAGCGCCCATGAATTTACACTTTCTCCTCCACAATGCAGAACTTCTGCTTATCAGAATTCATTTATCCCCAGAGCTACAACTCTTTGGAATTCACTTCCCTCGAATTGCTTTCCACAAACTTACAATCTTGAACTCAAATGAGTTCTTGAATTGCCTCAAGTGGGGTGCACGAAGTGAATCGACGCATCTTGGACCAGCTAAAGGAGAAACACCCAGAAGCAAAACCAGCAAGTGATGAGGCCAAACTAGACAGGGAATATGTTCCTCCAGAACCGGTGATATAACTGGAGACCTCGTATGGAGAAAGGCGCTGAAAACACAGGGAGGAGCAGGTCCATCAGGTGTAGATGCTAAGACTTGGAGGATCTTCCTAAGTCAAATCAAGTTTGGTTCAGCCGCGGGTGACCTTCGTGAAGCAATAGCAATGCTGGCAAAGAAACTTGTATGATCACCATGCGTGAACATAGAAGCTCTGACAGCATGTCGCCTGATACCTTTAAATAAGAATCCAGGAGTTAGACCAGTAGGCATTGGGGAAGTTCTTAGAAGGATTATAGAAAAAACAATCATGTCCGTATTTGGAAAAGATGTACAAAGAGCAGTGGGCAACTTACAAGTATGTGCAGGACAGCAAGCCAGAGGAGAAGCAGCAATACATGCAATGGGGAGGTGTATGAGGAGGAAGATTGTGAAGCGGTATTGCTAGTGGATGCAACAAATGCCATTAACACCATTAATAGGGAGGCAGCTATTCACAACATCAAGATCAAATGCCCGAGCATCGCAAAGTACATAGAAAACACTTATAAGGAGCCAGCTAACCTGTATATAGTTGGAAACACAAAGAAGGAAGAAATGAAAATTCTCAAATCAAATGAAGGAACAACGCAAGGAGATCCAGTGGCAATGGCAATGTACGCACTGGCACTATCTATTCTGCAGCAGAAAATAAAACATGAGGCAACCCGAGTGAAACAAGTGGCATATGCAGATGACCTCACAGGTGCAGGAAGAATAGGGGATCTCAAAGAATGGTGGCGGAGAGTACAATCGGTTGGCGAAGTCATTGGGTACCATCCGAATGCTAGTAAATCTGTACTAATAGTGAAAGAAGACAAGTATGAAGAAGCGGTGCGGACTTTTGATGGGACAGGAGTGAAGATTACAAAGCAGGGTCAACGCCATTTGGGAGCAGTAATAGGCACAGAAGAATGCAAGAGAGACTATGTGCGAAAAAAGGTAGCGGAGTGGGTAAAGGAAGTGAAAACCCTGGCAGACATTGCGAAATCTGAACCACATGCTGCATATACTGCCTTCACATATGGTGTTAAGCACAGATGGACCTTTCTTATGAGAACAGTGCCTGACATTGGACAGATGCTCCAACCGCTGGAAGAAGCAGTCAGAGGAGCATTCATACCTGCTTTAACAGAGATGGAAGGCGTCACACAAGAGCTAAGAGATCTATTAGCTCTTCTGCCAAGGTTCGGAGGTATGGGGATCATAAATCCAGTGGAGGCGGCACCTCATGAGTACCAAAATTCCCTTAAACTTACTACGTCTCTGACAGAAAAAATTCGGGAGCAAAATGAAAACGATGAGGTGGACGAAGAGGAACAACGAAATGCAAGACAGGAAATTATAAAGAGCAGAGAAGAGAGACAGAAACATAGCCTAGAACAAATTAAGACTGTATGTAGTGAAGAACTGAAAATGAGAGTTGAGATGTCACAAGACACGGGGGCTTCAAATTGGCTCACATCATTACCAATAAAGGAAAAAGGCTTCAGCTTAAATAAACAAAAATTCAATGATGCCGTAGCCTTGAGGTATGGGTGGCCAGTTTCGAACCTGCCGCTGAAATGTGCATGCGGTGAAATAAACAACTCAGACCACTGTATGACCTGTAAGAAAGGAGGATTCATCTGTATCCAGCATGATGAAGTACGAGACATCACTGCACAAATGCTGGACGAGGTGTGCCATGATGTCAGAATCGAACCGGAACTTCTGCCTATGGACGGACAGCGCTTGGCCCACAATACTGCAAATACTTCAAATGAAGCAAGAGTGGACATAAGTGCTCGAGGTTTTTGGACGAAGGGACAACGGGCTTTTTTCGACATCAGAATCTTCAACCCAAGAGCACAAACATATCGTGAGCGAGGACACAAGGCGGCATACTTGAGAAACGAAAGTGAGAAAAAACGCGCTTATGAAGAAAGAATTTTGAACAGGGATCAAGGAAGCTCTACTCTTCTGGTCTTCTCATCGTCGGGAGGAATGGGACCTTCTGCAAGTGTCTTCTATGCCAGATTAGCTGAACAAATATCGGAGAAAAAGCGCCAGCATAGAAGCCAAGTCATAACTTGGATGAGATGCCGGCTCTCTTTCTCTCTTCTCAGGTCTGCACTCCTATGTCTCAGGGGTACAAGGTCCTCCCCGCTACAGAGGACAAGAGTGAGAGACTTGGACTTTGAAATGGTCGTGGCGGAGGGACGAATTGGGGAACAACTAGGTTGATTGTAGGGAGGTACTGGTACAATAAGATAAACTATAATGTAACTAGAATAAGATAGATTGTACACCACTTTGTAACTGTCACCATAATAAAAAGGAAAAAAAGGTATCTTCTTGATGCGGGAGGGAACAAGAACGAGAGGACACTCTAAGAAAATTTACAAAGAAAGAAATAGGCTTGAAAAGGCAAAGAACTCATTTTGTGATAGAGTAGTAAATGAGTGGAACGCACTGCCCCAGTATGTAGTCGATTCCGAATCAATAAGGAAGTTTGAAAGTAATCTTGATAAAGCATGGGGAAAACAAGATTTGAAGTTTGATTATAAAGCAAAAATACAGAATAGTAAAAATGTTGCGTCTGCTACCGCCGCCGCCAACACCGTGAACGACCGCAGCAGTGCAAGTACTGGCACTGAGCTGGATACACAGGCCTAGTTTGCCTTTTTCCAGAGGATCTACTGTAAGAAACTGTAAGATACTGGAAGTTCACAAACTACGGGATTATCGGGGCGTTGTCTCTATAATCGCGCCCCTGTGGCCGGCTCAGGTGTGGTACTCCCAATTGAAGACGTGGTGCGAGAACCCGGTGTCACTCCCGATCTTGTACTTCCACTTAGAGACAATTGGCAACCTCAAGACCTCGCTGACTTTTGCATTATGGACATTCAAAAGGCTAAGTGGTTAACTCCCTATGGTTAAAGTATAACTAATAAATTTATGAATCAGTACACTCTGTCAACCAGGCGTCAATACCAATGACATTGGAAATCATTTACGACTTGGATAGTGGAAACTGCTCCGACTGAAGCATCAGTATCTTTAATTTTCAAATACCTTGATTATCTATTTGAACATAAACGATTTTCAGTAGTCACACTTAAGAACCATTTGTCAGCAATCAGAGGCCCATTTTATGATTTAACCGGGCTCTCTGTACCGCAGGTGGAGGAGAAAGGTTTCATGCGTGCATGTTTTAAGCTTCGCCCACCACCCCGTCAGCTCATGCCTACCTGGTCGCTGGACAAAGCCTTGTCTTTACTACATTTTCGGAAAAATATAGTCACAATCCAAATTTTGATTTAATCTTAAAGAAGGCTGTGTTCCTTATGGCTTAAGCTACAGGAAACCGGGTATCGGAGCTGGCGGCGATGAGCAACAAACCAAATTGTCTTAGGTTTGGACGACTCAATGTAGAGATACAAATTGCGCCGTCTCCTACTTTCATTGCCAAGAATGTGCATAGTGAACATGTTTTTTCTGCATTTACGATCCCGGCTCTAAAACGAGGGGATACGCATCATAAGTTATGTCCAGTGCAATCTCTGATTAATTTTATGAGAGTGTCCCAGCCTAATCAGCCAGGAGCTCTCTGGGCTAAAAACACAGGTAAGTGCGTTACGAAATGAAGGTTAGCATCTTTGCTAGTAGAAGTCATTAAAGAAAGCAACCCCAGAGTAGTGGGGCATGCACATGACATCAGAAAATGGGCTGTATCGTTAAGATTCTTAAAGAATTTCTCAGTTGAGATATTGCTAACAAGCAGTTATGGGCGTCTAACCATACCTTCTTAATGTGCTCTCTGTCTGTTGCCCTGGATAGGCCAAATCTTCCCTGTGTAGCATTACGACAACGGGTCTGATAGGTCTATTGCTATTAGAATTAAGGGTAATTATAAGAGTGAAATAAGAAGGGGGGGGGGGTTTACTGGAGAGCTAAGATCTTCAGCCCCCACCGGATAATGTGATGAGTATACAAAGATATGTGATATACTTAAAATTAATGAACTGGTTATACAAGTTCCAGAGTATTTTTAATTTTTGTAGTGGAAACACATATACTGTATTGTATACTAAGCTATGTGATATAAGGCCGCGTCATACAGAGGCCGAACGTACTAGGACAAAGTCCCGAATAGGATGACTTGCACATTTTTACCGAATACAGCCGAGACGTCTCTCTCCCGAAATTTGAAGATTACGAACATGGCCCGAACGAGTTCAGAATAATATCCGATAGTCAAGAACGACCTACGACAAAATCTCGAACAACTACCGAACATGAATCGAACTTACACTCGTTATGCAAAGAATGATTTTCGACCATACCCGAATCATCAGACACAGATCCGAATGACATTGGAATGCTTTAGGATAATTAACCGAACTTAACCGATGAGATGTCGACAAACAACCGATAGAGAAGAACATTATGAGAACAACATCAGACTGTTTTACGACTGTAGCACCTCTGTCCCCAGTCAGTCGACGTCCCTCCCCCCAACCAGCACCGCCTTTGTTCATGTACTTCCTCACTCCATCCTTCCACCTCTCATTCGTTTTCAAATACACCTAGACAAAATGTAGGCTATAATAACAAAGTATTGTAATCGAGTTTACTGTATTATAATGTACCACCTAACGTAAGACTAACGTATCCTAACCTAATTATTGTCCTTCCTAATCTCAATAAAAGCAACTAATGAAGGCCAGAATAACGATATACCCATAAATAATCGTAGTGTTCGAACCCAGAGGCAGAACAGAGGTACGGTACCGGTATCTATAACATGCTCGCTTTTTCTGGACCCCCTTCTCCCACATGTTTAGCATATTCGTTTTGAGGTTTAAGACGTTCGTTCCGTTAGTTTGGCTATTTTGAGACCTTTCGCCTCATTCTGTTATCAATATTAGCCTATAAGACCTTTCGTGCCTTTTAGGTGTCGATTTTTTCCTGGCGAGCAATAGCGAACCTCTAATTTTAGAAGAGGCCCACATGTTTAGCATATTCGTTTTGAGGTTTAAGACGTTCGTTCCGTTAGTTTGGCTATTTTGAGACCTTTCGCCTCATTCTGTTATCAATATTAGCCTATAAGACCTTTCGTGCCTTTTAGGTGTCGATTTTTTCCTGGCGAGCAATAGCTAACCTCTAATTTTAGAAGAGGCCCACATGTTTAGCATATTCGTTTTGAGGTTTAAGACGTTCGTTCCGTTAGTTTGGCTATTTTGAGACCTTTCGCCTCATTCTGTTATCAATATTAGCCTATAAGACCTTTCGTGCCTTTTAGGTGTCGATTTTTTCCTGGCGAGCAATAGCGAACCTCTAGTTTTAGAATGAGGCTATTCTACTTGTTCTAAATCAATTCGAATTTAATTCCTAATTAAACAAGATACATCGAGCAGACATCCTACATTATTCGTATATTTGTCTGAATTTGATCGTAACTTGTTCTGAAAATTCGTAACTCGTGCAGGTTTTATTCTGGAATACGAGGGAATCATCGTAATTTTATCGAATTTTTGTCGGGAATTGTTCGGGATTTGTTCGGGATTTGTTCGGGTAGTTCCTAACAAATTCGGCAATTGAAAAAAGTACCGAACAAGTCCCGAAACAGAAGACCGAACTACGAATTAATCAGAACAACTTCCGAACGAGTTACGAATAATTCCCGACCAACATCCGACCATTTTGTAACGTTTTTTTTACCCGAATGTTCGTAGAAATTTAGTGTAGCCACTAAATTTTTCCCGACTCTCCGGAATGTCGGCAACATACATGAACAACATCAGACCAACATTAGACCAACCCACGAATAGTACGGAACGTATGCCTAATTATGCAGAATATACCCGACCCGCCTGAAATTTGATTTTTTTTTGCAAGTCATCCTATTCGGGACTTCGTCCTAGTACGTTCGGCCTCTGTATGACGCGGCCTATAGGCTACTGAATATTACGGACTGGTTTTACAGTCCAAGAATGCCTTGTCAGTTTATGCTTGAAATACATAGACATATTGTACAGCATATACAGTACTTATAAGAAGACATATGTGTATGTGATAAACATGACCAAATAATTGTGTACCTTACAATCCTCCCAGACTAGTATGAGTCAGGAGTATAATAATTTTGTCTAAGAATGTGATTCATAAAGATTGTAATTGATTGAAAATGATGAACACATTTGTAATCAATAGCTACATGCACCTGGGATGTGATGTACAAGCAGCTCTTCTTCGAGGTGCGCAGCCTGCTTTTCTTTTCCAGTTTTTATACCAATTTTCTATGAACAAAAATACATTTAAGAATGCTAGTTTTGGTGTTTTTCTCAACCTATTGTTGATTTGTTAGTGGTTTTTTGTATTGGCACAAATGTCCCCCTCCAGTCTGGAGATATCAGGCATATCGTCAATGATGGAGGGGCCACTAATAAATTATAGGTTTGAGTCCCGGAGGGAAGAATGAAAGCCTAATATTTATTAGTGGCCCCGGAATCATTGACGATGCGGGCCCTCCCTTCCATCCCCTTCCCATTCGTTGATGTTTTTAAGTTAGTCTTGATATATCATTGAAGGACGAGATGACGCTGGGCAGAACAGAGTCTCAGGGGAATACTCCGCACGGCAAATCAGCCACAAGTTGGGAAACTTGGTTATTTGAATTATCTTTTATTATTTTTACGAAGTTTTTTCGTAATGAGTACCCAATCATAAGGACGATTCCGTAAGAAAATTAGCGTACCCTTACGATGTGTGGCCTCTCTTCTCCCTGTGGCGGGTGTTTCAAACAGCTGACACAAGGGTTTGAAAGAGTGCCATTATATTATAGGCATATCGTCAATGATTCCGGGGCCACTACTAAATATTAGGTTTTCATTCTTCCCTCCGGGACTCAAACCTATAATATCACAACATGGAAGCAATGCATGAACAACAATTTACTCACCTTAATACTACAGGAATGGGTTAGGGGTGGGGGCTCCGAGACTAATCCCCAAGGCAGGGTGAGATCAGTTAAGCTGCCCCGGCATCATCATCACCTTTAGGATCATCCAACTTCTCTTGATGGCTGATGGCTTCAAATAGACGGATTGTTTTCTCAGCTACTGCTGCCTCATATTGGAATCCGTCAAAACTTGGGATTTGTGGGGCAGGGGCAGGTGAGGCAGGCATAGAATCACTGCTAGAAGAGTCAGAACCAGAGGACTCACTGCTAGACGAGTCAGAGCCCGGGACTCACTACCAGAGGAGTCATGTGATACAGTTGGAGGTGAGTGAGGGCTATGAGATTCACTGCCAGAGGAGACAGGTGATACAGGGGGAGGTAAGTCAGAGCCAAGTGATACAGAGGGTGGTGAGTCAGGGCCAAAGGACTCACTGCCAGATGAGCCAGGTGACACAGGGCCAGATGATACAGGGGGAGGAGACTCAGGGCCAAGTGATGCAGAGGAAGGTGTGTCAGGAGTTACAGGGCGAGGTGAGTCTGGGTCAGGTGTTACAAGTAAAGGTGAGTCTAGACCAGGTGAGAGAGCCCGGGCATCGTTCATGAAGACGGTGATGAGCGGTTGTTAACGTTCTTTAATTTTCTTAGCATGAAGATCACTGTAATATCAGAAGTCTGTCAATTCCAAACATCATCTCAGTTTTTCTGATCTTGCTCACCTTATGACCTAGTAGGGACTCCTTCATATAATCAACGGCAGATACGATGACACTAAGTTTGGACATGGTGAGTTCATCTGGTTCTACATCTTGCCCCTTGCTAATCTTCAAATTCTGAAACATTCAATATCTCTTCTGGAGTTGGTGTGTCGCCTACAGGCTACAGCATTAAAATTAAAGACTTCTTCAGCTGTGATCTCAGAAAAACCTGGAACTTCTCGTGCTGCTTCAACCGTCTCAATTACAGTGTCAGACAGAGATTGTGCGCCTTCCTACTCAGACACCTGGTGGGTTACTAGTGGTTTCCAAGCGTGGTGTATGGTGCCAACGTTGATGTCATCCCAGGCCTAAACCATATTGTCAACTGCATTCTTGATGGTGTACTGTCTCCAAAACTGATGGACTGACATAACTTCGCTGGGTCCGAGAAGTTCAGGAATATCAAACTGTGGGGTGGGGTGTTGCTCTGCTTCATCAATAGGATTGTCGAGGTCAAGGACCCCATTTAAAGTCTGGCATATCTCTTGTCCACTCTGTCGCTCGTCACAGCTCTCTGTAGACTCTTATTTTAGTAAATAGACCTAACATTGATACTGATCTCTTGATCTAATGGTTGCACTTTCGATGTTGTGTTGGGTGGTAGAAAGATGACAGTGATGTTGGAGTGTAAGTCAGACAAATATTCAGGGTGTGCAGGACAATTATTCATTACAAGCACTTCTTCACAAGGAATGCCGAGTTGCTGGCACTTCCACCGGGTTGCAGGTACAAAGTAGTTGAGCAGCCAATCTTTTGTAGTACGGTATGGTACCAGTGAACATTTGCAATTTTGCATCAGCCATAGAGGTTAGCTGTTTGTAGCAATGCGGATGTTTAGCAGTGTGGACAATCAGTGGCTTCAGCTTGTGTGAAACACTAAGACTGCAGGCAAACAGAACAGTAAATCTTGATTTATCGAGTTTTCTGCCTCTTGCTTGTTTCAGTTGTTTGGAAATTAATGTTGACTTAGGCATCTTTTTGTAAACCATCCCAGTCTCTTCCATGTTATAAATCTGATCAGCGGTAAATTCACCATCTCCGAGTTCTTGTCTTAGAATAACTCGGAATTCGTTGGCAGCCACTACGTCGGCAGACGCTGATTCGCCTGTAAATCTTACATTCATGATAGCCTTCCGGATCAAAAACGGTAAAGCCAGTCAGTTGATGGTGTACAATTTCTTGGAGGGCATCCATTCTTTGTGCAGAGGACAATGTATATGTTACGAGCTTCCTGTTGAATTTGTATTTTATCAACTGTTACACCTTCCCTTTCCTTTTTTGATATCCAGATGTACAGATGTCTCTCCATAGCGATGATTCTAGCATTGTAAGTTAGCCATCTTGAATCTACTTATGAGGAAGCCATAGGCTTTGATACAGGCCAAAATCTTGTTTTCATTTTTCGTAATGGTCCCAACAGTAAGCTCACTCAGGCCCATGACTCTGCCAATTGATGTGCTTCGTTGCCCTTCCTCCTTCCTCCTAATAACTTCTTGTTTCACTTCAAAGGTAATAGCCTATCGCTTCTGTGAAGTGCCTCTTCCCGGCATCCTAAAGGTCAATTAAAGTGAAAATGGTGGCTACAGCACAACCAGCGGGAGGTAAACAAAATCAACATTGGCCGACTACCTTCCTCCCCACCCCAAGCAGCGCAGATGCTTTTGTGACGTCTCTGCGTAATGACGCCAGTGATAGTCACGCGTTGGAGGAGAAAATGGCGCACATCTCTGTTTCTCCCTGGATTTCCCTTACATTGGTATGGGAAGCGCATAACTTGACTCATGATCGCTCAAACATCCACATCGGCAGCTAATGTTCCTCGGAACACGGTAACCAAATGCTGTGATGTAAAGAAACAGGCCAAAACTATTGGCCAAAAGAAAAGCAGTGTGACTTTTTCACACATGAAGAGCTCATCGCTCTGACCTACACAATCGGAAAGTTCGCAATGCAGTTCTTCAACTAAGTCTAAGATGTTGTCAACAAAGGATGCTACTGAACAGTTGGCAAGTAGCCTACATCCCATCATGAGGACTCTCTGTCCTCAGAAGTGTCTGCAGCCCGACATGCAAGCAAGGATTCTGCCAAAATTCCATCCTAGACATAAACCACTCTCATCCGTAGTTCATATCAGGCCACTCTTTAGTAATGCCTGGATGCACGAAGTTTAAAGCAGTTAAAGTCATAGGATAAAGGAAAGATTAATTGTGGGAGAGAGTTCCAGAGTTTACTTGTTGAGTAGAAGAGAAATTGAGAAAATTTGCCAATTCTTGGGTTGGAGAGCTGGACAGAATAAGAGTGGGACTGTGTTGAAAGGTGGGTGCCTCACACTTACTGCAAGGAGTAAAAAGGAGTACAAAGGAAATCAAGCAACAACAGATCTAGTGACCCCTCTAGGCTGCTTGTCCTCCAAAACACTGAGGGTCAAGTGCCCAAACAGTGGTTTAAAGTGGGTAAGGGAAAATTGGAAAGGGAACTACTGCCCTGGAACTAATGTCCGTGGCAGGATTAGGAAGCTAGTAGGGAACAGATGGGTTAGTAACATAACACAGTTATAAGTTATCTTTCGTATATCTGGGAAAAAGAGAGTAACGTCTTATTAACCCCTATATGTCAGCACGCAACATAAGTCGAGTATAATAAATCTGGACTATCTGGCGGCGCGCGACATAGGTCGTGTGGCAATTTCAGCACGTAATGTTGCTGAGAGAGAGAGACAAGTGGTGGCAGGAGAGTAGCGAGCGTATGACTGCTCCAGACCACCGCGGCGAACCTACTGACACGAATCCCACCTCCTCCCTCCCTCTCTCACTCGTTACATACTGAATTGTATGGGGAAAGTACCGAATTACATGCTTTTTGCACTCGTGTTGCGCGGTTGTTGCAAGAAAACTAGCCGTCATAAAAGGATCGTTATGGTGTCATTGGAAAGCTCTCTTTATGCCCTTTCAGGGATAGATACTTGTTTTATGCTCTGGGTCTTATTTAGGCATGAAAATGATCACGTAAACAGCCCAATTTTGGCTAAAAACACCCCGCTGGGTGGTACATATAAATAAACCGCTAGCCCGCTAATAAGGTGTTAATATACTGTATATACGCAATAATCCTTGATATATCTGAGCGAGGAATATAATAAAGTTATTCATTTACAAACGCAGTCAGTCGCGGGTTTGATGCAAGATATTTGTCTAGGCAAAGTTTAAAAGAATCAACGGTGCTGCAGTCTATAACGTTTCGGGGAAGCCCATTCCACAAGTTGACAAATCGATTGAAGAAGAAATTCTTAGATTCGTGAGTCAAAAGATTTACCAATAATTTTGCAACCATTTCCCCGCGTGTAATTAGATCGGTCAATAGTGAAGTACTTACTACAGTTCATATTGTCGATGCCTTTGATGATTTTAAACACTTGAACTAAGTTGCCTCATAATCTGCGCTGGGTTAAAGGAAATGATTTAATTCTCTAAGACGCTCCTCGCATGGTTTGTTTTTTAGGCTAGGTATAATTTTGGTAACTATGTTGAACTCGTTCTAGCTTGTTTATATCTCTTTGGTAAGGATTGAACGCAGTATTCCAGAAGAGGGCGGACTAAGGAATTGTAAAGAGTTAGGATAACTTCTTTGGATTTATGCTCAAATAACCTGCCTATAAAGCCAATTATTTTGTTTGCCTTCTTAACAACTTCTGAACATTGTTGACACGGTTTTAGGTTACTCGATATTGTTACTCCCAAATCGGTTTCTCTGTCTACACTCTTAAGCTGAGTGCCATTCATCGAATAGTTTGCTTTCTCATTATGGTATCCGATATGTAGTACTTTACATTTATCCGCATTGAAACTCATTTGCCAAATTTGGGCCCAACATGACAACTTATCTAGATTGTGTTGCATATCGTCAACTTGTTCTTTTAAGAGTACGCTATTTGCAATGTTTGTATCGTCAGCAAACTTTGAGATTGTACAGGTGAGACTCTCATCTATGTCGTTGATGTAAATTAGAAAGAGAATTGGTCCTAGTACCGATCCCTGGGGTACCCCGCTAGTTACCGTGGGATGAGCAAATCTACATGACTTCCCATTATATTGGCCCTTTTGACCAAAGTAGCACCTGCTTTCCAGATAATATCTGCACACTGGTGTAGACAACCCCAGTAGGTGTGGCTGGGGCTGCGAGGGGTTATGTGGTGAGCTACGTGTGGTTGTGGTTGATAGTGGGCTTGGTGTATGGGTGGGTGAGGCCTGCAGGGGGGTGGAGTTACGTGTCGGTTGTAGGTGGGCAGGTGGTGAGCTATGCTGGGTCTGGGAGGGGGAAGTCTGGTAGTTGGGGGAAATAGTGGTGTGGTTTAGGGATGGTGTGGTGTTATGAGGTGGTGTAGAGGGGGGCTGGGTGTCATGATCTGCCGGGCGTAAGTAGGCAGATGGCAGAGGTGTGGAGGGGGGCGGGTCATGTGGGGAGGCGGCGGCGGTGTGGTATTTGGTGATGTCGCAGTGTTTCGAGGTGGTAGAGAGGGGGCTGATGAGAGTTTTTGTGTGGGAAGAGTTGTGTGTGGTGTTTGTTCAGAGGAAGGTGTTGTTGGTTGTTTTGGTGTGTTTCCCCAATTTTGTTGGAATATCACCGCCTCTTGGCTATATTTAGGTCTATCTTGTACCTCTGTTTTTTCCACAGTCTGGATGATTTGCATTGTGAACTCGGCACAGCTGTTGCAAAAATGGAAGTTCTTCCCCTTATTATTATAAGCCATGTTTATCGGTGGTGAAAGTCCTATGCAGCACCAATGAAACTTGTCTTTGCATATTTGGCATTTTGTGCCACGTTTGTCTCTCACTCTGTCCCTACAGATACTGCAAACGTCCTTGGTATTCATATCTATAGAGATTGGAACTACCAAAGTTCACACTTAGAACTATTTACGGGTTCTAAAGGAAGCTAAGGATGAGCTCTCCAAACCACTGACATTGCTACTCAATAAATCCTTACAGTCTGGAACTATGCCTGATCAGTCGAAGCTAGCCAAAGTAACACCGATATTAAAAAAAGGCAGCAAATCCCTACCCAGCAACTATCGTCCAATTAGCTTAGCCTCAGTTGTATGTGAAATGCTAGGAACACTCATAAGAGGCAGACTCATAAATCACTTAGAGGAAAATGGCATACTTAAAGATACTCAACAATGCTTTCGTAACAAACGCTCCTGCTTAACAAATCTCTTAGACTTCTTTCACGATATCCTCAACCTCTATGATGAGAGTAAAGCTGTAGATATTATATACCTTGATTTTCAAAAGGCCTTTGACAAAGTCCCCCACAAATCTTTACTGCTAAAACTCCTTGGTGCCGCTAGAAGAGTGGCGAACACATCAAAAGGTATCAAAAGGTAAGGTATCTAGGTGAGATTGTATCAGGTCCAGGCGTTTTATTTACCTTGCGTTTATCTAGACAATTCAATACTTCTCTCTCTGTAATGGTGATATTGCTTAGAACATCAGATTTATCAATCTGAATCGGCGATGCTGTAGGGATATCACTGAGGTCTTCTGTTGTAATAACTGATGCAAAGAAGGGAGGGGGTATGGATTGAGAGAGATCTGAAGAACACCGATTGTTGTAATAGCGATGGTAGAATGAAAAAGATGCAACATTGCGGCATGTAGAAAGAGATTGCAGGGAACTAGTAAGAGGAAGTGAGTAGATGAGACAAAATGCTTTGGACTCTACTCTTTCGAGAAATGCAGTATGGGTGGAGCCTTCCCACAAATGTGAACAATACTCAATACAGAGGCGCATTGTGCCCCGATGCAGAGCAAGAAGCTGTGTGGGGGTGAATAGATGATTAAGCGCACCTAATTTTTGAGAAGCTGCTTTAGAACATAAGAACATAAGAAAATGGGAGTCTGCAAAAAGCCGATCGGCCCATACAAGGCAGATCCCTGTCACACCCAACCCCAATTACAAGGCCCAATTATAGGCCCAACTCACTAATACCTTGAGTACTGCCCCCACCAAAATGGTCAGGGATTAACACAAGATTACGGGGGTCTGCTGAACGCCGATTGACCCACACCTGGTAGATCCCCCTCACACCCAACCCATCTCGTCCATATGCCTATCTAATTTTATCTTAAAGCTCCCTATCGTTCTTGATCCCACTATATCACTTGGTAGCCTATTCCACCCATCTACAACTCTGTTACCAAACCAATATTTGCCTATATCTTTTCTGAAACGAAATTTATCTAATTTGAAACCATTTGTACAAGTTCTTTCGCTATCACTGAGCTTTAGTACATTTTTCATGTCCCCTTTATTAATCCCACTAACCCACTTGAATACTTCTATCAAATCCCCTCTAACTCTGCGTCTCTCTAACGAATGTAAGCCTAATTTCTTCAACCTTTCTTCATACGGAAAATGTCTAATATTATGGATAATTTTTTGTCATTCTACGTTGTACTCTCTCCAATAAATCTATGTCCATTCTGTAATAAGGACACCAAAATTGAACAGCATAATCCATATGGGGTCTCACTAATGACAAGTAAAGTTTTTAAGATAACATCAGCAGTTCTGTTACTCACACTCCTAGATATAAACCCGAGAATCCTGTTTGCCTTGTTACGAACGCTTATACATTGTTTTCTAGGCTTCAAATCATTTCTAACAAACACACCTAGATCTTTCTCACAGTCCGAGTTTTCTAATTCCATATTAGCTAGTTTATATTTAACATTTGTATGCATCTTCCCTATCTTTAATACCTTGCATTTGTCAATGTTAAACTTCTGCCAATTTACTGACCATTCGTGTAAGGTATCTAGATCCCTTTGCAGACACTCTATATCTCTATCTGAATCAATTTTGCTCCCCATTTTGGTATCGTCTGCAAATTTACTTATCCTATTAGTTATACCTAAATCAAGGTCATTTATGTATATAATAAACAACAGAGGACCTAATACAGATCCCTGGGGGACACCACTTTTGACTGCTCCCCATTCTGACTTGGTACCATTTATGCTGACTCTCTGCTTCCTACCAATTAGCCATGACCTAATCCATCCTAACAACGCCCCACCTATTCCATGTGCCTCAACCTTTCTCATCAATCTTTCATGAGGGACTCTGTCGAAAGCTTTACTGAAATCTAAATATATAATATCATATGACTTGTCATTATCTACTGCTTCATATACCTCTGAGAAAAAACTAAGCAAATTAGTAAGGCAAGACCGTCCCTGAGTGAATCCATGCTGAGAAGAATTGATTAACCCTTGTTTAGCGGCGAGCAACATAAGTCGAGTTAAATAAAGCTGGACTATGTGGCGGCGCTCGACATAACTCGAGTGGCAATTTCAGCACGTAATGTGGCTGAGAGAGAGAGACAAGTGGTGGCAGGAGACTAGCGAGCGTATGACTGCTCCAGACCACCGCGGCGAACCTACTGACACAAATCTCAGCTCCCTCCTCCCTCTCTCGCTACATACTCAATTATGTACTGAAAGTACCGAATTACCTGCTTTTTGCACTCGCGTTGCACGGTTATTGCAAGAAAACTATCCATCATACAAGGATCGTTATGGTGTCATTCGAAAGCTCTGTTTATGCCCTTTCAGGGATAGGTACTTGTTTTACGTTCTGGGTCTTATTTAGGCATGAAAATGATCACGTAAACAGCCCTATTTTGGCTAAAAACACCCCGCTGTGCGGTACACATAAATAAACCGCATAGGCCGCTCGTAAGGTGTTAAGTTAAATGTTTCTAAGTGGTTTCTCATTTTCCTAGCAATAATTGACTCTAGTAGCTTTCCTATTAATGAAGTGAGACTAATGGGACGGTAATTGGATGCTATTGATTTATCACCTTTTTTGAAGATCGGAACTACATTTGCAAGCTTCCAAGCTTCTGGAACTATACCTGTTTCTAATGACTTGTTAAATAGAAATGTTAATGGGTAACTTAACTCATCTCTGCATTCTTTTAATACTCTAGCATATACCTCATCAGGACCAGGCGATTTATGAGGTTTCAGTCTGTCAATTTCCTTAAGCACATCATTTCTACTTATAGTAACCGTACTTAACATATTTTCTATACTATCGCTATATACATTACGGATTTCTGGAAACTGTGCCAAATTTTCATTAGTGAAAACGGAAAGAAATTGACTATTTAATGTACTGCACATTTCTAAATCATTTTCTGTCATTTCTCCTATCGAAGTTTTAAGGGGACCAATTACATCTCTAACCTTGGATTTATATAGTTGGTAAAAAGCTTTAGGATTATTTTTTGAGTCATTGGCAACCTTATTTCATAATTTCTTTTTTCTTTCCTAATATCCTTTTTTACCTGTCGTGATAGATTCTGATAGTAAGCAAGTAGGTGAATTTCGCCTTTCTTAATTTTTCTATATATTCCCCTCTTTTTTCCTAGAAGATCTAATAGTCTATTTATTATTCATCTATTTGGGTTGGTTCTGTGTTGATCTAAATTTTCTTTTGGGGATATATTTATTTTGCGCATTGAATACCGACTTGATAAAATTATCGTATGTATCTACCAAGTTTGACGTCTCTTCCTGACTTAAGATGACAGGTGCCTGAGAAGGGATACACTCATTTGGACACCTGGATCGACTTAATTTTTTGACCATAGGGTCCGCTAATAGAGTTCTTCTTAACCCACCATAATTGGCTTTTCTGAAGTCAGGTATTAATGTTGTATTCTCTCTGGTATTACCTTTCCATTGTATATTAAAATACACAGAATTGTGATCACTATTTCCTAGGTGGTCCCCGAATTCTACACTATTTATCATATGTTCATTGTTACTGAAAACTAAATCGAGAATATTATCACCTCTAGTCGGCGTATCTATTAATTGAGATAAAAAACTATCTTGTACTACCTCAATAAACTCCTTTGAATCAGAGTCGCCTATTTGTTGCTGCCAATCTATATTAGGGAAATTAAAATCCCCCATAATGCACACGTTGCTAAACCTTGATGCTATTTTAATTTCCTCCCATAATGATGTTCCATCATTTCTACTCATATTTGGCGGCCTATACATAACTCCAATAACTAAGGTCTCACTACCTTCGTTAACCTCTACCCAAACACTTTCATTTTCATTATTTACTCTAATACCTGATTTAATACAGATTTTTAATGAACTCCTGACAAACACTGCTATACCGCCGCCCCTCCTACTTGTTCGGTCATATTTAAACAAAATATATCCCGGTATATCAAACTCTGCTAAAAAATGCCTGGTTTCTGTATTAATCCATGTTTCAGTTAGTGCTATTATGTCTATATTTTCTTTGCTAACCAGTGCTCTAAGTTCGTTCATTTTGTTACATAAACTCCTATAATTTGTATAATAAACCCTCAAACTATTACTTGTATTTGCAACTATTTTTCTATTGTTTTTAACTAATTTATTTTTACCTGTTGAACTACTAGACCTAGACAGAAAATCTGCGCTTTCAGAATGTTCGTTATTACTATCAATTTCATGTGGCTGGGATTCTATTTTACTTACACACCTATGGTTTATTAACAAAACCCCGCAACAAACTTGTCGAGTGAGCTGGCTAAGGT
The DNA here is from genome assembly GCA_032716605.1 of Paralithodes platypus. NCBI lineage: Eukaryota > Metazoa > Arthropoda > Malacostraca > Decapoda > Lithodidae > Paralithodes > Paralithodes platypus. The sequence continues at coordinate 33,735,366 of CM064566.1, forward strand.
CGAAACTCCTAGTCGAAAGAGATGTACTCCATCCTGGGCATACAGTTCATCGTTACCATAGAAGAGGAGGGTCCAGTTATCCAGGAATGGAATAGTATTTGCCTTGCAATACTTCTCCAGCCGGCTATTTACACCAATAGCCCTGGAGGACCATTCCTTCCTTACCCCTCTTCTTGGTAGGATACTGTGTAGCACAGGAACTCCACCCTTCTCCTTGATCCTCTCCAACATTTCCTGGTACGTGGTGAGCAACTCCTCAGTCCTGCATTTCCAAATGTCGTTGCTCCCTGCGTTGAGGAAGATGATGGGGTCCTCCCCACTTGCTTCCATGACACCATCTAGCTTTTCTGCCACCCTCTCGACTCCGGCACCAGGCAGACAGACAACTTTACCAACATGTGTGTTAGTAGCCCTGCCAAGGTATTTAACCATTGAATCCCCTACAATTAAAATAGACTTAGCTGTTTTCTGTTGCCGGCCTGTAGCAGAAGTAGTAGCAGCAGAAGTAGCTGCAGATTTCCTCCCCTCCCCTCTCACTGCCCCGCTGTAAGACGGGTCATCTCCTTCCTTCTTTCCCCCTTCACTGCCATCACACTCGTCATCCAGGGCGCTATACTTGTTTTTAACCATCACATACTGCTTCTGGAAGGTTAATTTCATTCCTCTTGAAGATAGGACCTTCCAGGAAGAGTCCGGTTTTCCTACACCAGTGGCATTTTTCTTTTCCTCTAATGCCATCTCCAATGCTAAGTTCTCGTCCTTGAGAGATTGGACCTCGAGCTCAACATTCTCCAGCCTGTATTGCAAAGCAAGACAAAGCTGGAGAACATGGGAATAGGTGACAATCTCATCAGCACAAGCCATCACTAAGAATGTTCACCTCACTAGGGGATAAACAGGTATGTTACGAGCGGTCACTGGGTACGTCCTCACTGGTCAAAGGTCAGGAGCCAACTGAGCAAGAGTGGTAACATGATCTTTCCAAAAAAGGGTGGATGAAAAAGATATACCTCGCGCTAACACATGAGACTCACTGTCACGAGGTAACACCTTCCCTTTCAGGTGATGTAGGAATCCTAACTTGGTCAAGAGTAGCAACAGCTCTCTATAATTTATTCACACACTCCAGTGTTGCACTGCCAAAATCAATACTCTAAGGCATCTCAAGTTCTCCCTTACACACTGCACATTAAAAGTCTATTGTTTTCGTCATAGGTCCACTCGCCCACTACATATCTTGTGTACCCAGTCAATACAGGCGCAACATTGAATTAACCTTTTTATGCACCGAGGGTTGCCGTTTAGTATTCAAAAGTAGAATTATCTTAATCTCATAATTACCTCTCCAACATTAGTTTTCTACCCACAGCTCGCTCAAAGACAACTGCAGAGGTTGAAGTAACTAAACTAAAGGTTTCTAAATACCCCCCATGGTCACAAAGCCTTGTAAGCATCCCAGAAAGGGGGGAATTCGCGTACTTGTGCGTGAAAGGGTTAAGTTATTTCACACCCCCTTCCCACAAACTGCACATGGAAAGTTGTCGTTTCTTTCCATAGTTCTGCACCCTACTCTACTGATCATAACCATTTTTTGTTTATCTATATTAACTCTTAGTCCCTTGTTTGCCATACCCTCCCTCCATCTACTGAACTTTACTTCTGCTTCCTGCGCACTATCTGTGATAAGAACTAGCTCATATGCATACAGCAACTCTCATGGGAGTCCTGTTCTAGAGTCTCCTCACAGTGCCTCCAGGATCCAAACAAACAGTAGTGGGCTCAATGTTGAACCCGGTGAACTCCAACTTTCACTGGGAACTCATCGCTCAGACCCCCATTCACCTTACCTGCTGCCTGTGACCCCTTATACATTCTCATCCTCACATGCACCAACCACTCCTCTACTGCAAGTTTTCTCAAAGGCCACTGCATTACTTCCCTTGGCACCCAGTCAAAGGCCTTCTCCATGTCTACAAACGCTAGGTATAACTCCCTGTTTTTCTCTAAGAACCTCTCTTGCAGTTGTCTAAGAATGAAAATAGCATCGGTTTTGCCACGTCCCAGCATAAATCCGAATTGCATGTCACTGATCATGCATTCCTGATCATGCACTCAAAGACTCTTTCGCTGACTCTCATGACTTGGTCGAGTATTTTCAAATCCCAATAGATTAATCTAATTACAGTATTTCTATGTTTTTGAAATTGCATATGTTATCAAATTGTTATCTCTTACTAATTGGACTGCGGCATACGAATTGGCCAATCTAACCTGCACTGTATAATAAACGTTTGCAATTTACTGAATGAAGCTATAAACATATTTTTGTGAGTGTTGAAGACATAGACTCCTCTACATAAGGACTGGCGTCGGCCATACTCGGGTCCCAGAACTTGGGTCCATTGTCAGGCCCACAAACTGAGGTCTTATTTTAGTTTTACTGGATATGGGACTTTGTGTTTTTACTCTACAACATCTTATTAACTAGAGCAACCAAGTAAAGGTTGATGCAACAGCTGATGCAACTGCTGTACTTTGGATGCTGCTTGAACATCCCCAATGTCAATGTAAAAATTTCCTCCACTACGTTGTCTTGCTTGACCAAAAAACTTTTCTAGGGGATCTTTTGAAAAAACAGCAGGTAGGCTTGTTGTGATGACAAAGGCATCTGCTGTTGACTGTGTTAGTTTCTTCTCTCTGCCATGCCCACCAGTCCACCGACAGCTGGATACAACTGTACACATTTCTTGCAGAGCTTTGAAGTTTGTACAGTTTAATGTCCAAGGTTCACGATATTGGTCTCGTAAATGAACTGCGCTGTACTTGCTTTTAACATTCATAATTTTAAACCAATTGGTTACCAGTGTTATGTATATCACTGTTCCATCCTGAAATTTAACAGTTCCTTTAAGACCTTCAAATGCAGAAATCGTTTTCTCATTGAACACTTGGCAAACTAAGGGCACACTCTGACGTTGCAATGGTTTAGGAAATACTGATAAGCGTGTGAGTTTTGTCAGACGAAGTGGTGTCTTCTGATCTTCATTGTAAAGAGCTTTAACATCACTCCAACACGCCAAATATTCTGTACCGTCCTTGCTAAAATGTAATTCTTGACATTTCTCTGTGATCCAGTTGTTTCTCATATTCTTGAGGATGTGAACATAATCATAGACAAGGAAAACATTTATGCCATCTGGTGCTAGTGTTACTTTTCCAGGACCCCCAAGCATTCTGTAAACAGCTTGATTCAGTGGACAGTTGTCACAGACGAACGATACTGGATGGCCACCACTAGCTTTAACAACATATACAGCCTCAAGTAATATTTCCTTCAGTTGAATAGCATTCAGTTTTGATACAGGATGAATTCGTATGATGTACCGTGGTCCTCCATAGTGACAAACAACTTCAATAGCAAGAGCAGATGTTGCTAGATTTTCTGGTCCGTTTGTTGCATAGCCTACTATATGCTCTCCTGTAAATCTAAGGGCCTGCTTAAGCTTGACTTCATCAAACAAAATGTTAACTAACCGCTGTTGTGGCTTCAACTGATCAAAAAGGATTGGGAGACACTTGTCAGCATAAGTGCGAGATAACAATTGGCGAATCTGTTTCTCACAAGGAAGACTAATTGCTTTGGAGTTTCTAAGCATTCTATATGCTGCGGGTGATATACAAAACAGTTCTGCTGCTAGAATTAACATATGCTTTGTATATCGGCGATTTTTAGGAGGAATAAGAAGGAGTTGTAACTGTGCTTGAATGAACTGAAAACCTTCAATTTCATGAAATTCTGTGATAGAGTCAAGTTCTGAAATTATTCTTTTTAAGCGGTCAGTATTAGTCGCTTCATGAGTGTTCATAATTTTCACTATTTCTTCAATTTGAGACCACTTACTTACCAAGCTATTTTTTTGAAGATTCAGTTTACTTTTTGGTATCTCCCAGCCACTTTTCTCTGCTACTACCAGCTGCAGAAAACCAAAAGGAGACTGTACCTCTTTAACACCTTATTAGCGGCCTAGGCGGTTTATTTATATGTACCGCCCAGCAGGGGTGTTTTTAGCCAAAATAGGGCTGTTTACGTGATCATTTTCATGCCTAAATAAGACCCAGAACGTAAAACAAGTATCTATCCCTGAAAGGGCATAAACAGAGCTTTCGAATGACACCATAACGATCCTTTTATGATGGCTAGTTTTCTTGCAATAACCGTGCAACGCGAGTGCAAAAAGCATGTAATTAGGCACTTTCCCCATACAATTCCGTATATAGCGAGTGAGAGAGGGAGGGAGGAGGTGGGATTCGTGTCAGTAGGTTCGCCGCGGTGGTCTGGAGCAGTCATACGCTCGCTACTCTCCTGCCACCACTTGTCTCTCTCTCTCGGCAACCTTACGTGCTGAAATTGCCACACGACCTATGTCGAGCGCCGCCACATAGTCCAGCTTTATTTAACTCGACTTATGTTGCGCGCCGACAGTTAAGGGTTAAAATGAAGAAACTTATCAACTGCTCTACCATTACCATCTGTCTTAAACATTGTCAGTTCTCTACCATTGTGCATTATATAAAACTCAGGGAAGTGTTTTCCAATCTCCTGCAAATTTGTCATAACTATGCATTTTGTCTTGTTCATATTCAAATTCAGTTTGTTTTTTAAGTCTTGCTTCACTTGTCACTGTTTTAGTTAACCTAGGAGCTGACGTAAGTTGTTTGAGGCAAGACTTGGGTACACCTTTAAAAACTGTAGGAGGCCCAGCTGGTCGTTTTCCTCCCCGAACTGTGACCCAATCGCAGTCGAAGTGTGATGCACAAATCCATAGTTTCGACCTGTCTCTCAAACTTTCTGGGCTATTTGGCATAGCACTAATCCATGCATGTCGTTCTTGTTCTTCATTCGGGAAACACACCATAGGACTGTATGGCTCTCCCCTGTAGTTTCCACGACAATTGAATGCAGCACATCTTTTCGGCATTGTTCCTGTAAAGCAAAAAAACAAGAATAGTTGTAAAATGGTTATCAGTACATATCAAAGCAACCCGTTGACATCAGCTCAATTCTAATATTTATCAGCTAAATAAGTTGTTAACACAGATCCTTTTGTGACTGGTAAGTATTTATAAGAAAATTACTTACAATAAGCTGAGAGATAACGAACAACAGAACAAAAATGTGTTGCCTCTAACGTGTTTCGTGGGTGACTGGCGTCTGGCATCGTCCTGGGCTGTTCGTTTTCTGGCGAGACATTAAAGGACTGGCGTCGGCCATACTCGGGTCCCGGAACTTGGGTCCATTGTCAGGCCCACAAACTGAGGTCTTATTTTAGTTTTACTTGATATGGGACTTTGTGTTTTTACTCTACAACATCTTATTAACTAGAGCAACCAAGTAAAGGAAAATAAAACATTTGTTTTTGGTTGATTGACTCATAAGTCTCTTTCGTGATTGAACATAATAGGAAAATATACAGTTATAATGAGATAGTTTATAAGAACATGTATTATACAAGCAAAGCATCATACCATGACTTACATTAATTAAATATTAGAAGAAATTAAAGTAAAACCTTTGCAAAATATTACTTTACACATAATTTTACATATATCAAAAGTCACATAACACAATAATTAACTTAAACATTAGAAAGTTTCTCTTGTCGCCTTAAGCAGCCTAGTGTACACTCCCGATCGCTTGTATTAAATACAAAGGCCTTAAACAACACATTACACAATGTCTGGCATGCTCCTGAATGGCTAGCTAAAGGAGCATCTACATAAGACAAGCATTGTTTCAAGTAATTGCGACAACACTTTTTCGAGTCTTGGAGACATTTGAAGGGTGATGCCACTATGTACAAAGAAGACAGTAGCCAGTGTAGGCATACTCAGCCCACCTCGATTGAGCGCAGTCAAAAACTCTGATGACAAGCATTCCCCAGAATCTACTTCCTGTTGTCCATGTTTATGAGCTAAAAATCCCCCAATGTAGACAATTTTATGTTTTAAAGTATCATCTGAATCTAGAAGTAGTTGAGTGTCTTGTAATGTCAGCTCTTCCAGAAGTTGTAAATCACCATCATCTATTGGCTGCTGTACAAAATTCACAGCTTACTTCTTTGGCTCGGTCAGAAACGATGTCACGTTTCAACAGCTGATGCAACTTCTGTACTTTGGATGCTGCTTGAACATCCCCAATGTCAATGTAAAAATGTCCTCCACTACGTTGTCTTGCTTGACCAAAAAACTTTTTTAGGGGATCTTGTGAAAAAACAGCAGGTAGGCTTGTTGTGATGACAAAGGCATCTGCTGTTGACTGTGTTAGTTTCTTCTCTCTGCCATGCCCACCAGTCCACCGACAGCTGGATACAACTGTACACATTTCTTGCAGAGCTTTGAAGTTTGTACAGTTTAATGTCCAAGGTTCACGATATTGGTCTCGTAAATGAACTGCGCTGTACTTCCTTTTAACATTCATCATTTTAAACCAATTGGTTACCAGTGTTATGTATATCACTGTTCCATCCTGAAATTTAACAGTTCCTTTAAGACCTTCAAATGCAGCAATCGTTTTCTCATTGAACACTTGGCAAACTAAAGGCACACTCTGACGTTGCAATGGTTTAGGAAATACTGATGAGCGTGTGAGTTTTGTCAGACGAAGTGGTGTCTTCTAATCTTCATTGTAAAGAGCTTTAACATCACTCCAACACGCCAAATATTCTGTACCGTCCTTGCTAAAATGTAATTCTTGACATTTCTCTGTGATCCAGTTGTTTCTCATATTCTTGAGGATGTGAACATAATCATAGACAAGGAAAACATTTATGCCATCTGGTGCTAGTGTTACTTTTCCAGGACCCCCAAGCATTCTGTAAACAGCTTGATTCAGTGGACAGTTGTCACAGACGAACGATACTGGATGGCCACCACTAGCTTTAACAACATATACAGCCTCAAGTAATATTTCCTTCAGTTGAATAGCATTCAGTTTTGATACAGGATGAATTCGTATGATGTACCGTGGTCCTCCATAGTGACAAACAACTTCAATAGCAAGAGCAGATGTTGCTAGATTTTCTGGTCCGTTTGTTGCATAGCCTACTATATGCTCTCCTGTAAATCTAAGGGCCTGCTTAAGCTTGACTTCATCAAACAAAATGTTAACTAACCGCTGTTGTGGCTTCAACTGATCAAAAAGGATTGGGAGACACTTGTCAGCATAAGTGCGAGATAACAATTGGCGAATCTGTTTCTCACAAGGAAGACAATTGCTTTGGAGTTTCTAAGCATTCTATATGCTGCGGGTGATATACAAAACAGTTCTGCTGCAAGAATTAACATATGCTTTGTATATCGGCGATTTTTAGGAGGAATAAGAAGGAGTTGTAACTGTGCTTGAATGAACTGAAAACCTTCAATTTCATGAAATTCTGTGATAGAGTCAAGTTCTGAAATTATTCTTTTTAAGCGGTCAGTATTAGTGCTTCATGAGTGTTCATAATTTTCACTATTTCTTCAATTTGAGACCACTTACTTACCAAGCTATTTTTTTGAAGATTCAGTTAACTTTTTGGTATCTCCAAGCCACTTTTCTCTGCTACTACCAGCTGCAGAAAACCAAAAGGAGACTGTACCTCTTTAAAATGAAGAAACTTATCAACTACTCTACCATTACCATCTGTCTTAAACATTGTCAGTTCTCTACCATTTTGCATTATATAAAACTCAGGGAAGTGTTTTCCAATCTTTCCTGCAAATTTGTCATAACTATGCATTTGGCTTGTTCATTTTCAAATTAACTTTGTTTTTTAAGTCTTGCTTCACTTGTCACTGTTTTAGTTAACCTAGGAGCTGACGTAAGTTGTTTGAGGCAAGACTTGGGTACACCTTTAAAAACTGTAGGAGGCCCAGCTGGTCGTTTTCCTCCCCGAACTGTGACCCAATCGCAGTCGAAGTGTGATGCACAAATCCATAGTTTCGACCTGTCTCTCAAACTTTCTGGGCTATTTGGCATAGCATTAATCCATGCATGTCGTTCTTGTTCTTCATTCAGGAAACACACCATAGGACTGTATGGCTCTCCCCTGTAGTTTCCACGACAATTGAATGCAGCACATCTTTTCGGCATTGTTCCTGTAAAGCAAAAAAACAAGAATAGTTGTAAAATGGTTATCAGTACATATCAAAGCAACCCGTTGACATCAGCTCAATTCTAATATTTATCAGCTAAATAAGTTGTTAACACAGATCCTTTTGTGACTGGTAAGTATTTATAAGAAAATTACTTACAATAAGCTGAGAGATAACGAACAACAGAACAAAAATGTGTTGCCTCTAACGTGTCTCGTGGGTGACTGGCGTCTGGCATCGTCCTGGGCTGTTCGTTTTCTGGCGAGACTTAATGTCGCCAATATGGCGGGGATATGGACGATTGCGTGTGAAATTACATGCATTTATATGTAAAGTTGTGTTTGTGTACATATTTTTGTGTTTAAGAAAGTCGGAGAGACCACTGCTTTCATGATACTGCTTTTAAGCAATGGACCCAAGTTTCAAACTCCGAGAGTGCTCGTTTCCAGTCCTTATGTAAAGGGGTCTATGGTTGAAGAGTATCTCAAGCAACACAAACCCCTGCTGCAGTCTTATCAAAGCTGCAAGATTCCGTAGGTATTGAAATTATCTTAAAAGGGCTGGTTCAAATGCCCTAGTGAGAACGAAATTAGTTAATGTAAGCCTTTCCCACAGCTAAGCACATTTTGCATTTAAGAAAATTTATAGATAGTCACAAATATAAAAGGAAGAAAAGAGAGCATATTTGGCAACTCCTCAGGCAACGAGCCAAATGCCCCTTTCACACATACAGGACTAGGGTGCCGCATGCAGCAGAGTAGCTACTCTGCTGCATGCGGCACCCGAGTCGGCACCTAGTCCTGACCATGCGGCTGTAGTCGTCTGTAGTCTGGTGAAGTCCTGGCAATGCGTGTCAAGTCGTGGCCCCAGAACAAAATGTTTGTGAGTTTCAAAATTTCGTCCAGACTTGAAATTTGTCTGGTGGATGCGGGGAGTAGTCTGCGCTAGTCGGCGCTAGTCGTCATTAGTCTTCTGTATGCGGCTGTAGTCCTTGAGTATAGCGTAGCGAATTGTGTGTCATGTGTAGCATAAAGACTACAGCCGCATACACCAGAATACAGCCGACAGACACGAGTACAGCCGCATAGGTCTACTTCCTTTCCTCCGCCTTCTCCTCCTCTCTGCTTCTCATTCTCCTCCCTCCCTCCCTTCTCCTCCTCTCTGCTTCTCATTCTCCTCCCTCCCTCCCTTCTCCTCCTCCTCTCTTCTTCTCATTCTCCTCCCTCCCTCCCTTCTCCTCCTCCTCTCTGCTTCTCATGCTCATCACTCCCTCCCTTCTCCTCCTCCACTCTCCTTCTCATTCTCCTCCCTCCCTCCCTTCTCCTCCTCCTCTCTGCTTCTCATTCTCCTCCCTCCCTCCCTTCTCCTCCTCCTCTCTGCTTCTCATTCTCCTCCCTCCCTCCCTTCTCCTCCCTCCCTTCTTTTCCTCCTCTCTCCCTTCTTTTCCTCCTTCTCCTCCTGTCTTCGTTCTTTTCCTCCTTCTTCCTCCCTTCTTCTTCTCCACCTCTTCCCTCCCTCACTACCTCCCTACTACCCCCTGTTCTTCTCTTCCTACTCTCTTCCCTCTCATTAACCCGCTGAGTGCCAGCCAATTTTGACGGTGTGCTTCTGCCAGTGCCAGAGTTTTTTTTTTGTTTTTTTTGTTTTGGCTAAATCTATGAAGTTGGGAGAGAAAGGAAGGATAATGGTAAAAAAAACACTCCCCTCGCCAGAAATCAGGTCCCCGATGGTCCCGAAAGTAGCTGAAAAGACACTATAGACTACAGAGACTTTTATGGTATCGGAATGTATGGGTGGGAGGGTGGTTTTGGGGTTGGTGGGGGGAAGGTAGAAGGGTAATTGACTTGTGTTACACATATGAAGCCGATTGGTGAGGTAGTTTCGCCACCACGGATTTTCCTTTTTTTCCTTTTCTTCGTACGGATACGCTGGAAGTGGGTGGTGGGAGGCAGTTGGGGGTGAGGTTGGGGGAAGGCAGAAGGGTAAGGGACTTGTCACACAAATATGGAACCGATTGGTGCAGTCGTTTCGCCGCCACAGATTTTCCTTTTTTTTCCTTCTGACGGGACCGACAGTCAGCGAGTGGGTGGGAGGAGGGATTTGGGATTTTTGCGGTGGGTAGCCAAAAGGGTAAGGTACACGTGGTAAAAATATGAAAGCCATAGGTGCAGTCGTTTCGCTGCTACAATTTTTTTTTCGGCGAGGATGTAGTCGACTGTAATGATGTCCACCCCTGATCGAGCGCCCTTCATATACCTCCGTTGGCCACAGAACCTGTATGTGTAGGCTTTATGCGAGTGTATGCGGATCGACTCTGAAGTCGATCGTCTGAAGTCTTATAGATGCGGGTGTAGTCGGCATGTACAAATGACCGTTATTTCCATTGTCGGTTCGAGTCTCAAGACTTCTCCGGAGTCAAGACGACAACGTCGGCTGTAGTCGGCTGTAGTCTTCTGTAGTCTGGTGAAGTCCTTTGGATGTGGCATTACCGAGCCAGCTCCACCAAGTCGGGGGAAAAAACGCCACGACTAGCTATTCTGCTGCATGCGGCACCCGAGTCCTGTATGTGTGAAAGGGGCAAAAGACTCAGGACCATATCTTCAATCTTCTGGAGCTATTTATTCTAGGTTTTGGCTTGAACGTCTCTTGATTTTGGCCTTGTCTCTCTTTCAACTCTGGGGGAGGCACTTACCACAGGCAGTTCTGCCTTTTGTCTCCCTCAATAACATAAACAAACACAAATGTTGTGTGAAGGAGAACTTTTAAAAGGCAGGCTGCCTGTAATGAGTGTCTCCTCCAAAGCTAAAAGAGTGACAAAGAGCCAATTTCAAGGGACGTTTGGGTCAAAATGCCTGGACCTATGAACTTTAACTCAGTCATAAGATGAAGGAAAGATTGATTAAGAGAGAGAGTTTCAGAGTTCACTTGTTAAGGGGGGAATACTGGATTTTCATTATTTGTTGATGGATTTCAATGAAACTTGAAGGGAATCTTTTTCATACTATTATATATGTATATGAAAAGTTTCAGTCAATTTCTGAAAATTCATATTTGTTTTTTATACAAAAAATTTAATGTTTTCCTTTTCGGTGTGTTTTTAAATTGAACATATCTCTGATTCTAATGCTCCAAATAAAATTATATTTTGTGAGTTTAATATGTTTTATGTATGCAAACAATTGATTAAGACAGATTAACATAACCATCTTGTGTCTGATGCTATTAATTTTTGTATTATTATGATGAGTTTTGTTTATTTATGCACAAAAATTTACTCCAGATCCTTAGAGCAGTGTTTTTCAATCAAAATTATTTTTACAGAATCAATTTATTATGAAAACTAAATGACTTCTATTGCATTGAATTGAAAGAAATCACTTTTTATAGAAATGCGGCATAAAGTCCGAGAAATTACTATGCCATCATTCGATCAGTTATTTACAGTTAATTTTGCCCAATTTTGTCCTAGCTGTTTATAAATAAAGGCTACCTCCCACTAACTGTTCAATTTCCATATATCTACATATACAAACCTGTGTGTATATATATATATATATAATTGCGTATCAGCAGCCATTTATATGCGTCATGGGTCAGGCAGCAGCGTAGGCCCACATACATTTGTCCAGGGTAACTGAAGTTTACACATGACTCAATTAAACAAAACCAAATATTTTTCACCACTAAGCCCCCCCCCTCCCCCTTTCCCCTATTCCCCCCTTGAGTAGAACAAATACTTACATTTATTTTAATTCTTAGGTTTGAGAGCTGGACAGAATAGGAGTGGTACTATGTTGAAAGGCAGGTGCCTCACACTTGCCGTAAGGAAGTGGGTATGTACTGAGAGAGCTCTGAAGAACACCGATTGTTGTAATTGCGATAGAAAAGTGAAAGAGATGCAACATTGCAGCATGTAGAAAGAGATTGTAGGAACTAGTAAGAGGAAGTGAGTTGATGAAGCGAAATGCATTTAATTCTACTCTTTCAAGAAGTGCGGTATGGTTGGAATCTCTCCACACATGCGAACAATACTCGATATATGGGCACACTGTGCCTAGATAGAGAGTGAGAAGCTATGCGGTGGTGAAAAGCCAGCAGAGACAGTTGAGCACACCTAACTTTTGGTAAGCTGTTTTAGCAAGTGTAATAATATGATCTTTCCAAGGAAGGTTGGATGAAAAAGATACACCAAGAACATTGAGAGAACATGAAAGTTTGATTTGAGTATTGTTGAAGAGTAATTGATAGTCTTGTGGATGATTGTGACTAGTAGATAGAAGGAGAAATTGGGTCTTGGAGGCATTGAAAGTAACAATAATTGATAGATCAGAAGATAGGCGTGCCCCAGCCTCGTCACGTGAGTTTTGGAGTGATTACATTGTGGGTTGTTGTGAAAAACTAGATGAATAGTGTAAGGTATGGTCATTAGCATATGAGTGGATAGGACTAAAGGTACAGTTGTGGAGATCATTAAAGAATATTATAAAGAGAAATGGAGACTGGGCAGAACCCTGAGAAACACCGGAGTTGATACGTTGAGGAAGTGAGCAATGGTCATCCACAACTGCACCTGTGGAATGGTCAGAAAGGAAATTAGAGTTATCCATACTCAGTAATAATAATAATAAAATTTAATAATTTAAGTATACTCTATTTAGTATGTACAGTATCGATGCTAAGTAATCTGGGTTAATGCAGCGTTACATAACTTTCCGTAGTCTTAAGTTGAACGCTTCCGTAACCTATGTCGAACGTTCCATAATTTTGGGAAGAATATGTTATTCTGTAGTTGAATATGGGAAAGTATTGTAGGATTATAACTCCCATATATTAATGTATTACTTATTATTATTGTTCCTATGTATCTCATTGTATTAGGATGGGATACATTTTCCATACGCTATGCGCGTGCGCGGACAGTCACGAGAGACTCTAAGACGACTCTCTTGGGCTGACTCTCCACCCAACCTCCGTCCCAGACACACGCTAAGCTTATTCTTCATTTTGTCACATCTTTAGGTGTTTTCGCTTCACTTCCATCTCATTTTCATAGTCACATCATCATCATCATCTTACTTAGCTATCATGAAACCTTAACGTAAATATATATCTTAGCCTATTCTAGCCTCTTTCCTTTAGCTTTCCTTATCCCGCTAACCAACTCGAGTTCACCTAGACTATCTTCCGCCATCTTTACTATCACCATCTAGTAAAAATGTATTCTATGTGCGTTAACTAAATTATTCATTATACAGTCCACTCAATCTAAATTAACAACAAGAGTCAAAGGCACAGATAGAGAGATAGACAACGAAGGAGGGTAGTTTGGAAACTATAAATTTATGCCAGACTCTATCGAAGGATTTCAATATATCTGGCGCAATGGAAAAAGTCTCACCGAAGACCTGAAGGGAAGATACCAAGAGTTAGTAAGATAAGCAAGAAGATCAGTAGAGCGGCCCTTAAAAAAAACGTACTGGCGATCTGAAAGTAAATTAAGGGAAGAAATATACCTATATTTTGAATTAAGAACAATTTTAACCCTATCCCTGTGGGAGACGTTCACGAACACCATGGCAATTTACAGCATTTTACAGGCTTTTAAAGCCTCTTAACCCTTTCCCTGTGGGAGACATTCCCAAATGCCATGGCAATTTACAGGATCTAAAAGCCTCTAAAAGCCTATAAAATCGAGTGCAAGGGAGCAGGAGCGCGACAGGCCACACGTCCGTCTCCCAGCCATGCGACCGTGAAGGCTCTGAGTCAGAGTCTCGCAATATATACAGTGCTGCCAAATGCAAATGTAGCGAGACAGCGAGAATTGCTAATTTTAGCGAATGTCTATGGTAGCGCTGCGGGTGAACCCCACGAGCTATGAAGCTCGTTCTGGTGTCATTTTGAAGCTATTTTCTTCTAGTTTTCGGCTGATACATTTCAATTGCCTAATCAATTAAGCGTGCCTAAATGAGCCCTAATATGGCGGAAATATACCCGCAGAGAAAGTGTTAAAGCCTGTAAAATAGAGTGCGAGGGAGCGGGACCACGACAGGCCACACGTCCTTCTCCCAGCCAGGCGGCCGTGGCATTGAGGGCTCTGAGTCAGAGTCTCACAAGATATACAGTGCTGCCAAAGGCAAATGTAGCGCGACATTAGCGATAATTGCTCATTTTAGCGAATGTCTTTGGTAGCGCTGCGGGTGAACCCCGTGAGCTACGTAGCTCGTTTTGGTGTCATTTTGAAGCCATTTTATTTTTTGTTTAGGCTGAATACATTTAATTTCATGCCTAATCAATCAGGAGTGCTTGAATGAGCCATAATATGGCAGAAATATGCATGTATCTTTAGAGATACAAGAAATGAGAGCAATCAGACAACAGTTGGAGGGTTGAGAGCGGTCACCCTTCTTTGGTACAGGTTGAATGAGAGCAAACTTCCAGCTAAAAGGAAAGACGTTAGAGGAATGACAGAGACGGAAGAGTTTGCCTAGGCAAGGAGTCAGCATGGAAGAACAGTTTTTGAGCACAACAGTAGGAACACCATCCAGTTCGTACACCTTGGTATGAAGCCCAGTGAGGGCAGAAAGTATATCCTTAGAAAAGATTATAATATTAGGAATAAGTAAGTGAGAGGGGGTTGGAGAGGGAGGAGTAGCGCCATATTCATCCAAGGTACAGTTTTTAGTGAAAGTTTGAATGAATTTTAAAAGCAGGTAAAGACGAGAAAGTGCAGTTGTTGAAAAGGTTTTTGGCTAGATGCCAAAATACTTGAGAAGAGCTGGAGTTGAAAAGTTCAAAGCATTTGTTATTGATGGAAGAGTTTTTAGCCAGTCGAAGAACAGATTTGGTTTTATACCGGGCAGAGACATAAAATACAAAATTCTTGAGTTTGAAGACGACTGTACCGTTTGAATGCTTCTTCCTTATTGCAGACAGGAGTAGAACAAACGTGAGTAAACCAAGATTTTTGCGAGTTAGTTTAAGAAAAAAACAAGGAATATATTTCTTCCATGCCCGAAACAATTAGCTCAGTAAAATGGGGGGGGGGGGGCGTCAGAAGGCCGTACTGGAGAGACAGGACAGGTAACACAGATAAGGTTATGATCGGAGGAGCCCAACGGAGGGAGAAGATTTACAATGTATGCAGGAGGATCAGAGGTTAGAAATGAGTAAAGAATGTTGGGTCGATCGCCAAGGCGGTTCAGGATACGGATGGGGTGCTGGACTAACTGCTCTAGGTAATTTAGGAAAGAAAAGATGTAGTAGACTTGTTCACCAGGTTGGTCAGTGAAATGGCGGTGGTGAACATTGAAATGTCCTAAGATGAAGATTTGAGAGAACGGAGAGATGATTAGAATGTGTTCCATTTTGAAAGTAAGATAGTCAAAGAATTTTGGAATGTCAGTAGAATTAGGGGAGAGATAAACAGCACAGATATACTTAGTGAGAGAGTGACAAGATAGCTTAAGCCAGGGAGTTGAACATTCAGTAGAGACAAAATCGGCAGCAAGAAAGAATATAAAATTGTTGTGTATGTGCATACAGCATCCACCTTTGCCTTTGAATTGAGGATAGAGATAGTAAGGGGATACAGAGAAGGGTTTTCTGTACTGGCCGCCAAAGTTTTTATTTTAATTTAATAATTTCACTTCCCACAGCCAAACACCTCCCAAAGAAATTAATGAAAGCATGTGATCCTACCGGGATTCGAACCTGGGTTACCACATACAGATCTTAAACACTCTAACCATTACACCATCAAGGCAGTTAAATATATAAAAAATAACATAATAAAACAAAATGTAATTAAAGGAATTAAAACTGTTATGATGAATGAATGTATACAAATCTTGAAAACTTCTGGTTTACTATGTCAGTGACCCTACCTTTTCCCAAGGGTTCACAATTTATTCGGAGTTAAATAATGTTGTACACTCCCAAGCCATAATAACTGTACCCTCACTTGAAGCTTTGAACATCTAAAACCAAATTAGGAATAATTTGGGATTGCACTTCATTTTCAACCAGCCTTATAAGATTTCTAGTATGGAGCTCATGTAGTCTGGTCAAACTAATAACCATTAAACACATTTGTATTATCATATTTGAGTTTGATCTAGTTTTTAAAGAGTGTATAATTAGTGTGGATTGTGAGGGAACATTTTGTGTTTTCGTCATTATAATCACCAGAGTTCATTATTCTAGCCCTAATGATTTATATGATTATAATTAACTACTACAAGTACTAATACAATCAACAGAATAAATAGTTGTACACCTCTATTGTTTAGCTGACCTAACTACTGGTACAATCAACAGCAGAGATCGTGAAGCCGTACACATTGGTGACCGCCTCATTTTAATTGACTTCGTCCATGTTAGCCAAAATTATATCATCATTATGTACTTGTAGCTAAAGAATTATTTATGTAGTAATATGTTGGCGAGTAAGTAATTGTAGCCTGTATTTTTCCAGCTGACGGCAAATTGAATTCCTTGCAGCAGAATTGTTTATAATTAAAGGGTTAATATATAACTGCCATGTCTCTGCATCGTAAAAAGGCAAATTTTCATAATTAATAACATATTTCGCTGCAAAATCTTCGTAATAGTTGAGTAATCATATTGAGGACATCGCAATTAACCATCAGTTGAAAATGTACAGCCTATAATTATATGGTGCAATAACAAATAATCAAGGTGAGGACATTGCAGTTTGAAGTCAGCTTAAATAATTGTATAATAATATAATTTATTAATTTCACTCTCAACACCAAAAACCTCCCAATAAAATAAATGAAAGCATGTGGCCCTCCCGAGATTCCAACCTGGGTTACCACATGCAGATCTTAAACACTTTAACCATTACACCACAAAGAAATTACACCATCAAAAAAGTATCTGTATTCTAACTCCTGGTACACTCAACAGAAGAGATAGTGAAACCATACACACCGGTGGCAGGAGAGCTACGAGTGGGAACCAAGGAGGAAGTGGAGGGCAGGCATATACACCTCTATATAAAGGTTGGTCCATTTTATCTCAATATATACTTCTGCATTAAGTTCTGCAAATATAAGAGAGCAATGTTGGATCTTTTCCCTGTCTTGTCTCTTAACTTTTCCTTGAGGAGGAAGCCAATGTAAAGGCGTAGTTGGTGAATTGGTGAATGATCTTGCTAAGGACAGAACCCAAAAGAATAAGAAAAAGATGGAACAAGAAGAGGTGTTTTTTTTTGGTTTACAATAAGCTCTGAGAATTTGACAGAGTCGATATAAATTACACATCAAGGGAATATATGCCAAGTTAACCTCTCTTACTTACAGATTTATCCTGAGGGAGCGTTTACCCTCTTATTGGAAGAACTAGAGGCGGGGTCGGCAATAGAGGTGAGTCTTCCCGAGGGTAACTTCACCCGAGAGAAACTGACGGCTGCTACTTCCACTGCCCACACTCTAGCTCTTGTGGCGGCCGGCACCGGAATCACACCCATGATCAAACTCCTATTACTGGCTATAAAAAATGAGAGGTAAATATTTCAGTACCGGTATTTACTTACAGTTAACCTCTGTTGATACGTGATGCCTATTATCCGCATTTTGTTGACATTGCATTGGTTAGATAAATCATCTTTGCTGAAAAGTATATCATTACAGTTGACCATTTACACTTTCCAGCAACACGTCTGAGTGTCTGACCTGGGGAGACAGTAAGGATAAACGGCCCGGGTAATGCTTCTAACACACCCATATAGATCCTAAAGATGGCAAGATAATGCTGGAGCCAGGGAGCACCATATACTGAAACTACTATGTTGCAATTTCCACTTTCAAAAGTGCCGACTTTGGATGACCAAGGGTCACACACACATACATTTCTTTCAGGCATGCATGTATCTTAAGTCTTTAAAAAATGCATCGATAATTTATAATTATGTCCTCTCTAATTATTCCTGTAGATTGCTTGTACCCCCTTGCCCCTTGTATTTGGGATTGGCTATTGACTGACTATTACAGATGTGTATGTTTGTTTATTTATTTATTTTTGTTGTTTCTGGAGGTGCTGTCTAGGACTTTAGAACTGGTCTTTTTGGGGAACTGCTATACGCAAATGGCCTGGTATATATTGCTGATAAAGCACAGAATGCTGAGGTCAAATTCAATAGCTGGTGGGAGAACATGGCAAATAAAGGGTTATGAGTAAATCAAATATAACTAAAGTCATGCAAATTAAAGTAGGACGAGGAAATATAGAGAGAAGTGGTGCAAATTTATTTGCAGTATGAAGGAAAAGGTTGGGAATGAACTCAATTCAATGTAGTATCTATTGTTACTGGGTACACCATGGAAGAAGCGATGTATTAGGATTAAAGGACAGCTGGCGAAGGAAAGGTCTGAAATAGAGATTTCTATTATTATGTAGCATGCAAGGGAGAGCTGTGTTAAATTACCTGCCCAAAGCTTTAACTTTGGCAGTAAGCTGCTGGAGCAACTGAACAAGTTTTGCTATTTGGGAGATATCATCTCTGCCGATGGTGGGGTCGAAACTGCCACTATCACCAGGGTTAGATATGGCTAAGGTATTTTCAAGAGAACTGCTGTGCCAATTATTCTAACCATGAGAAGAATTCCACTCCTCTTAAATGGAAAGGTGTATGCTTTGTGTATTAGCAGCACAGTGACCTATGATTCAGAAATGTGGCCAGTTAAAGTGAATAATATCAACAGAGTTAAATGTAACAACATGAGAATGGTGAGATGGATTTGTTGGGCCAAACTACAAGATTGGACACAGTGATGGGTTGAGGAGGCGGTTAGGTATCAAGAGTATCAGCGAAGAGATGCGTGGCTTGTATGATTTGCGCATGTGTAGAAGATGGATGATCTAAATTGGATGAATAGATGCAAGTCGGTAAACATGGAGGGAGCTGCACTGAATGGTAGACCAAGAAAGACATGGAATCAAGGCATATTTTTCTGATCTCAAAATAAGAAACCTGACTAGTGGGGCAACCCTGAATAAGGCTGCTTGGAACGCCGCCATTAAAATGTGAGACTGAAACTGCACCTCGTGTGGACCACTCGATCATTATATTTATATATATATTTATGTATGTACCGGTATGTATGATAATTGCTCAGATAATTTGTGCCTTTCATTTTCTTGTATGTTACAGAAATGTGCATCTGATTCTGTTTAACAAAACGGAGGAAGATATACAATGGAGGAAGGAATTAAATACATTATCTGAACAACATTCCAGCTTTTTCAAAGTAAGTTCTTAAGTATATTGTGTAATAGGGAATTGGTCAAAATTATTTGTTTGCTTTAAATCTTACACATGCACTGTGTAACTGTAAATTTTTATAATAATTCCTTTGGCAGTCGCCACATGCTTTTAAGAACACAGGATTTTAAGTAGAAAATTAAGCACATGCACTGATGTGTGCGCGGCTCATTTACCTTGGACTTATTCGGCTATAAAAAAGTAGTAGGTGATGCTCAGTGTGTATAATTGTATCTAGGCGTGCTCTGTAGGTCGTTACCGTTCCACAATTTACTGTGTCACATGGTATCTTATTCCAGACGTTCACAATGCGGTTGACAAATAAATGCTTTACTTAATCTGGCTTTAATTGTTTTGCAGCAGTTTTGAAACCTTTCTTTCTAACAATCAAAGTTTTTGGAAAAGTATTTACTTTGACTGTACATTCGCAATCTAATAGTTTCAATCGTCTCAAGGCTGATAGTAATGAAATGGAGATGATGTTTAAAGTTAAGCAATGTGTTTAAGCAGTACTGTTCAATATTTGTTATAGCCAGACCTGATCTTACAACAAACCCCAAACGATACCAATCTGCAATAGGAAGAGGACAACCAAACTTGTGAGAACTAAATTGACTACACGGGTATCTTGGTAGTGTTGGCAACAGCCTTCCAATAGGGTAACCTCATTAGAGTGCACCAGTTCCTGCCAGAACCTGGTGATTGTAAATATTGTAAAGGATAATTAATATTAAGTAATTTAGAACTATAAGATTACCTTGGCCAAGTTAATTTACTTATAAAACCTTGTATGATTAGATTTAGAGGTACTGTATCCGGTATCAGTTTTGAAATTCCCACGCTCGCAGGCGCGATCCACAATTTGTAGTGGTAATCTCAACCCCTGGATATTATGTTTACTAAATCGTTGTGAAACGATATTTATATTAGTATTTATATAATTAAATGCTTATTTTTCATTTATATGAAAAAGTGAAGAGGGAATGAACCCTTGGTAACGAATTAGTATATACTTTATTTAAGAGTCGGAAATTGAAGTTCCGATCAGACGCCAGTAAACTTTTGAACTATAAGGACGTGTCCCGTGACCTCTTCAGCAACACTCCCCACGCCCGGCCCGGAGTCCTGACCTATAACCCTTATCTACCGAAGCCGGAATCCTCTGAACTACACCATGACCCTAGTTATAGCTAAGTCATTGATATATATGGCCATTTATACAATGTTTAGTTAGGGTTTCTGAGAGATAGGCTACCATGGATTAAGACTAGGCTACTAAACAACCCTCATCTATTTATACATTCCATGCCATAAGGTAGGCTATCTAATACTTTATTTGTATTTATTTTCTATTATTGATTGGTGTGAGATAGGATATATTTTTGGCCACATAATCCTCCACATTTTGGTGCCCCGAGTGAGGATTCCGATCGGTGTGTAGACTAAGGGTCGAGTTAGGTCCAGTTTTATTAACAGTTAGGGTCCCCATTTCTGTGGCGGTAATGTTTAAGGACGTTTTTGTAGGACATAGTTTGATCCCGCGCCGTTATGAGGTCCCTAACTGTGAGGCAAGGGCCGTGGGTGAGTGGCATTTCAATTATTAAAAAGATAAGATAGCATGGTGTTTAAATCCTGTGGTAGAGGACTGGTAGGAGGGTCTGCAATGTTGCGTTCTCTGGCGTTTGTGAAACTTGGAGCTTGAGCTTCTTTGCAGTCCCAAATTAAATTTTCCCCATATTTTGCTTATTTAGGCTATTTTATGTCTCCGTCCTTAATGTCACCCGCGTCTGAAAGACCAAGTAGACCAGCTAAATGCTCAGGACGGAGCATATACCAAATTTAATAAATAATAAATGTGTTCTCCCCCCCCCCCCTTAGAAAATGCTACTACCACTGGTACCCACTAACATCTGGGATAAGAAATTAATGATTAACACAAAATGTACAGCTGGAGCTTCACTCCGGTACCTAAATTCTCCCTATTATCTGATAATTTAGGCCATTTTTATGTTTCTGCCCTTATATGTCACCCGTGTCTGAAAGAACAAATAGACCAGCTAAATGCTCGGGACGGAGCATATACAAAATTTAATTTAATAATAAATATATTCCCTCCCCTTTCTAGCGTGGGTTCCCACGTATTAGGTAAATTATATTGTGGACTTTGTGATTTTCAACTAATTATTAATCTGAATTTGTAGCAAATAACGGTACGCGTATAATGCTAAAGATTAACAGCTAAATTAAGTATGCGTTAGGCTATATCTAAATGTAAATTTGATTGTTGAAAATTAGTCTTCAGTATAAATATTAATAATAGTTTTGAAAATAATTACCCATTTTCCAAAATGACTGATACACTCTTGAGAAAATCTATGGTGGGGAAATTAGGCTGGGTAACTAGAGCACTAAATAATTGCCAGGAGGTAAAAAGACGTGAACCCTGTCCAAGGGAGCTATTAAAGTCTCAAATCCAAGATCTTAAAACCCGGTGGGGTAATTATGAAGAGTCTTTCAATAAATTGGAGGACTTTTACATCAAACACGAGCAATCTGAAAAGTTTGAGGAAATACAGCGAGCCTATGCAGATGCCCGTGAAAATTATTTGGATCAACTAGCCGGGTTCGAATCCTTGGCGACAGAGACAGTTACCGGGACAGGGACTAATGGTACCAGTAATGGTTTTACGGCTCCGGGCCAACAAAGCTTTAAGTTGCCACCTATAACCTTACCTGAATTTGATGGGCAATCTGATTGGAATACCTTTTGGGATAAATATAAGGGTTTGAAGGAAGCATCTGACTTCTTAACAAAGAGTGGTGTCCAACTAGCAGACCGTAATATAGAGTCTGACGTAGTAGGTCCAATTCAACTGATCATCGGCTCCAACTATTGTGGACGCTTGTTGCGAAAAATTACTCGGAAACACGGTATACAGTTTATTTTTCATCAGGTGGATACATAATAATGGGATCTCTACCCCCATGCGGCCTAAGTGAATCAGACAACCGGATGGATCCAGTCTTTGTGACTCCAGCACAATCTCTGGTGGTGGCTAGAATTGGTGCAGAATTAATTCCATCACAACTAGGAGACATTCTGGAGGAACAACAAGAACCTGTTCACAAACTTTGGGAACTGGACACTGTGGGTATAGAAGCAGATCTTCCCACCCCTGAAGACATCTTAACATATAACCACTACCTAGACACAGTTGAGTATAAGGATGGCCAGTACCGGGTAGGACTTCCATGGAAGATAAATGCCCCTGAATTACCAACTAACTACCAGAGTTCAAGATGCCAACTGAATAAAATGATGGAGAGGTTGCGTCAACATCCTGAACGACTGGAAACTTATCATAAAATAATTCAAAAGCAGTTGGAAAATGCCTTTATTGAGGAGGTCCCAGGTGAAATAAACAACAAAGAGGGTCATTAACTTCCTCATCATGCTGTAAGTAAGGACTCCAGTACTACCCCCATCAGAGTGGTATTTAACTGCAGTTCTCGAGCAGTGAAGAATGAATCCAGTCTAAATGATTGTCTCTATGTAGGACCAAATCTGACTGAAATTCTGGGTGATGTGTTATTACTGCAAATTCACAAAGTTCCTTTGGCCTGAAGATCCTTTTCAGCCTGGTGGGCGGATAAAAGAATACCGCTTTCGGTCAGTGTTATTTGGTTCCTGCTCTAGTCCTTTCTTGTTGTGCAGCACTTTAAGATATCATTTCCAGAAGACAGAGAAACCGGAAATGGGTCAACTGTTTTACATGGATAATCTTCAGGGCGTTGCCGACATAGGAGAAGAGGTTGTTGTTGTTGTTGTTGTTGTTGTTCCCCAGGCTGTCTGGCCGAACAGCCCCAAGGTCTCGAGCAAGGCCAAGGCCATAAACGAGTGCCCCCACAAAACCCTCCCTGCTTACCACTAACAAAGCCCTGGTGACTAAAGCCACTCCAAGGCAGGGAGCTGAGGAGGGTGCGAAAACACCCGGGAAACCAAAGCCCCAAACAAGGCCCTGTGCCCCTCAGCAATTATGAAGGAAAAGTTGGGGGAGAAGAGGTGATTGAAATCTACAATTTGGCAAGGCAAGAATGTAATAAAGCCAATATGCCACTACAAAGTTGGAATTCAAACTCTCATATTCTTTTGGGACAGATAAGAGGAGACAATCCTGACTACCAAATACCAGAATGTCAACCAGTACTAGGATTACAGTGGAAAACGACTACTGATGAGATGTCTCTAAAGCCCCTCAAGTTTCCCGATGTAAAACTCACAAAAC
This sequence comes from Paralithodes platypus, assembly GCA_032716605.1. Lineage (NCBI taxonomy): Eukaryota > Metazoa > Arthropoda > Malacostraca > Decapoda > Lithodidae > Paralithodes > Paralithodes platypus. The sequence goes on from CM064566.1 coordinate 33,759,069, forward strand.
GCACGCTCTTAAGTCAGGTCTCTATGATGTTCGATCCATTGAGCATATTTAGTCCCATATCAATTAAAGGGAAGATTTTAGTTCAGGAAGCCTGGAGAGAAGCACTGAGTTGGGATACTCCATTACCTGAAAAGTATACAGAAGAGTGGAACAAATTGCAGGCGGAATATGAAAAGGTGTCATCAGTCAAGTTTCCTAGATGTGTCCTACCTCTGATAATGAGTGCTCAATTGCACGTATTTTGTGATGCCTCATCTAAGGCATATGGTGCAGTAGCTTATTGTGTCACTGAAGTCCGATCTACTTTGATTATGTCCAAATCCCGAGTAGCACCATTAAAACAACGTACCCTTCCACAGTTGGAGCTGACCGCTGTTGAATTGGGAACTAGGTTAGCTACTTATTTGAATGATATGTTTCCCTTTATAGGTGAGACATATATATGGACAGATAGTGAGATATGTTTGCACTGGATAGCTAAGGATGATAGTCACATAGTTTATGTGCGTAACCGAGTACACAAAACAAAGGAACTGCAAATGAACTATAAATTCATGCATGTTAAGTCCAAAGATAATCCGGCTGACTTGGTGAGCCGAGGTGTAAGTGTCAAGAAACTGATTAACGAAACTCTGTGGTTTCAGGGTCCGGTTTGGCTAAGTCAGAGTGTGATTGGCCAGAACAAAAATCATACCAGAAGATTAATGATGATCAAGTTCATATGGACCCAATAATTATCCCAGAGCCTTCAGTGATTGACATCACCAAGTTCTCCAATTTGGACAAACTATTAACTGTAACTAAATTTGTGTTTAACTTCCTGAGCAAGAAGGTAAAGATGGAGGAATTAGACCCACTTACCTACTGGATCAAAAGGATACAAGCTGAAAAGTATGAGGAGGAATTAACACAGCTGCGTAAACCCAATCCCAACCCAACCAAAAGAATGAAGGATCTTCATTCTAGACTCTAGAACAATCAAGAATTAATATGTTGTCGAGGTCGTATTGGTAAAGCTGATCTACCCCTCAAAACTCTGCATCCGATCCTATTGCCCAAGGATTGCGACCTCACCAAATTGGTTTTAAAAGCGCATGAAACCACTAAACACGGTGGGGTAGCAGACACTCTAGCCTATATGCAGCAAAAGTATTGGATACCCCAGGGACGACAAGCTGTTAAACGCTGTATCAAGAATTGCATTATTTGCAAGAGGTATACAGCTATAGCTATTCCTTACCCTGGTCCACCAGCTCTCCCGCCAGATCGCATTCACCAAAGGAAACCGTTTGAGGTAACAGGTATAGATTATACTGGTGCCATCACTCACAGGAGATGATGGACCGCCCAAGAAGGTATACATATGTCTATTCACCTGTACCAGCACTCGGGCTATACATTTGGAGATAGCGGAGGACATCAGCTCGGAAACCTTTATAAATTTGTTCAGAAGATTTGCCGCTCGGCGAAGTTGTCCCAGACGTTTGATTAGTGACAATGGGACAAACTTTGTGGGCGCATCCCCGCTAGTTTCAGAATTATTAAAGAGCAACTCAGTACAGCAAATGCTAGATTCTAGAAATTGTTATTGGTCACTCACAACTCCCAGAGCCCCTTGGCAAAATGGATTTACCGAAAGAATGATAGGCATCGTGAAATCGTGCCTGAAAAAGGTTCTTCACAAGTCAAGAGTCACCTTGGATGAGTTAAGAACTGTTGTCACAGAGATAGAAACAAGAGTCAACAATAGGCCACTAACATATCAAGACGACTCCAATTTGGAAATTGAAGCCTTAACTCCGGCTCATTTGTTATATGGTAGACGACTAGACCCAGTACCCCGTTTGGACGTGACAGAGGAATTAGTAGATCCCACCATTAATGAAGGAGACGCGCACTTACGACGAAGCTACCATAAACTCTGCAAGATACTGGATGCCTGGAACAAGCAGTGGGCATCAAAATATGTCTTAAGCCTATGGGAGAGGTATTATGGTGCGAATTCTGCTAGTAACCGTCGCAAACCTGAGAAGGGAGATATAGTCTTATTGAAGGCGGACCAACCTCACTCCAAATGGCCCTTGGCAAAGATCCTAGAAGTCTATCCTGATCCCGAAGGAGTTATCAGAACAGTTAAAGTTTTATCTCGAGGACAAACAACTCTCCGAACGGTTGATCGGCTCATCCTTATGGAGCTCACCATCCTACCGGAGGAGGAACAGCAACCCATAGTAATAGGGGGACCTAGACCACAATGTGCAGCTGCTGCTGGATCTCAAAGAAATTGGCGTGATTTGTTAGCCGCAGGTAATATAACAAGATGCAACACATCATACTTCGCCGGGCCCCAATCTGTGAGAAATAAATTGACTACACGGATATCTTGGTAGCGTTGGCAACAGCCTTCCAATAGGGTAACCTCATTAGAGTGCACCATTTCCTGCCAGAACCTGGTGATTGTATATATTGTAAAGGATAATTAATATTAAGTAATTTAGAACTATAAGATTACCTTGGCCAAGTTAATTTAGTTATAAAACCTTGTATGATTAGATTTAGAGGTACTGTATCTGGTATCCGTTTTTAAATTCCCACGCTCGCAGGCGCACCCACAATTTGTAGTGGTACTCTCAAACCCTGGATATTATGTTTACTAAATCGTTGTGAAATGATATTTATATTAGTATTTATATTAGTATTTATATAATGAAATGCTTATTTTTCATTTATATGAAAAAGTGAAGAGGGAATGAACCCTTGGTAACGAATTAGTATATAATTTATTTAAGACGGAAATTGAAGTTCCGATCAGACACCAGTAAACTTTTGAACTATAAGGACGTGTCCCGTGACCTCTCCAGCAACACTCCCCACGCCCGGCCCGGAGTCTTGACCTATAACTGGGGCTGGAGAAATACTTTGGGGGGGTACTAACAGTGGAGTCGGATGATGCAGTGCCTACTATTCCCATCAAACAGGCACCCGCACTAGAACTAATAGAGTTTTCCCATGCTAGAATAAGAAGGGCTATAGAAAAAATGAACAGGAGTAAGTCACCGGGACCAGATGGGATACACCCAAGACTCATAAAGGAAGGAGGTGAAATGTTAGTAGAGCCATTGAAAATGTTATTTGAGGTATCGTTTAATACAGGACAAATCCCGATGGACTGGAGAGAGGTGAACATAACAGCTATATTTAACACCTTACGAGCGGCCTATGCGGTTTATTTATATGTACCGCACAGCGGGGTGTTTTTAGCCAAAATAGGGCTGTTTACGTGATCATTTTCATGCCTAAATAAGACCCAGAACGTAAAACAAGTACCTATCCCTGAAAGGGCATAAACAGAGCTTTCGAATGACACCATAACGATCCTTGTATGATGGATAGTTTTCTTGCAATAACCGTGCAACGCGAGTGCAAAAAGCAGGTAATTCGGTAGTTTCGGTACATAATTGAGTATGTAGCGAGTGAGAGAGGGAGGAGGGAGCTGAGATTTGTGTCAGTAGGTTCGCCGCGGTGGTCTGGAGCAGTCATACGCTCGCTAGTCTCCTGCCACCACTTGTCTCTCTCTCTCAGCCACATTACGTGCTGAAATTGCCACTCGACCTATGTCGAGCGCCGCCGCATAGTCCAGCTTTATTTAACTCGACTTATGTTGCTCGCCGCTAAATAAGGGTTAAGAAGGGAAAGAGAAATGACCCAGGGAATTATAGACCAGTCAGTTTGACAAGTGTTGTGTGTAAACTAATGGAAACGGTAATTAGAGAAGAAATAATGGAGCATATGAAGTCAAACCAACTTTTCAGTGGGAGACAGTTCGGATTCTTGCCAGGGAGGTCGACGGTACTACAGCTAATTAAGGTGGTAGATGATTGGATGCAAATTCTAGAAGATGGTGATGTAATAGACGTGGTATATTGCGATTTTATGAAGGCCTTCGATAAGGTCCCACATAGAAGGTTAATAGAGAAAGTTAGAAGCTATAATATAGGGGAGAAATGTGTGAAATGGATAGAAGGCTTCCTGAAAGATCGGAGACAGAGGGTACTGGTGAATGGAATAGGCTCGGGGTGGAGGGAAATTACAAATGGGGTACCTCAGGGATCTGTGTTGGGACCACTGCTGTTCGTTATATTTATCAACGACTTACCTGAAGTTATAACTAATGGAAGTGAGGTATACCTGTATGCGGATGACACTAAGCTGTATAGAAGAGTGAGGAGTAAGGAAGATGGGTTTGCTTCAAGGAGATGTGGAGGGCATGAAGGGATGGTCTGAGCATTGGTTAATGCCTTTTCATCCAAAAAAAATGCAAGTACATGCGGATTGGGACAAGCAAGATAGACAAGGTAGGATACAGTATGTATGAAGCGATGGAGGAAGTGAATGCAGAAAAGGATATAGGAGTAGTGATAGACAATAAGTTAAATTTCTCAGAACATTTAGCGGAAAAGATAAACAAAGCCAATAGAATTGTAGGGCTGATAAGGAGGACATTTGTGTCACTTGACGAAGAAATCTTCAGGAATCTCTATACAGCGCTGGTTAGGCCGCACCTGGAATATGCGAACCAGGTGTGGGCTCCATATATGGTAAAGGATATAGAAGCAGTGGAGAAAGTGCAGAGGAGAGCTAGCAAGCTGGTACCAACGCTGAAGAACGCGGGCTATGAGCAGAGGTTGAGGACACTGGGGCTTCCGACACTGGCATATAGGAGAAAGAGAGGGGATATGATAGAGACTTTTAAGATAGTGTCAGGAAAGTACGATGAGGATGTGTGTGAAGGTATCTTCTTGATGCGGGAGGGAACAAGAACGAGAGGACACTCTAAGAAAATTTACAAAGAAAGAAATAGGCTTGAGAAGGCAAAGAACTCATTTTGTGATAGAGTGGTAAATGAGTGGAACGCACTGCCCCAGTATGTAGTCGATTCCGAATCAATAAGGGAGTTTGAAAGTAATCTTGATAAAGCATGGGGAAGACAAGATTTGAAGTTTGATTATAAAACAAAAATACAGAATAGTAAAAATGTTGCGTCTGCTACCGTCGCCGCCAACACCGTGAACGACCGAAGCAGTGCAAATACTGGTACTGAGCTGGATACACAGGCCTAGTTTGCCTTTTTCCAGAGGATCTACTGTAAGAAACTGTAAGAAATAACCCTTATCTACCGAAGCCGGAATCCTCTGAACTACACCATGACCCTAGTTATAGCTAAGTCATTGATATATATGGCCATTTATACAATGTTTAGTTAGGGTTTCTGAGAGATAGGCTACCATGGATTAAGACTAGGCTACTAAACAACCCTCATCTATTTATACATTCCATGCCATAAGGTAGGCTATCTAATACTTTATTTGTATTTATTTTCTATTATTGATTGGTGTGAGATAGGATATATTTTTGGCCACATTATCCTCCACAAAACTCTTAATACAAATCATCTTTATTTTCATATTGAAAGAAGTTTCGACGTGTTCGTGCCATCATTGGTAATCGGTGAACAATAATTAATATATTAAAATATAAAATACAAATTGAAATAATGGAAAAGTACCAAGCGATTTTTCTGCACTGGCCACCACACTTCCAAGCAAGGAAACAACCCCCTGTCCAGCGAGATGTGCACGAGTCGCTACCATTGAAATGACACGTCCTCCAACACCCGGGAAAAATTTATTCATCACCATAGACAATCCCGAAGCCCAGCAGAAAAGGAAAGGTGGAAAGGAAAGACAACACAAGAAAAGGCACCATAAACACCATAAGTCCAGGCGCCGTTCTACCCCACAGCCACATCACCGCCATGACCATGAGGCCGAGAAGCACCACAAGAAGTCCCCCTCACACCAGTGTCCTTATTAGCCTGAGACACACCAACTGAAACAACTCAACAAAAGGTATGACCACCACAGCATTTTTAAAGATCAGTACACAGTTGGAAAACTATTTCTTATTTGTCACTGGAGAATAAGTAATAGCTGGAAAACTTTGGCACCCAATTTACTATTGAAATAAACCTCTCATTGCACTGGTAAGGAGTTGTTTACTTCACTAGATGTTTGGAATCGTGGCTCATCTAAGGAATCTGTTATTAGACCTTACTGGAGGTAACTAATATCCATATCTCTCCATGATCTGACGCTACTGTGAATAGAGATGGCGGACACTAACAAGCGCTCTATGTCTAGTAATTGTCCTTGCACTGGCTGGACGTTATTAGGCATGGACTCTGTGAGATACTGTCTAGCTAACGGCACCCATCAGGGAGTCCCTCCGAGGTAAAAATATCTCGGAAAAGGCCAAAGTATACCCCTCAAGCTCAGTTCTGAAAGACTCTTATAATGACCAGAACAGTTAAGAGACGTTGCGTCAAAAACAACTCTCTTACGTTAGTTCGATAACGTGTTGCTGGTGCACCGGCATTTCGCACACGATATTCAAGACCCAACACCAAAAGTAATGAAAGTTCTGCATCAAAACTCTTATAACGACCATAGCAGTTAGTGAGTCCTCTCCTACGTTAGCTCGATTTTACTCTACCGATATGGTAGGTATTATTCAAGGTAAAACACCAAGAGTTCGAGTACAACTTATGTCAACCAGCCACGTCAGGATAACCACCACGGCCTGTATTATTCCCCAGAGTGCCCCTCGACAATTAAATAGTGAAATCTTCCTCATCAATAGTTGTACTTTACCTTACTGATAAAAGGAAGTAACTTATTCATATCTTGAAGTCCCCAATTGTATGCTATCTGAAACACGCAGAAGAAGTACCTGTGTAAAGTATTAAATACTTAGTGTTGACTAGAGAGAAGATTAAAATTTCACTATAAGAATAACAGTACTAGTGACGTGCCTTATACAAAAGGAAGTACTCAAGAGAACCCATACCTTCTAATTTTTATGCAAAATAAAATACCAGCAAAGTACTAGTGACGCCCATTTTTAGAGAAGTACTTATATTTAATCTCGTTATCTTAATACAAAGTGAAGTATAAATATTCTAACAAAGAACAAGTGAAATCATGAATCATAAATAATACATCAGTGTCGCATCGTATAGAATAGCTATGCATTTTGCTCAGATTCACAGGCACACAAATTCTACTTAAAATTTAACAGTACAAGTGTAATACCTCAATTGAAGTAAGTACTATCTACATATATATATATTTTTTTTTTAAAGACCTCCGTCTACGTATTGTGAAAAACCCGTTATCCTCCAGCAAATTACGGGGTTGAGTGAGTGAAGTGAGAGACAGTGAATTGTATGAGGATACATGTTATTCATAATACGTGTTGCTAGCCCCAAATGCGCGAGCAACTGTGGCTTTCAATCCCCTTTTATTTATGTACATCAAACATGTTAAATACAAATAAACTTTATTTTTATACCCTACTGTGGATAGACTACAGATACACCACTCCTGCCTGGGCCTCACACAGTGGCATGGCCCAGTCATGCTGAGCTCATGACGCTGGTGGCATTGCCCCGGAGGATAGCCATCCCTAGTCTTTGCCTGAACCAGAGGGTTTCCCGGGGTTCTCCTGAAACTTCTCTGATTTTACGGCCTATTTCATTCACCATATTAAGGGTGGTAGGGCCGAAGACTCCTGAAGTTTCGAATGCCAGAGGCTCGAACTGATGACTTCTGGCGATGGCTTGATATTTTTCTCGCTTTCTACTTTCTGCTATCCGGGCGGCTTCACCTGCTTCGTCGGCATTTCTGGCGATGTTGGTTATGGAGAAAGTGTCAACACATGTGGCATTCCACATGAGGCACCGGCCATTCTTGTAAGGGAAAGTGGTCATCCCATCTAGCCGTTTGCCGTCTTCTCTGAGGAGTCCATGTGGTTCAAGGATTGATGCACGGTTAGCACTCTGCAGGGCCCGTTTTATGACATCATTTAGTGCAGAGTGTCTTGGCAGGCGGCCTGTGCTGTGATTACATGAAAAGGCATGGTGACCTTGAGCATTCATCCCCCCACTACACTTGCAAGTGTGTGGGTGACAAACTGCCGCACCCACTCTGAGCGCGATGGCAACCCGGAGCACTTCAGCATCCAAGTGTGTTCCAAGAGGTGGGATGGGGATGGCATGTAACCACAAGCCACTCTCCGAACGGGCGGCTGCCTGGAGGCGTGCTTTTGCAACCTGGTCTGCATTGGTTAGGAGATTTTCTTGAGTTTTCTTCACCGAGATGGTATCCCACGCTTTCTGCTTGCTCCTGGAGGTACCCTGAGGCTCCTCCTCTGATCCTGTACTTTCCTTCCAGGTGTTAATCGCTTCTGCTACGTCCCTATTAAGTGTCATTCCGGGTTGAGAAGAAAGGATGGACACTACAAGGTCGTTGGTCGCGATAAGGGAAGAGATAAAGGCTGGGGAGGCAATATCCGAGGCTCTCCGTATGCCCAAGCCCCCGAGGCGGACAGGAAGAGTGGCTTGTGTCCTAATAGGGTTTGCTGGTGCTCCTGGAGGATCTACATATTACCTTTATAACAGCACAAGTGTAATACCTCGATTGAAGGAAGTACTATCTATATCTTATCTATGTCGAGTACAAGTGTAATACCTCAATTCAAGGGAGTAATAAAGTATATTGTTGAAGCAATAGTCTTACAAGTGAACTTATAGTGGAGCCTCGCTCGTGCATCTTATTTTGTTCTATACCATTATCTATTATTACGTATGCGATATCCATGTGTGAATAAACATAATATGAATGTACGTTTTGTTTTAATTATCCTCTATTACTCTCTGTGCATGTGTTGAAACGAATTTGGCTCCTCCAGTCAAGTAGAACCTACCTAATTAAACAAATCAACCCCAGGAAAAACCTGGCATAACATAAATATTGAAGCTACTTGCGAATTACCAATACCTAAACCACCCTAAATACAAAAGACTGCGCGAACAAATAGTAGGAAAAAAGTATCGGAAGATATTAAGAAATGCTGAAATTAGTGTTCATATCTATCAGGGACTCTCATAGAATATGATTAGAGATCATTGTTATTTAATCAATATAGTAAATTGGTCCTAAGTACATAGCTTGTAATGTATTAACTAATTATATACTTGATAATGAAGAGACAAATAAAACATAATAGATGTATTATAGTAAAGGAAGAATAAGTATTTCCTACATTCCCTAGCGAGGTGCGTATTAATATTTTGTGTCATGCCCCAGCCAGGGTTCGAACCCAGGCCAGTAGTGCAGCACTCCAGCACCTAAACCACTAGACCACCGAGGAGCTTAAAAGTAGTGGCTTCATTTGGAATTATATCCCATCCACCACCACCCGCTCCGACTCATGCCAGGTGTGCATGTTAAGAAAAGGGAACAAAAACAAAATTCCTAATGTTAACAATATCCCTACAGTACAGCAATACACAACATATATAAAGTAAGTAATAATTTTTTTTTTTCTATGTGAATGAGGGAGACAAAATGCAAAACTGCCTGTGACAAGTGCATCCCCCAGAATTGAAAGAGTGACAAGCCCAAAATCAAGGAAAGTTCGAGCCAAAATGTCTGGACACAAGGAGTTTGAAGCAATTTAAGTCATAGGAAAGATGGATTCAGGGATAGAGTTCCAGAGCCCAACTGTTGCATAGAAGAAAGATTGGGAGTATCTTTTCACTTTTGAGTTGGAGAGTTGTACAGAGTAAGTGTGGGATTGTGTTGCAAGACAGGTACTGCGTACCCTATGTCGAGGAGGTGGTATACACTGAGAGAGCTCTGAGGAATACTGATTATTGTAGTAGCGATAAAATAGCGAGAGAGATGCAACATTGCAGCGAAGAGAGAGAGAGATCGCAGAGAATTGGTGAGTGGACGGGAGTTAATGATATGAATGGCTTTCTTTTCTACTTTGTCTAGAAGTGCTGTGTGAGATCGTCCCCACACATGCAAACAATGCTCAATACAAGAATGCACTGTGCCCCTGTACAGAGCAAGAAGCTGTGCAGGGGTGAGGAACCCCTTAAGGCGGTTGAGAACACAGCTACTGGGAAGCCGTTTTAGCAAGAGTGATGATATGGTCTTTCTAAGAGAGATCAGAAGAAAAGGACACACCGAGAAAACTAAGAGAAGATGAAGGGTTGATTTTTATATTGTTGATGTATAAGGGATAGTCTTCTGGGAGTTCTCGATGGGTAGATAGATGGAAAAATTGGGTCTTGGAAACATTGAAGGCAGCAAGGTTTTCTCTTCACCAATTGGAAATCGTAGTTCGATCAGAAGATAGGTATTTTATGGCCCTCATTACATTTGTTTTATAGGGATTGTTTGCTGGGGCGTTCTGGGAAACTAGTTTAACAGTGTAAAGTAGAGTCGTAAGCATATGAATGGATAGGAATGGAGGTACAGTTGAGAAGATCATTTATGAATTTTAGAAATTAATTGGAGATAGGACAGAACCCTGAGGAACACCGGAGTTCATAGGATGAAAAAGTGAACGATGGCCGTCCAAAACCGCAGCTATGGAACGGCCAGAAAGGAAATTAGAGATAAAGGCACAGATGGAGGGATAGAAACCGAAGGATGGTAGGATGGAGATTTGTGCCAGACTCTATCGAAGGCTTTCGATATGTCTAGCGTAATAGAAAAGGTCTCACCGAAGGCCCGAGAGGAGGAAGACCAAGAGTTAGCAAGATATGAAAGAATATCACCAGTAGAGGGACCCATAAGGAAGCCATACTGGTTATCTGAGAGTAGATTATGAGAAGAGAAATGCTTAAGAAATGTGGAAGTAAGAATAGTATAAATAACTTTAGAAATGCAAGAAATGAGAGCAATTGGACGATACTTGGAGGGTTGAGAGAGCGGTCACCCTTCTTTGGGACAAGTTGAATGAGAACAAAACTTCCAGCAAGAAGGGACGACGTTAGAGGAGAGACAGAGACGAAAGAGTTTGCCTAGGCTGGGAGTCAGCACGGAAGCACAGACTTTGAATACAACAGCAGAAACACCATCCGAACACCATCTTCGTATTAAAGGGGGTGACCTGCTTTACTTTTCACTCTCTCTTGGTTGTATCCATTCGGCCCCATTTAGCATACTGTTTTAAGACGTTTATCCCCATCCAGGTGTTGATTCATACCTGGTGAGCGATAGCGAGCCACCATATTTTGTATGAGTTAGATAGCTGTCTAAATTTGTACATTTTTCGATAGAAAAATGTCTCCGGCGAAGCCGGATTTCTCCATAAAATGCTGGCTCGCTATAGCTCGCCATCTGGATGGGGATAAATATCTTAAAACAGTAGGCTGAATGGGGCCGAATGGATACAACAAAGAAAGAGAAAAAAGAAGGTCATCCCCCTTAAGCCCAGAGAGGATAGAAAGTACATTTTTAGAAGAGATTAGGTTATTAGGTTCAACTTGTTTATCAGTGAGGCCTTCAATGTGCCCCATATTACTTGTATCCTTCTTTAGTACCTAGTTGCTAGTGTTTGTGTGTGAGGTGTTTGTGTGTATGGTATCTAGCTACGTGATCATGAGTCGGAGCGGGTGGTGGTGGATGGGATATAATTCCAAATGAAGCCGCTACTTTTAGCTCTTCGGTGGTCTAGGGGTATAGGTGCTGGAGTGCTGCATTACTGGCCTGGGTTCGAACCCTGGCTGGGGCATGACACAAAATATTAATTTATTAGTTCTCTACTTGTTTATCAGTGAGGCCTTCAATGTGCCCCTGATTACTTGTATCCTTCTCTAGTACTTAGTTGCTAATGTGTGTGTGTGAGGTGTTTGTGTGTATGGTATCTAGTTACGTGATCATGAGTCGGAGCGGGTGGTGGTGGATGGGATATAATTCCAAATGAAGCCACTACTTTTAGCTCCTCGGTGGTCTAGTGGTTTAGGTGCTGGAGTGCTGCACTACTGGCCTGGGTTCGAACTCTGGCTGGGGCATGACACACTATATTAATAGGTAGCAGAGAGGAGGGTTGAGAGGGAGGAGTAGCACCGGAATCATCCAAGGTGGACTTTCTAGCAAAAGTTTGAGTGAAGAGTTCAGCTTTGTCAGAGCAGGTTAACCTATTTGTTATTTACTTTTAGTATCCGTACTGTACTGTTTAGTTGATGTGTTTATGGAATATACTCATGATGTGTGAACATCTCAATTCATATGCTCTGTTCATTGGAGCACTTTCATCCTGTCCGAAGAATGTCCAGCAAGTGGCTAGCCGGTTAAAGCCCTCAGTCGTCAAATGGGCCCCATCCAGACCAAAATTGGCCTCGGAGGTGTTCATGGAGGTGTAGCGGGCTAGGTTGAACGAGAGGTGCCTTTTGAGCCACTGGTTGACTGCATTCCTAATGCAGTTAAATTCCGCAGCCACCATGAGGGGCGGGCCTTTTTTCGATCCCGATCACCCGTCAGTGCCGATAAATGAGCCGCTCTTTATCTTCAGCAATCTCTGCAATCCACTCTGCCAGGTCCTTAGGGTTCACTTCGCTCCGTACATCATTCCCGTCGATGACCAAGAATGCCAAGTATGGCTTTAACTCTAGGATTTGACCCCAAGCACTTGAACCCCTCAGAATGTCGATGCGGGCACCTGGGGCGGCCAGAGGAGTGATGGTTAGGCTAACCCGCCGAAAAATTGCAGTGGACGAAGGACCAAAACAATAACACAAAATTTCGAAGGACCAATTTTATGTGGTTTTCCTGATGTTTAATGATGGACTGTAAGCAATACACCACACAAAGACTACATTTCTAACCTGATGATCTTGCTAGGTCAGATGATTAAACTGGTGGTTATCAAGATGGCAGAAGGAAGCCGGGCTGAACAGGTGTTAGTGGGTAAAGGAGGTAGGAATGAGAATGGCTAGGCTAATTCATAGTAAGTTAAGTTAGGCTAAGTTTAATTTCCTAATAATTAATTATAAGAATTTAGGTCATGAGAGATGGGATGAGTAGTGAAGCTAATACACCTAACTATATGAAAGGTTGAAATTAAGATATGTTTAGGGTGTTAACACACACATTCCTCGACAATGACTCAATGGCCAATTCTGTTGAGCTAAATTGGGCCAGACTTCGGGACTTTATACATGACACAATGGACAAGCACATACCCAAGAAGACAGTTATATGGTACTAGTCTCCACCATGGTTCAATAGACAGTTACGAAAACTACATAGAAACAAGATAAAAAACATACAAGACAGCAAAACGTTACAGCGATACTGACACTGGGAATACTACAAAACACACAAAACACATTACAAAGATAAATTAAACAAGCAGAACCTAACAGTCTACACAACCACTTTCCTCACAAATAACATGCAAAACCACAACAAAATCTACAGCTTCTTCAAAGCGCGCAAACTGATATAACAACATTATTACATAATTATTATCTTGTCACACTTCTACAGGATTACAAAGCACATACACTTAATATTATTCATAGTTCCAATCAATTTTTACACAAGAACGAGGAGACTTACCAGAAATGTCACCATCACCACACCCACCTATAATTCCACTGACTATACATACCCGTGGAATCGAAAAACTTTTATCTGAGGTAGACGTTGACAAAGCAACTGGACCAGACAATATACCCTGCAGGATAATCAAGGTGAATCCTACCATTCTTGCCCCTATCCTGCAGGTTATATTTTCACAGACCATTGACACTGGAGAATTTCCCCACAACTAGCTATTAATAAATATGACACCTATTTTCATATCCGGAGACAAAACCCTCCCTGTTAACTATAGACCTGTTTTGATTACCTCAGCTCCTTGCAAAATTTTAGAACACATCTTCTACCAACATTTAGTGGACCATCTAGAAAGGGATAACGTACTGACTGACCCACAGCACGGCTTCCAGCCCAAACGGTCGTGCAAGACACAACTACTTGTGACCACACATGACATTTCCCAAACTCTTTACGATCCCAAAAATTAGACAAGTAAACGCCATAGTACTTGACTTCCCAAAAGCCTTTGCCAAAGTCACCCACCACAGACTGTTAACCAAATTAGATTATTATGGCATCCAAGGACCACTTCTTCACTGGATTAACACTTTTTTTACCAATCAGGATCAACGCGTTGTTCTTGAGGTTCTCATTCTTCTGCTGCGTCAGTAACTTCTGGGGTTCCACAAGGCACACCTATCAGGCAAACACAGACATATTTAGACAATCATTATTCCCCGCAACATCCAAGAGTGGAATCACTTCCCATTTCATATAATTAAAAGTCCTAATCTTGATTCTTTTAGACCTAGGATCACCAGTCATTACATCCCTATCCTGATCCTTCTCCTGTCCCCAATCACTAGTCCTCATGCACAACACCCGCAAATAATGCCGCCCGAGAGCGGCCCTTTGCGGGTCCCACTACGTAAACGTAACAGAGAGAGCGATCAACTAAAATTAGCGTCTCTCCTGGATGTGTTTATCTGCGCAAGCGCAGTGCGTTCGGTAAATATATCCCAATATTCTTTGTACTGATAGACAACGCAGTAGTGCAATTGGAATACCATTACGTTACTTACCTATATTTAGCTACAAAATTAATCTTTAATATTTTTCCCAATATATAGAGCGTTCAGCTAAGGGCACAAAAGCATTCAACTTATTTATATATTAACCAGAGTATGGACAATGCACTCGTATTATATAACCACACTTTAGTGTTGCCCTAAACCTTCATGAACGAAATTTAGCGGGAAGAAAATGTATTGATCTATCTGAAACTGAAATATATTTAGCCCATTACCAAAATGTAGCACTTATCCCGTATTTTAGAACCACACTTAGGTTAAGCGCTTGCCTAACCATATAATCGAACAAAGATAACAAAACAGAGTGCTAATTTGTGATCATTAACACTCAAAGAGCGGGTGGTGGAGTATATTTGACTGTGCCGCCCAGCGGTTTTTTTTTACCGTAAACAAGCTTGTTTCCGTGCTCGTTTTCATGCATAAACAAGAGCCAGAGCATAATACAAGTATGTATCCCTGAAAGGGCGATAAATGAGCTTTCCAATGACACCAGAACCATCCTTCTACAATCACTGGTTGTCTTGCAACGATCGTGCAACCGAAGGGCAAAATCGGTAAAATACGGTCATTTCCTTACATTATTACGTGTGAAACGAGTGAGGGAGGGTGGAGTAGGGCGGAATTCATCTCAATAGCTCCACGGCCACCGTGGCGAGCGGTCATGAGGTAACCTACGCTCCTCCCACCGCTCCGCTCTCTCTCAGAGCACATTACGTGCTCAAAATTGCATGCGACTATAGCCGGGCCCCGCCACATAGGCCACATTTATTTCACTCGACTATAGCCGGGCGCTGCTCTTTAAGGGTTAAGTTTCAGAAAAATAACTATTGTTTGTTTCTGTAGATTTCGTTCATGAAGGTTTATGGTAGCATTAAAGTCTGATTTTTAGAATACGTGGGCATTGGTATATAAGCCCTTATGCTGCCATGCTCATCAATTATACCGATACATACAAAATGCGTTCATTGTCCTCTCCCTCACATACACATCCTCCACTCTTCAGGCACCTGTGCACGAATCGAGCTATTATAAATTAACTGATAGTACAGCTAACCCTTAACTCTACCTATTAGTTTTCATAGCAATTGTATCTAACATGAATAATTTTTCAGCGAACCTTATACACAACCCATCATGAGTCTGAGCTATATTACCTTACATGATCTTATAGCTAAACCAGAATAATTATAATGATATATATTTTGTGTTTATTGGTTGTCATTTTACTCTTCCAGGTGACCCTTGTATTATCAGCGGGAAGTGAAAAATGGATGGGTGAGCGAGGGCGGGTGAGAATGGAGTTCATACCACTCCCCAGCACTGACCAGCCAGTCTTTATTTGTGTTTGTGGTCCTACGCCCTTCACCAAGTTAGCAATGAGGTGGGTCGGATACAATTTTAGTTTATTTAGTTTATTACTGTCTTGATAGCGTAATGCATAAATGCGCGGAATTTCGATGTGAGTATCCTAGGTTAGAGTCCTTATAGTGCCACATGTATTTGTTGATTTCATTAATTGAGTTTAGAAGTAAAGTTGGTTGGTGAAAAAATATAATTCATATCAACTTAAAAAAATATTGTATGCATTTGTTTTTCTCTCATTTTTACTTTTTTTTCTAGAAAATTTCAGATAGGTTATTTGTGTGACCAAGGCTCACACGTACATGTATGCATGTGTAAACATATACTGTTTGTAAGAATTTATAGATAATATATATATATATATATATACTGTACCGGTATATATATATATTCTATTTTTTATTAATTTCACCACCACACCAAACACCTCCAATGAAATTAATGAAAGCATATATGTGATCCACCAGGATTCGGACCCGGGTTATCACACACAGATTTGTAGACACCTTAACCAATACACCACCAAGACGGTTAAAGGTTTATGCACACGCCTACGACTTATTATCCATTCTCGAATACTGGATATTAATCTCATCATGTTCATATTCCCACCGCAATGGTAGCCTATTGTTTAAGTGAGAGGAAAGAATATTCATGGGGCACAGATCATTTAGAACGGCCTCGCTACGAAATATCCCTGAACCAACTGATAATCTATTTTTTATTAATTTCATATATATATATACAGTATAATTATATATTATACTTTATTTAGAGGTTCATCTGCTAAGATGTGTTCCTTAACCCTTAACCAACGGCGCACCACATATGTCGAGTTGAATAAATATGGACTATGTGGCGGTGCACCACATATGTCGAGTGCCATTTTCAGCACGTAATGTTGCTCTGAGAGAGAGCTGAGCGGTGGGACTAGCGTAGTAACCTTATGACCGCTCCCCACCACCGTGGTGGGTGTACTGAGCTGTATTCTACCCTCCTCCTCCCTCTCTCACTCGCTACACAGGGAATTATGTACGGAAATTACCTTATTTTAGGTTTTTTGCACTCGTGTCGCACGATCGTTGCAAGAGAACCAGTGGTCGTACAAGGATGGTTCGGGTGTCATTGGAAAGCTCTGTTTATGCCCTTTCAGGGATAGATACTTGTTTTACGCTCTGGGTCTTGTTTATGCATGAAAATGAGCACGGAAACAACCCTATTTAGGGTAAAAACCCCCACTGGGCAGCACAGTGTAAAATACCCTACCACCCGCTCTTTGTGTGTTAAACAAGTTAACTTTGAAGATGGTCTTTTGTCTTTTAAGTTAAATATACGAGGTTTACATTATGGCTAGGATTGTGTTAACTTGACGACAAAGAGTTTATATTTTCTTTTAACAAACTGTTTATATGTATGTATGTGTGTTTTACTAAACTATTTGTAAGTATATGAATAAGTTCATGTACTGTAATGAAACAAAAATGTGAACTCCATTTTGTAGGCCTTTAGCTTTAAGACAGAATTTTGGTTTTCATTACTGAATAAATAGTCTTCCGCCAATCGCAATACAATAAATTATCATTACCAGATTGAAAGGATTATCGATAACTTTTACATCCTTAGCAATAAAGTCAGCATTGTATTGTTGCCACCACTAGTCACCATAACTATCACCACAATATACATACATAAATATACAGGCTGAGTGTTCCACACGAATTGCGGTTTCAGTCTCACGTTCTATTGGCGGTGCTCTAAGCAGCCCTCTTTAGAGCTGCCTCACTTGTCAGGATTTTAACTTCAAGACCAGACTGTATACCTGTAGTCTGGTCCCACATCTTTCTTGGTCTACCCCTTCGTGCAGCTCCTTTCACATTGACGGACTTGCATCGTTTCACCCAACTTAGTTTATCCATCCTCTCCACATGCCCTTATGCATCTTATCACTGATACTCTTGATACCTTACCATCTCCTTAGTTATTCCCTAGATATCCTATCTTTGCCCCACACATCCATGCATCTCACCATTCTCATCTCGGTACGTGTCATTCTGTTGATATCATTCACATTGACAGGCCACGTTTCTAAAGCATAGGTCACTGCACTTCTAATACATGATGCATACAACTTTCTTTTCAAGGGGAGAGGGAGTCTTCTCATGGTTATAATTGGCAGCAGGTTTCTGAACTTTCCTAAGCCACATCTAATTCTGGCAATAGTGGCAGCCTCGGCCACACCACGGCAGATATGGTATCTCGTAAGTAGCAAAATTTGTTCACCATCTCCAGCGACTCGTTGCCAAAGTTCACACTCGCGAGCCGGTCATTCAACACGAGGTCACTTTTGCATACTATACATACAAATATCTCACCTTTAGAGTTCTTCCTCGACAGAAGTCCTTCTAGTCTAGTACATCACTTCCTCAAATGGTGTACCCAGCAACGACAGACGCTACACTGAATCGAGTTCGCACCCTCCCCTTTCTGCATACTGCACATGGGTATACACCACTATTTTTCCACTGCAACAGTCTATTTCCTATTGCGTAATTAGGCCTTGACTGCTAACCACTTGTAACTTAAAAACGAGCTAGAACAAATGGGCTGAAAATGTCCACTATATCCCGATTTACTTATTACTAGAGACAGAAATATCTCCACACAAAAAAATAGATAACACAAAATTACAACTCGTTTATAACAACAATAAAAATAATAAAATAAAATACAGTTAAAGAACACAGGCCACCACCAGGCCAGTGCAAAGCTCCGTGGAGAACGCCTCTACTGTCTCAATCATAGAAATCGTCTCTACTAACTTTGGAGCTCTTGTCAATAATACAGGAGAAAGTTAGGCATGGATCAGAGAGCGGCACTTTGTACTAAGGAGCAATTATATATTAAAACAAACATTATAATACGTTAATAGGAAAGCGAAATTGCTATATAAGAACAGAGTAATAAACTGTCTTGAAGTATACAGTACGCTAGCAGACACATTATTATAACAATACAAGACAAATATAAAATGTACGATTGAATAAATGCATTAAATAAAGTGCCTACCAAATATATACTGTATACTAACAATGTGGTCACCGGGCATAATTTATGGTAAGCATGACGTGCTTGTACACTAACGTTCCTGTTTAACAAACCTCTTAGATTTCTTCCACGATATCCTCAACCTCTATGATGAGAGTAAAGCTGTAGATATTATATACCTTGATTTTCAAAAGGCCTTTGACAAAGTTCCCCACAAACTTTACTGCTAAAACTAAAAGCGCATGGAATACAAGACACACCGTCTTGTATTCCATGCGCTTTTAGAAATGGATAGAAAATTGGCTCCGCGACAGAAAGCAAACAGTAGGCATAAACGGTAAGGCATCTAAAGGGACCAATGTAAGTAGCGGGGTACCCCAGGGATCGGTACTAGGACCAATTCTCTTTCTAATTTACATCAACGACATAGATGAGGGTCTCACCTGTACAATCTCAAAATTTGCTGACGATACAAAAATTGCAAATAGCATACTCTTAAAAGGACAAGTTAACGATATGCAACACAATCTAGATAAGTTGTCACATTGGGCCCAAATTTGGCAAATGAGTTTCAATGCGGATAAATGTAAAGTACTACATATCGGATACCAAAATGAGAAAACAAACTATTTGATGAATGGCACTCAGCTTAAGAATGTAAACAGAGAAACCGATCTGGGGGTAACAATATCGAGTAACCTAAAACCGAGTCAACAATGTTCAGAAGTTGTTATTAAGAAAGCAAACAAAATAATTGGCTTTATGGGCAGGTCATTTGAGCATAAATCCAAAGAAGTTATTCTAACCCTTTACAATTCCTTAGTCCGCCCTCTTCTGGAATACTGCGTTCAATCCTGGTGCCCTTATTACCAAAAAGATATAGACAAGCTAGAACGAGTTCAACTTAGAGTTACCAAAATGATACCTAGCCTAAAGAACAAACCATACGAGGAGCGTCTTAGAGAATTATATCTATTTCCTTTAACCCAGCGCAGATCAAGAGGCGACTTAATTCAAGTGTTCAAAATCATCAAAGGCATCGACAATATGAACTGTAGTAAGTACTTCACTATCGACCAATCTAAGTATACGCGGGGAAACGGTTGCAAAATTATTGGTAAATCTTTTAACTCACACGAATCTAAGAATTTCTTCTTCAATCGAGTTGTCAACTTGTGGAATGGGCTTCCCCGAGACGTTATAGACTGCAGCACCGTTGATTCATATAAACTTCGCCTAGACAAATAGCTTGTATCAAACTCGCGACTGACTGCGTTTGTAAATGAATAACTTTATTTTATCCACCCCTCAGTTACTAACCCATCTATCCCCAACTAACTTCCTAATCCTGCCACGGACATTAGTTCCAGGGCAGTAGTTCCCTTTCCAATGTTCCCTTACCCACTCCAAACCACTGTTTGGATAATTGATCCTCAGTGTTTTGGAGGACAAGCAGCCTAGAAGGGTCAGCAGAACTGTTGTTGCTTGATTTCCTTTGTACTCCTTTGTTTCACGTAACACATAGTGCCCTTAACGTAATACAGTCAAAATAAAATTAAATAGCAGGGGTACCCGGCGTTGCCCGGGTACTACCATCACTACTACTACCATAATCACCATCATCAATCACTACTACCACAATCATCACAATACTACTACTACCATAATCACCGGCCTCGACCCCCCCTGTGCCTCATTAAACGGCTACCTCGATTTCGGCCGCTAAATGACCTCCGATTATGGATCTGACCTCATCCGTACCCCCATTTGGGGGGGCTGCGAACAACTTTCGTTCCATACACCTTTTCGATCGGAGGCCTCCTTCTGCCCCAAACGGCAATTTTTTATTTTTGTCATTTTTGTTTTCAATTTCGGCCTCGAAACAATCTCCGATCGTGGCCTCGCCCCCTCTATGACCTGACCCAGGTCAATTGACACCCACATGCAAAGTTTCAGCTCCCCAGGTCCAAAACTGCGGCCGCCTATTAAGAACACACACACACACATTAAGAACACACACACAGACAACCGAAAATATTATATAGATAGGGCCAAATTAGACTACACAGACATGAAATTAAATGTACATTATACTTAGTGTCACATATAGAGGTAAACAGTACAGTAGTGTCACATATAGAGGCAAACAGTACAGTAGTGTCACATATAGAGGTAAACAGTACAGTATTGGGAATCTACTGTATAGAACAGTTGGCAATATTAATCCATTGGTGAATTTAGCATGATTTACTTCATTTATTAGTTTTATATTGCATGGTAATTAGTTTTATATTGCATGGTAATTAGTTTTATATTGCATGGTAATTAGTTTTATATTGCATGGTAATTAGTTTTATATTGCATGGTAATTAGTTTTATATTGCATGGTAATTAGTTTTATATTGCATGGTAATTTAGCATGATTTACTTCATTTATTAGTTTTATATTGCATGGTAATTAGTTTTATATTGCATAGTAATTAGTTTTATATTGCATGGTAATTAGTTTTATATTGCATGGTAATTAGTTTTATATTGCATAGTAATTAGTTTTATATTGCATGGTAATTCATAAAAATCATAACTGACTAACCCTCCTTTCTATTGAACAGCCTGGTGCAAGAAGCGGGCCACACCACTGCCGCCTGCCATGCCTTCCTCGCTTAAGGGGGGATTTCCGGATTTTTTTTCTTGACCCCTTTCTCCCTCATGTTTAACCCCATTGCTTTTGAGATTTTAAGACGTTCGCCCCATTAGTTTGGCGATGTTAAGAACTTTCGCCCCATTTCTGTCAATTTTAAGTCCTTTCGTTCCATTTAGGTGTCGATTTTAACCTGGCTAGCGATAGCGAGCCTGTAATTTAAGAGCAACCGGTCTTCGGCCGTGACATTTTTCTATCGAAAAGTGTACAAATTATCTTGGAAGGGAGTCAAGGGGGTGTAATTTTAAGTTTGATGGAGGTCCAGGGAACAAACTAAAACCTCCCCTTAAGCCTTATGCATCATCATTTTACTCCTTCCATTTATACTTGGCAGCCATTCCTTACCTGGTAAATATGATTATGAACATGATTGGTAGCCAGTTATTGCTGAAGTGGCCTTTGAAGCTGAATTTTTAAAGAACTTATGTTATTTCCAAAAGATTAGGAAATCAAAACAATCAAGAGCAAAGGTGAGGAGAAGGGTGGAATATGTTGCCGAGTAAATTTGAAAGGAGTTTAGCGAGTTGTTTATCCTGATGGATGGGATAAAGGGGAGTACCTACGTTAATGTTAAGCCTTTTTAAACTCACAACCATTTTTGCATTTCATAGCGGTTATTGCCAACGATGTTACTCAGCATAGCATATACCTTCTGTAATGAAAGGGGTTGATGATATCTAGTTGGTGTCGCAATGTTTGGATTTCTGACCGAACATAAATGAAAGTCTCAAGTTAAAGGTGTATTAAGAAGCAACCAAAAGACATGTACAGCCGTAGTGGGAAAGAAGACATCATAACGTAAATATATAAATTAGAGGATAGTGTATTGTGATGTATTTCACCACCATAGCAGCTCATGCATTAATGTACAGTTGCCCACATGTGTTTTGTTCCTCATCGTGATCTTATGTATGAAGGTAAAACTAATATGGATGAATTAGCCATATTTTAATTACACCTAATTAATGCCATCTGGGTCCTGTGGCGGTACTTACTAAAAAGGTATAAACAAAGGCATTTTGGAGATTGTCAAGAGGCACTTTTATAACTGCTTGTCTGGCTATTCACGCTGCAAGCAAATTCAATTGGCAATGTGAACATTTATAAATTTTTAGTATCTCGTACTATGACGAGTCTCACAATCAATATACGGTATCATTAAAGTAATAGAACACGTAATCAGTTGCTACATATACACTGAGGTATGAGTTTATCCGTAGCATAGTGGTCGTACAACGGTCTAATGTAATTTTTGTACTTCTGCATATAACTTTTTAGTAACAACGAGATTTGGATCGCGTGAGCACAATTTCGGTTCATGTTATCTGTACTTTATGAGTATTCTCATTTATATGTGTATTAATTGCGATAGTAGATTTGTATTATGTAATTAATCAATTCTTGGAAATTCACATACTTGTGGAGTTTTAAATGCGAACTATTACGATTGCCGAAATCAGCTTGCAATTATTCTTTGATCATTGATAGGTTGTTGGAATAAGGCCAATTGCCAGTGTGGTTTCTTTTAATAATCAGTTGACTAGTCAGGTGAGTTAACTACTGCACAAGAAACTGCACTCGTAATTCAATCATGCGTACTATATTTCCATGAATAAGATCACAGAGAGGAACAGAACTTATGTGGGCAACTAAACATGAATGTGCTCACACACTTCTAATAACATTACTGCAAAAGAGTCAAATCCTAAATTCACCTTCAATCGATTAAACACCTGTGAGAGCCTAAATCCTGTCAACAACACATCACAGCACAATTACCAGGATAATTCAGTGGTTAAGACAATTATTTCTATGCTCTCACCAGACAGTGAGGAAAGTGAGTGCCATCATCGAGAAATATCTTGTATACAGTACCAATGTTGCTCTTTGCAGCTGTGAGAAATTTGTTTTATCCTACTTCAATTCATGGACACTGATTTTTAATTATCCCAGTGCCTTCCTTGCCTAAGCCTCTTTGGCTCACACATCTGCAGTGAGTCAGTTATATTTTGAATGCAGAAACAACTCAGTGATTGTATGTTTAGGTTCCTGCTCAGTTCATTACCCGTTCATTTTCTATACAGTTCATTTTACTACCAAAACACTTCTTGATATGAATGTATTACACATTGACCTAGTGGTGTGCTACCTGCCGACTAGCCTGAGATTCATTCTCCCTTAGCATCTTTATAATTTATGAATTGGATGATTATAACTAGCAATTTCCTAAATCAAAACTGAAGATGAGAGTTGGATAAAATCAGAATTTAAGAAAAGAAGGGGTGGATAGATCCCATTGGGGAGGTGAGCCACCTGCATGGATGCCACGGGTTCCCATTAAAGGGCATCTTGGGGCTACTACAGCAACAACATACTGAATCGGGGAAACATTTAACCAGGAAACTTGTATGTGATTGTGAGATATTTGTTGTGGACAAAAAGAAGAATAAACTTGGACTTTATGTTTGTGATAATGGAACATGATACTGTATAGTAACATGACATAAATTGAGGACTTTCTTGTATTCACCCAGTGCTAGTGATTGTGCCTAGTTTATAATTATTACAGTGTATTTTTGTATTGCAAATGATTGTGCCATATTTTTAGTCGCCCTTAAATCAGCATCCTGTTCTGTCAGTATATAAAATTAAACACCAATGAAATATATGCAGTTCTATAAACCGGAGAAAGTAAAAATAATAGTACTGGTGAAGTAGGGCCACTTGTTGTCCAATCATATTGGTGACTTCCGAATTGTTGACGTGAACTGTTTGACAATGCTGGCAAGTTAACCCTTTCAGTATTTGGACGTGTTTGTTAATTATTTGTTGGCTATCATTAGACGATTTTACTCAGTTTCTGAAAGCCTTCTAGAAATCAGAGGGGTAAAGTATATTTTAATTAAGCCTTCGACCTCCGAAATTCCTTCCAAAGCTGAATAAACTCGTCTAATGATAGCCAGAATGAAAGGAATATGATGCCATGATCTCCGACGGGGTGGCCACGAATGAATTTACCTCATACACCTCTGTCCCCTGTCAACTGATGCTCCTCCTCCCATCCAACACCGTTTTCCACCATGTACAGTACCTCTCAACTCCATCTTTCCACCTCACTCTCGGTCTGTTTCTCCTTCTCTATCCTTTCATCTCACTCTTGTACACTCTCTTAGTCATTCTCTCACTTCCCATACGTTGCACATGGCCTAACCATCTCAAGGTGTTCATTTTCACACTTTCCAGCACATACACATCCACACCGGTCTCATACTTCCTCATTCGTCTGTCTGTCCCTCCATGTAACTTTTCATGCACTTCTCAGGTAACTCATTTACACCCCTCTCACTCTTGATTTGTGCCTCTCCAATAACGTCCATTCTTCACTCCTGTACATCAATATTGGGATTACCACACTAGCATGCAATTATTTCTTTACTTCAATGTTGACCACCCTATTCCGTGTCACTACTGTCAGCGTTCCTAAAACCTGTTGCACCCTCTCCCGCACTTCATCCTCCATACTCCCATTTTTACTCCATACACTGCCCAAATACTTAAATGATCTGACATTCTCCATAACCTGACCATTCAGTTTCACCTAACACTCTGTGACTGCACCCCTTTAAAGACCATAACCCGCATTTACCTTCTGGTTCTGTTTCTCGCACACAGTTCTTAACATAATTTCCAGACCCTGTATCATTATCACTCATCAAAACTGTATCCTCAGCCAACAGCAGTACAGGCAACTTTCAATCATTTCCTTCCCTTATCATGGGTACAACAAAATCCGTTTCTCTTCCTTGTATTTTTTTCATGACTCCTTCTTTATATATATGGAACAGCCATGGGGACATCACACACCCTTGCTTTAACCCAACATTCAGATAAAAAAAACTAATTCTGTTCATTCTCTACACGCACTACTGCCTGTGCACCCTCATACATGCTTGACAGAAACCTACTATCTAATCCGTATATTCTCAATACTGTACTTCTCTTCAACTCTGTCATAAGCCTCCAAGTCCATAAAGGCAGCATACAACTTATGTCCCTTCTCCAGATATTTCTCTAAAACATATTTCAAGAAGAAAATCTGGTATACTTATTTTGTGTTCTATGCGAGTGAGGGAGACAAAAGGCAGAACTGCCTGTAGTGAGTGCCTCCCCCAGAGTTGAAAGAGTGACAGGGCCAAACTCAAGGGACGTTTGAGCCAAAATGCATGGACACATGAAGTTTGAAGCAATTTAAGTCATAGGAAGAGGGAAATACTGATTCTAGGAGAGAGTTCCAGATCTCAGAAGACTGAGAATAACGTTTCACTCTTGGGTTGGAGAGTTGCATAGAGTAGGGGTGGGATTGTGTTGCAAGACGGGTACTACGTACCCTACATAGAGGAGGTGGTATACACTGGGAAAGCTCTGAGGAACAATTATTATTGTAGTAGGGAGAGAATAGCGCGAGAGGAGCAACATTGCGGCGGAGAGAGAGAGATTGCAGAGTTGGTGAGTGGACGGGAGTTAATGATAAAAAGGCTTTCCTTTCTACTTTGTCTAGGAGTGCGGTGTGAGAGGATCCTCCCCACACATGTGAACAATACTCAATACAAGGACGCACTGTGCCCCTGTACAGAGCAAGGAGCTGTGCAGGGGTAAAGAACCTCTTGAGGCAGTTGAGCACACCCAGCTTCTGGGAGGCTGCCTTAGCAAGGCTGTTAATATGGTCCTTCCAAGAGAGAACAAAATAATAAGAGACACCGAGAATATTGAGAGAAGATGAAAGATTGATTTTTGTATTGTTGAAGTAATAGGGATAACCTTCTGGAAGTTCCGGACGGGTATTAGATGAAGACATTGGGTTTTGGAAGCATTAAAGGCAACAAGGTTTTCTCTGCCCAAATTGGAAATAGTAGTTAGATCAGAAGATAAGTGTTGCATAGCTTCATTTAGTTTGTTTTTGAGGGATTGCACACGCTATTCCTTTCCTAAAGCTGCCCTGCTCCTCACCTACCCATTTCACGTTCTCACTCTCACTCACGATTACTACCCTACTGTACATCTTCCCTACTATGCTTAGGAGACATATCCCCGTGTGATTCCTACACACTCCCCTCTCCTTTTTACACATATACAGGGGGACATTTATGCCTGTCTTCCAGTCTTTGGATACACTTCCCTTCTCCCATACTACTCTACACATTGTTCATACCTATTCAATCATTATCTCACCACTATACCTCAGCATCTACCCATACACTCCCTCTATTCCTGATACTTTCCCCATCTTCACCCTTTTCAAGGCCCCACACACTTCTGACTTCCTGATCCCCAACCTCTTCCTCCAATACTTCTCCCTCTCATACCCCAACCAACTATTTTTGCCGGCATTTCATTCCCTACATTCAATAATTCATTTAAGTGCTCCCTCCATCTCACAACTTTCTCTTGCTTCTCTGCTAACACTCATCCATTCTTATCTTTCACACCCTTACTACTTCCCTTGCCACCCTCTCTAACTTCCTTGGCCTCTTTCCAAAACAATTTCTTAAACTCCCTCCACTTTACACTTAATTTCCTTCCAAATTCGTCATCTACTCTTCTTTTACTTTACCACGCTAGTCTCTTCACCACTCTCTTTTTCTCCAAGTACTTCTACTGTTTCTGTCTCTCTAATCTCCATCCCCTCTATTACCCAACCACTCTCTATATGCTTTATTTTTCTCTTCAACTGGTAGTTTCACCTCTTCAGTTAAAAATGCTGTTCCTTTCACTCCTCTCCCTCTTTTCCTAGCTCCACATACCTCCTCATATGCGGCACACATCGCTGTCTTAAACACTTTGCTCACCTCTTCTATTCTCTCCAAGACAAACTTACCTAGTTGTCTTTATACTTTTCTCTTGAACTCTTCCCTGAATTTCTTCTCCTGTAATCTGTCCACCCTTTTCATCACTCCACCTTCCTCCTGCCCTGCTCTAGCTCTCTTTACCCAGTTTGTCTGTATCACATTTTTTTAGCTACTACTACATAATGGTCAGACAATCCCCCCCCCCCTCCCCCCATTTTCCAATACCCTCATGAACCTACCATCTAACATTGCTTTCCTCATTCGTTCATACATACATACATGCATAGTCAATCAGTGCCTTTCGTTCCACTTTCTCTCCCTCCCTCCCCCACTCCAATTTCCATGTGTACCTGGGTACCATTCTATGTCGGAGGGTGTTGATGTCGGAGGGTGTTGAATATCAGCATCTTTCTCCCCACACACACGTCCGCAAGTGCACTGCCATTCCCATCTACCTCTGACAGTACACGCCACCCTCCTAGCATCATATCTACTTTCCTATCACCCACAAACACACACCTTCATTTGCTCTCTCATTTTCATTCACTCCAGCACTAACCCACTCCACACTCCCATTCATTCACACTTGTACCTTTCCATTTGGTCTCAGTCATTCCAGCCTGGCATTTGCTAGTAGCCTACTCCCAAAAAGAGAACCTCTCTTTCTTTTGTGCCATCGTTCACACCTCTCACATTCCAAGCCACAATCTGGCTTGGTAATCAGAAAAAGGAAAACATTATCAAACGTAGAAAAAATAAAAAGGAAACACAATCCCAGCTTATCTAGGACACTCCAGCGTCCCATGAGGTAGCCTACTTGCATAGTACCCTCTTTAAGTATCATTAAACGCGCTATCTCCGTGTTGATTGCACACGCCATGTTATGTCCCTTTCTTGGCGTTTTTTACCCCTCTCGCTTTGTTAGTATGTGAGTTGTGGGACATAATATGGCTCTGAGGTTATTAGAGAGATGATAAGTGATGCAGGAACGCATAAACTGGGCTCATACACGTGATATGAAATTGGATAGGTAATGGAGACCAGTTTATTTTGATTTTTTTGGCTTTGGACTGGCTGCCAGGTGGCAAGGTGGTCAGGTTAGGCTAACCAGTCATTGTTGCCAGCATGATACCTTTAAAAATCCCAAGATATATGTTACTTATATATTGGATTTTGATCAGATTCCAAGGAATAGTGTATCTTAATACTGAAAGAGTTAACCACATAGCTAGTGTAGATGGACACTTCGGCATAGCCAGTAACTCACCATATCCTTGCATACAAATCTTTGCATATGCATTGGTAACAAGAAAGTCATCTGGCCATAAATAATGCCTTACTTTTGGCTTATGGCAATTCTAGGCTGGGAGGCTCTTCAGCAGTACTTCTTTTATTTCCCATGGAATGATTTCTGCTTCCATGGCCGAGGACCCTCGGAGAGTGCTGAACGCATTACCGAGGTAATCCTATCGGGCATGGAAGCATACATTCCATTCTCTTTCTCTCAGACTAATGCTAAAAAATCTTGGTTTACTCACGCCTGTTCTACTGCTGTCCGCAATAAGGAGGAAGCATTCAAACGGTACCGACTCCTTAAAACTCAAGACTCTTATTCTTCATATGTTTCTGCCCGGAATCAAGCCAAATCTGTTCTTCGACTTGCCAAACACTCTTTCATCAATAATAAATGCACTGAACTATCCAACTCTAGCTCTTCCCAAGCTTTCTGGCATCTAGCCAAAAACCTCTCCAACAATTTCTCTTCCTCGTCTTTCCCTCCCCTTTCCCACTCTGATGGCACAACCATCACTTCTTCCTCTGACAAAGCTAAACTCTTCGCTCAAACTTTTGCTAGAAACTCCACATTGGATGATTCCGGTGCTATTCCTCCCTCTCCGGCCTCCTCTCTCTTACTTATGCCTAATATCCTAATCTCTTCTAAAGATGTACTTTCTACCCTCTGGGCTTAACACTAATAAGGCGTACGGTCCGGACGGTGTTCCTCCTGTTGTTCTCAAAAACTGTGCTTCCGTGCTGACTCCCTGCCTATGCAAACTCTTTCGTCTCTGTCTATCCTCTAACGTCTTCCCTTCATGCTGGAAGTTTGCTCACATTCAACCTGTCCCAAAGAAGGGTGACCGCTCTCAACCCTCCAACTATCGTCCAATTGCTCTTATCTCTTGTCTTTCTAAAGTTTTTGAAACTATTCTTGCTTCCAAATTTCTTAAGCATTTCTCTTCTCATAATCTGCTCTCAGATCACCAGTATGGCTTCCTTAAGGGTCGCTCTACTGGTGATCTTCTTTCATATCTTACTAACTCTTGGTCATCCTCCTTTCGGGACTTCGGTGAGACTTTTTCTATTGCACTAGACATATCGAAAGCCTTCGATAGAGTCTGGCATAAATCTTTAATTTCTAAACTACCCTCCTTCGGTTTCTATCCCTCCATCTGTGCCTTTGTCTCTAATTTCCTTTCCGGCCGTTCCATAGCCGCGGTTGTGGACGGCCATTGTTCACTTCCTCATCCTATAAACTCCGGTGTTCCTCAGGGCTCTGTCCTATCTCCTATTCTCTTTCTAATTTTTATAAATGATCTCCTTAACTGTACCTTAATTCCCATCCATTCATACGCAGACGACTCAACCTTGCACTACTCCATTAGTTTTTCAGAACGCCCCAGCCAGCAATCCCTCAACGACAAACGTAATGAAGCCATAGAACTCTTAAATTCTGATCTAAATACTATTTCCAATTGGGGCAGAGAAAACCTTGTTAACTTTAATGCTTTCAAAACCCAATTTCTCCATCTTAATACCCGTCAGGATCTCCCAGCGGACTATCCCTTATTCTTCAACAATACAAAAATCAACCCTTCATCTTCTCTCAATATTCTTGGTGTCTCTTTTTCTTCTGCTCTCATTTGGAAGGACCATATTACCAGTCTTGCTAAGGCAGCCTCCCAGAAGCTAGGTGTGCTCAACCGCCTTAGGGGGTTCTTTTCCCCTGCACAGCTTCTTGCTCTGTACAGGGGCATAGTGCGCCCTTGTATTGAGTATTGTTCACATGTGTAGGGAGGTTCCTCTCACACCGCTCTCCTAGACAAAGTTGAAAGGAAGGCCTTTCGTATCATTAACTCCCGTCCACTCACCAACTCTCTGCAATCTCTCTCTCTCCGCCGCAATGTTGCATCTCTCTCGCTATTCTATCGCTACTATAATAATCAGTGTTCCTCAGAGCTATCCCAGTGCATACCACCTCCTTTACGTAGGGCACGTGGTACCCGTCTTGCAACTCAATCCCACCCCTACTCTGTGCAACTCTCCAACCCAAGAGTGAAACGTTACTCTCAAACTTTCTTCTACTCAACAGCTGAGCTCTGGAACTCTCTCCCAGAATCAGTCTTTCCCTCTTCCTATGACTTAAATTGCTTCAAACTCTGTGTGTCCAGGCATTTTGGCTCGAACGTCCCTTGATTTTGGCCCTGTCACTCTTTCAACTATGGGGGAGGCACTCGCTATAGGCAGTTATGCCTTTTGCCTCCCTCAATCACATAGAAAAAAAAAAAAAAAAAAAAAAAGGCTCTCAGTGCACTGACTGTCCATCACGGCAGCGACTAACCCCTGGAGATTTGTCATATGGTACACAGAGGCTGAACTATGGATATAAGCCGGTAATGTTTCACCATACATTTAATCCAACTTTACATATAAGAACACTGGAAAATGGAAATCTGCTACAGGCCTAATGAGGCACTCCCTTTAGCACTCACATTTTGTCAGGGTTGTTCGGCCAGGCAGCCATTGGAACAACTACTATATTTTCATTTGGGTTCAGAACCACTACTTCACTATTAATATCAGTCATAAATGAAGTAAACTAACAAAATGTAATTCCTTGACTGTACATACATTTATGTCCTGCTAATATTTATCATGAATATCTGGCTGCAACTGTAATGTACACGGCTATTCATCAAACTAACACCTCAGTAAATCAAACTCAGATCTGTAGGCTACTTAGAGATAGAGTGGATAATTGGTTGTTTAATTAGCCCCTTTCACACATACATGAGTCGGACGCTGAGTGTTGAATGTCTACTCGGCAACACTCGGCAATACAATCGTAGAAATGCGTGGGAACTCTTGGACAACTCCCCAATAATCGCCAACACTCGGGCGGGCGAGCCAACGTTTTTCCCATGTTCAAAAATATTGAGCCGAGCGTGCGAATTCGCTGTGAATTCGTACCTTATCGTTAGGTAATCGTGACTTATCGAGGCACTCGGAGCTTGTCAGATACAATCATAACTCATTCGCCATCACTCGCCAACATTCGGTATTAGTAAAATCAGCAAAATCAGCGAATCAGGCGGCGATAACTGAGGGAGACAGGGGATAACAATACATGTGTATTGAACATTATTTTTTCATGTCACTTATTAGTGAACATAAACCTTTGTACGCGTATACTCAACCTATAGACTATAGACTATACCAATAATTATTTTGTATTAACAATGTATGTTAAGGAGGAGGAGGAGGAAGAGAAAGATGGAGTAATGTGAGGAAAATAATAAACTTAAGGACGGAAGAATATGAAGAGAAGAAGAGGAAAGGGGAAGACATTTATAATGAAGAGCAAGTGATAAAGTAGGAGGAAGAGGATAAAAGGAAGAATACGAGAAAGGAAAAATCAGATCCAGTGTATTTGTTTTTGTCCGTGTCATGTGTGTATTGTTCTTTTGCGTACGTTTCTGTAAACTCGGTCATGATTTGGTCTATTAACCCCTTCTCTACCGGCGACGTCCTTTTAACTTTATTCTGGCCACTATTAGACAATTTTACTAATTTTCTTAAGGGCCTCCGACAATTAACAGTCTTCGAACTATCTCACTTAACCCATTTTACCACTACAGATCCTTCTCAAACTGCACACAATCGTCTAAATATAGCTAGAGAAAAATTAAAAAGACGTCGCGGTATAGAAGGGGTTAAGGCTTCTTATTTCGGTTTATTCATCAATCCAAATACGATTTTTGATTTACTTGTCTATTACTAGTTTACATAGAGTAATTAGAGGCCATGAACATTAATAATACTAATCTGTAAAAAAAATAAGGATGTCGGACAGCAGGACAGCACGCAACAGAAGTTTACAGTGTCATACGTTCGCCGAGAAATCCGAATGTTTACATTTTGACCATACGTGTTTATAATATAATATAACTGTGTACTACTTGATGTAGCAATATCACAGTATCCATTTTTTTGTATTACCTTCGCGGTTTATATACCGGTACTTAATAATAGTTATATATAGGTATGACTTACGAGTTATTCAAGATATCCGCAAATATCCGAATCCATGGATGTGGATGCAGATGCAGGTGGTAAAATTATGCGGATGCGGATACGGATTTGGATATCTGTTCCACCTCTAAATATAATAATGATAAAATACTCTCAAAAATAGGAATATTTCATTAATATATGATTTAACTTATGAATAACTTATGTATGAGGGTGCAAAGGCGGCAGTACGTGTGGAGAGTGAGCAGAGCGAGTTCTTTGACCTGAATGTTGGTTTGAAACAGGGGTGTGTGATGTCCCCGTGGTTGTTTACTGTATATATGGATGGAGTTATGAAAGAAATACTATCAAGAGCAGTGGATGTTGGTGTATCGCTGAAAAGGGAGGGAATTGAGTGGAAGCTACCTATACTGCTGTTTGCGGATGATACAGTTCTGATGAGTGATAATGAATGGGAGTTGCAGGGTCTGGTAAATGAGTTTGGAACAGTGTGCGAAAAACGGAATTTGAAGGTAAATACGGGGAAGAGCAAGGTTATGGTCTTCGAAAGGGGTGAAGTCACAGAGTGTGAGGTGAAGCTGAACGGTCAGGCTATGGAGATTGTCAACTCTTTTAAGTATCTGGGCAGTGTGTTGAGTAAAGATGGGACTATGGATGAAGAGGTGCGGGAGAGGGTCCAACAGGGGAAGAGGGTTGTAGGAACGCTAAAAGCAGTAACAAGAAATAGGGTGGTCAGTATGGAAGTGAAGAAGTCCTTGCATGACAGTGTGGTAATCCCGACACTGACTTACGGAAGCGAAGCATGGACGTTGGTTGAGAGACTCAGACCAAGAGTGAGAGCAGTGGAAATGAATTACTTAAGGAGTGCGTGCGGAGTTACATGGAGGGATAGACAGACTAATGAGGAAGTAAGAAGGAGGTGTGGTGTGGAGGTAGATGTGCTGGAAAGTGTGAAAAGGAACAACTTGAGATGGTTCGGCCATATGGAACGTATGGAAAGCGAGAGAATGACTAAGAGGGTGTACGAGAGCGAGGTGGAGGGACAGAGGGGGAGAGGTAGACCGAATATGAGGTGGAAGGATGGAGTGAGGAACTACATGAACGAAGGCGGTGCTGGTTGGGGGGAGGGGTCGTCGACTGACTGGGGACAGAGGTGCATGGGGGCGGTTCGTTCGTGGCCACCCCTTCGGGGATCACGGCGTCAGGCAATAGATAGATAGATAGAACTTATGAAGATAATATGAATACTAACATAAATTATATAAAATCAAGTCCAAAAATTATATGGAATATAAAATTATGCTAAGAAACTACAGAAATACAGCAAATATAAATACATTTTGAGAAGTAATAAGTTTTGTAGAATAATTAGTAGAAAATTAAGGTTATTAAATATTCTGATATGGTTGATAGGAGCCTCACAAACACCAGGAGGGACTGCCCCTGAGAACAATAGTACCCCTTCCGGCATTGTTCTCAGCTTTTCGTAACACAGTTGTGTTCATAATCAGCGACACCTGTAACTATTCGCATATTTTCAGAATATACTCGCCATCACTCGTGGAGACTCGGAAGTACTCGGGCCTGAATTGTGACCGTTAAATTCACATTTTTCAACATTCACCGGCAATTCACAGGTCACTCCGAGTTGAGTTACCACGAGTGCACTCGTAACACATTAGTAACTATTCGCTACTATTCTCCTGCTTTCGCGTAAAAAAAAGAAGAAGGTATTTGCTAGCAAATTTTGCCGAATGTTGGCGAGTAGACACTTGCCAACACTCGGCGTCCGACTCTTGTATGAGGGAAAGGGGCTTTAGGATGTAAAGTTTATCAGGATTATATCCAGATCCATAACCACTAATGTACAGGTAAATATGCAATGTACACTTAACAAAATTGTATTATAATGTATTTTTATCAAGCAATTTTAACATTCCATTTTATTTTGCTGATATTTTATTGAACATTGATATTAGTTAACCCCTTGTGTACCGGCGACATCAATTATATTATATTTTGGCTACTATTAATCGATTTTATTCAGTTTAGGGAGGATCTCTAGCAATTACAAGGCTTCGAACTATTTCACTTAATTATTTTAACTACCACAGATCCTTCATAAGCTGCATAACATCGCCTAATCATAGCTATAATATAATTTACAAGACGTCGCTCGTACAGAGAGGGTTAAATATTTTAGTTATTTGTATTGAATTATGTAGATTATGGAAATTAGGTTACAGTATTCATATTCATTGAATAATCGTCTAGTTTTGTGTTCATACTTATGTTATATTGTTCAGTTACAAAATAATGCTGCTTAGTTAAAATAATAAAACCAGTGTGTTTGCGATGAGTTTTCATTTAGTAGGCCTATGTTGAAACAAAAATATGTATTGTCCTTGTACAGTCATGGACAGGAATTTTGATAGAACTTTTGGAGTTAAGAAACTACCGAGGAACTACTAGTATTTTAATAAACTACTTGAACCACACACTGCAGATCAAACTATTCTGGGATATACCATCTGATTTATATAATTGGAAGGTGTTCAAGTATTCCTGACCATGACTGTACCATGTGCAGTACAATCCCAGTTTGTACCTCGATTTATATTTTCATTATTGTAGTCAAATGTCCATGTACTCCCTTAAAGCAAAGTCATTATGATTAAAGGCCAGTATATATTAATCAGTATTTGAAGATTGCTTGATCCCATAGATGTTAATAATATGTGCCAGCATTGGAAAGGTTTTTAAGGGCATTATATAGAGAGAGAGATCCTTCGCAAATAAAACTGCATTTAAATTACTACTGCAAATAAAAAATCTTCTTATTTTATTTATTGAGAGGCTTCAAGCTTCCTGAAGCTCGTGTGCTGTGCATAAAGCTAAATATTATTAATTGTTTTGCTCGTAGCTTGTCTAATAAAAAGGTAAATATTCTAATTGAAAATTGGTTATCACACGAATAATTATAGCAATTCATATAATTGAAAGTTGGGTTAAAGTAGGTGTGTGTCGTGTCTCCATTGTTGGTCAATGTATTCATGGATGGAGTTATTAGAGAGGTTCAAGGTAGAGCAGTGGATACTGAAGTTACTTTGATAAGAGAGAGAAACGAGTGGAAGTTACCTGTTCTGTTATTTGCAGACAATACAGTGCTGCAAAGTGGAGATGAGTGGGAGTTGCAAGATTTGGTAAGTGGGTTCGGAACGGTTTGTGAAAGGTGGATTTTGAAGGCGAATGAGGATAAGAGAGGAATGTGAGATTTAGTAGTAGTTCCTCCGAATCAACCGTCCAGGTAATACAAGTGTTATGCCACGCTTTTATAGAAGCTCTGGAAATTGTGCAGTATCTTCAACTTAGGATGCTCTCGACTGAGCGAGGATTGACCTTAATTTTATGTATACCAAACAAATGACAGGCAACAGCAGAAACACAAAGGTAGGTACACTCGGATACCATAACTATAATATTTATTGATAAGCAAGTTCTATCCAAATATCAATCTAGATTGTATTAATTGCATAACGAAAAACATAGGTGGTCCACGAATTCTTATGGGTGGGCCACAACCTATAGTGTCCGAGTGTACAATGGTTTTTATTCACAGCAGTACTTAAGAGCATAGGCATTCACTTTATACATGGGTGATCAGATTAGTAACACACAGGATATCAATAATTAATAAAACAAAGAGTCAATGGGCCACCTAACAAGTAAATTGTCCTGAATTAGTAAGATACAGACGTGTCTGAAGCACAACAAACATTAACTGAGGATGGTCAAGTAAGTTAGCAATTATGTTAATCACAAAAGGGAGGGGTAGTTTCGTAAATGTTCACAAGAGAGCACACTGAGTAGGTAATTTAAGATCTGGAGATCAATGATGGAACACAGACAGTCTGCATGAAAGGACTAATTCATGAGCAACGTATATGAACTTCTGAATAAAAACACTTTACCGTCTTTAAGTCTAAATGATGTATAGTACATAGACTCAAATATGCAGCAAGGATCTTCTGGAATGACGTGTATTGTGGTAAACTATCAATGGAAGTTAAATATTACTAAGCTATAATGAATCAAATAAATAAATCTAAATGAAAAAAATATGGGGGCAGGGGGCTAGGAATCCTCCTCCCCTTGTATAATTCTCCTACTCGACGAGACAGAGAAATGGGCGAGAGAACGCGAAAGTGGTCCTGTACCCTGAGAATAAGAAATTTAAATGTTGTTTCTGTTCGGGCTCTGTCTCGTGTCGGCCACCCCCAGCAATGGGGTTTGTGCCTGAGTATATACATACATACATACAAATGAAAACTACTCCATATCTAAATTGAATTCAATCTGAAACAAGCTAATTTATATCCAAAGGTCTCACAAAATAAATGTATATATAGGGTAAGGTTATAAGGGTTAATATTAGCCAGGAATTAACTCACCAATAGTTCCACGTGGCAATGAGGCAAGGGAGAACGTTTTACCCAATATGGCGGTGGACAATGGGGATCGAGACTTCGGTCCCGAGACACGAGTCAAGTTAAAGAAAGAATAAATGATTACATGGGAATGGACATGATTATTATTCTTATCTGTCAGTCAGTCATGGTGTCGATGAGAGCGTCGTGATGGTGTAGCTGTGTGTATTGCTGTATGTGTATTGTGATTAGAGGCACAAAAGCACGATCAACTGAGGGCGGAAAATTAGACGTTAACTGGTTGGTGTTCGTGAAGGCTCTGGCGTTCCTCGAAAGCACACCTTGCTGCCTTGGCAAACCGCCAGGAGCCCAAATTATCGTACCGCATCTAGGTTGCTCTATACGATAAATTATATTAATATATACGATAAATTCATATATACTACATAAGACCATGGCAATATTGCTTAATAGCATATTAGGCCTTTTATAACTTAACTTATTTACAATCTTATAATATACGATCTACTCGTCCTACGTCGTGCTGTAGGAGCGATTGTGACGTCACAGAGACATACGAGATCACAAAAGAGTCATATTCTATCGTATTTATACGATACACTCCCCCCACAAAAAAAGACCTGAACCCCACCTTAAACCTAAAGTTGCCCAAAGGCTACCTTCTGACGCCACAAGTCGACGGCGCCAGCATCAGCGCGTCTGGGACGCGTCCCGGTCCGAGAATGATCACCATCAGTAAGAGGTGAGTCGTTCCTTTGAGAATCCTCGGACCCAGCAATAACAGGTGGAGCATCAGATTGCAATGCAGAATCGAGCTCCAAAGCGTACAAACGTGCGATAGGACGAACAGTAGTTCCAGTGGCTGTCTTCAATAGCGCCACCCGCTCTACAGAGTCTGCCCCCTTGTATACCTCCAACACGCGGCCCAATTTCCAGTATAAACGAGGACCATCTTCTTTAATTAAAACAACGTGACCAACAGTAGGTGCCGTTGGTCTACCAGAGGGAGTAACACTCCTTTCCCTCAATGCTAGCAGATATTCACTAATCCACCGTTTCCTAAAATCCTCTATTATCCTGGATATATACTGGTATCTCTTAGACACCGCTACCTCAGAGTACAACGAGGGATCCTCTAACTCTACTATGGACTGAAAATCAGATGGAAACGCAGTCAATGGTTTTCCATATAGCAAGTGAGCTGGCGTTAATGGTAGTGGTTCTTGCAGGTCGGTGTACACATATGTAAGCGGGCGATCATTCACGACTGCCTCTATCTCTGTGAGGACTGTCGTCAACTCACTCTTCTTTAATAGAGCACGTCTTACAACCGCTCTTAGTCCTGACTTTACTATGCCGACACACCGTTACCATATGCCACCAAACCAAGGTGCCTTACTGGAATGAACCTCCATTCGCACTTCTTCTCTCCCAAAAAAGTGATGATAGTAGGATCACTACTCATATCCTTTACATATTTTGATGCTTGGACATAAGTGGGAGCATTGTCGCTAAGAATGAGTTGAGGGAATGAACGACGGGCACAAAACCGTCTGAACGCCAGCATAAATTCTTCGCTAGACATATTATCACATAGTTCTAGGTGTACCGCTCAAGACATCGCACAGGTAAACAATAATATATAAACCTTCTCATGCTCCCTCGTCTTCAATGCCCCTGTGTAATCTAATCCTACCGCTTGGAAAGGTTCTACGTGCTTTACACGGCATTCAGGTAGAGGTGGAGCTGGTCCAGTTGCATATGGTTTACCTTTTAGTCTCTGGCATATCACACACTTTCTTACTACGCGTCGAGCTACTTGTCGAACTCTGGGTATCCACCATGTGAGACGTAAATTTGATATAATATGACATACCCCGTAGTGTTTTACTTCCCTATGTGCACGTATGATCAATAGATCAGTAACGTGATGTCTTGTTGGCATAAGTATAGGGCGGTTTGTGCCGTCTGATACACCCGACCACTTCAGGCGACCCTCACACCTGATGAGGCCATTATCTAGGTGCAACCGTAGTTGACGCACTATATTAGGCATTAATGTCTTATTCGAGCTTTTCAAGGATTCTAATTCATTGGAAAAGGTTTCTACTTAAACCCATTTGATCAAAGTTACTTCAGCTGCTTTAAATTCACGAGCATCAATGTTGTGACCCCTGTTGCAGAGTTGGCCCATTACTTTATGCTTGAGATTGGATACATATCGCAATACCCAAGCTACAACTCTGACTAGTTTATTATAGTCACCGAATCTTGCCCACTTTATGATAGGACCCGGTGGCTCCTTTGGTTGGGCTGTAACTGCCACTGTTTCCAGTGGCAGAAGTCCCTCACCAACAGCATGCCATATCGTCCATTCACTTTCATGGAGCAGCCACTTTGGACCATGCCACCACAATTCGAACTTCATTAACTGGCTAGCCATTATACCCCTAGTTATGAGATCACTAGGGTTTTCCTTTGTATTTACATAATGATAAGCAACGTCTGGCAAAAGGGCTCTAATCTCATCTACCCTATTCCGCACATAAACTGGCAGAGACTTCTTGCTATGTATCCAGTTGAGTGCGACCTGACTATCGCACCAAACGTGAATGATTTCAATATTTAATTCGCGCTCGTATGCTGCGCGTACATGTTGCACCAGACGTGCTAATAGCAGCATGGCAGTCAATTCCATTTTAGGGATAGTTACCTTTTTAACCGGGGCTACCTTGGCCCGGGCTGTAACTAAATGTGCCCCAAATGAAGTAACAACATATATGGCTACCCCGTATGCCGTGGCGCTAGCATCGCAAAACGTGTGTAACGTAACGTCACCGAACGCCGCCACTTTACGAGGTATAGGTTTAGTACATAGGATGGCATATTCATTCAACAACAATGTCCCTTGGTCATTCAGGTCCTCGGGCAAACTGTCATCCCATCCTATTTTACGTCTCCAAACTTCCTGCATTAGAATCCTAGCTCTTATGGTAACGGGTAATGCTAGACCCAAAGGATCAAAAAATTGCGCAACTTTGCTCAACAGACTTCTTTTGGTGTGCGCTCCTGTCTGCTGAGCAAAAGACCTTGTTTGAAAAGTTAGTATGTCATGTTTAGGTTGCCAGATCATCCCCAAATATCTGGACTTTTCCTGGTTAAGAGATGCCGTACTGTCCACCTGCATCAAACTCTGAAGATCTTCACTATTAGTAACCCACTCGCGGAGAAATAGATGTGCATCCGCAAACAATCTGCGTGCTTGCCAGTATGCAATAAAACAAATCATCCTGACTATCGCTAGAACCCTGCAAATTGTCAATATATAATCTGCGAGATAGTTTACTTGTGTCCACATGAGTGTCAGCTAGATGTTTTCTGATTGTGGCATTTAACAAAAACTGCGAGCACGTGGCCCCAAAGAGTACAACCCAAAAACGGTATATTATGATTGGACTTTCAGAGTCGCTAATGTCGCTGAGCCAAAGAAAGCGGGTAACATCTCTATCTTCCTCCTTTAGCTTGACCATCAAGAATGCTTTCTCGATGTCACTGGTATAGGCGTACTTTCCCAGCCTAAACCGCAATAGATGTTGGGACAGGTCCGACACCAGTCATTTAGACTGGGTTGTTGACCTTGGTGGGCAGAACAGTCATACACCACCCGTATTGGTGTGGTGACGCTGTCTTTCCTTACCCCATGATGGGCCAGATAGTGAACCCTACCCTTCTTAAACGGTTCCTTGACATCGACTCTCTCAATAAAGCCCCTATCCTCATAACTCCGAAATACATCGTCATACGCCTGGCGCATGCTCGGTTCGTTAGACAATTTACGCTGCAATGCGCGCAAGCGACCTAATGCCAAACCATAGTTGGTAGGCAGGCTTATCTCACTGTTCTTCCAGGGTAAACTAACTTTATATTGCTTGTCTGAGGCACAGTAGCAAACAGACTCGTCAAACCTTTGTAGCGCAACTTCCGAGTCATAATCAGTCTCCATAGGATTAATGCCTATGTGATCCAATCTCCACAGTCGTTCCAGGTCTAACTCGGCAGCCATCTTAGGGTCACTAGGTTGGGAATCCTCCCTTCCCAACTCCTCTGCCGCAGTTACATTGACTCTATATATCGAGACCGTGTCGACCAGGACCCTTGACTGTGTAGTATGCACCTTTCCGCTCATGCAGTATCCAAATTTAGTGGGGATTAAAATTACACCACACATCTTTTTAAATCCAGGGTATACTACTTCATAATAATGATCCACACCAAGTAGAACATGCACCTCACTCTGATTTCCCATGGGATCTGACAAGTTAACCCCTTTGCTACGTAATGCGTGTTCCACCTTCTTCACTCCTACAGATACATATTCTGGTAGGGTGTCTACTACGATACAAGTCATAAAGTACCGGTTTTTACGGTAGAAATATGAAATCTCCGCTATCTCGTAGTCTTGCTTATCAGTAACCCCTGTGAAGCCCTGTAATCGAAGATTCTCAGCCCCTACGATTCGGTGCTTCAGTCCCACTAGTACGGACCTCTTTATAAAGGAACGTTGAGACCCTTGATCTAGAAGTACCCGACAAACTTTGTTACTGTCATTACCTTCCATGGGAATCTGTATTGTGGGCAATATAGTGGTGTCTTGCGTGCTACCTAGTGTCACAGTTGTAGCACCCTCTGTATTGACGTCTTTGACTTTATCTGCTGTAGGACACAACTTATCAAAGTTATGTCCTTTGCAGTGGCAACAGGGCCTTAAATATGTAGCAGTACATTGTCCCTGCTTACCATGTTCCCCACTTAGACAACCCACACATAGCTTCAATCTTTTTGCCTGTGCTAGTTTTGTCTCATTTGTTGGGTATTTTACGCAGAAACTCCATTTATGTTTGTTGTTACATAGCTTACATAGAATCTGAGCAGGTTTCTTATATGCACCCTCTTTCTTTTCTTTAGTCCCCACTGTCATGCTTACTGTTCCCCTCTTCTCCATATTCTCACTCCCACCCGACACATACATTCTCCCTTTGTTCAACTGTAGATCATTGATCTCCTTACTGAACTGAGTTTTGAACTCCCCCAGCTCAAATGATCTTACCTTATCAAGTATTGCCATAGGAAGCTTCTGACGCAAGATAATGACTATCATTTCCTGTGTGGTAAGCCCTAGGGTGTCTAGCGATCGAGTATGGCACTCCATATTTGCCCTGAAGTTTGTCAACTCATCAACCTTATACTGTGGTTCTGCGAGCCCCAACAAGGCAACGACATGGGCCATCTTCAACTGCTCTCTATCCCCGTATGTGGACTCTAATAAGTGTACCGCTTCAAGATAACTACCACCCACTACTGCAAAACCCTCTATTAAATGTAAGGCCTCTCCTTCCATTTGTCCCTTCAGATAGTGAAACTTGCGGACATTATTCAAAGAGGATTCATGAACCGTAGATCGAAATACGTCCCAAAAAGCTAACCACTCAGTCAACTTGCCCCCAAATGTAGGAAGATTGAGCTTTGGGAGGTGTACAGTATGTTTTGGGTCAGCCCTTCTATGGGCCTCATTATCGCCTCCCTTCTTACTTGCGA